>OX419337.1:21631305-21641305 GCA_948470475.1 Galaxea fascicularis
TGGAAATTGTAGTGAGCTTTCAATCACAGCTTCTGCTGACTTTATTCCTGAAACTAATTTTGATGACAACACAGATGATGATCCTAGTCTTAATGTCAGTGATCCTGAATGTGAATCACATGAATATAAAATAAAAGGAGGTATGCGATTGGTAAAACGGAAGAGGCCAAGGATCATCCGATCTGTAAGATACCATAAAGATAAAGACCCAGAAAATTATTTTAGAGAGCAACTCATGCTTTATACACCATGGCGAAATGAAGAAACAGATTTGATAAAGAACTTTTGTACCTACCAACAACATTTTGAACAAGTTAAGAATGAAGTTACCAAAAATAAGTGTCAATTTGAATACCATTCAGAAATATTAGATAAAGCAATGGAGGATATGAGAAATGCTGAATGTGACAGCTTTGACAGTGTTGCTCCGAATGCAGAACACATCAATAAGCAGGACTGTGTTGTTAAAGTCAAACCTAGTGAATTGTTTGGTTGCTTTGACCCTGGAAAAAACAAGCAACATAGCCAGTATGATTTGCTTGATGATATTGGTATTTTCCCCAGATCCAATGACCAGGAAGAACTTGTTGCAAAGCGCATAACTGATGATGAATATTGAAAACTTGTGCAATCCTTAAATGAGAGGCAAAGACAATTTTTTTACCATGTTTTGCATTCTATTAAAACGAAGGATGAACCTCTTCATCTGTTTTTATCTGGTGGTGCAGGTGTTGGGAAATCTACAGTAACAAACGCATTATATGAAGCACTTCTCAGGTATCTCAATACCATTGCTGGTGAAAACCCTGATGATGTAAAAGTGATCAAAACAGCCCCTACTGGTAAAGCAGCATTCAATATCAAAGGAAATACATTACATGCTGCCTTTAAAATACCTGCTAATAGAGGTTTTGATTATTGTGCATTGGACAGTGATAGACTGAACACCATTAGATCACAACTAAAAAAACTGAAAGTGGTGTTTATTGATGAGATTTCTATGGTCGGAAGTGGCATGTTCAACTTTTTGAATTCAAGGCTACAACAGATAATGGGAACTAAGGAGCCATTTGGTGGAGTATAAAGCATAATTAGTGTTGGAGATCTTTTCCAGTTAAAGCCAGTGTTTGACAAATGGATATTTGAAAATTCTCAAACAGGCTATAGTTCTCTTGGAAGTAACATTTGGATGGACTATTTCACCCTTTTTGAATTAACAGAAATAATGAGACAAAAAGATGACAAACAATTTGCAGAACTGCTTAATCGCTTGAGAGAGGGCAGCCAAACGCAAAATGATATTAAGCTGTTTTAAAACAAAGACTTTTAATTACAAGTCCTGAAGATGATACTTATCCTATAAATATGACTCATTTGTTTACTACTAATACATCAGTAGATGCTCACAACCACTCACTATATAGCCTCTCTAAGACTGTTAAAGCTCAGATCAAGGCAATTGATATTGTAGTTGGGGATGTTACTGATGAGGTGAAGAAACAAATGAAAAATAAAGTCCCAGATGATCCAACAAAGACAATGGGTTTATATTCTGTAGTATCAGCAGCAGTTGACTCAAAATATGATTTGACCACTAATGTTGATGTAAGTGATGGACTTACTAATGGGACTGAGTGTGTAATTAAGAACATTGACTATAGAGTTGAAAACTCCTTGAGACCTAGTATTATTTGGGTGTTATTTCCAAATGATTACATTGGCAGGAAGCAACGAATGGAAAACAAACATTTATTCAAAACTGGTATAGATAAAAACTGGACACCAATCTTGGAAATCACAAGACAATTCAGAATAAGTAAAAAGTGCATAGTACAAATTCTCCGAAGACAATTTCCGCTCAGATCTGCTGCTGCCAAGACTATTCACCGTTGTCAAGGTGATACTTTAGATGAAGCAGTTGTTGATTTTCCAGCCTTTACAAGGGAACATATGCATTATGTTGGCTTGAGCCCAGTAAGAAACAGTTCTGCACTACATATACTCAATTTAAATGAGAATAAAATAAAAGTTAGTGACAAAGTTAAGAATGAAATAAATAGACTAAGAACACATGCAACCATGACACCCTTGGCAGTTTTACAAAACACAGATTTGCAAGACTCACTAGTAATCTTACTTCAAAATGTAAGATCTCTTCATCTGCATATAGATGATGTTCGAAGTGATTACAACATTACAAAAGCAGATGTTAACATCTTTGTAGAAACAACCCTTTGTTCATTAGATAGACATGAGACATATGAGCTCACTGGATATACACTCTACAGAAATGACTATTCTCAAACCAATACTAGGACTTGCTATGGAACTGCCCTTTACATAAAGAATGGTTTGCTTTGTACAGAAACGCCATACAGAATGAACTCAAATAATGTTGAGATAACTGTAACAAGTCTCAGTCATCCAATCCCTGGTCTTATTGTCGTTGCTATTTATCGCTCCAAAACGGTCAAGATGACAAAATTCATTGATGCCCTTCATTACCTTCATGACCAAATTGGCTCCAGAGTTCCTACTGTAATTCTTGGTGATTTCAATGTTAACCTAATGAAATTATCTTCAGAACAAAAGGCCCTAACAAAGTACCTGATAGATGAAAAAGGCTACACACAGTTGATCAACCAGTATACTACTGATTATCGTACTCAAATTGATCATATTTACACAAATGTACCACACCTTGTACAATCTACAGGAGTTCTAGAATCGTACTATAGTGATCATAAGCCAATTTTTCTTTCCTTAAGAGCCTTGTAAACAATAACTGCATTATACTCCTAATAAATATGTGGTAAAGCACTCCTCAAACCATGAAATAGACAATTAGCAAGTTAAGTGCATCACATAAATCTTTCTTTGTAATGACACATTTTCATGTTTTCTGTTGTTAATATTCCCATTACTACTCTCTGTTACACTATATATTCACCTTACACTGATGTTAATTAGTCCAAATGACAATGGCAGAAGAACTGCCGAAACATGTTTTCTTTAAAAAATGTTGTTTCCTCTCTTATCTTTACTGCTATTATCTATACAATGAAGCTCAATTTAAACCAAGAAAAACACCATCAAACACAACGAACCAGTGCAAAGCAAAAAACACCACAGTGGGTAATAATCATTACCCATGGTTGGATGTCTAGTTGTGACATCCAACACTACTCAGCCCTTTTACAATGGAGGTAAGTATTTGGTGCAACTCACAAAATGCACTACAGAAAATTATGTTACTTATCATAATTCATCATTTCTACAGTGTAATTATGGATATACTAACAGCAACAGTAATTTTGCTTTTAATTGCAGATCACCAGCTTCTCTGCAGTGACATTGAATGGATTAAATGGTTTTCAGAAGAAGTCGCAGGCAGCTTCTTCACATTGTTTACAGTTTATTCTTCAGTTAAACCAGTGAACCAGCAAAATCAACTGCACATTTCAACCCTCACAATGAAACTTGAAACTGGAGCAATGTACAAGACTTCATTAAAGCCACTAAATAGCATATAAAAACAGGTTCTGCCACAAGAAGACATGAAACATTCTTTCTTCAAAGTGCTGTTGCTTGCTTGATCAGGATGACCACCATATCATTTCACCATGCTACAATAAACTGCAGCTGTATTATGTGATTGGTAATTTCCATGACCTTGTCTGGATGTCATGATGAAGAAAGCAATGAAATATTAACACTTGCATGTGAATTAAGTCACATCATCAAGTTAACAGAACTGAATCTTGAACATTGCAGAATGGCCATGCATGGTTTTGCTATTTTTCAGCTGCCAAAACAACAGTCATGGTCTCGTCTTGCAACTTTGGTCACAGTTACAGTGTACATTGAGATAAGAAAACGCTGATGATGAATTCAAGCACCTGATTTGGCAGCAAAAGTCAGATCTTGTTAGATCCTATCACTTATGCTCACAATATGAACAAAGAGGCTATGAGCCACTGAGCTCTCAAAATGAATGATGAAAGGGTGAATATGTGGAGCCCACTGAACTGTGTTAACATTAATCCATTTCGCATGGCATCCACTCCCACAAAACGTGTGTCATGCCCTTTTTCTTATACAAAGTGTTAATGTATCTTGACGTTATTATTCAATCATTAAAATTGTGTTTCAACCTGAATTTTCCATGGCAGTAGCAGTAGCCCTATTAACAGGGTCCAACTGTATACTTGGACATTGAGTTACTGTAAAACATGGTGATCTAAAAATGTACTTATAATAAATCATGTTTATTAACATTAATGAATTGTGTAAAAATGAACTGACTGTGTTAAACTAAAAATTCAACGCAGCACATCGAATCATGCTGATGTTGGAAGAAGGGATTATAATTATTGTTAAGTGCCCTGATCAGAATCTTGAGAATCAGGACCAACTGCATGCAACATCACTCTAAAGGAAACCACAAGAGATGAGCAGTGTAGCCAATAATTCAATTTTATTTACTTTTTCCTTAACTTCTTTCGGTTCCCTTGTTCTTTTCATGGGTTATGATTCAAAGGAATGCACCCTACACCTTTTAAACTAAAACATAAATATCTCTGAAAAGAATTAACCTCAAGCACTTCTGGCCACAGGAAACATAAAATTTGGGACTTGAACTGACACTTTCCACTGTCGAATAACGTTCTAATTACTGGAACTGTGATACATCGATGTTTTACTCGGACCTTCCATCAAAACCTTGGTTTGACGATTCGTCACCTTCAGCATTCTTACCTCATGGAAACATGTAGTAATATGGGGTAATCATAACCAGTAATTTCAGTCCCAATGTACTGCAAGTTCGAGGTTCAAGACAAGACAATATTAATTACTGCCCATCATCCATGAGCTGGCTCATAGGAGCCTTTGATTATTTCTTAGTATATTGAAAGAAAATGCAATTCTCCATGACCAAGAGCCATAATAGGACCTATTATTATGGCTATATGGCTATCCTATTATGGCTCTTGCCATGACATATCCAGATTTGAATAATTTTTTATTGTCCAGTTTTTCATTATTCGCTGAAGATCTCTTTTACGATGACGCTATTGAAACTTCAATGGTCATGGTACAGCAGAGATGCAAAAAAACACGAGTAATCTTTCATTAGTTCATTTTTTCTTCACCTTTGAGAGGTCAAACTTCGACCATGATGTGCTTTTGACAAATAAAACCCATTTTTTCTGTCCCGTTTATGTAAATTATAGTCTCAGACCACTTTCGGCTTTCTACTCAAACTGTGCTAACAATTCACCAATGCAAAGTAGGTATTAACTAAGGCCTCAAAGCATGAAAACGGACATGGGGACCCTCTCTTTTTATTGCATTTCTTTGATGTTCTTGACGTTGACAACCACCTAACAAAGTTTCAAATAAAATCGACTGCTATTTCTGGGGAATGACCTTAAGTTAATTGAATCACAGTCATCCGGACTAGTTGGGACTTTAGGAAATGGGTTCGATGATTGTGAGTCTGAGCAAAATGCAAAATGACTTGGGAGGGGTGGGAGAGAATAATGTATTGAGAAACGGGACGAACAAGGCCTGGGTTGAGTTTGACGGGCGCCATCTTTGATTCTGTCATTGTGGTTGTGGTTAGTTTTTCGGTCGAAAAAATGTCCTCTGATCGAAAGAAACGACAACATGAAGAAGGTAAAGATGAAGAGAAAGAAAGTGTTCAACCTGGAAATATTGCGAAAAAACTCAAATTTTCCAGCCACACATTTCCCTTGTCTGTGAAATTTTGGTGAGTGAAATTTGGTTCTTCGCTTACTGCACGTACGGTTGTAGCTGTGATGAGCTCAAATGATTTATTCGTCAGATCAAAACATGTCACTAACCACAGGGCTTCTAACGGTGAACATTTCTTGTCAATCCGAAACGACGTATCAATATGATTGATCTACAATGTACCTTTTCGCAAATATACTTGCCTAGCTATAAAAGGGAGGCGTTTGTTGAGAAACGGTTGATAGCTGGTTTACACCATGTGTTCCACACGCCAGCTGGCTTGCGGTTCAGATGCCACGGACACCAACTCAAACTAGTGTGCTCAGGGAGAGCATTGTCGGTAAAAAGATGGGTAATCCAGCGCAAAATTTTCGGCTGATGCACCTTATGGGTCGAGTACATTGTTAATCTACTGCTGTCTTCCATGGTGTTTGGTTTATTGTATCGGTCTGTAATGTAATTTTAATGTAATTTATTTAAGCTCGATAGCGTGAGGAGTGGTTGCCCAATCTCCCGATTGTGTATTAAACAATTGAGCATTCCGGATTGAATTGGAATTTAGCAGTGTTGGTTTCTGAGGAGAGGGGAAAACCGGAGTACCCGTAGAAAAGCCTCTCGGAGCGGAGTAGAGAACCAACAACAAACTCAACCCACATATGACGTCCGTCCGGGAATTGAACCAGGGCCACATTGGAGGGAGGCGAGTGCTCTCACCACTGCGTCATCCCTGTTCCCCTGAATGTTTTGTCTCTCTATTGTTTGCTGCTTTGTGTGTGAGTTTGTGCATGTTGCACACCCCACATTTTTGTCGACATACATACATCAGATAGTTTGTGTAGAAGAGTCATCCATCTTCTGCCCATCTTTGTATGAGATGAATGGAATACCTCTTAAATTAATGTGTCTAGGTAAGCTGAAAGCCACACATAGGACACTATGGCCAGGTGGTAGTTTGAACCAGGGTACATACATTACATTTAACAGTCATGGGCAGCTGTTTGAGCCTTGTTAGGCCTCATCAGCATGTTTTATTTATGTGGGAACTTGGGGGTGGGTGTTAGCTATGCCACGGTGATGATTCCTAACAAGGCTGAAACCAGATGAAATACAAAATAATAGATGTGAATAAGACATCTGAAAACTGTCGCTAGACATCTAAAAACTGCCATGCTGAGTCTCACCAAAGGCATTCATAGCACTGTAGGTAAACATGGTTTTTACAACATTCGAGGTATTTGGAGTGGTTTTCCATTTAGTTTCAGAGAGAAATTAGCATAGCCAGTTATGATGGATACAAGCATTGTAGTGATATTAACCAATCAGAATAAAGCACAGATATTAGTTTGGATCAATATGTGACATTTGCTATCTATTTACAGGGTTTTGAAAAACTATGACTATGATCCTGCTGAATGTTATTGCCGCTTGGCTGATATGATGGCCCACTTGCAAAGTGATGACGAAATGTCAGAACAGAATGGTGGTAAACCACTGTCTCACTGTCAAGCACGGCTCAGACCAATTATCCGTGATTTTTGGGATGGAAAGGTATTATTTACCCATCGCCGCTTTCAGAAAGGTGGTAAGAGAGTACGTGCCTTGAAACACCTTCGCAGAAAGGACTTCAACTCTGCAATAAAACCTCAATCAGAAAGTTCAGCCAGTAAGCATGTGATCATGGTACCAGGCTGGCAAGTGGTCATCAACAATGATCATTCATTGTCGCTTCTACGTGTGGAAGACTGGCTTTTAGATCAGCAGCGAGTCCTCACTGAGATACGTGCTGATCAAAAGGAAGACAGTACTCAGTACATCTGTAGTATCAGTTCACATGGCCGCATACTTGACCCAAAACAAATGGGCTTGAAGCTTGGGCAAATGACTAACCCAAAGGAAGAACTAGAGCTGCTTGCCAGGTGCATGTCTGCATCCAAATTGTGTAAAGGATTTATTTTTGGTGATAGTGGAGTGCCTTCCCATTCAGAGTTTAGAGTTGCAGAGTACAGCACAGCTTCATCTCCCAGCATGCCAGAAACTAGAATTTTCTCTAGCAAGTGTCAAGTTGTTTGTTCTTCAAGATCAACTTGCATAGACTGTATAAAATGCAAGCAAGCTATTCGAAAGAAAAAGCAACGTGGAAAGTTTAAAAATGCCAAGGCTAACCATCGCTTCATGAACCGAGAACAGTTGGTTTCCAAGATTAAGGAACTCCAGAAGGAGTTGCAATCCTGTAGGCAGAAAATCAGACGACTTGAGTATGGTGATGGTGCAGACAAACAAACTGATAGCGATGAAGATGGTGCCAATGACAATGGTGATGCCAGTAATGATAGAGAAGACAACAGTGATGGTAGTCATGATGATGATGATGATGATGAGGATAACAGCGGCAATAGTGGCAGTGATGATGACGACGATGACGAGGACAGTCATGATGGTGATGATGACAAGGATGAAGACAATGATGTCAATACTAGTGCTGATTGTAAACAAGGAGACAACGATGAGGACAGTGATAATTAACTGGGCTGATGTAGCTGTATGATAAAAACAATGTTCGTGATCATTGCTAACATTGGTAATAATACAATGAAAATTGTGGCAAGGAAGGATGATGATTGATAGTTTTATGTGACGATGATAACAACAGGGTGATGTTCCCAGTTATGATGATGAAGACAATGATGGTGGTGGTGATGACGGTGATGATGGTGTTGGTGGTGGCAGTAATGGAAATACAAATTTCTATCAAGATTCCTATACCACTTGTGAAGATCTGCTTCCAACATAGGCTCAAAAGTACCTCTGTAGTAGGTGCAATTCAAAATGACAGCTAATTCACTACACCACTTGTTGGGGTTCTAGTGTCCAAACGTTACTGCAAGATTTATTTGACGTTTTTATTGTAGGTTTACATTTTTAGGGCTACAAAAGCCTGAAAATTTTGCTTCGAGAGTACATTGTATGTAATTGAAACCATTGCACAGGGAACTTAACTCCCTGAGAGGTAAATGCTGTTGGGACATTCCTTTGGAAACTTGCACCATGAACTCTTCAGGCCTTATTGCACCAGTTCTGAGTTTCTCTTGTAATATCAAGACATTATTGTAGATTATTTGTTTGGTTCCCAGAACGTGTACGTTTGATTAAGCTGTCACATTGCCAGGAGAACTTTCAATAGATTGTATGCAGTTATAATGAGCTTCAATGGTTGGGTTTTCTTTCAAACAGTAGTGAAAGTCAGGTGTCAGGTGCTTCAGCTTGATTAAGTGGGAAGACATATGTTTTGTAACAACAGACTTAACACTCTATCTATCTTCAAGTTCTAATTTTATACGAGTTTAGAGTGCTTTATACGATTATCATTTATACCAAAAGTAGAAACCCTAATTAACCCTATAAAATTATTGAGCAAATTGCACACGATTTTTCACTCTCATGATTTGCAGAGGGTACCCTGGTATCTGACCAAAAGCTTGGGTCCCACTTTCTCGAGCTGATAAAAATAACTTCGTGTACATTTAAGTAACGAGAAATATGAAACCAGCAATATTAAAGCCGAAACATCTACTAGTTTGAGTGACTTTTGAAATCCACTGTAAATGAGAGAACATCCGAGGATCTTAGAAGAGCTTCGGGGACAACCCCCATGGGTGTTTGTAGCTCAGACACTTGCAAATTTTCCATGTCAATGTCAGTCCCACGAAATACTGCCTGGACTTGAGTTCTTTCGTGCATTGAGAAATGTGCCGGTTTGTTGTAACATGCGAAGAGCAATCGAAGAAATCTTTCCCGTAAAAAGGCTCTTGCACCTTGCTCGTCTTCAATTCCAGTTTGTGGGTCCTCAGGATTACGATCCGCCAATTTTTCACTCCTTACATCATTACTAGAACTTTCTTCACTATCCTCCATTTCTTGGTAATCAATTTATCCAGGAAATTTAGCCAAAAAGTGAAAACTTTCCACTCGCTTCAACGACCCTTCACAACTTTATTTGCGATACAAGAGATTGCTTGCAAGGACTTGTGGGACTGTAGAGTAAAAGCCGCTGACTCGTAATTTTTCACGGAATCCAAAATGGCGGACAAGACGAGTCCTGACAGCGGTGCGGGAAAGTTAACGCAATTACCTGTGGCTCGCATAAAAACAATCATGAAGAGTTCACCAGATCTGCCACATTTTAGCCAAGAATCTGTTTTCCTTGTAACGAAAGCTACGGTAAGTTGTTTAGGGTGCGAAGCAA
>OX419337.1:21646305-21668805 GCA_948470475.1 Galaxea fascicularis
CAAAAGAAGTTACAGGTCACAGGGACCAATGAAAATATAGGTCTGGAAGAACTACAGGATTACTCCTTTGTTTTCCTTTTTTCTCTTTTATTTTTCAATCTTACCCTTCCTGTAATATGTCATATGTTTGTTTTCAATTAAAAAATGTATGACTTTAGAATCTGTACATCTGGTCCCAAAAGGACCAAATGTCCTGGCAGCCATATTAGTGGACAATACCAAATGACGCCAATAAGAACCTTTTTGACCAGATGATGACATAACGTTCATACTCTTCATGAAAGCCTACATATTTAATTATAACTGAAAACTGAAGAATACCCGACCACTTCATCTACAATGACTACATGCCATTGAAAAAATCAATAGTCCCCATGGTTGTGTAATAGCCTAAATGAAGTGGCCGAGAATTCTGCAATTAGTCCTTTAAATAATTTATATTCCTGATGTCCATTCTTTCAAGGGAGTTGCCAGTTAGCTTGTAATTTTTACTCAAAAAAAAAAAGTAATCTGGATAAAGTAAAATTGTCAGTGACCCCGACGTGACTCGAACACGCAGCCTTCTGATCTGGAGTCAGACGCGCTACCATTGCGCCACGGAGTCCACCGATGTAAATCAGGGCGAAAAATAAATTCTTTATTAGTGTCCGTCTTGTAGATGAAACTCCATGGCATATTTGTCAACCGGAGTGGGATGAAGTAGGGTGAAGTTTTGAGGAAGTTAAGTTATCGCAGGCTATTTGATTAAAAATATTGAGTGGAGTTTTCTTTCTACCTTCCCACGCGCGAGTCGTCACTTGAGTCCGCGTGTGAGTCAGTCACGCATCCTCGCGCGAGCAAAGTTAAGGACTCCGTGTAGTCGTAAAGTGTCATGAACACAGGGCAATTGTTAAAAAAATCAGACATGGTTTGATGCTACTCTGGTTTGAAAATTGATGAATGTAACTTAAAAAGTTACAATTCACGACCCATGGTCCCCGCAACACGTTGCAAGTTTTTATCTGTCTTTAAAACCTCACAAAGCGTGGCCACAACAGAGCGCCCGCGCAATGTTGCGTTATTAAAAATTGGCGTGAAATTAAGTTGTTCTAATAATTAGAATGAAAACTAAGAAGTTCGACTACTTTCCAGGTTTTAAGGCACGTATGAATAAAGCCGTAACAAAGGCACTTCTAACCCCCTCACTTCTACACGTATGCAGTATAACTAAGTCCGCGCCTACAGCAGTGCTTTTCAAACAAGTCGAAGACTTCTGTTGACCCGCTCTCAAATTCTCCTGATATTCTGTTGTTAACTTTCTCTCTTTTTTCTTATCTAGCAACTCAACGCGATAGCAGCTAAATAAAAGAGTATTCTTCAGCAAACTCGTTGATTAGAACAGGGTCATTACGGATTTCATCTTCTCCTTAACCTAAATGTTGTCAATTAAAGGATAATCAGTGAATGAAACCAAGCAATAAAGTATAATAGTGAATATGCAGTTACGGAGAGTACACTGTTAAAGCTCCTAATACTGTTTTGTTGGAGGACTAGGAAACAGCTTTTTCACTATTTTCACGGCGGGGCTTGACTTGAATCTATGAAGCGGCTTCTTTTGGATAGAAAAAACCTTGTTTTTACAAGACCTCACAAAAAAAATCAAAAAAAGCAAGGAGATAACCTTTCGTTACTTCACGTGTACATCAAGTACACTGATTAAATGAATTTGTTTTTGAAAACGAGAGTTAAAATGAAAGTTCACTTGGTACAGTGATTAAACATGCCCGCGGCCAGCGCCGATAGGGAAAAGGTCAGGCTGCGTTTACGTAAATGATATTTTATAGGTATATCTATTGCCATCTGAAAACGTTTAATTAAACTTTGCTTTTGTGCTTCATTATATTCTTGTACTCTATTTTTTTGTTGAGAGCGAAAGTCTGTCTTTAAATGCTACTTTTGTGTAGCCATGGACACCATACAGAAGATCAGCCGAAATAGTTATCTCGATGGAAATTTGTCAGCGACCTCAAATTGAAAGTAAAGAAGTGACTTATTAGCACTTTCTGAATTTAAAGTCTGGATGTATATTTTCCTCAGTTTTTCGAAGATGAGGTAATTGTAACAAAAATCAAGCAAATAAATAGCCAATTTCCCGCTGTTTTTCCCTTTTCAAATTGATTTGTACTTAAAGAAAGACGATAACAATAAACGTTGTTTAAGCTGCGTTTTGTTTTGCTATCTAGCTATTAGTTTGACAGGGCAACGAAGATACCTGCTATGCTGAAGATATTAAATCTGGTTTTTCTCCAGGCTTTACTTCAATGTTTTTAAGCGCTTCTCTTAGAGAAAGGCCCTCCTACGTACAAATGTTAGTCAAATTGTGTATCCTTGGGGCAGTTTCCGATGAGACGAGACAAATCTCTCGCACAGATTAACCACAGGAAAGAGTATGTCATTCGTCATGCGATACTGAATAACAATAGCGAACGATTTCATTGGCTGATCGTAATGATGTGTGGAGAAGTTTTTAACTCTGTGAAGTGCTATGTCAATTTATTATAACCCCAAGCGTGACGCACTCACGAGTGGCTGTGAAATACTCGATCAACAAATATCTGGATTTTGAAAGTCGCGTTTGAAAGCATTAGTTTGGCTATAAAATGGCGTGTATGGTGAGAGATGAACCACGAAAAAATATTGCAGCGGGTTTGAGCTCCGTGCGCGCGAAAATGAACGCTGTGGTGGAAAGCACTCAAGCTGAATTCGCTAGAGAGAAGCGAGCGAAAGAAGCCTTGGCCGACGTTAATTTAAGAGAAGAACGAGCGCTGAGCAAGAAAAGAAAACTTCTGGATCTGATCGCGAAGGCTGAGAAGGATATGGAAAAAGTGGAGGCTCAGGAGAGCTACTTCAAGGAGCGGATGTATTTTGCGAATCAGAGATACGAAGAAAATGCTTATATGAAGGAGTTTCTTGAGAAAAACCAAATTGATGTCACTTCAATTGAGACGACACTGGAAGAACACCGTGACAAAACAAGAGCTACAGTTGAGGCCATTGCTAAAATGCAGAAGGCCATTCAGGCCAAGGAGAAACAAATTCTGGCTGGAGAAAAACGTGAAATAGCAGTTAAAGATCACATAGCGAGGATCGAGGAGAAATTAAGAGCAGTCGAGAGAGCAGGAAACCAGTTTTCAAAGAATTACACACCAATGACGGAAAAGGAATATCTTGGCAAATTAGAGGAAGTCAAAGACAGGATCGCCAAGGCGGTGGCGAGACGAAAAAAGTTTGAAAAGAGAGCAGACTCGTTAGAGAAAAATATTGTTGAGTTAGAAAAGAAGATCGCTCTTGCTAAAAAACGAAACGCAGAAGTTAAACAAACTACAAATGAACTGAGGGGCTCTCGAGTGTGACCTCAGAACACGCAAATGGGAATTAATTATTAATATTGTTTCAAAATGGCTAGTAACGATGACCACGCAGTCAAACTCTGATAGAGGTGTATTTATGTAGTTTATTATAATTATAAAATTTTAACATACTCTGAATTTCGGGAGCTATTTTTTGTAGCGATAGGTTTACTTGTGATAACCGATGAAATGGACTGAATACATTTTCAAACACCGGTTTATGTCAATAGGTGAACCATTCAGCTTCTTTATGATATACCTGTTTGCGAAATAACCAATTAATTTCTTTCTTTTGTGTTGAAAACAAAAGTCGGTTTGACTTGAGTGGTTTTTGTCTTCAAACGCTAATGACACTCGCTAGACCCGTCTCTGGTAAAGAAAAACAGGGACTTTAGCATGTTAGTGTCACACAAAGCCAGACAATTAATAATCACGAGCTTCATCACTCGTGCTTACTTGACCTTGCAAGCTTTAGTAATTGTACGAAACTATGAAACCATCGTTATTGCCTATATACCAACGTATTTAAGCGGATTACTGACGGTGTAGAAAGTTTATTTGTGGAGTTAATAAAAACAGATAGCTTTAGCTGCGTTTAGCGTACCAGTTTTTGAGTGAGGGTCTCAATAAGGGAGGGGGGGGGGATGGGTAGCATTTACGGCTGACGGTTAAAAAGTTTGCCTTTTCACGTCACGTCCGTCACGGTTATACTTTTTCCGGTACGGTTAAGTTAATGGCAATCAAACAAACGTTCCTTGTGGAAAATAGAACATAAAGATTTTTTTGCTTGTTTTTTTTTGTAAATCTTTGTTTTATTTACTTTTTGTTTTCATTTTTTTTATTTTTTAGGTCTTTTATTTCATTGAAGTAGCGTTCACTCAAAATAAAAACAAAAATGAAAACAAAGTAAAAACAAAATGATTTTAAAAGTAAATCAATAAAAAGAAAAACAAAAAAATCGTTGCCATAGGAAAATTGGTCCTGCAACTGGGCAGTTCTTTAGGGCTTCTTTTTGGTCAAGAATGTCAGGCAAGCCTAGCGGGACACAGACCCTGTCAGGATGTCAGAGAGTAGAGCAAACGGAGGTCTGAAAACGGTCTCGAGTGCTCTAAAGTCTCTTGATATCTCGAAATACTTCCTATTCCACTTTTCAATATAAAACCCGGAATTACGCTTCATGTTTTTAACTTTTTCCACGGCTAACGATATATATATATTTTTTTGGCATTTTCACGCCAAGCAAATGGGTAACGTTTTTTGATGTTTTACGGCTAACGGTTAACCCCATTGACACCCTCTCGTGTGACTTCCAGATCAGCTTCCACTGACACTTCTCTGCAAATTTAAGATAATAAAACGATTATTTATCTCAGAGTGGATCAGCTTTTAATGTTTTTCCTTTTAATCCGGCCCATAGCACGGCACGAACTGGAAACAAACTCATTGTAAATGTCTTCCACATGCAAACCAAATTAGTGGCACTCAGCTACCACCTTTTAAACCTGAGAAAACGCTCATTAGATCACGGAAAAAACCTTAGAGCTGTCCTTCATGGTGAAATGTCCCCTCAGGCTGTTTTAACCTTGAAACCCTGAGATCAAAATTCTCATTTGTTGTCCCCATACATTCCCCCTAGAATTAGTGGGGAGAAATTCCTAAAATATCAAGCAAATTAGCCGTTCCGAAATTCAAAAGGGAACTGGGGCGAATTTCAAAGTGTTGTAAAGCGCTTTGAGCCTTGGGATAAAGCGCAATATAAATCCTCATTATTATTATTATTATTATTATTATGATTGGCTGTATTTTCTCACTCGTTCGCTGCGCTCACTCGTGAGAGATACTTTCAGCACGAGAAGATAAAATTCGTATCCCCAAGCGGCCATGTAATGTTCTGTTTATTATATAGATACTCATGAAATTTCCACATGAAACCGACCGCGCGCGCCTGAGCGAGAAGCTCTATTCTAATTGGGTAATTATGTTGGTAACCATGGCCACACAAATATCCTCACACGTGAAAGATAAAAATAGTATCTTCACTGCGCGCGGTGAAGATATGATTTTTTAGTAAAAGGAGAAATTCTGGTATTTCATCAGTATCTATATAATAAATGTATATATCATAGTTTTGGGGGACCCTGTCACAAAATTAGAGCGTTTGTATGGATTTTGAGCTATGTTTCAAGGTCCATAACTTGGTCTCTGTTCAACCTAAAAGAATCAAACCTGGTCAAATCTCAATGTTATCTCTCATGTGATGATGTCAATTTATCGATTACTTCAAAATTTGAAACTCGCCCCAGTTCCCTTTTGAATTTCGGAACGGCCAATTCATATTGTGTGATCCTTTCCTTAATTAAAGCATTGATATATACATTTATACCATGCCATAGAAAATACAGCCAATCAGAATAATAATAATGATAATAATAATAATAAGGATTTATATAGCGCTTTATCCCAAGGCTCAAAGCGCTTAAGCTTTACAACACTTTATGACCTAAAGGCTCGTGTGTATACGAAGAAAATACAAGTGACTCGTAGGATATTTCACAGTACAGCTGTATACCACTCGAAAGCATTGCATAGGCTAATATGTATTACAGGGAAATTTTGATGCTGATCACTTTTAATGGGTCAAACCCAAGAAAATGCTAATTTTAATTATCCACGATTTTTAATTTCCCACGATTTAAAAATCGTGGGCAATACCTTCGAGTTGTCTTTGATGGTGAAATATCACCTCAGGCAGTTTTAAGAAAAGTTTTCAAAACTTGCTCACCAAAATTATTGCATCCTTTTTCAAACCACGCTAGCCCCGTCCGTTTTCGCTCCTTTCCTTGCGTGTTCATTCTTACATCTTTCTCCTTTGACTCATCTCACATTCCCCACGAGACCACCACTGGAGTAAAATCCATGATCCACCTAAAGACATTAGCTTAGACATTAGGACGTGTTGGAAGTTTGAAGGACACATTTTTCGTTCTAATTGCGCTTATGGTTGCTATAACAAAATACACGTACCATTTGTCGAAATTGATTGATGGCTATTTATCACGGATCACAAGCACGTGAACCTGCCTTCTAATGCAAAACCTCGAGGGACAGAAGGCACCGCTGGGTTTCTTTGCTTCTTCGAGTCAGTGTGTAAGTGGTGCATGGTTTAAAGTATTTTTCGAGCGTATAATGAGTAACAATCAGAGTTAACATCAAAAATGCAGCAAATGATGCGGAAAGTGAGCCGGCCTAAACAACATGGTGACGCTGCGAGATTTTGATATTAGTGTTTATTTTTCGATAAGACAATGGCAATCATGATATCAAAACCGTATCGCCTTTTATTTTGCAATCTCAATTATGGTTATCATACCATCATCCAATAGAGAGGCTTGTTCCCATGGGAGTAAAGGTCATTTTACTTGCCGGCAGTAATAACTTCAAAGTTAATTAATTTTGCGAGTATCTTGAACAGTTGTTTGAATATCGTAAATCCGCTACCAGAGCCGAGTTCTTTTTGTTTTTGGCCCTTCCCGATGGCAACGTTTGCCAATAATCCAAAAAGCGGCAACTTCACAGCGACACGTGGCGGAGAAATGGCCAGACCAAGAAGCAAATTCCTGCCTTCGATTTTCGAAGAGAAACAAGACGAGAAAATCCTGGAGTTTCGCAAAGCACTACAAATAAACGATGACGAAGAAGAACACGTGAAAGGCACTGTTCGCTCAGGGATTTATGATGGAGAGAGCGTCGATGAAAAAATTCTACAAGATCAGCAGAACCCCCGCCTTCGAGTGAGCACGGCGAAGTTAAAAACACCTGTTAGAAGTTCTTCCGAGTCCCGCTTGGATCAGAATTCCTGGCGATCAAAGCGACGGCATTCAGCATTTGCCGGCGGTAACCGTCTTAACTCTAGCATTCTTGGGGGTAACAAATCTTTTGGATATGGACAACGAAAAATAACTTCTCCCGGCGTAAACAGGGGCCGAGCAGTTGACACGCCTGAAGTGATTGATTTGACGAATCAAGAGGACGTGAAAAACATCGCCAAGCGGTACTTTGAGGAGGAACTCCAAATGGACTTGTCAGACCCACGATTGAATAAACCTGAGGATTTTATCGCAAGTTTACGTTGGAAGGCAGAAAGTAATTTTAGTTATGGTGAATTGTGGCATCGACCACGAAACTCTTTGCAGTCCATAGCATCAGTGTCAGACAGTTCAGAGATGTTCCAGTCAATTGCAAGTTCTTTGGACAGAAAACAAGCACCCATAGAGGAAACCAACCGAAATAACCTTTATGACAAGTTGAGGCCCTTCCCACAACTCAAATCTAAGTACTTTCAAGTGTGTTATTTCAAACCAAAGACAATAGGAGACGCTAATAATATGAAAAAAAAGGTCACCACTTCCTCGATTAAACAACAGGCAGACTACGGCTACAGAAGAAAGAGGTACAGAATTCTAAATCCGATCAGACGAGATGAGAAGAAATCCGACAATATTTTAAAGGCGAAGAGTACAGATCGAAATCAGAACTCTGGGCGAGAAACAAGTGGATGGAAATAATTGCTGAAGACCATTTTTTAATATGACATGGCTCGCTACAGAAATACCAGGGGAGCAGGGTCGGTGCAGTGGTGAGAGCACTCGCCTCCCACCAATGTGGCCCAGGTTCGATTCCTGGACTCGACGTCACATGTGGGTTGAGTTTGTTGTTGGTTCTCTACTCTGCTCCGAGAGGTTTTTCTCCGGGTACTCCGGTTTTCCCCTCTCCTCAAAAACCAACACTTCCAAATTCCAATTCGATCCGGATGCGGGACCTCCCTGAAAAACACTTCGCGGTGAGTGGAGCTTCCTGGGTAAATATTATTTATTTATTTATTTATTTTACCAGTCAATAACATAATAGGATTCTTTTTAAAAGCTTGTTTGTTAAACGTGTTGCTGGAAAACTCGATTTATCTAAAGAAAGAGTGGATTACACAGAAATACACCCGTGCACTTTCTCTAAAAATCTAAAATAATACAAAAATTCCTGAAGAACTATAACCGTCAGAGGGCAAAGTGACAGCTTAGTTTCTAGGAGGGATTATCAAAGCCCACAGTCCTTTTCTGGACAAATCGCATAATTAACAATTATTCGATGAGTGCGCGTTGGATATGAGATGGTAAATAGCCAACGAGGCCCGTAGGGCCGAGTTGGCTATAATAAATCTCATATCCAACAAGCGCGAATGAAATAATTGTTTTATTAAATTCTCAACTTTCGGTTTTGCTAAATTTTATTTAAGTGTAAGAAACGACCAGAAAGTGATGTGACTTTTACACCACTTAACTGAAACGTACCGTTAAATAATCTCATCCTGAACTTTGTGGCTTTTTTGTTGTTTCTGGGACGGCCTTGTCCATAATTTCTTGAATTTCCTCTGTGGAGAGCTCACCGAATCTGCGTTTTTCATCCGTTTTTTTTGGTCGACGAAACTTGTTGTTGTTGTTTTGTTTTGTTTTTTTGTTTTGTTTTTTTTTGGCTTCCCGTGAACAGTTTTATGCCCGAGCGACCTTTGACGCATTTATTTCCATATAAGGTCAAACAAAGGTATAGTGGCTGGTAACCGAGATCTAGTGAGCCAATCAAAAAGCTAGAATTGCATTATCCGAGTTTGAGAATTTAATAAACGATGTTAACGTTATAGTACTGTTAGGGTATGACACGTCTGTGTTCTTATCCTATGTTGCCGTTACAATAAACTCTACAAAATCAGTTTTAAACTACGGACCTCTTTGATTCACTTTGCTTTAGCCATTTCGCAGATGTAACCCACGTTGTTAGAACAATCTAAATCGTGCCATTTGCCCGGAATGGACGTGCTACCGTAGAATGCACTACACTTCTCAGAACTTCCGGGTTCCCCTGAGTCCCAGCCTGAGTAGCTGATACTGTTCCCGTCCACCCAGTAGAAATTCCCGTCTCCTCCCCTGTGAAGTCCAATCCAAATATGTGAAACAGAGACGTCCAGATCAGCTGAAGAAACAAGATGAAACCAAAGCATAAATTAAGTATAAGGTGATTAGAAAAAAAAATTTGAAATCTATATGTACATGTTAGGCGCTGCTATCTAATCTCGGCCCCCTTTCTAAGCTATTCAGAAGAGTCTCCTCTTCCAATCGACTCCTCATTCAAAGTTTTTCATATCTGATGGATATTAGTTCTGTTTGTATCACATTACCAAGAACTTATTTTCATAAGAAAGAGCTTGCACATTGCTTCGCAGAGACCCTCTCGTTCCCAGAGCATTTCTTTTATAAATTTGCAAAAAGTCCTGGGAACGACTGAGTTAATACTGGAATGAGTATTGAACGGTCAACTTCAAACGTGCAGAGGGTGTGGGGGGTTTCTTGAGAAAATTTTAGGCGGGAAACTCGTGCGCGGCTGCCAAACTCGTGACGTGGCAGATTGAAGTGCTCTTTGGATACTATCGGTGCGCTGTTCTCTGTAACTTCCACCGAGAGCATTCCTGTTTCAGACCCATACAGAATAGGAGTCCCCTAAAACGCGCCCATAATAAAGTAATAACGAGGTTTTAGAATAAAAGGAATGCTTTTTGGAAGAAGTTTTGGTGAAAAGTTGTGCGCGGCCCACTAAGACCATGACGCGGCACCGGAAGTCAGGTTCAACGCGAAGGTTTCAAAGCTAGTTGCCAGACCTTAAAACCGGAATAGGAATAATCAGAAAAGCTCCAAGCTTAACACGAGCATACCTCATGCTCTTGTTATGGTTCTCTGAGTTTCATACCTGATATCAAGCCATAGGCAAAGGTGTTTTCAGCCTCAGAAGTGATTTTAACCAAGTCTGCCCCAAGGGACTTGCAAACGTCACGTGCATCCGTCCATGTAACCGTCGGTTTTATGAAAGCGAAGTAACATGATCCGTTAAAAGCTTTCCATCCGGGAGGGCAGTTTCCTTTAAAATAACGTCCGTATTGAAGTATTTTAATCAGAAGTTCCGAACAAATATTAATTTCGTTTTGATTTGAGTCTCGTTACAAGAACTCACTCAGTGGGAATAATTTCATCATAGTCATATCAGTTTAAATAGACAATAACACTGTACCATGTAAGAATAATTGCTGGGATTGCTTCACTTACAGCCGCAATAATTTTTTTCTAAGTATTATTGCAACACCTTAAGTATAACAAAACTACGGCAAAAATTTACCACCCACTGTCACGGCCTTCTGTTCTCATAATGATTTCCCACGTACCCGCCTATTTCCAGGGCAGTTATGATTTATTGTTTTGTTGTGGTGTTTGTATACTTGTAATGCCCAGTTGACTGGATTGGTATCTAGAAGTACTCTATTGTTTTAGCTATATTAAGAGTGTATTAAATGAATAGGATTTAAAACAAACTCACTGCCCGACCCCGAATGAGAGGGAGGGGAAGGGAGGGGGAAATTTTTCCCACCTCGTGTTCGTTTGCTCGAGTGTGTTATCACTATAACATTCTCATGACTGAAATTTAAAAATTCCTTCGCCATAAACTCCACAATAGAAATCTGGTGATCACGGTTGCTTGTGGGCGAAAACCTGAAAGAGCTATCAATTTTGCAAAATATTGCCTTTATAACGTTAGTTCAAGTTGACACACCTTTAGTCCACTTTTGCGACTCTATCTCGCTCAGCTTCTGTTCAACTGTTTTCATCCGTTGGAGAATTTCTAGGACTTGGGTAGTACTTAAACCCGAGTTGTACACGTTTTTGAAGATGTAATCCTCGTTTGCCTTAGAATCGCTCCCTTTTGAGTTGCTGAGGGAGGCCGCCACGCAACGTTGCGCCGGCACAAAGCAAAACATCAAAATGAAAAAGAAAAATTTCATTTCGGACGGCGACGCACGTTCCTTTTGCTCGACAACACCAACTAAACTTAATGTTTACTTGTCCTGAAAGCAGAATATATGAAAGAAAAAACAACTTCCTTTCTCGCTTAAACGAGGTTAGACGGTCAACAACTCTATAGTTAAGACTGTGTTATAAATCCTCCGAAAAGGAGGGAACGTTTCTTGATTATAAGTACCCAGGAAGTAAAATATTGTATGTCAATTGTGGATCGCGCAAGACAGCACAATTCGATTTCTTACTGGCTCTGAACGCAAGGCACAAATGTTCATATGCAACGTTCAAATGGATATATTTTTTCAAGCCGCAAAACTGGTCATTTCCGAAAACTGAAAACAATTCTTAATAGTGATCAAACGTACAAAACGAAAAAAGCCCTTTAAAGATAAGCTTTTGCTTTTAGAATTAAAGCTGATTAGTTTAAAGAGAGTCTGCGAGTTTATTAAATCATTTTACGATTTATTAAAACAGTTTTAGGAAAGATAAAGAGGTTTGGTTTTATAGAAGTCAAACATTCGACAGAAAACAAAGACACCGCGCCGATATGTCTCCATGCATTGCTTCGCTAATTGGTAAATAAAAAAAATGATAATTACTAGTGAACTTTACAAATTCACGAAAATCTGATCTATCTGTAGCTCTCTGAGTGAAATCGTATCCTTAAAGGACCTTCCTTATTCTTAAAGTTTTACCGTGGGACAGGTTTTTAAAAGGTCAAAACTTCTTTGGAAACCAACTATCTAGCGAATAGAGATGTACCGCTTAGCGCCTCATTGGATGTAAAGTCAGAAACAAAAACCCCGACGTTTCGGCAATGCTGCATGCCTTCACCAGCGGAAAAATATTATCTATTATCCAAGTAAAGGTTAGATAATTACACAGCAAAGGCTCTCGATTACCCACCCACCCTACCCTCAGTAAGCCTATAGAGTAACCCCGGTTCCATAAGGAAGTGCATCGGCGAGACGAGTGGCATCTATTTACACATTTGGTAGATAGTCATTAAGGGCCCCTTCAAACGAGGAAACATTGGTGCGGAAACGTTGTTCCCGGAAATATTTCTTGAATGCGCAAACGAGCAGGAAGCAAAACAACTGGCTGCGCAAACGAAGAAACATTTGCCCAGGAAGTAAAATGTTTCTGAAAATATTCGGAAACAATTTTGCTTCCGCAAAAAAATGTTGCGTGTGCGCGCAAACGGGGACTGAAAACAATGCTTCCGTCACAATGTTTCCATGACAATGTTTTCATGGCAATGTTTCCTCGTTTGCGGAGGCCTTAAACAAGGTCAAGACTTCTCATCAGCTAAGGTTCTCAGTTTCAGGTGATTTTCACTGTTTCGGCTTCCTGCTTTAAATTGCACAGTGGTCTCTCTGGAAGCCGATATATTTCTTAAGACTGACAGCTAAGAAAGGAAAGGTTTTTTTTCTGCCATGAGATCTAATGAAGTTACAAACATATAATTAATTAGACCCTTATTGCATGGGTAGAAGTCTCCTTCCCAGCCCTTTTGTGGGATGTCACGCAACGCTTCCCCGGGGGTCTGGGTTTCTTTTATTCTTTTGAGTTGAGTTCCCCGATTTGTACCAGCAGTGGGATTCCGTGTACTGCTTTGATCAAGCAGGCCTTTCAAGGCATTAGCATCACTGTTAAAGCGGATGAAGCTACTATACAAGGGCATGGCAGTCATTGTTACAGTGCCCCATCACAGGGTACCCAAGCTCTACGGGCGTATAACCATTGCGAAAGCACGAAAATTATAAGGAGTTATATGAAAAAAAAAATCTCCTTTTTGAACACAAAAACTTAACGTTAATGTTCTTTTCTCCTGAATTGCCTTCTTGGTCATTTTGTCTCCTGTATGTTTTTCAAGGGTCGATCTCAAGTGACCGTAGCAGAGTTTCAGTTTGAACGTCTTCTACTTTTATGTAAATTGCGGTTAGTTTTAAAAAAGGCAGCAATTTTGGCACACTTAGCTGTCGGTGCTTTGACATCAATTTTTGTTTTGAAATATGTGAGCGAGCCTAGATGTTCACTGAAACATAACCACATCGCTCGATTTTCGGAAGCCACGCATGTAAACAGTTTTGGTGGTTTTACAACCTTAAATGCTTGCATAACCATCAACATATATGCAAAATGATTCTACTTGTTTTCTTGCCTGTATGACTTCACTCAGACACCTACTAATATCCAATGGTCTGAAAGTAAAACACTGGCGATCTGTTTGTTTCTGGCACGGGGCGATCACGTGGCCAGAAATGTAGACGAGTGGGGACTGGGACAAGACCGGGACACAGCCCTCACTTGGCGTCAGGGTCGACACTTGAGGGAGCTTAATTGAATTGAGGGACTGAAAGAATTCATATCTAACAGCAATCACACAACGGTACCATGCTTGTCTAGCTCTCATTTAGCGCATTTACAATCAGATCACGCGACCTAAATACACGTGATGGATTCATGAGACCCTTCAAGGAAAAAACATTTTTAGCTGAATGACGGTAAAACAAAAGCTATGGTCGACCTTCTTGCTGGCTGCTGCAGGGTGTGTTAGTGATCCATTATAAAAATCCACCCATCCAAGGCCAACTTGGAAATATTGTCTGGTTGCTATGGTGTTTCTGTAAAGGGAATTTTCCCTGCACTCACCCTTAAACTACGTCAGTAAGATTTTAATTTGGTACTTTATTTTGCGAGGGCGCTGTGATAACCGAGACTGTTGCGCTTACATTACCAACATTTATGCAACTATTAGGTGAGTAGAATACTTTGTAATTGTCCCGCAGTTATACAAAGAAAATGTTGAGCCTCAGTCAATCCAGTTATTTCATTGTATGTGATCTGTGTCCTCTGAGGACGCAGCCATCATGAATGCCTAGAATCTACAAGTCCGTCATCAAGGCGGATGTCTTACAACTGCCAAACGTAGTCGTGAATGGTATCGATTTGGTGGTGACATAACTGGCTTTAATACAGAAATTGGGCTCGTTTGTAAAATTGAAAAGCATAAGCACATAGCTACTTAAACACCCACGGCATCTCACATGCTGTGTTCTCACGTTTTCTTTAACTACACGCTAACTAGCATCTGCACTGACAAGCAGACTTCAGTAAAATTTGAACATGAACTGAACGTGTTACACTATTTCGTTTACTTAGGAGTGCTTAATGAATTTAGAGCTAAGCATATAGTTGCCCGAAACATTACATAGTAAGGCCTACATTGCATAACCAGACACCATGGCAAATCTAATTAATTTAATAATAGTAGCAAATGGCACTCAATTCATATTCGTAGAGTGTCTTTTGATAGAACCGGCGCGGCTTTGTTCGTTGCAAGGTATTCTAACCGTGCACTAAATTTTCTCGTGCTATTTGTCTGGCAGACGTTTTACTTTTACTGCACGATCTTACAGCGTCATGATACGCTTATGCAAAGCTGCCTTTCGCACTTCTACTGTTGATCACGTAACTTAAACAGCTGCGATTACCTCACAAACAGTTCCTCACTTCACGGGAAATAACCAATTAGAAAAAGAGGAAATAACTTTCATGGTCTTTTCGTCGCGGTGCTTTCGAGAATATCACGCCTGTTTCAAAACGTGACAATTCTGATTGCACTGACCCACCGCGTCACAAATTGAACGCATGGTCCGTGCTTTGATGTCCAACATTTAAAAACCGCCTAAGAAGCAAATATGAGTGGGTGGATCAACATCGATATGTGTTTTCTTGAAAAAACAGAAAACACGAGTAATTAACATGCAGCTACCGTAGTGGAACCACATCCGCGTAGATGACTTAAAATAACAAATATAATTTTCAATGACCGCAGGGTTTTTTCAGGTCCGCTCATCCATAGCCAAATAGTAAATATCAACTCGCTGCCATGGTCTTACGCTGATTTTTTTCTTCAGAGGTGCTGTATGCTATCGATCATCTATATAAACTTTACCTGTACCTTTTTTGAAAATCGAAAGGACGTTGGGCTTCGTTTCCGAAGCTCTGCGGTTTCATTTATATTTTTTACTATATTTCCATCTGGCAGTAAAAGGGTGTTTGTGGGGGAGGGGGAAAGGATGTTATGAGGGTTTGCATGGGGTCAGCAAAATTATTTCAACCGTGTAATTAGGCATAAGAAAATTGTATGTCTGTCTAATTTTTGTATGTCTCTCGTGCCTAACTATTAGTATATTAAATCATCTTGGTCATTATTTGGGCCTGACATTTCTCATTTAAACTACCTGGTTTGTTTTTGGCAATTTTTAAGGCTCTTTTCATTCTCAATCAAAAAGTACAACTACTTGCGACCTCATCCTGTACAGCCTGTATGGGACCAAATGCTTCCAATTGCCTCACCAAACGCAAACGCTTGCGCACTTAGTAAACGTATTCCATGTGCCACTCAATCACGAACTATCGCGCCCGTTCTTACCGGCCTCCATCTATCAACCGATAAATATCTATTCCATAGCATCTTAAAGATAGATTTGAAGGGGACTTCATCCTTCTATCATGGTATCGGTTCCCATTACTTGTTATCGTTTAATGCAGTGCGTCTCACAACCAACTGACAACTGACTTCAATCAGGTTTCAACTTATCATTCGTTTGCTTTTAATTTCTTTTCTTTAGTTCTCGGTGGCAGAAGTATCGCTGAGCTTTCCTTTGGAAAGAGACTGGAACCTGAAAAGTGAGTATGTAAATCTGAGATGAAATAAAGTTGGTGCATGTATGTATGTATGTATGTCAGCTCCGGACTTAGAAAGTGTTATGATGCTTTGCGGTGGTAAGAATTGCGTTTCTTTCGTTAGTCTCAGGGAGGCTAACAGTAGTTTTCAACATATCATCTTCCAGTGCATATTCTTTAATCGATTAATAACCATTGTTTATTTATCGCTTGGGGCGTTCTCACGGTCCTTGTGTTCTATTAACAAAAACATTGTTTGCGATAAGGTTTCATTGGTTTCATTGACGATTACGCCTGCTGGCTGACAATGGCCGCTGCACCAGAATACAGCAAGGAACAACTGAACTACTTCAGAATCTGCTGTGTCACCACTGATGTCATAACCGAGGGACTTCGAACAGTCTTCAAGCAGGAATGGGACAACAACTGCAAGGCCACATTGGGAGAATGGAAAGATGAACCCCACAATGGACTGGACTTCAAAAACGGGGAGACGCCTTGGAATCAAACACGAAATGCGCATCTTTTAACAACCATGGTTAGAGGAAATAGAGCTGAATGGGATTGCACCATGCTCTTTTACGCTATCCTGTACTCCGACTGCATTAGGCCCCGTCTTACTGCAGCAGTCAGGTCAAAGGTGGACGACCTCAGAAAGTTTCGTAACGAAGAATTTGCCCATTTGCCGCAAGGCAGTCTCTCAGACCCAGAGTTTCAAACCGCCATAGCTAAAGTTGACCTCGCTTTTCAAGCACTCCGCCTTTGCACTCAGAAGATTCAAGAAATCACAAATCAGACCAGCTTCCCTACGGAGGAGTTGAGTAAAATCTTGAAAGAAGTTGACGATCTCAAGAAAGAACTCAAAGAAAAAGAGGAAAAACTCAAAGAAACGGAAGAACAAAGACAAGTCCTCGAAGACCAGCTCCAGACTGAAGTTTTGCCATTTTGTGTTCTCCCTCCAAAGCCCTCACACGACGTTGCAGGTCGAGATCATGAGGTAGCTAAAATGACTGAACAGCTAAAAGAACTTAAAGAAGCCAACGGAAGCCGCTTAAGCTACCTTTACATCTCAGGAAATCCCGGAAGTGGTAAATCTCAGTTGGCCGGACTAGTGGCAAAAAATCTCTTTGAAGAAAACAAGAGAATGCATGGTATCAAGTCATTTGTGATGACTCTAAATGCTGAAAATATTGATTCGCTCTTAGAATCTTATGCCACTTTTGCTCGACGTCTGAAGTGTCCCGAGTATGCTGTCACAAACACTCTTAACTGTAAGGATTTGAAAACAGAGGAGAAGATCGCCAGTCTGAAGTCGTTGGTTGATGTAAATGTGAAGCTTTACCCCTCATGTCTGCTGCTGGTGGACAATGTCACCGACTTATCTTCGATGAATATTTATTTGCCAGACCCTGGAGACGAACAGTGGTGTGGATGCCAAATGCTGATTACCACACAGGACACCGCCTCAATCCCGTCAGAAAATTCCTTTACTCAGCATGTATCAGTAAGCAGGGGTATGGAGGTTTCCGATGCCACTTCGTTATTGGCTAAGATCTCTGGTATTACTGACAGTGAGATGGAAAAAGAAGTTGCACATGCGTTAGACTACCAACCTCTGGCCTTAGCCATTGCCGCTACTTTTGTGAATCAAATGCGAGAAAGCAGAGTCTTCTCCAATTTTGGTTGGAAAGATTACTTAGAAAAGCTGGACAAAGGCCAGCGTGCTAACACAGAGACTATCTTTACCAAGACGAACCCAAGCTATCCAAAATCTATGACTGCCGCGATTACACTGGCGGTCGAAAACACGATGTCATCTGACGAACTGCTACGTCACACATTCAGTTTGATTTCTCTCTGTGCACAGCAACCATTAAACCTTGAAATTGTGAAAAACTACATCTTAAATTTGCAGGAAGAAAACATTCTGAATGCAGACGAGGAACTGGAAGATAAAGATTTGATTCGTTGGAGGATTCGAAAATGCTCATTGCTGTTACTTGAAGAAGACGACAGTGACGTTTACATCCACTTGCATCAGGTTGTGCGCGATGTCATCAAAACGGAAACTGAAAAACTTTCAGAGAGTCAACACCGTGAAGCCATGCATGGGGCTATTATCGCATTTAAGCAGTTCATAGATGACAATAAGCTGGAGGACTTGAATTCTACGGTACATAGCTTTCAAGTAGTTGCGCATTTTACATGCTTAATTGTAGCAATTGAGAATGCATTCATCAAAGATGACATATCCGAAGTCATTGCAAACAGTAATTTAGATATAAGACGTTATCCAGATTACTTCACTTCCTTTGGCCATATTTGTAAATGCCATTGCAACTTTGAGACAGCAAAACGGCTTTGTAATGTAGCTTTACAGTTAATTCAGCACGATGATATATTTAGTAAGGCAGATGCTGCTGCAGCCAATAAAGAGATAGGTAGTATCTTCTTCAATTTAGGTGAATTTCACAAAGCAAAACATTATTTAAATGAAGCTCTTACCTTTCAGCTACAAACGCTCGCACCCCATGATGTCTCTGTCGCAACTACTTATAATAACCTAGGTAGTGTGCTCCGTGCCCAAGGTGACCTGCAGCAAGCAAAGGAGTATTACGATCTTGCTCTTGCCATTCAGGTACAAAAGCTGGGATCCCAACACGTCAATGTCGCAACTAGTTATAATAATCTAGGTTCCGTATTTTATGACCAAGGTGATCTGCAGCAAGCAAAGGAGTATTACGATCGCGCTCTTGCCATTCAGGTACAAAAGCTGGGACCGCAACACGTCGATGTCGCAACTAGTTATAATAATCTAGGTTCCGTGTTTGGTGCCCAAGGGTATCTGCAGCAAGCAAAGGAGTATTACGATCGTGCTCTTGCCATTCAGGTACAAAAGCTGGGATCCCAACACGTCAATGTCGCAACTAGTTATAATAATCTAGGTTCCATACTTCGTGACCAAGGTGATCTGCAGCAAGCAAAGGAGTATTACGATCGTGCTCTTGCCATTCAGGTACAAACGCTCGGACCCCAACACGTCGATGTGGCAACTAGTTATAATAATCTAGGTGACGTGCTCTGTGCCCAAGGTGATCTGCAGCAAGCAAAGGAGTACTATGAGTGTGCTCTTGCCATTAAGCTACCAAACCTGGGACCCCAACATATCCATGTCGCAACTAGTTATTATAATCTAGGTTCCGTACTTCATGACGAAGGTGATCTGCAGCAAGCAAAGGAGTATTACCATCGTGCTCTTGCCATTCAGGTACAAAAGCTGGGATCCCAACACGTCAATGTCGCAACTAGTTATAATAATCTAGGTTCCGTACTTCGTGACCAAGGTGATCTGCAGCAAGCAAAGGAGTATTACCATCGTGCTCTTGCCATTCAGGTACAAAAGCTGGGATCCCAACACGTCAATGTCGCAACTAGTTATGATAATCTAGGTTCCGTACTTCATGACCAAGGTGATCTGCAGCAAGCAAAGGAGTATTACGATCGTGCTCTTGCCATCCGGGTACGAAAGCTCGGACCCCAACACGTCGATGCCGCAACTAGTTATAATAATCTAGGTTCCATATTTTATGAGCAAGGTGATCTGCAGCAAGCAAAGGAGTATTACGATCGTGCTCTTGCCATTCAGGTACAAAACCTGGGACCTCAACACGTCGATGTGGCAACTAGTTATAATAATCTAGGTACCGTGCTTCGTGCCCAAGGTGATCTGCAGCAAGCAAAGGAGTGTTGCGATCGTGCTCTTGCCATTCGGCCAGAAACGCTGGGATCCCAACACGTAGATGTCGCAACTAGTTATAATAATCTAGGTTCAGTACTTCATGACCAAGGGGATCTGCAGCAAGCAAAGGAGTATTGCGATCGTGCTCTTGCCATTCGGCTAGAAAAGCTGGGAAACCAACACGTCGATGTCGCAACTAGTTATAAGGTAGGTTCCGTATTTCGTGACCAAGGTGACCTGCAGCAAGCAAAGGAATATTATGACCGTTCCCTGACAAATCTTCATGCTGCCACTGTTCAATGCAATTTGGATGTGCCGCGTCAGCAAATGAAGGTAAATGAGGATGTGGAAGTTGTAATTGCTGAGATCCTAGAGTTGCGCAATGCTCACGACCTTCAACAATCACAGGGATCGCGCGGTGCGAGGCAGTAGACAATCCGAACTCCACTCAGAATGAATGATCAAAACCATTTAATCACAGTTCTAGTTACGAGGTTACAAGTAGTGTTGACAGTAGAAAGTAACGATAACGTAGCGGTGGTAAAGGTAGTAGAAATAGGAGTAGTGGCAAGTTGGAGTCGATTGGAGTAGATTGGAGTAGATTGGAGTAGGTTGGAGTAGGTTCGAACTGAAAGTGATAGTTAAAAATACAATCTAACTTAGATGATAGCCTTGGCAACAATAGAACTACTGATTTAACACATGGAAACGTAGTAATTGATACTTGAGACCAACAGATATTGAGGTCATATACCTCCCAATAACATAGTAAAGCTATTAAAATAATGAATTCGACGACAATAGAGAAAGTAAATTCAATTGAATCAAATAATATGAGTACAATCTAGAAGAAACTAATTTGTAAAGCGGGTAAATCCTTTGGCCAAAAATAACATAAAAAGTAACTTACTTTGGTTGACGACTCGCACCAAAAAAGGGTAGCTGAAGTTGCAGGTAGCGGATCCTAATGATCGTAGCACGGTACTTGCGAGGTAACTAATCGGTTATGTTACTTGCAAGTCGCCTTTATAAAACTGGTGTACGTGCAAATGTTTAGGGCGTTTGCTAGTTCGTGCCTTATAACCATGAAACTGCAAAATTTCTTACTAACGTAATACTATCGATAAGCACGTTTCAGGAATACGTTTTAAGAGCACGTACCGGGAGCACGTTTTACTGAAATAAAAACCTTTTGTAATGACTAAAAAATTCGCAACAAGATAAGAAAGAAAAAACGTGCGTTTTAAACTTAACAGAAGTTTGTGAGACCAAAAGTGGGGGACCGCGCCAGTCGTGTGTAATTTGTGTCATACTCTAATAAAGGTTTGGTTTAGAATGTTTGATTGCAGTTTACTTTAATACATTTTAGGAAAAGCTTTAGACTGATTTTAACCCATTTTAACCCGTGAAATAGTTACTAGAAACTGTTACACTCTATTCCTTTCTATTCTTGTGTGTGTTTTTGATTATTACGCTATATTTAATGTTGTCTAATAAGAATTGTTTCACGCCAGTTAAGTAAAACCACTTTAGTAGTTTGTTCATCCTGAGGCTACTAATCGAAATCGAGAAAATAAGTTGCTTGTTTTATATCGTAAGCCGCTACGGAGGCGTAACTTGACTTATCTTTTATTGTAAAGAAATAGCAGGTTTACTGTTATGTACAAACTAAAAACATGCAGTCAATGGCACATCTTTTAGTCTTAATGAAAAATGAAATCGTTTGTTAATTAGTGATTGAAATGATGTATTTATATATTTTTTTTGACATTTCATGACCTTTTAGTCTTGCAAAGGTTTTCATAAATTTTATTTTGCTTTCTTTGCAAGAATTTCGCGTGATTATGTTATGCAAATTTATACCAAGTGGTGATAGAAAATTCATATAGATATTTGTGACTGTTTCTTTTTTGGAGAAATTGTCTGTTTAGGTACCTAACCGGATAAGTGAGCCAGAAAATCGTTCTTGATCTTAACAGCCTGTCAAAAAGAGCTGACTAATTTTTGCTGCCGAAGGTAAACCGTTTTGAGTTGCTATTTATTGCTATTAATTTTCTCTCACCACGAGGGATAGATTATCAATCAACCGTTTTGCTGTTTTCCCTCAAAGTCCAGTGTTGTGAAATTAATTATACCAATAAAGTTGGTTGATGTTGCTTTTGTTGGTGTTTATATCGCCTCTTCCTCAGTCATTTGGGTATTCATCCCCAAATATTCATCTGTTCTTCTGCCCTACCCGCGCTGCCCCACGCTTTCCACCTTCATTCTTCCTAACTGGTGCTAAAGTCTTTTCTCTTTTTTCCTTTACTCGGGCGCCAAGGGTGGAATCCGGGTAAACAGTTCCCTCCTCTCCGAAACATAGTGTGAAACATGGAGGACATTGTTTGAAGCTGCTAGATTTTGAGACTATCAACGAAAAAATTCATGATAGATCTTCAATCGTACAGGAATTGGTAGAGGGGAGGGGAGGGTGGGAAGTGGGAGTTCAAAAGGGCGCGGGAGCAAGGCGTAAAAGTGCGGAGACTCGGGCGAAAAACGAAACAAAACGGGAGAACAGAATACTGGAGGGGGGAGGCCTTAACAAGGTCTTATGTTTTGTTCCTCCATTTAGATTTTTCCAAACGTTTTTCGGGGTCCAGCTGCTGGAATGTCCACTATTTATTTTGTTCATAAACAGGTTGGCGCTGGAGACGGCTGACATTTCAGACTAGTTCATGCAACGTAGACTCGCGAATTCCTGTCTCAATTGTGCTCGGCAACTTTTTAGCAACGTTTGGCGTTTGGA
>OX419337.1:21673805-21676305 GCA_948470475.1 Galaxea fascicularis
CATTTTGCTCCAAGAGCAACACCAAAAAAGTGTCAATCCTTTAAGATAAAAACTTGTTGAAAAAATCAAAAGTTTCCGTTAACAACACACCTCAAAGCCAGATCTTGGTATTTAGCTGGAAAATTCCTTCTCACTTTATTTGCCGGCCCTTGCTGCTCCATTTGATGAAAGCCAGTGTCGAGAATACAACCGTTGCCTCGTTCATGCCCGAAAAGAGTTCTGGGTAATTCCGTCATAACTCGAAAAGGGAACTCTTACCATTTCCATTTCAAAGAATTATTATTATTATGTGTCGGGCCACCCAGTCCTACCAGCAAAATATCGCGTCGGTTGAAAATTTTCCAAGTCAAAACTTGGCCAAATAGTCTTGGTAGGTCCTGGAAGCCATCCACAGATGGGCCAGAGAGACAACTTCACTCGTGAACCCGCCAAACTTGATACAAACATCTTTGGCGTCCTAGTCTACATGAAACCACCTCTCACCTCTGTTTTCTTTCAGAGGCTTGCCTCTACCCACATTCCAGCTTAATGATGCCGACTTGTGGGCTTCTGCAGAGGAAAATGGCTCGAAAACACACTCATAAAGCGAGAAACCGAGCCAATTTGAACTCATCAAAACACGAACTGTTGATCTAGGTCACGTGATGCCCAAGTCTGAGCCCAAAGTGTCTCGAAACCGCTAATATTGTAATGGATACTGTATATAAGGACAAACAAAGTGAGGCAAAGTTTGTCTCGCCAAATTACAAGTGAGAAAATAAGCAACACTTGGTCCTTTAAGGGTTAAAAAAAAAACCTTTGCAATTTTTTTACGATGTACAATCAAAACCTCTGCTCGCGGATCCAATAAATTCTTCACTAAAACTGTACATCAATAACGTTTTGTAAATGGTCACCTCTCGTGAGCGGATCAACAGACATTTGTTTGAAGCCTCGTCCACTCCACACCTTCTTCGATATGTTTCAGTCTCGGGAGGCAGTTTACAAAAGCATGCAGTTTTTCAAATGTTTCCAGAATATCCATTGTTTATTTTGTTTATGCAACGTAGAATTTTGATAGAAGCCATGAGTTCCACACCTTAACTCATACGGTGTCCTAGTAAGTCTTTCGAAAACCTTCCGTCATCGGACAGCCATGGCCGTTCAGGGAGACTTGCGCGCTAAGCATTGCGGAGATTGTGTGTTTTCATTATTGCGAGCTCCATGAGCTCTTCAATGGAGGGCACCGGCGGGAATTAGCGTCAGGTGTCCTTAAGCAGATCTTTCGCTAGCTCCGAAATATAAACTTAAACGCCAAAATGTTTAATCTTTCCCCACGTTAACTTGTACTTAACTAAAAACGCTTGCGTGATATATCTGCTGCTAATGCAACATGAACATAATTCAAATCTGAGAGGGCATTGTCACGCGAACAATGAATCATGTAGCGCACTATTTGAAAAATATATGGGACTGAAAAGAAAGCAAAAACATTGTTATTTTCTTATTTGGGAAGTATTAGTCAAGATTTCTGATTTGGCATGGCCACATGCGATTGACAGCCACACAGAATTGTGTGAGTCGTCTCAGCTGGACGGCGAGAGCTTTTGAGCTTCCGACTGCACGTGATTTGATCTGACGTACGTCTGCGCATGCTCAGCCAACACCCAACAAAGTTACTGGGAACAGTCCGGGCTGAGACCAAGCCAGACGATAAATCGCTTGACGAGGACCATCTCTTGCTTTCAATCCAGAATTTAAAGCGCCAGTTTGCTACTCGCGTCACCGCTATCGCTTAATTAGTTGTTCCGTCATGCTCCAGACATCTAAACTAATGTCTTGCTGATTTTGTAGTAACACGCCGTGTATTCTGATTCCCACCAAAGCGCGGTTCTTGTTGCCTGCGACGTGATTTGGGCTTGCACTTATTTCCATCTCTCAAACTGACATTTTGAGCCCACGGTGGAGTGAGCACCCATACCAAACCATGGTGTAACTGCCCAGCGGTATATCAAAATGTCAGTTTGAGAGATGGAAACGAGTGCCAGCCCGTGATTTGCCACTGATGTTACGAATGATGCGGTGGTGAAGAGAACTCTTACGTCCAGTGAAGGTTAGCCTAATTCTTATCACAAAATAACCTAAGCACACTTCACCAGTCGAAATGGTTAACTACTTTAACAAAAGTGTCAATTTACCTCTGTTTCCCGGACGATTTGATTCAGATTTTTTCTAAATTGTTACTGGGCAGAACTAAGTCCTGTGAGCCATTCCCAAAAGAAGAACAGATGAAAATCCAAGCGAAATGTAGCATTCGAAACTGAAAGAAGAATTTGGCACGCGGCACTGGAAGACTTTTGTCTAAACTGAAAGATCAACAATATGTAGGAGATCGTCACGCGAACAATGGATCATGCAGCAATCGAATTTCAAAACTGTGCAGCCATTGAAAAGGAAGTAACAGCTTGTTTCTTATTTCGATCTTTTCTCGATTGGCAACTTGCATTTTCACCGGCTTCAA
>OX419337.1:21678805-21693805 GCA_948470475.1 Galaxea fascicularis
CCGGGACACATTGGTGGAAGGCGAGCGCTTTCACCACTGCGCCAACCTGCTGAATTGAGGGACTGAACAGCAATCACACAACGATACCATGCTTGTCTAGCTCTCATTTAGCGCATTTATTATCAGATCACGCGACCTAAATACACGTGATGGATTCATGAGACCCTTCAAGGAAAAAACATTTTTGGCTGAATGACCGTAAAACAAAAGCTATGGTCGACCTTCTTGCTGGATGCTGCGGGGTGTGTTAGCGATCCATTATAAAAATCCACCCATCCAAGGCCAACTTGTAAATATTGACTGGTTGCTATGGTGTTTCTGTGAAGGGAATTTTCCCTCCACAGACCCTTACTGAGAGAATCCAACTGTCACGTGAGTTTTCACGTGACACCCCCAAGAACTGAACGTTGAACTCTCTGAATTCAGTCAATAAAGTCTAGAAATACCTCTATGAAGTTGTCCTACTTGTGTATGATTCACATGGTACTTTATTTCATTGTATGTGATCTGTGTCCTCTGAGGACGCAGCTATCATGAATGCCTAGAATCTACAAGTCCGTCATCAAGGCGGATGTCTTACAACTGCCAAACGTAATGGTATCGATTTGGTGGTGACATAACTGGCTTTAATTCTCAAATTGAGCTCGTTTGTAAAAGCATAAGCACATAGCTACTTAAACACCCACGGCATCTCACATGCTGTGTTCTCACGTTTTCTTTAACTACACGCTAACTAGCATCTGCACTGACAAGCAGACTTCAGTAAAATTTGAACATGAACTGAACGTGTTACACTATTTCGTTTACTTAGGAGTGCTTATTAATGAATTTAGAGATAAGCATATAGTTACCCGTAACATTACATAGTAAGGCCTACATTGCATAACCAGACACCATAGCAAATCTAATTGATTCAATAATAGTAGAAAATGGCACTCAATTCATATTCATAGAGTCTCTTTTGATAGTACCGGCGCGGCTTTGTTCGTTGCACTCAGTTTTCTCGTGCTATTTGTCTGGCGGAAGTTTTACTTTTACTGCGCAATCTTACAGCGTCATGATACGCTTATGCAAAGCTGCCTTTCGCACTTCTACTGTTGATCACGTGACTCGAACAGCTGCGATTACCTCACAAACAGTTTCTCACTTCACGGGAAAACAACCAATTAGAAAAACTCAAACAAGTAAAGGAAATAACTGTAATGGTGTTTTCTTCGCGGTGCTTTCGAGAATATCACGCCTGTTTCAAAATGACAATTCTGATTGCACTGACCCACCGCATCACAAATTGAACGCATGGTCCGCGCTTTGATGTCCATTTAAAAACCGCCTGAGAAGCAAATATGAGTGGGTGGATCAACATCGATATGTATTTTCTTAAAAAAAAAACAGAAAACAAGAGTAATTAACATGCAGCTACCGTAGTGGAACCACATCAGCGTAGATGACTTAAAATAAAAAATATAATTTCCGATGATCGCAGGGTTTTTTCAGGTCCGCCCATCCATACCCGAATAGTAAATATTAACTCGCTGCCATTGTCCTACGCTGATTTTTTTCTTCAAAGGTGCTGTATGCTGTCGATCATCTACAATCGGCGCCAAAATTGTTGACACATTCACCTTTTTAACCCCCTATTTCGTCACTGTGACCCCTCTTCGCCCCCCTCGCTTGTCCTTTCAGCCCCCCTTCCCCCCAAACAATGTTGTGCGGCAATTGCTATGATCTCGAGGTACAAACAAGCAACATTGGATGGGGGAGCGGGGTATTTTTCACAGTTGATTGCGCGATAGAAAGAGTGGTGTGATTTGGTGCACTAAAACTACTATAGAAACACAATGTGTCAACTAATTATGTCGCCGATTGTAGATAAACTTTACCTGTACCTTTTTTGAAAATCGAAAGGACGTTGGGCTTCGTTTCCGAAGCTCTGCGGTTTCATTTATATTTTTTATTATATTTCCACCTGACAGTAAAAGGGTGTTTGTGGGGGAGGGGGAAAGGATGTTATGAGGGTTTGGATGGGGTCCGCAAAATTATTTCAACTGTGTAATTAGGCATAAGAAAATTGTAAGTCTGTCTAATTTTTGTATGTCTCTTGTACCTAACTATCAATATATTAAATCATCTTGGTCATTATTTGGGCCTGACATTTCTCATTTAAACTACCTGGTTTGTTTTTTGCAGTTTCTAAGGCTCTTATCATTCTCAATCAGAAAGTACAACTACTTCCGGCCTCATCCTGTACAGCCTGTATGGGACCAAGTGCTTACAATTGCTTTACCAAACGCAAACGCATGCGCACTTAGTAAACGTATTCCGTGTGCCACTCAATCACGAACTATCGCGCCCGTCCTTACCGGCCTCCATCTATCAACCGATAAACATATATTCCATAGCATCTTAAAGATAGATTTGAAGGGGGCTTCATCCTTCTATCATGGTATGGGTTCCCATTACTTGTTATCGTTTAATGCAGTGCGTCTCACAACCAACTGACAACTGACTTCAATCAGGTTTCAACTTATCATTCGTTTGCTTTTAATTTCTTTTTTTTAGTTCTCGGGGGCAGAAGTATCGCTGAGCTTTCCTTTGGAAAGAGACTGGAATCTGAAAAGTGAGTATGTAAATTTGAGATGAAATAAAATTCGAGCATGTATGTATTTATGTCAGCTCCGGATTTAAAGGATTAACCTTTATTAATATTATATTTAGAAAGTGTTATTATACTAGAGTGCTTTTGCGGTGGTAAGGAGTTTCGATTATTGAATACCCTTACTTGCTCACTTTACCATTAAGTATTGCGTTTCTTTCTTTAGTCTTAGGCTGGCTAACAGTAGTTTTCACCATATCATCTTCCAGCGCGTATTCTTTAATCAATTAATAACCATTGTTTATTTATCGCTTGGGGCGTTGTCACAGTCCTTGTGTTATATTAACAAAAACATTGTTTGCGATAAGGTTTCATTGACGATCACGCCTGCTGGCTGACAATGGCCGCTACACCAGAATACAGCAAGGAGCAACTGAACTACTTCAGAATCTGCTTTGTCACCACTGATGTCTTAACCGAGGGACTTCGAACAGTCTTCAAGCAGGAATGGGACAACAACTACAAGGCCACATTGAGAGAATGGAAAGATGAACCCCGCAATGGACTGGACTTCAAAAACGGGGAGACGCTTAGCAATCAAGAACGAAATCAGCGTCTTTTAACAACCATGGTTAGAGGAAATAGAGCTGAATGGGATTGCACCATGCTATTTTACGCTATCCTGTACTCCGACTGTATTGGCCCCCTTCTTACTGCAGCAGTCAGGTCAAAGGTGGACGACCTCAGAAAGTTTCGTAATGAAGAATTTGCCCATTTGCCGGAAGGTAGTCTCTCAGACCCAGAGTTTCAAACCGCCATAGCTAAAGTTGACCTTGCTTTTCAAGCACTCGGCCTTTCCACTCAGAAGATTCAAGAAATCACAAATCAGACCAGCTTCCCTACGGAGGAGTTGAGTAAAATCTTGAAAGAAGTTGACGATCTCAAGAAAGAACTCAAAGAAAAAGAGGAAAAACTCAAAGAAACGGAAGAACAAAGACAAGTCCTCGAAGACCAGCTCCAGACTGAAGTTTTGCCATTTTGTGTTCTCCCTCCAAAGCCCTCACACGACGTTGCAGGTCGAGATCATGAGGTAGCTAAAATGACTGAACAGTTAAAAGAACTTAAAGAAGCCAACGGAAGCCGCTTAAGCTACCTTTACATCTCAGGAAATCCCGGAAGTGGTAAATCTCAGTTGGCCGGACTAGTGGCAAAAAAACTCTTTGAAGAAAACAAGAGAATGCATGGTATCAAGTCATTTGTGATGACTCTAAATGCTGAAAATCTTGATTCGCTCCTAGAATCTTATGCCACTTTTGCTCGACGTCTGAAGTGTCCCGAGTATGCTGTCACAAACACTCTTAACTGTAAGGATTTGAAGACAGAGGAGAAGATCGCCAGTCTGAAGTCGTTGGTTGATGTTAATGTGAAGCTTTATCCCTCATGTCTGCTGGTTGTCGACAATGTCACCGACTTATCTTCGATGAATATTTATTTGCCAGACCCTGGAGACGAGCAGTGGTGTAGAGGCCAAATGCTGATTACCACACAGGACACCGCCTCAATTCCGTCAGAAAATTCCTTTACTCAGCATGTATCGGTAAGCAGGGGTATGGAGGTTTCCGATGCCACTTCGTTGTTAGCTACGATCTCTGGTATTACTGACAGTGAGATGGAAAAAGAAGTTGCACGTGCGTTAGACTACCAACCTCTGGCCTTAGCCATTGCCGCTACCTATGTGAAGCAAATGCGAGGAAGCAGAGGCTTTTCCAATTTTGGTTGGAAAGATTACTTAGAAAAGCTGGACAAAGGCCAGCGTGCTAACACGGCGACTATCTTTACCAAGACGAACCCAAGCTATCCAAAATCTATGACTGCCGCGATTACACTGGCGGTCGAAAACGCGATGTCATCTGACGAACCGCTACGTCACACATTCAGTTTGATTTCTCTCTGTGCACAGCAACCATTAAACCTTGAAATTGTGATTAACTACATCTTAAATTTGCAGGAACAAAACATTCTGAATGAAGATAAAGATTTGATTTGTTGGAGGATTCGAAAATGCTCATTGCTGTTACTTGAAGAAGATGACAATGACGTTTACATTCACGTGCATCAGGTTGTGCGCGATGTCATCAAAATGGAAACTGAAAAACTTTCAGAGAGTCAACAGCGTGAAGCTATGCATGGGGCTATTATTTCATTTCAGCGGTTCATAGATGACAATAAGCTGGAGGACTTGAATTCTATGGTACAAAGCTTTCAAGTAGTTGCGCATTTTACATGCTTAATTGTAGCAATTGAGAATACATACAGCAAAGATGACATATCCGAAGTCATTGAAAACACTAATTTAGATATAAGACGTTATCCAGATTACTTCACTTCCTTCGGCCGTATTTGTAAATCTCATTGCAACTTTAAAACAGCAAAACGGTTTTGTAATGTAGCTTTACAGTTAATTCAGCGCGATGGTATATTTAGTGAGGCAGATGCTGCTGGAGCCAATACAGCAATGGGTAATATCTTCCTCGATTTAGGTGAATTTCACAAAGCAAAACATTATTTAAATGAAGCTCTTACCTTTCAGCTACAAACACTCGGACCCCATGATGTCGATGTCGCAACTAGTTATAATAACCTTGCTTGTGTGCTCCATGCCCAAGGTGACCTGCAGCAAGCAAAGGAGTATTACGATCATGCTCTTGCCATTAAGGTACAAAAGCTGGGACCCCAACACGTCGATGTCGCAACTAGTTATAATAATCTAGGTTCCGTACTTGGTGCCCTAGATGACCTGCAGCAAGCAAAGGAGTACTTCGATCGTGCTCTTGCCATTCGGCTACAAAAGCTGGGATCCCAACACGTCCATGTCGCAACTAGTTATAATAATCTAGGTTGCGTACTTCGTGACCAAGGTGATCTGCAGCAAGCAAAGGAGTGTTACGATCGTGCCCTTGCCATTCAGGTACAAAAGCTGGGACCCGAACACGTCGATGTCGCAACTAGTTATAATTATCTAGGTTTCGTACTTTTTGCCCAATGTGATATGAAGCAAGCAAAGGAGTATTACGATCGTGCTCTTGCCATTCGGCTACAAAAGCTGGGACCCCAACACGTCGATGTCGCAACTAGTTATAATAGTCTAGGTTCCGTATTTCGTGCCCAAGGTGATCTGCAGCAAGCAAAGGAGTGTTACGATCGTGCTCTTGCCATTCGACTACAAAAGCTGGGACCCCAACACGTCGATGTCGCAACTAGTTATAATAATCTAGGTTCCGTACTTGGTGCCCTAGATGACCTGCAGCAAGCAAAGGAGTACTTCGATCGTGCTCTTGCCATTCGGCTACAAAAGCTGGGATCCCAACACGTCCATGTCGCAACTAGTTATAATAATCTAGGTTGCGTACTTCGTGACCAAGGTGATCTGCAGCAAGCAAAGGAGTGTTACGATCGTGCCCTTGCCATTCAGGTACAAAAGCTGGGACCCGAACACGTCGATGTCGCAACTAGTTATAATTATCTAGGTTTCGTACTTTTTGCCCAATGTGATATGAAGCAAGCAAAGGAGTATTACGATCGTGCTCTTGCCATTCGGCTACAAAAGCTGGGACCCCAACACGTCGATGTCGCAACTAGTTATAATAGTCTAGGTTCCGTATTTCGTGCCCAAGGTGATCTGCAGCAAGCAAAGGAGTGTTACGATCGTGCTCTTGCCATTCGACTACAAAAGCTGGGACCCCAACACGTCGATGTCGCAACTAGTTATAATAATCTAGGTTCCGTACTTGGTGCCCTAGATGACCTGCAGCAAGCAAAGGAGTACTTCGATCGTGCTCTTGCCATTCGGCTACAAAAGCTGGGATCCCAACACGTCAATGTCGCAACTAGTTATAATAGTCTAGGTTCCGTACTTCGTGCCCAAGGAGATTTGCAGCAAGCAAAGGAGTATTGCGATCGTGCTCTTGCCATTCGGCTACAAAAGCTGGGACCCCAACACGTCAATGTCGCAACTAGTTATAATAATCTAGGTTTCATATGTCATGAGCAAGGAGATCTGCAGCAAGCAAAGGAGTATTACGATCGTGCTCTTGCCATTCGACTACAAAAGCTGGGACCCCAACACGTCGATGTCGCAACTAGTTATAATAGTCTAGGTTCCGTACTTCGTGACCAAGGTGATCTGCAGCAAGCAAAAGAGTATTTCGACCGTGCTCTTGCCATTTGGCTAGAAACGCTCGGACCCCAACACGTCGATGTCGCAACTAGTTATAATAATCTAGGTTCCATATTTCGTGACCAAGGTGACCTGCAGCAAGCGAAGGAGTATTATGACCGTTCTCTGACAATTTTGTTGCATCAACTCGGACCAGACCATATTTATGTTGCCAATGTTCAATGTAATTTGGCTGAGCTGCTTCAGCAAATGAGAGTAAATGAGGATGTGGAAGTTCGTGGGACAGAAAGCGGGGGACCGTGACAGTAATGTGTAAATTGTGTCATACTTAAATATAGGTTTGATTGATAATGTTTGATTGCAGTTTACTTCAATACGTTTTAGGAAAAGCTTTAGAGTAATTTTACTTAACCCGTGATATAGAAGTTAGTGTTATAGTAATTAATAGCAGCTGTTACAGCCTATTCTTTTGTGTGATTTTTATTACGCTATATTTCATGTTGTTGAATAAAAATTGTTTCACAGGTTTGATAAGTAAAACCACTGTAGTGCAGTAGTTTGTTCATCCTGAGGTTACTCCTGATTGTTTTATAGCACAAGCTACGTAGGAGTAATTGAATTCTGTTCTGTTTTTAAGAAATAGATATATTTGCTATTATGTATAACTGATAAAAAACATCAGTCCATCACGCATCCTTTAGTCTTAATAAGAAAAAAAATCGTTTGTAAATTTATAATTTTATTTCTGGTACCATATACACCCTGAGGTAACTAAAGGCTAGTGGTCAAAAATGATGTATTTATATTTTTCCGACATTTCATTAGTTCTTATGTGGCTTACACGAAATGTGTAGCCACATCAAGGCACGATGGGATTTATTATTTTATTCGTCCACGAGAGTCGAGATCCTGTCACGTGGTCTAGTAAGCCACACATGTATGCCTATAAGATAAACGATAGACCGAGTAGATTCATCGTGTCTTTAAATTTTGACAACAAATGAACAAAAACCAAGATCTTAAGTGACAGTTATATTTCGGTATAAACTATACCATCATCAGACTAAAAATGCATACGAAATTAGGAGCTTAAGTAGTTACATGACACATACTCAAGAGAACAAGCATAGTTCCCTGCTGGATTTTAGTCCATTGTTAAGCAATGGCGATTGTCGCTTGATATGGAAGGCTTCTTTGTATAAGAGTAGGTTCCAATTGTTATCATAATCTAACACCGTGGTGTTATTCTGGACTGCATTGATTGCGTAATCCTTGTTGGTGGAAATATTTGGTGTGGTGATGTTATTTAAAGTATCCGGTAAATTCAATAAATTATAGATAAAGGCTAAATGTTCGCATGTGCGTAGATGTTTGTAAATCGCACTCTCTTTATCAGTTACAGCGTGTTCACGTGTTCGGGTGAAAAGGTTTCTGTCAGTTTTGCCAATGTATGATGACTGGCAACCGGGGCAACTAAATTTATAGACGACGTGTGATTTGTTTAAAAGTGGCACTTTGTCTTTGTTGTTGGTGTAGAAACACAATTTTGTGGTTTTCTCGCGAATTCTGATCTGGGTGTTAGGGTTTTTTAACTGTCTCCGCAGCTTTCGTTTAAAGGAACGTAGAAGTTGAGACGTTTTCTCGCCAATGTAGGGAATAGAAAGCCAAATGGTGACAGGCTCACCCCTGTCTTTGGAGCCGTTGGCTGTAGTGTAGTTCTTGTTGAGGGCGTTGGATGAGAAGCAGGGGATAAGCGCATTAGCAATACGTGACGGAAAACCGTTCCATGAGGTGATCTTTTTTAGATGTTTTAGTTCCAATTTAACCATATTGGGTGAGCAAATTCTATGGATGCGGTCGACTAGTGCTCTGATCCAGGAAATTTTATGACGCCAAGGAACGAAACTGTCAAAGTTGGTGTATTGACCAGAGAAGGTGTCTTTACGGTAGATTCCAATGCCATTGGGTGAGATGTTAATATCCAGAAAATGCGGGGTAGTGTTTTCAAACAAATCACAAGTGAAGCGTATGTTCTTGTCAAACTTATGAAAGTAGTCTAAGATTAAATCCATCGTGTCAGGTTTAATTAAGAGTAGCGTGTCATCAACATATCTACAGTAGAATGTTATCAATTTACGTTCGATGAGAGGTTTGACGACTATCTGTTCCAACTCTGTCATAATAATGTTAGCCAGTACTGGACCTAGAGAGCCACCCATGCTGACTCCATCAGTTTGTTCGAATAATTTGTTGTTGCATGAGAACACAGTTTTGGTACAAGTGTCAAGAATTAGCTTACGAAGCGTAGATTTCTTAAGGTTTGTGTCGATCAGCTTCTTGTTAAAGATTCTGATTCCTGTCACCATTTGGCTTTCTATTTCCTACATTGGCGAGAAAACGTCTCAACTTCTACGTTCCTTTAAACGAAAGCTGCGGAGACAGTTAAAAAACCCTAACACCCAGATCAGAATTCGCGAGAAAACCACAAAATTGTGTTTCTACACCAACAACAAAGACAAAGTGCCACTTTTAAACAAATCACACGTCGTCTATAAATTTAGTTGCCCCGGTTGCCAGTCATCATACATTGGCAAAACTGACAGAAACCTTTTCACCCGAACACGTGAACACGCTGTAACTGATAAAGAGAGTGCGATTTACAAACATCTACGCACATGCGAACATTTAGCCTTTATCTATAATTTATTGAATTTACCGGATACTTTAAATAACATCACCACACCAAATATTTCCACCAACAAGGATTACGCAATCAATGCAGTCCAGAATAACACCACGGTGTTAGATTATGATAACAATTGGAACCTACTCTTATACAAAGAAGCCTTCCATATCAAGCGACAATCGCCATTGCTTAACAATGGACTAAAATCCAGCAGGGAACTATGCTTGTTCTCTTGAGTATGTGTCATGTAACTACTTAAGCTCCTAATTTCGTATGCATTTTTAGTCTGATGATGGTATAGTTTATACCGAAATATAACTGTCACTTAAGATCTTGGTTTTTGTTCATTTGTTGTCAAAATTTAAAAACACGATGAATCTACTCGGTCTATCGTTTATCTTATATGTCCTGAAATTATCGTCAGGTTCTGGCTACACATGTATGCATTGCGGACCTATTTTTAGTCTTGCAAAGGTTTTCATAAGCTGTATTTTGCTCTCTTGCTAAGGTTTTTGCATGATTATGTTTATATGCAAGTTAATCCTAAGTGGTGAGAGAAAATTCATATAATGAGATAGGACGCTTTATCCTTTAGCTATTTGTTGACCGTTTCTATGCGTTTAAGAGCGTTTTGGTGAAGTCCGCTTTTTAGTACCTAACTGCTTGAGTGAGTCAGGAAATGATTCTCGATATACAACAGCCTGTCAAAAAGAACTAACTAATTAAGTTTGCTGCGGAAGGTAAACCGTTTTGAGTTGTTGTTTATTATCACTGCAATTTTTTCTCACCACGAACTCATAGATTTCAAATCAAACCGTTTTCCTGTTTTTCCTCAAAGCACAATGTTGTGAAATAAATTATACTAATAAAGTTGGTTGAGGGCGATGTTGCTTCTGTTGGTGTTTTTATTTTTGGTGGTATTCCTGTGGCCAGCCAGGGATTTCAGTAAACTGACTCCCGTAGAGGGATTCTGAAGGCTGACGTTTCGAGCGTTAGCCCCTCGTCAGACGAACAGCTAACGCTCGAAACGCTAGCTTTTAGAATCCCGGTACAGTCGTAAATTTACATTATCAGCCCCGTTGGTAAACCAAATTCTTGTATCCTGAAAGCTTGCCAGCAAGAGGGTTGCGATACACTGTACGCTCCCACTCTCACACCCCAGCCCGGAATGGCTATCACTTCTTCTGTGTCAGTCAAAAAGAATCGCGTTTCTGTTTTCTGGTTTCTCTTTACAAATGTAAACATGAAAACTAACTTGAAGTGACCGGTAAAGATGCGTGCGCGATCTCCCCATTCTTTTGCGCATGTCTGACGGCGGGACATGCATAAAAGGGAAGAGATTTGGAGTCGAGAATGCGATCTGCCAAGTCCTTGCCTTTGAGTTTCCAAACAGAGACATGCAAGAAGAATTTTCACACATATTAACTGATGTACGTGGTTTCTTCCAGGATGGTGGCCTCTATCACTCCAGTGCACACATTCTGCGCGCCTGATTCTCGTATCTTAAGCCATAGCTCCCTATTGCGCACGCTAGAAAAAACAATACCCGTTATAGATTTGCGATTTTGATTGGCTTTCCAACGTGGCGCTGAACTCAACGCATGCGCAATTCAAGTGGAAGTACGATTTTTTTGGCCTTGTTGATCAGATTTTTTTTTTTGAGGATGGCTTGTTTCTCGACTGCTGCACAAAGAGAATGGAAAGTCTCGGTACGAGATTACGGACTGACTGCATAACAAGGCTTTCTCATGACCCATACTTCGTTATCTGAGATTATTTTTGTCCCTTGACCATGCGAGAAATGCAAGTCGCAGCAAAGGCTATTTGAATCCAATAACAAAATTGGGAGTAATCTCGCATACTTTCTGGATTTTTAAACTAAAGTTGTTAAAAACTCGTGGTTACTTGTCGGATTTCCAATAGCCATTGCTGAGATCTGTTCATTTCCCACACAGTCATAAGCTCTGCAAAAGCACTATTTTAGGATCAGTTTGCCGAGCGCTGAAACCATGTAGATATAGATGCAGATTGTTGAGATAGTTCTCGTGTATAAAGTAAGAAGTACGGCAAGGTAGAAACACAACATTTAATGTAGATTCGTTGCCATTACACAACCAAGCACATAGAGTCAGTAGAGTACTAAAGCATCATGGGAATCCCCATACATGCTCTGCGAGCACTACGGATTACATCAACACAGATGTAGGCCTGAGCTAGTGTATGGCTGCATTGAAAATGATATGTTACCATAGTCACAAAGTAAACCGCCTTGAGATTCAGTAAGATCAGTCCACATCCGAAATAGGACTCAAGCATAGTTCGGTCTATAGTTGGAAAAACTTCAGATAAGCCTGTGGGAGGTCAACTGGAGAATCCCTGGAGTTCACGACAGAAAGCTGGCAGTTAGCATAGCAGCAAATATCTATCTTTCGAAAACTGTCACTCACTTTGTTCTCGCATGAGACTTTTTCCTAATTTTTGCATTTTTGTCCTCCACTTGCGGACACCGGATACTTAAAGCTCCAGCTGCAAAACTAACCTTCCTTGAGATCACAGGCAAGGGAAAGCGGGAAGTGCGAGTTGAAAAGGGCGAGGGAGCAAAGCGTAAAAGTGCGGGAGCTCAGGCGAAAAATGTAACAAAACGGGAGAACAGAATACTGGAGGGGGGAGACTTCATCGAGGTCTGATAGTTCCCATGGTCGAGATTTTCTTTTGCTTTGTTCCTCCATTTAGCTCTTTCCAAAAGTTTTCTCGGTCCAGCTGCTGGAATGCCCATTGTTTGTTTTGTTTGATGCAGCGTGGACTCGCGAATTCCAATAAAAGGTATGTCTTCCACAAATTACTTGCTTCTGCCTTCAGACGGTGCCTTAGGTCCGCAAGCGGGCGCCGTCCGAAATACCCCGAGGGAAGTTCCCCAGGGAAGATTACCGGTCAAAACTGTAAGGGAGATTTGGAAACGAGATCAGCTGAAAGCCCTTTTGTGCACGCTAAGCATTGTGGAGAATTGCGTCTTTCCAAGATGGCGGGCTCCCTGAGCTCTTCAATGGAGGGCACGGGATTCAGTGATAGTGACATGAGTGCAGACGAAAGCTCGTCGTCTGTAGCTCAGAGGGAAAAAAATCTTATTGCACGCTTGAAACAGGAGAACAGAGTTTTGAAAATGGAGTTGGAAACCTGCAAGTTACGCTGTAAACAGCTACAAGAGGAGAACAGAGCGCTTCGACAGGCCAGCGTCTCAATCGTAAGTTCATCTGTAAATATAAAACACCACATATGACTGTCCTCGCGGAAAACATACAAATCCAGGCTGCATTACGGTAATGTACTACGCAAAATCTTTCATTCGAATGATCATGTATTAGTATTTCATCTTTAAAGTACGTACGTACAGCCAACCACGGGATCGAACTTTTATATCTTACGTGACACAATTAGCAACAAATTCTATCTGAGAATTAAACCAGATTAAAGATTTGTTGCAATTTGCACACGCTCGATATCTCTTGCTTTTGAAAGGAAATCTGGAACGACTTTTATCGTTCAACTTAATGGAAACGTCTGAATTTTTTTTCCTGTTTTAACATATAAGAACTTAGTTATTGTTTTTAGAGTGTGTTTTATATACTGTAATCTCTATAGTTGAATTCCTTCGTCTCAGCTTTTTGGCTTGACATTTTGATTTTGTATTGAGTGTTGAAAACGTACCACGTTATTTAAGTGAAAGGAAAGACAAATCTTAGAGTTTTAGAAGTCTGACTCATGAATGTGGGTATAGATACATGTACATGTAATAGTTATTTTTGGAAATGTACTTAAGTATTAAAGTTAATTTATCACTTTCTTGTCAATTGAATTCTTTTAAATATATTCATTACGTATGTGTTTTGTTTTCTAGCAAGATTTCATTGTGGAAAGAAAGTAGTCAATATCTATTTTTTCTGTTAAAATCTGTCACACATCCAAACAGGGCTAAGGACCTAGCACCTGTTTCTCATAACTCAGGAAAAACATTTCATGCCTGATAAACTATTTTGCATGCACAGTATTTTCTTTATTAACAGACATTCATTTATGAATATTTACAAAAGGGAAAAAATGAGAAATTACAATTTTGATAAAAGCAGTGGGCTACACCTACTTCCAATATTATTGATGGGAAATGGATTTGAAAAAAAATGCTCTCTGGCATCAAAAACTCTTCAAGAAACAGACCTTGTCTAAAGCAAGTAAAACTTGCTGCTTAGACTTTTTACTTTTCGCTTAAGACTCACCAGTCCTGCCCTATATCAAGTTCTGGATTTGGGAGGCAGAAGAGTAATGACCCAAAAACTTCACTGTCCTTCACTTTTCCAGTGTTAAAACGTGGCAGTAATCATAACAGGGCATTAATATGGTTGCAAGTTTTCATTTGAGATCAGTATTTCACTTGTTATGAAACAGTGAAGAAGTGAATCACTGAAGCATGTAAATGTACCTTAATTAAATAGTTATTGCTTCCTTTGAATACTTAGCGCTTTTGAGGTACATGGCTGGCTAAAGCTACTTGAAATATGGAATTATTTTTTTATGTTTTAGTTATGACAGGTTAATTAAGGTACAATACAGATCTATGTAATCTTGGCTTTTCAATTGATATTGTTGAAGCTTTTGTAGACCATTCTACCATTTTCATCTTCAAGAAGTAAATATTTTGCAAACCATAGACTTGAGTTCTCCTTTTACATTCTGAAATCTCCAGCAAACCAGGTACTACCTAACTTGAAATTCCTAGCCTTAATAAAACCAAGAATGGTTTCTGCCATGTGAATATTACATGACAATGCAACAAAATCACACAGGTTGTCAAATACAATGCAAAATGGCTTTCTCTACCAATCAGGCTCAATGAATTGAGCAAGTGATCAGTTTAAGTCCGGTCAAGTGCTTTATGAGGGTCATTCACCCCCAGTGTTCCAGATAACTTTGAGAGTGCGACAAAAACAAAAGTTTTAAGCGGTCAGTAGATGTAGGTCTTCCCAAATTTTGTTACTCAACAATCAGTGTGTTGGGTCAGGGAACCAGCTTTTTCAGGTTTTTGACCCTAGAATGCACTCTTATTTGTAACACTGACCTGATTGGCTAGTTCTCTCAAATCATGTTTCCAAACCTGCAACAACACAATAATCTGAACTGATACAATAAAACAAACAGCCGGTACAATCTTAGCAATTCTATTCAGCAGTACAGAGCTCTTATCAACTGAGCTAACTACTTTGGTATCATGTGGTTGTTAACTCTTTATTTCCCAATAGTGATCACCATCTATCTTCTCCTTCCATATCACTCGTTTGTCAATAATACAGGGCATGAGAATACAGGAAATGATCGCTAGGGATTGGTTGAGTTAACAATGATACAAATTCTCCCTACATGTAACATATAAAATATGATAGAATTGTAAGGAGAAAACACATCTTGATATTGAAGATTAAAGGGTTAACTCCCTTTATTCTCATTTAACTCAACCAGCAAGCCAAGGCAGAGCAAGAAGAGGAGTTTATTTCT
>OX419337.1:21696305-21761305 GCA_948470475.1 Galaxea fascicularis
GCACCAACCCTGTTCCTCTCCTCACATAAGATCCCAACAAAATTCTTCCAATGAAAATTAATTGTCTTGGAACTGCCTGCTTCCCCACTCACCCCCTGTGGAAATTACAGTTTGACTTCACACTTCTGTTCAAAGACTGTGGCTTTTAGCATCCCCTCCCCCTCAGAATGTCTGTTGACACTCCACGGGATGTTGTCAGAAACCGCTCAATGCAAAGTCAACCCCTATGATTTTAGTTTGTACATGTATGTAGAAATTTTACAGTTCCTTGGGTATTGCTGTCTGCTTATAGGATGTTGCAAGAGAAGCTAGAGGAGCCAATTTCTGAGCCACCCTCCCCCCGACGGTTCCGAGATGGAGAAGATGCTGTTGGCGATTTAGCATCACATATTACCTCACTTAGAGAAGAAATCAGACGGTTGAGGCAACAGTTAGCCCAGTCCGAGGCTGATTGTGAGTACTGCGTCTCAAATAATCGTAGAAATCAGGACTCCAGCAACGAACCAGGAAGCTTGGGACCAGGGAATGGGATTTCCCTTGAATTTTTTAGTTTGACTCATAGCTGATCTGATTAGAAAACAGTGTTGTGAAGTAATCCTGGCCAACTTCTTGTATAACCCTGCCTTCTTCAAAATTAATGACAGTGTTGATTTATTGATAGCAACCTTATCTTTCAGTGTGTTTGTTATGGGGTAGATATATATACATTCATTCTAATTAGAGTTTTTGTCATCTAGTATCGTCGTTGAGTATTTTACAAGCCCACAGGGCGAGTCCAAATGGTAATTTTACGGTCTTGACGGGCCGCTCACGATTTTCTCAGAAGAACGCACGTTCTGCGTATTCCGAGGAAACCACATACTGTTTATTCTCCTGTCAGGAGTAAAATGAACCATTAAAACAGAAAACAGCGTTAACTCTAGATCTCAAAAGAACAAAAATACTTTTTATCGTAAGTACTATGACCCTATTCCGGCATAGCTCCGAAAGAAAACAACCACAAATAGGTGAAGCATGTTGAGGCTCGGCTATGAATGACGAGCGTCCTTTTTCTCCTAACGAGGTAGCTGTCTAATGTCACATACATGTTACGAGAGAACAGAAAATGATCAACAAACATTTAATGTATGTGCAAGTTCTCCCAACCAACGGTATTGAACTTTGAACTTTGATATTATGGCAAAAAGGGTTTATGTGCCATAGTTTGTTTTCATTTTCTATACCTGGTACCATCTATCAAGCATCTTTTCAATTGAACTTCTTACTGTTTAATTTTATTTGTTTTGTCTCTTTTTTTGTGTGTGGTATATGTTAAATTTTTTTGGTACAACGATTTTTTTGCCCTAGGGTGTTAGTTAAAATAGCTGAAGCAGATCAAGCGGCGATGTCGCTTGAAATCATTGTGATATCAGTCTGGTTTGTCTCAGATTTTCATTTGTTTAAACAGGTAGTTTGAAAACAAAGCGGTCACTTCCTCGTAATCTGCCTATTTTGATGATTACAGTAAACTTGGTATGCGTACAAATCAGAATTAAGGAAGTCACTTGATTACTGCTACTCAATAATAATGCAAATTTTCCGCGTGAATAGCAGGTATGACTCCGTGGCGCAATGGTAGCGCGTCTGACTCCAGAACAGAAGGCTGCGAGTCACGTCGGGGTCATTTGTAATCCTTTTTGAAATCTTTTTTCTTTGATTTTGTGTCTTCGTTTTGTTTACAACATACCAATAAATTATTTTTCCTGAAAAATAATGTTGAAGGGTTTGTAACAACCACAGTAAGCAAAGACCATCCTTTTCAGGAGCACTGCTGTTTGATCAGAACTTTTCACTTTGGCTTGGTTTCCTCATTTCACATGTAATTCTTTTCACGAGAAAGCTCTAGAAATGCTCAGGAAGTCGTTCTTTTCCGTGGCTGTTTCCCAGCGGGAATGGCATAGGTGAAATCTTAGCGTGTCATTTGTATTATTTTTCTCTCATGATTTCGGATGTATTTATCCAGCGCATAAACTTGATTTAGTTGCTGTACAGTTTATCTGCTTTTTGACGACTTTAACTTTCTCCAGCAGTTGGAAGAAAAATTCGAAGGAGGGACCTGTTTTTATTACGCAAAAATGGTCACCTTTTGTTGGATTTGAACGTTTTAGTTATGCCGTGTTTACGTAGCTCTCACTAAATAGCAAAACAAAACACTTGCAAAAAATGCTTTGCCCCAAGGATTGCTCTGTTTCAAAACTGTTGAAGTTTTCGCCAGAAAATATTGGCGTAAGAGAGGTAGGGCAACCACCCGTATCGATATTATTGACAGGCTACTCTTGTTTTCATGAACGTTTGCTTGAATGAAAAAGATTCAGAGACAAAGGAGTGAAACGGTCGATGAAAAGGAATAACTTTACTTAGATGATTTTCGGCTCTATATAACTCGTCAGAACGATATTATGGTGAAAATAATTTCCTGAAAATTATAAGACTAAGTGTGGATCCACCATGTTGGTGTCGCGTTGATTGAGAGGTTGGTCTGCACTTTTACGTTGATGTCGAGTGATCCTGGATCAGTGTTAGCATCTGGGCAACTACGCACCAACCCCTCCCCTAACCCAACATTAACACTAACTTATTAACTCATTATAACTTGTTGGATCAATGTCAGTATCTGGGCAACTGTGCACCTACCCCTCCCCTAACCCAACATTAACACTAACTTATTTACTTATTATAACTTGTTGAGTTAGGGGAGGGGTGGGTGCGCAGTTGCCTAGATACTGACAGTGATGGGCTTGGGGCTGCTATATGAAGTCAGTCAAATTTCAAAGTTTTGTACTTGTACAGCAAAGCAACATATCGGTGTAAAATTTTCAAGTTATGGCCCACCCTCGTGAAAAAAAAAAAAACGCTGAAGAGGAGCTTTGTGGTGCCCTCCGCTTTAAAAATTTGATCACATCAATTTTCCTTTAATTTTAGATTGTGAAAAGATGGCTGCATATGCAAAGGAAGAGCGTCATATCAAGGAAGAAAACATCCGATTACAGAGAAAACTCCTGCGAGAAATGGAAAGAAGAGAGGCGCTAAGTCGGCAGTTGTCGGAAAGCGAGTCTAGCCTGGAGATGGATGATGAAAGGTACGATCGAAGGTAACCGTAAATGGCCGAAAATTTCCGATGATCAGTCGAAGGCTTCCGAAAATGTATAATAAACATCCCAGTCTCCTGATGATTACAAAAAAGTCTCCCCGAAAAAAGCCGAACACATCTGAACACCTTCGATTTCTGTAAATTTTTACTCAACGACTTACGAAAATATGCCCTTTCTTTCCGTAAATATGTTGAAACGACATAGAACCCAATTCTGTAACCAGAACGTTACAATTTGATGGAAGCTTCCGAAACTGTTTTGCATTGTAATAAAATGTGTGATGGACCAGCCAAATCAGCTGCAATGCAAATTGGCTTTTTAAGACCAGAATTACTCGAAGAATATGCCCGATTGCTGCTTGTAACTTACCTGTAGGTTCGTGATGTTCATGTCGTAAACGAGCAGACAATAACAATTGAAGCAAAAGGCGGGTGGTTATCGCCTCAGGAAAACGGGACGGTAATTTTGCCAAAACCTCAAGAAACAGGAAGAAAAAGGATCTCATGCCGTGGAACTTTCCTTTTTTGGGGCTTTCCGTTACTGCAGGCGCTCTAGATTTTGGCCAAAGTCAAACTAATTTCATGAGAAAGATTGTTACAGAAATGATGTATTTTTGTTCTAGGCACTTTAATGAGATGACCTCTCACGGCACCGCACACAGGGACCGTACCTCATCCAGCCCCCTTCCTCTTGGCACCAACAGGCCCATATCACCAGGGTACGGCTTCACTCCGCCCTCACCACGCATGCCCAGATATCCATCCAATGAGAGGCTGAGTGGGTCCCATTCCTCTGCGAGCTCATCTCCACCGACTCACTCAGTGCAGGTATCTTTTTACTTATAGTTAAGCTTCCAGTATCTCAGAGTAGGCTGGGTTCCCGGTTAAATTAAGCTGTTCTGGAGAAAAAAAGAAAGAAGTGGTGTTGAGTGTTGTTGGGCTGGTTCACAGTTGTAGAGTTTTCCTCAGACGTTGTAACCATCAAATACAACGCAACAAAAGGCGCTAGAGAGAAACGTTTCTCCCTGTACAGCATAGAAAACGGCACCACAGGAAAAAACTGATCAGTAGCTTTTATTTGATTGGTCAGACTTTAAAATTTCATTCACAGACTCAAAAGTTATATCCACCTTGTACAGCATAATAAACAACACCACATGAAAGTACTGCTCGGTAACTTTTACCTCAGGGGTAATTCGTGAATCTTTCCAAAACTAGCTTGCAAAGCTGGCGTTTTTTTATGTAGGCAGCAAGTAGAGAATTAGGACGAGCTGTCGTCCTGTTCCTTGGAATCAATTTTTGGCTCGCTCCAATCCTCCGTCAGTTTCGTCATCCAAGAGGCGGCATCATATAAATCGAAGGATTATTGATCGCTTGCCCACTCCAATATTACAAGCTCTTTGTAATCGCTTCAGGTAGCATGACTAATTTTACGACACACCCACGCAACAATTTGTCTTCTCCTTCACAGAGAGGACAGCGTCCCCAATCCTCTTCCGGTGCAGCTCCACTCGGACCCAGACCCTCATCAGGATCTTAAACCAGTTGGATAGCTACGATGTTTTGAGATGATATGGACATCTGCCGACTGGACTATACCCTGATATGAGTCGTTGTAAACTTGTAGAAGGTATGGGAGTAGACGATATTGACCTCCAGGTAGATTATTGTTGTTTTGTCGGGCACGATGTGGTTGATTTTCGGTTGACCTGGTTTTGTATAAGCAGATGTTTTAAGGGTGTAAAATTTTAAATGGTAAAGAGATAAGGTCTTGCTTTGGGCTGTAAAGGTCTATAAAACAGTAGTAAAATGATACGAGTCATTGTTTAAGGGAAGTAGAAGAGAAACACTTGTTGTTGAGCGTGTTGCATGTTGAATGATTGTTTAAAAAATTGCATTTTGTTGCCGAAAAACTGAAGATCGTTAATTTAACGCAAAGTTATTAATCGTTGATAGTCAAATATGATTTTAAAAAATGTTATTTTAGACCTCTGTACTGAGTTGTAAAATAGTCCTTAAAATTGCATGATATTAGATTGAATTATTATGGACTGTTAAGAATGAGTAGCTTTGGTGTAAGGCCGTCACTGTTGCATGTGAAAACATCTTTAAAATGAAGTTAAAATGTTATTGATTAATGCCATTGGAAAAGCTAATCTTTTCAGCGTCATGGTCATGGTTTAAGTGGATAAAGTAGAGCGAAGTATTCATAGCCATTTGAATGACAGTACTTTTGATCAAAGTTCTTGGGCGAGGAAAGGTCTATAAGCTAAGTAATTTTGATTTTAATATGTGATAAGGATTGTTCAAAGACAAGAAACGCTGGTGTTTTAGACCATTATGGTTGGTTGTAAAAAATCTTACAATAGAGGAAAATTCGTCACCAATAGTTTACAACCGCTATTTATAAGCGTTTGTGTTAGGCGTTATTATCGGGTGAAAAAAGTAATCTATAAATTGCGTGAAATTGTGTCAGTCCGTAGAGCAGATTTCCTTTCAGCTCTTTTGCTTGGGTGTAAGAGATCGAATGGTAATTGTGGTTTAACTGTGGTGGCTCAAACCTCGAGGTAATGTTTGGGTAATTGTCTTTAGGGCGCACGTTTTTGGAGCTATTCCGTAATAGGAATTCTGGGAATAAACGGAAATCGTGTTTTATAAGAACCTCTTCCGTTCATTTTGCTCCCGATAGCAGAATGAACGAAATTTACTCGGAATACGCAGAATGCCTTTCATTGGGAAAACTTTTGGCGGGAAAATCGTGCGCGGCTTGCCAAGCTCGTGACGTGGCATCAGACGTCAGATTCAAGTGCTCGATCCAGACTATTCTGCGCGCTGTTCACAAGTCACTTCCGCAAAGAGTATGTTTTCAGTGTGTGTTTTTTTTTTTTAACACCTTATTCCACTCGGATAATGTTCATATTTCTGAGTCGGCAAGATTGGTTTGGGATGTGATTTCTCAGTGATTTAAGAGCTGTTGTAGTGAAATGTTACTCCTCTGCACTTAAAGTATACTGTCAGTTGGGCGTTCAGAGCTTAGATGTTTTCTCTCTGCATACCTCCTGCCATTCCCTTAAAAACCGTCCACCAAGCTTTGCTAGCGCGGCGAGGATTTCTGTCCGGCTCTTCAGTCGTGTTGAGATCTCCCGCCAACCGCGATGTTTCCCGCACTTTAAGACACGATGATGTTTCCCGCCTATCGTGGCGAGATTTGCCAAGGTTAGCAAGCGTGCAAACTTTCGGGTGCAGTTAGATTTCCCGCTCGTGGACAGTTAACTCGGTCATTTTAAGCTTAACAACGAGAAGCAACTCGCGGGTGGTTTACATGCTGTCCAGTAATCTTTCACACAGATTATTATTTTTTTTTATTTCTCCTCCAAATACGGATCTCTGGGACAGTTATTTTGAAACTACGATGTCCGGTCTGTCGATGTAATCAGCTATTTTTCCTCATAAAATGGAGAATTAATTTGTACAAAACGGTAGTTTTACCGTCACATTGTAAATTTTATTTTGGCTTTTGCTATCAGCCTTGCACTGCGATCGTATGTTTCATTTTTTCCTTTTTTAATGTGAACAGTTCCTAAACTGAGTTGTACATAGACGTCTTTACTGGTGGGCCGTATTTTATATCCCCTTTGAGGATGGCGTTTTCGCTACTAAAACGCACAAAATAGCTTCCATTCTCAGTATAGTTTTCGTATCGTTTTCGCATCGTTTTCGCCGTACGCAGAGAAACGCTGCTTTTCAGAACAAGCACATTGTAACCTTCGTGTTTTGAAAGCTCTGTTTTAGCCGTTCACACAAAACACCCAGATGGCAGTTTGGTGTGGACGGTGGCGAAAACGAGAAAAACAGTAGCGTTTTCAAATTTATCCAAATTAGTGTGGACAGGGCCTAATTACATTGTTACTTGCTTTTAAAACTATTATGGTTTTTACAACTAGTCATGTCACACAATATTGACAGTAACGGGCGTGTATTATCAGAGTCACAGAAAATCTGTACTGAAAGTGTAACGCTTACGGGTTTCGCTGATCGAGGCAACTTTAAAAGACCTTAAAACCGGAATAGGAATAATCAGAAAAGCTCCAAGCTTAACACGAGCATACCTCATGCTCTTGTTATGGTTCTCTGAGTTCCATACCTGATATCAAGCCATAGGCAAAGGTGTTTTCAGCCTCAGAAGTGATTTTAACCAAGTCTGCCCCAAGGGACTTGCAAACCGGTCACGTGCATCCGTCCACGTAACCGTCGGTTTAATGAAAGCGAAGTAACATGATCCGTTAAACGCTTTCCATCCGGGAGTGCAGTTTCCTTTAAAATAACGTTCGTATTGAAGTATTTTAATCAGAAGTTCCGAACAAATATTAATTTCGTTTTGATTTGAGTCTTGTTACAAGAACTCACTCAGTGGGAATAATTTCATCAGAGTCATATCAGTTTAAACCATGTAAGAATAATTGCTGGGATTTCTTCACTTACAGCCGCAATAATTTCTTTCTAAGTATTATTGCAACACCTTAAGTATAACAAAACTACGGCCACTGTGATTTCCCACGTACCCGCCTATTTCCAGGGCAGTTATGATTTATTGTTTTGTTGTGGTGTTTGTATGCTTGTAATGCCCAGTTGACTGGATTGGTATCTAGAAGTACTCTATTGTTTTAGCTATATTAAGAGTGTATTAAATGAGTAGGATTTAAAACAAACTCACTGCCCGACCCCGAATGAGAGGGAGGGGAAGGGAGGGGGACATTTTTTCCACCTCGTGTTCGTTTGTTCGAGTGTGTTATCACTATAACATTCTCATGACTGAAATTTTAAAATTCCTTCGCCATAAACTCCACAATAGAAATCTGGTGATCACAGTTGCTTGTGGGCGAAAACCTGAAAGAGCTATCAATTTTGCAAAATAGTGCCTTTATAACGTTAGTTCAAGTTGACACACCTTTAGTCCACTTCTGCGACTCTATCTCGCTCAGCTTTTGTTAAACTGTTTTCATCCGTTGGAGAATTTCTAGGACTTGAGTAGTACTTAAACCCGAGTTGTACACGTTTTTGAAGATGTAATCCTCGTTTGCCTTAGAATCGCTCCCTTTTGAGTTGCTGAGGGAGGCCGCCACGCAACGTTGCGCCGGCACAAAGCAAAACATCAAAATGAAAAAGAAAAATTTCATTTCGGACGGCGACGCACGTTCCTTTTTCTCGACAACACCAACTAAACTTAATGCTTACTTGTCCTGAAAGCTGTATATATGAAAGAAAAAACAATTTCCTTTCTCGCTTAAACGAGGTTAGACGGTCAAAAACTCTATAGTTAAGACTGTGTTATAAATCCTCCGAAAGGGAGGGAACGTTTCTTGATTATAAGTACCCAGGAAGTAAAATATTGTATGTCAATTGTGGATCGCGCAAGACAGCACAATTCGATTTCTTACTGGCTCTGAACACAATGCACAAATGTTCATATGCAACGTTCAAATGGATATATTTTTTCAAGCCGCAAAACTGGTCATTTCCGAAAACTGAAAACAATTCTTAATAGTGATCAAACGTACAAAACGAAAAAAGCCCTTTAAAGATAAGTTTTTGCTTTTAGAATTAAAGCTGATTAGTTTAAAGAGAGTCTGCGAGTTTATTAAATCATTTTACGATTTATTAAAACAGTTTTAGGAAAAATAAAGAGGTTCGGTTTTATAGAAGTCAAACATTCGACAGAAAACAAAGACACCGCGCCGATATGTCTCCATGCATTGCTTCGCTTTTTGGTAAATCAATAAAATGATAATTACTAGAGAACTTTACAAATTCACGAAAATCTGATCTATCTGTAGCTCTCTGAGTGAAATCGTATCCTTAAAGGACCTTCCTTATTCTTAAAGTTTTATCGTGGGACAGGTTTTTAAAAGGTCAAAACTTCTTTGGAAACCAACTATCTAGCGAATAGAGATGTACCGCTTAGCGCCTCATTGGATGTAAAGTCAGAAACAAAAACCCCGACGTTTCGGCAATGCTGCCTTCATCAGTGGAAAAATATTATCTATTATCTAAGTAAGGGTTAGATAATTACACAGCAAAGGCTCTCGATTACCCACCCACCCTACCCTCAGTAAGCCTATAGAGTAACCCCGGTTTCAAAAGGAAGTGCATCGCCGAGACGAGTGGCATCTATTTACACATTTGGTAGATAGTCAGTTAAGGCCCCTTCAAACGAGGAAACATTGGTGCGGAAACGTTGTTCCCGGAAATATTTCGTGGATGCGCAAACGAGCAGGATGCAAAACAACTGGCTGCGCAAACGAGGAAACATTTGCCCAGGAAGCAAAATGTTTCTGAAAATATTCGGAAACATTTTTGCTTCCGCAAAAAAATGTTGCGTGTGCGCGCAAACGGGGACTGGAAGCAATGCCTCCGCAACAATGTTTCCATGAAAATGTTTCCTCGTTTGCAGAGGCCTTAAACAAGGTCAAGACTTCTCATCAGCTAAGGTTCTCAGTTTCAGGTGATTTTCACTGTTTCGGCTTCCTGCTTTAAATTGCATAGTGGTCTCTCTGGAAGCCGATATATTTCTTAAGACTGACGGCTAAGAAAGGAAAGGTTTTTTTCTGCCATGAGATCTGATGAAGTTACAAACATATAATTAAAGACTGGTATCCCTAGACCCTTACTGCATGGGTAGAAGTCTCCTTCGCAGCCCTTCTGTGGAATGTCACGCAACGCTTCCCCCAAATGGGGGTCCAGGCTCCTCTTATTCTTTTAAGTTGAGATTTTCCCCGATTTGCACCAGCAGTGGGAGCCCGTGTGCTACTTTGATCTAGCAGGCCTTTCACGCCATTAGCATCACTGATGAAACGGACGAAGCTACTACACAAGGGTATGGCAGCCATTGTCGCAGTGCCCCATCACAGGGTACCCAAGCTCTACGGGCGTATAACCATTGCGAAATCACGAAAATTATAAGGAGTTATATGAAAAAAATACTTCCTTTTTGAACACAAGAACTTAACGTTAATGTACTTTTCTCCTGAATTGCTTTCTTGGTCTTTTTGTCTCTTGTATGTTTTTCAAGGGTCGATCTCAAGTGACCGTAGCAGAGTTTCAGTTTGAACGTCTTCTACTTCTATGTAAATTGCGGTTAGTTAAAAGGCAGCAATTTTGGCCCACTTAGCTGTCGGTGCTTTGACATCATTTTTTGTTTTGAAATATGTGAGCGAGCCTAGAAGTTCACTGAAACATAACCATTTCACTCGATTTTCGGAAGCCAGACATGTAAACAGTTTTGGTGGTTTTACAACCTTATATGCTTGAGTAGCCATCAAAAAATATGCAAAATGATTTTACTTATTTTCTTGCCGGTGTGACTTCGCTCAGACACCTACTAATATCCAATAGTCTGAAAGTAAAACACTGGCGATCTGTTTGTTTCTGGCACGGGGCAATCACGGGGCCAGAAATGTAGACGAGGGAGGACTGGGACAAGACTGGGACACAGCCCTCGCCTTGCGTCAGGGTCGACACTTGAGGGAGCTTAATTGAACTGAGGGACTGAAAGAATTCATATCTAACGGCAATCACACAACGGTACCATGCTTGTCTAGCTCTCATTTAGCGCATTCACTATCAGATCACGCGACGTAAATACACGTGATGGATTCATGAGACACTTCAAGGAAAAACATTTTTAGCTGAATGACCGTAAAACAAAAGCTATGGTCGACCTTCTTGCTGGCTGCTGCAGGGTGTGTTAGTGATCCATTATAAAAATCCACCCATCCAAGGCCAACTTGTAAATATTGTCTGGTTGCTATGGTGTTTCTGTGACCCTTAAAAGACACTACGTCAGTTAGATTTTAGTTTGGTGCTTTATTTTGCGAGGGCGTTGTGATAACCGAAACTGTTGCGCTTACATTACCAACATTTATGCTATTATTAGGTGAGTAGAATACTTTGTAACTGTCCCGCAGTTATACAAAAAAAATGTTGAGCCTCAGTCAATCCTGTTATTTCATTGTATGTGATCTGTGTCCTCTGAGGACGCAGCCATCATGAATGCCCAGAATCTACAAGTCCGTCATCAAGGCGGATGTCTTACAACTACCAAACGTAATAGTGTCGATTCGGTAGTAACAAAACTGGCTTTAATTCAGAAATTGAGCTCGTTTGTAAAATTGAAAAGCATAAGCACATAGCTACTTAAACACCCACGGCATCTCACATGCTGTGTTCTCACGTTTTGTTTAACTACACGCTAATTAGCATCTGCACTGACAAGCAGACTTCAGTAAAATTTGAACATTAACTGAACGTGTTACACTATTTCGTTTACTTAGGAGTGCTTAATGAATTTAGAGATAAGCATATAGTTGCCCGAAACATTACATAGTAAGGCCTACATTGCATAACCAGACACCATAGCAAATCTAATTGATTCAATAATGGTAGAAAATGGCACTCAATTCATATTCATAGAGTCTCTTTTGATAGAACCGGCTTTGTTCGTTGCACTCAGTTTTCTCGTGCTATTTGTCTGGCAGATCCTCTGCAAAAGTGACAAAGTTTTACTTTTACTGTGCAACCTTACAGCGTCATGATACGCTTATGCAAAGCTAGCTTTCGCACCTCTACTGTTGATCACGTGACTTGAACAGCTGCGATTACCTCACAAACAGTTCCTCACTTCACAGGAAAACAACCAATTAGAAAAACTCAAACAATTAAAGAAAATAACTTTAATGGTCTTTTCTTCGCGGTGCTTTTTGAGAATATCACGCCTGTTTCAAAACGACAATTCTGATTGCACTGACCCACCGCGTCACAAATTGAACGCATGGTCCGTACTTTGATGTCCAACATTTAAAAATCGCCTAAGAAGCAAATATGAGTGGGTGGATCAACATCGATATGTATTTTCTTGAAAAAACAGAAAACAAGAGTAATTAACATGCAGCTTCCGTAGTGGAACCACATCAGCGTAGATGACTTAAAATAACAAATATAATTTCCCATGACCGCAGGGTTTTTTTCAGGTCCGCCCATCCACAGCCGAATAGTAAATATTAACTCGCTGCCATGGTCTTACGATGATTTTTTTCTTGAGAGGTGCTGTATGCTGTCGATCATCTAGATAAACTTTACTTGTACCTTTTTTGACAATCGAAAGGACGTTGGGCTTCGTTTCCGAAGCTCTGCGCTTTCATTTATATTTTTTATTATATTTCCACCTGGCAGTAAAAGGGTGTTTGTGGGGGAGGGGGAAAGGATGTTATGAGGGTTTGGTTGGGGTCAGCAAGATTATTTCAACTGTGTAATTAGCCATAAGAAAATTGTAAGTCTGTCTAATTTTTGTATGTCTCGCGTGCCTAACTATTAGTATATTAAATTATTTTCTTCTTGGTCATTATTTGGGCCTCACATTTCTCATTTAAAGTACCTGGTTTGTTTTTGGCAATTTCTAAGGCCCTTATCATTCTCAATCAGAAAGTACAACTACTTCGGGCCTCATCCTGCACAGCCTGTATGGGATCAAGTGCTTACAATTGCTTTACCAAACGGAAACGCATGCGCACTTAGTAAACGTATTCCGTGTGCCACTCAATCACGAACTATCGCGACCGTCCTTACCGGCCTCCAACTATCAACCGATAAATATCTATTCCATAGTATCTTAAAGATAGATTTGAAGGGGGCTTCATCCTTCTGTCATGGTATCGGTTCCCATTACTTGTTATCGTTTAATGCAGTGCGTCTCACAACCAACCGACAACTGTCTTCAATCAGGTTTCAACTTATCATTCGTTTGCTTTAAATTTCTTTTCTTTAGTTCTCGGTGGCAGAAGTATCGCTGAGCTTTCCTTTGGAAAGAGACTGGAATCTGAAAAGTGAGTATGTAAATTTGAGATGAAATAAAGTTGGTGCATGTATGTATGTATGTCAGCTCCGGACTTAGAAAGTGTTATGGCAGAAGTATCGCTGAGCTTTCCTTTGGAAAGAGACTGGAATCTCAAAAGTGAGTATGTAAATTTGAGATGAAATAAAGTTGGTGCATGTATGTATGTATGTCAGCTCCGGACTTAGAAAGTGTTATGATGCTTTGCGGTGGGAAGTATTGCGTTTCTTTCGTTAGTCTTAGGGAGGCTAACAATAGTTTTAGCCATATCATCTTCCAGTGCATATTCTTTAATCGATTAATAACCATTGTTTATTTATCGCTTGGGGCGTTATCACAGTCCATGTGTTACATTAACAAAAACATTGTTTACGATAAGGTTTCATTGACCATTACGCCTGCTGGCTGACAATGGCCGCTGCACCAGAATACAGCAAGGAACAACTGAACTACTTCAGAATCTGCTGTGTCACCACTGATGTCATAACCGAGGGACTTCGAACAGTCCTCAAGCAGGAATGGGACAACAACTACAAGGCCACATTGGGAGAATGGAAAGATGAACCCCATAATGGACAGGACTTCAAAAACAGAGAGTCGCCTAGGAATCAAACACGAAATGCGCATCTTTTAACAACCATGGTTAAAGGAAACAGAGCTGAATGGGATTGCACCATGCTATTTTACGCTATCTTGTACTCCGACTGTATTGGGGCCCATCGTACTGCAGTCTGGTCAAACGTGGACGACCTCAGAAAGTTTCGTAACGAAGAATTTGCCCATTTGCCGGAAGGTAGTCTCTCAGACCCAGAGTTTCAAACCGCTATAGCTGAAGTTGAGCTCGCTTTTCAAGCACTCGGCCTTTCCACTCAGAAGATTCAAGAAATCACAAATCAGACCAGCTTCCCTACTGAGGAGTTGAGTAAGGTCTTAAAAGAAGTTGACGACCTCAAGAAAGAACTCAAAGAAAAAGAGGACAAACTCAAAGAAACGGAAAAACAAAGACAAGTCCTTGAAGACCAGCTCCAGATTGAAGTTTTGTCATTTTGTGTTCTCCCTCCAAAGCCCTCACACGACGTTGCAGGTCGAGATCATGAGGTAGCTAAAATGACTGAACAGCTAAAAGAACTTAAAGAAGCCAACGGAAGCCGCTTAAGCTACCTTTACATCTCAGGAAATCCCGGAAGTGGTAAATCTCAGTTGGCCGGATTAGTGGCAAAAAAGCTATTTGAAGAAAACAAGAGAATGCATGGTATCAAGTCATTTGTGATGACTCTAAATGCTGAAAATCTTGATTCGCTCTTAGAATCTTATGCCACTTTTGCTCGACGTTTGAAGTGTCCCGAGTATGCTGTCACAAACACTCTTAACTGTAAGGATTTGAAAACAGAGGAGAAGATCGCCAGTCTGAAGTCGTTGGTTGATGTAAATGTGAAGCTTTACACCTCATGTCTGCTGCTGGTGGACAATGTCACCGACTTATCTTCGATGAATATTTATTTGCCAGACCCTGGAGACGAGCAGTGGTGTGGATGCCAAATGCTGATTACCACACAGAACACCGCCTCAATTCCCTCAGAAAATTCCTTTACTCAGCATGTATCAGTAAGCAGGGGTATGGAGGTTGCCGATGCCACTTCGTTATTGGCTAAGATCTCTGGTATTAGTGACAGTGAGATGGAAAACGAAGTTGCATATGCGTTAGACTACCAACCTCTGGCCTTAGCCATTGCCGCTACTTTTGTGAATCAAATGCGAGGAAGCAGAGCCTTTTCCAATTTCGGTTGGAAAGATTACTTAGAAAAGCTGGACAAAGGCCAGCGTGCTAACACAGAGACTATCTTTACCAAGACGAACCCAAGCTATCCAAAATCTATGACTGCCGCGATTACACTGGCGGTCGAAAACGCGATGTCATCTGAGGAACTGCTACGTCACACATTTAGTTTGATTTCTCTCTGTGCACAGCAACCATTAAACCTTGAAATTGTGATAAACTATATCTTAAATTTGCAGGAAGAAAACATTCTGAATGCAGACGAGGAACTGGAAGATAAAGATTTGATCCGTTGGAGGATTCGAAAATGCTCATTGCTGTTACTTGAAGAAGACGAGAGTGACGTTTACATCCACGTGCATCAGGTTGTGCGCGATGTCATCAAAACGGAAACTGAAAAACATTCAGAGAGTCAACACCGTGAAGCCTTGCATGGGGCCATTATTTCATTAAACCAGTTCATAGTTGACAATCAGCTAGAGGACTTGAATTCTGCGGCACATAGCCTTCAAGCAGTTGTGCATTTTAAATGCTTAATTATAGCAATTGAGAATACATACAGCAAAGATGACACATTCGAAGTCATTGCAAACACTAATGTAGATATAAGACGTTATCCAGATTACTTCTCTTCCTTTGGCCATATTTGTAAATGTCATTGCAACTTTGAGACAGCAAAACGGTTTTGTAATGTAGCTTTACAGTTAATTCAGTACGGTGGTATATTTAGTGAGGCAGATGCTGCTAGAGCCAATACAGAAATGGGTAGTATCTTCTTCAATTTAGGTGAATTTCACAAAGCAAAACATTATTTAAATGAAGCTCTTACCTTTCAGCTACAAACGCTCGGACCCCATGATGTCGCTGTCGCAACTAGTTATAACAACCTAGGTAGTGTGCTTCTTGCCCAAGATGACCTGCAGCAAGCAAAGGAGTATTACGATCGTGCCCTTGCCATTGCGCTACAAAAGCTGGGATCCCAACACGTCAATCTCGCAACTAGTTATAATAATCTAGGTTCCGTACTTCGTGACCAAGGCGATCTGCAGCAAGCAAAGGAGTATTACGATCGTGCTCTTGCCATTCGACTACAAAACCTGGGACCCCAACACGTCAATGTCGCAACTAGTTATAATAATCTAGGTTCCGTACTTCGTGACCAAGGTGATCTGCAGCAAGCAAAGGAGTATTACGATCGTGCTCTTGCCATTCGGCTACAAAAGCTAGGACCCCAACACGTTGACGTCGCAACTAGTTATAATAATCTAGGTTCCGTACTTCGTGCCCAAGGTGATCTGCAGCAAGCAAAGGAGTATTACGATCGTGCTCTTGCCATTCGGCTACAAAAGCTGGGACCCCAACACGTCAATGTCGCAACTAGTTATAATAATCTAGGTTCCGTACTTCATCACCAAGGTGATCTGCAGCAAGCAAAGGAGTATTACGATCGTGCCCTTGCCATTCGGGTACAAAAGCTGGGATCGCAACACGTCAATGTCGCAACTAGTTATAATAATCTAGGTTCCGTACTTCGCGCCCAAGGTGATCTGCAGCAAGCAAAGGAGTATTATGATAGTGCTCTTGCTATTCAGCTACAAAAGCTGGGACCCCAACACGTCCATGTCGCAACTAGTTATAATAATCTAGGTTCCGTACTTCATCACCAAGGCGATCTGCAGCAAGCAAAGGAGTATTACGATCGTGCTCTTGCCATTCGACTAGAAAAGCTGGGATCCCAACACGTCGATGTCGCAACATGTTATAACAATCTAGGTTCCGTACTTCGTGACCAAGGTGATCAGCAGCAAGCAAAGGAGTGTTACGATCGTGCTCTTGCCATTCGGTTACAAAACCTGGGATCCCGACACGTCCATGTCGCAACTAGTTATAATAATCTAGGTTCCGTACTTCGTGACCAAGGTGATCTGCAGCAAGCAAAGGAGTATTACGATCGTGCTCTTGCCATTTGGTTACAAACGCTTGGACCCCAACACGTCGATGTCGCAACTAGTTATAATAATCTAGGTTCCGTACTTCGCGCCCAAGGTGATCTGCAGCAAGCAAAGGAGTATTATGATCGTGCTCTTACCATTCGAATAGAAAAGCTGGGACCCCAACACGTCGATGTCGCAACTAGTTATAATAATCTAGGTTCCATATTTTATGAGCAAGGGGATCTGCAGCAAGCAAAGGAGTATTACGATGGTGCTCTTGCCATTCTGGCAATAAAGCTGGGACCCCAACACGTCGATGTCGCAACTAGTTATAATAATCTAGGTTCCGTACTTCGTGCCCAAGGTGATCTGCAGCAAGCAAAGGAGTATTACGATCGTGCTCTTGCCATTCGACTAGAAAAGCTGGGATCCCAACACGTCCATGTCGCAACCTGTTATAATAATCTAGGTTCTGTACTTCGTGGCCAAGGTGATCTGCAGCAAGCAAAGGAGTATTACGATCGTGCTCTTGCCATTCGGCTACAAAAGCTGGGACTCCAACACGTCGATGTCGCAACTAGTTATAATAATCTAGGTTCCGTACTTCGTGACCAAGGTGATCTGCAGCAAGCAAAGGAGTATTACGATCGTGCTCTTGCCATTTGGTTACAAACGCTCGGACCCCAACACGTCGATGTCGCAACAAGTTATAATAATCTAGGTTCCGTACTTCGCGCCCAAGGTGATCTGCAGCAAGCAAAGGAGTATTATGATCGTGCTCTCGCCATTCGAATAGAAAAGCTAGGACCCCAACACGTCGATGTTGCAACTAGTTATAATAATCTAGGTTCCATATTTTATGAGCAAGGGGATCTGCAGCAAGCAAAGGAGTATTACGATGGTGCTCTTGCCATTCTGGTAATAAAGCTGGGACCCCAACACGTTGACGTCGCAACTAGTTATAATAATCTAGGTTTCGTACTTTGTGCACAAGGTGATCTGCAGCAAGCAAAGGAGTATTACGATCGTGGTCTTGCCATTCGGCTACAAAAGCTGGGACCCCAACACGTCGATGTCGCAACTAGTTATAATAAGCTAGGTTCCGTATTTCGTGACCAAGGTTACCTGCAGCAAGCTGAGGAATATTATGACCGTTCCCTGACAATTTTTTTGCATCAACTTAGACCAGACCATCCTTATGTTGCCACTGTTCAATGTAATTTGGTTGCGCTACGTCAGCAAATGAAGGTAAATGAGGACGTGGAAGTTTGTGAGACCGAAAGTGGGGGACCATGCCAGTCATGTGTAAATTGTGTCATACTCTAATAAAGGTTCTGTTTAGAATGTTTGACTGCAGTTTACTTCAATACATTTTAGGAAAAGCTTTAGACTGATTTTACCCCCATTTTAACCCGTGAAATGGTTACTAGCAACTGTTACACTCTATTCCTTTGTATTCTTGTGTGTGTTTTTGATTATTACGCTATATTTAATGTTGTCTAATAAGAATTGTTCCACGCCAGTTAAGTAAAACCACTTTAGTAGTTTGTTCATCCTGAGGTTACTAATCGAAATCGAGAAAATATGTTGCTAGTTTAATATCGTAAGCCGCTACGGAGGCGTAACTTGACTTATCTTCGTTGTAAAGAAATAGCAGGTTTGCTGTTATGTACAAACAAAAAACCATGCTGTCAATGGCACATCTTTTAGTCTTAATGAAAAATAAAATCGTTTGTAAATTAGTGATTGAAAATGATGTATTTATATTTTTTTTGACATTTCATGACTTTTTAGTCTTGCAAAGGTTTTCATAAATTTTTAATTATTTTGCTTTCTTTGCAAGAGTTTCGCGTGATTATGTAATGCAAATTTATCCTAAGTGGTGATAGAAAATTCATATAGATATTTGTGACCCTTTTTCTGTTAGCCGTTTGTTGACTGTTTCTAATACAGCCTTTGAAAGGGTTTTGGTGAAATCGGCTTTTTGGTACCTAACTGGATAAGTGAACCAGAAAATCGTTCTTTAAAGAGCTGACTAATTTGTGGTGCCAAAGACAAACCGTTTTGAGTTGCTATTTATTGCTTTTAATTTTCTTTCACCACGAGGGATAGATTATCAATCAACCGTTTTGCTGTTTTCCCTCAAAGTACAGTGTTGTGAAATTAATTATACCAATAAAGTTGGTTTGTGTTGCTTTTGTTGGTGTTTATATCGTCTCTTCCTCAGTCATTTGGGTATTCATCCCCAAATATTCATCTGTTCTTCTGCCCCACGCTTTTCACCTTTATTCTTCCTGACTGGTGCTGAAGTCTTTTCTCTTTTTTTCCCTCACTCGGGCGCCAAGGGTGGAATCCGGGTAAAGAGTTCCCACCTCCGAAACTTAGTGTGAAAAATCCGAGCTAACATCAAGGACATCGTTTGAAGCTGCTAGATCTTGAGACTATCAACGAAAAAATGCACGATAGGTCGCCAATCAAGCTGTAAAACACGCACAATTTTACGAAGAGTATCCGGAAAGTATTCCAGCAAGAGGGTTGAAATGCACTTTGCGCTACCCCTCCCCCCCCCCCCGGGAAGTGGGAGTTCAAAACGGCGCGGGAGCAAGGCGTAAAAGTGCGGAAGCTCGGGCGGAAAACGAAACAAAACGGGAGAACAGAATACTGGGGGGGGGGGGGGAGACCTTAACAAGGTCTTATGATTTGTTCCTCCATTTAGCTCTTTCCAAAAGTTTTTCGGGTCCAGCTGCTGGAATGTCCACTATTTATTTTGTTCATAAACGGGTTGGCGCAGGAGACGGCTGACATTTTAGACTAGTTCATGCAACTTAGATTCGTGAATTCCCGTCCCGACTGTGCTCAGCAGCAACTTTTTAGCAACGTTTGGCGTTTGGAGCAACTTTTTGCGGTTTTAGCAACCTCGAGCAAGTTTTGCCTTTAAGAGAAATTTCTGAGCAAAATATAGGTTTAGAGCACACATCTAGCACGAAAAAGTCAACGATTTCGTCGAAAACTTCAATTCATGCGAATTTCTTGAAGGTTTATCAACCTTTTGAACGCATAACCTGTCATTTGACAACGTTTCTCAGGCCTATTGCGATCCTCATCTAATATTGTAACGTATAATCGGCTAAAATGACGCGCAAAAATGGCCGTCTTTGTTTTTCTACTTTGTTAAAATTTCGCCCATATTTGAGAGCAACTCTTCAAAGCTAAATTTCAAGCTATTATATTTACCGATGTTAGCAATTATTGTGAAGAACGAAAACTAAGCTTTTAATTGACGTTTATATAGAAATGTCAAGAAATTCAGGCAGCGACCTTTTTAGATTGTTGGCAATTTTTTTAGCAACTTTTTGGCATTCCAGTGAGCAACTTTCCAGCATTTTACGAGCGCAATCGGGACAGGCCTAGCACGCGTGGGTCTTCATACTGTGGCCTTCAGACGGTGCCTTAGGTCTTTTGGGTACCTCCCGCTAGTGGGCGCTGTCAAAACCGTAAGGGAGATCTGGAAACGAGATCGGCTGAAAGCCCTTTTGTGCACGCTGAGCATTGTGAAGATTGCGTGTTTCCAAGATGGCAGGCTCCCTGAGCTCTTCAGTGGAAGGTACGGGATTTAACGATAGTGACATGAGTGCAGACGAAAGCTCGTCGCCTGTAGCTCAGAGGGAAAAGAATTAATCTTATTGCACGCTTGAAACAAGAGAACAGAGTTTTGAACATGGCTTTGGAAACGTGCAAGTTACGCTGAAAACAGCTGCAAGAGGAGAACAGAGCGCTTCGACAGGCCAGCGTCTCAATCGTAAGTTAATCTGTGAATAAAACACCACATATGACTGTCCTCAAATCCAGGCTGTATTACGGCAATGTACAACTCAAAATCGTTCATTCGAATGATCATATATTAGTAATTCATCTTTAAAATACGTACCTACAGCCAAAAAAGGGATTGAACGTTTGTTTTTTTTATTTGGTAGTCCTGTGGTTGGCCAGCCAAGGAACCCAGAGAAGAGACTAAAGCATATGATCACGGTTCCGTATTCCTTTTCCACCCATGTCGTTGGCAGTAATTTCGTGCAAAATTGTTTGATTCAATTCCTCATAAATGGGCGAAAGGGGGGGGGGGGGATGGGGTGGAGGGGTGAGACGCAAACATAGCTGGGGGAAACATATTACCTGACTACTTCCCGACCGCCGCGCCACCCTCCTTTCTTTCTTCCTGAATATCGTTCACTGTTCTCCTTTTTTGCACTTCACTTGGGGGCTTAAATTAAGTCAGCAAGACGATTCTGCCTTGGAAATGAAGGGTTACAAAATCCGAACGAGAACTTAATTTGCAGCTACATGAATTTGAGATTGCCAATGGCCTTGGTAATCATTTTTGCGGCTGCTTTAAAGTAAGCTTTGAATGCGAAGTGCACAATCTGTTGCCAAGTCAGTATAACACGCAAAATTTTTCCAAGAGCACCCTGGAAGCACTCCAGCGAGGCGGTCAGTTAAGATTTTTAGCGGCTGTATTCAACAAACCTCGCCACGGCAGCAAAATCTTCACTTGTCATGTTAACGAACTGATTTTGTTGTTATAAGGTTTCAGGAGTACATCACTATGATGGGATTAACTCGGTGGTGCCGTCACTTCATCTGCTTTTTAAAAAGGGTCGACTCTTTCCACTTACAAAAGTAAACGTGAAAATTAACTTGAACTAACCGCTTAAGTTTGCTGGTGCGATCTTCAAGACCTTCACCCTTAGTTTCCAGAGAGAGAGAGAGATTTAGACTCAGATTTCCAAAAATTATTATACAGTACAGAGAAAAACAACAGTAAAAGTACACATAACCATAAAGGCATGTAGAAGATTTTTCAGACATGATTGAACGTATGTAGTGCGTTTTTCAGGATGGTGCCCTATCTCATCACTGCGCATACGTTCTGTGCATTGTCGGATTTTCTAGAAATATCATTGATCCTTGAAATATCGAATAGATTACCAATTTTAATTGACTTTTCCAAACAATGCAAATTAACGAACGTCATGTTAACTCCAACATGGCGCTGAACTCCGAAGCATGTGCAATTCAAGTGTAGATCCAATACGAAGAAAACTGATCAGTTTCCCCGTAATCAGTGCATCGCCTGCAATGATATCATTCATAACCGAAACCGTCCTTTTCTGTTGTTTAGCAGCAGCTGAGAAGCTGAAACGATACGTTTGAATTTCGAGAATTTAACAAGAATCACTTTAAACGCTGACGATCCGTACCCGAAGAAGATCTGTCTTCACTGTAAAATTAAGTTAGAGTCAGCAGTTGGTTTCAAAAAGTGATGTGTGACTTCAAGGGAAGCTCAAGAAGAAAACTTGAGCCATGTAAAAAGAGGAAGAAGTTATGAAGCTGAATCCAGCAGTCCTTTCTCGTGGAGAATGCCAAGTGCCGCGAGTGACGATAGTGGGGGCTAATCTAATCCAGTAGCTGGTAGACTCGTGTCGCGTTACAGGCAAATTCTTCCTAATCCTACGCTGGAGAAGAAATCCTTGGAAGGCGGTGGGTCTTCAAATTAAGAATCAATGGTGGCTCTAGAAATCGGAAGGTGGGTGCGTGTGTGTGTTTTTATTTATTTTATAAACCGAAAGAAAGAAGGCAAATCTTGAAGTCTTAATGTATAAGGCCAAGTAAAAAAAATGTTTCTCGCCCGGATTTCTATAAAAAAAGAGAGCGGGCGGGCGGTTTTTTTTTTGTTATTTTTTATTCTTTCATATGAATTTACTCACTTTTTATTTCCTATTGCATGCTTTCTTTACACATTATTACCTTCCCCCAGGGATACGTTGGAGCTCTAGGGTCAAATATGAATAAAACGAAACATCAGATATTGAATTCAACACAAGTTTGTTTAATTTTGATACACACAAAGGGTTAACAGTGAAAATTTACATTATTTTGGTGTGTATAAAGGATGCGAACTTACAAAATAAATCCTGTAAGGTGATTGTCCTATCTACTACCGACCTTGCGTACCATGTCTTTAGTATTTTAGCCTGAGTTCGAATAAGGACGCAGACAAACGCCATCTCTCTATTTTGAGTTTTCTTTGTATGAGACAGAGGAGAACTAAGTACAAGGTAAAAGTGACGCCTGTTGGTTTTTGCTCATAAAAACGTTGCACATAAAAAAAGAGAGAGAGAGAGAGAGAGGCGGCGCTAACAAATGAAGCGGGCGGGGACGAGAAACATGTGTTTTTTTTTTTTTAATTGGCCTAATGTTAAACTGCCAAAATGAGTCAAAGATCGACTTTTTTTTTCTCTTCCGTTTTATAATTTTAGTAATTTTCAAACAAAGGGGTCATTCATCGATATATTTCCACAGTGAACGGAAGGCCTAGACTGTCCATCTCAAGAACAGCGACACCACTTTCTCGATTTGATCCGATATGATGGCATTCAGAGAAGAAACAACAAGAACGCAACTGTGACTGACTTTTTCAAGGCGGTTCACAATAAAAGGTACAATTTGGAAAATAAGGGTCTTTCCAAAACCCGTCGGTAAAATACATAAACAATCTTGCTGTGTAGTCTCCCGTCTCTCCCCTCCCTAAGGATTAGTTTCTGAGCATGAGCAGATTAGTTGGCAAAAATTACGCATGCGCTACCGGATGTTCGTGATTTACGGACATCCGGTAATTGCTGCTAAAGGCAGAGCCCTCCGTTTCTCCGCGACCACGTGACCGAAAGAAACGGAGGCTCTGGGGACATCAGGACCAGAAATGCAAATCTTGGCGAGGGTTATTTGAATCGAAAAAGAAAATTGGGGATAGCCTCGCACATTTTAAGGGGGTTTTTATAGGTGAAATTTTTGGGAAAATGGGGATGAATTAAGATTGAAAGAAAGAAAAAAAGAAAGGTAGAAAAGGGTATACACATAAATTAGTTAGTGCACTAACGGAGTCAGAAACACCTTGCTCTAGTGGCGGACTGCTTGGCCTTCATCTAATAATTATTCACTTAAAATTCTAATTTTCAACTACCTTCAAATCCAACTGATATTTTCCAATTTTCCAGAATTTTCAACATTCCCCTGCCGGTCAAACAACTCTTTTTTCCTTCTAAAAATTCCAAAAATCGTCCATAAATTCTCAAACATTTACTGGACTAAGGACTCCAACCTGATAAAGCTATTTTTCGCTTAAAATGTACGGAAAACAAGTGACCGGTAAAGCCTCCTTAAAGCGTTTTTGAATGGCACTTGCTACAAAGTATCTCTGAAATACGCGTCTCTCTCGAATTGTTTTAAACTTCAAATAGCCTTACAAAGATATGCTGTTTCCACACAGTCAAAAGTTGCGCATAAAACTACTTTGGTATTAGAATAACGAGTGCAAGTTAGCGCCTAATAAGGACGATCTGATCTCATCTATGACTGCATTGAGGTTATGTGTAACCATAGCCACAAAGTATAAGTAAAGTAAGATCCGTTTACAACTGAAGTAGGACTCAAGTATGCCTAGGTCTACTCTCTAAGCTAGTGTAAACCCACTAAAAAAACGTGTGCAATTTTTTTACAACGTACAATCAAACCTCTGCTCGCAGATCCAGTAAATTCTTCACTAAAACTGTACATCAGTAACGTTTTGTAAATGGACACCTCTCGTGAGCGGATCAACAGACATTGGTTTGAAGCCTCGTCCACTCCACACCTTTTTCGATATGTTTCAGTCTCGGGAGGCATTTCACAAAAGCATGCAGTTTTTCAAATGTTTCTAGCGTCCAGTTGCCAAAATATCCATTGTTTATTTTGTTCATGCAACGTAGAATTTTAATAGAAGCCATGAGCTCCACACCTTAACTCGTACGGTGTCCTAGTAAGTCTTTCGAAAACACTTCCGTCATCGGACAGCCATGTCCGTTCAGGGAGATCTTGCATTATTGTGTGTTTTCATTATTGCGAGCTCCATGAGCTCTTCAATGGAGGGCACCGGCGGGATCAGTTAGCATCAGGTGTCCTTAAGCAGATCTTTCGGTAGCTCCGAACTATAAACTTAAACACCAAAATGTTTAATCTTTCCCCACGTTAACTTGTACTTAACTAAAAACGCTTGCGTGATATATCTGCTGCTAATGCAAAATGAACATAATTCAAATCTGACAGGGCATTCTAGTGTCACGCGAACAATGAATCATGCAGCGCACTATTTGAAAAATATATGGAACTGAAAAGAAAGCAAGAACATTTTTATTTTATTATTTGGGAAGTATAAGTCAAGATTTCTGATTTGGCATGGCCACATACGATTTACAGCCTCACAGAATTGTGTGAGTTGTCTCAGCTGGACGGTGAGAGCTTTTGAGCTTTCGACTACACGTGATTTGATCTGACGTATGTCTGCGCATGCTCAGGCAACACCCAGCAAAGTTACTAGGAACAGTCCGGGCTGAGACCAAGCCAGACGATAAATCGCATGACGAGGACCATCTCTTGCGTTCAACCCAGAATTTAAGGTACCGCCAGTTTGCTACTCGCGTCACCGCCATCGCTTAATTAGTTGTTCTGTCCGGCATGCTCCAGACATCTAAACTAATGTCTTACTGATTTTGTAGTAACACGCCGTCTATTCTGATTCCCACCAAAGTGCAGTCAGTTCTTGTTGCCTGCGACGTGATTTCCCACTGATGTTACGAATGATGCGTTGGTGAAGAGAACTCTTACGTCCGGTGAAGGTTAGCCTAATTCTTATCACAAAATAACGGGAAAATAACCTAAGCACACTTCACCAGTCGAAATGGTTAAGTGTCAATTTACCTCTGTTCAGTTCCCGGACGATTTGATTCAGATTTTTTCTAAATTGTTACTGGGCAGAACTAAGTCTTGTGAGCCATTCCCAAAAGAACAACAGATCAAAATTCAAGCGAAATGTAGCATTCGAAACTGAAAGAAGAATTTGGCACGCGGTACAGGAAGACTTTTGTCTAAATTGAAAGATCAACAATATGTAGGAGATCGTCACGCGAACAATGGATCATGCAGCAATCGAATTTCAAAACTGTGCGGCCACTGAAAACGAAGCAACAGCTTGTTTCTTATTTCGATCTTTTCTCGATTGGCAACTTGCATTTTCACCGGCTTCAAAGAATCTTAAGAAATGTCTTCCGTAGATGGCGTGATCTTTGACGATCTCGTGATCACGAACAATTACTTATAAACAAACGCCAAGCTAATATTTCATCGGTGACTGGGAACGTTTGCTGAATCAAAGAACCTGAGAAGAAGCGTGAATTGCTTGATGGAGACCATCTCTTCTTTAGATAGTGACGCCTGTGTTTACGTAGCGACTACCCACCTCGCTGTATGGTTTCGTCAGTTATATTCCCTCATTCTTCTTTGTTTTGCCATTTGTTTCAGGGGAACATCAGCTTCTCAGCATATCAACAGAGCGTTCTTATAAACTCCAACAATATTTTCAGCTCTAACTGAACTAGTGTGACTTGAAGTCAAATTTTGTGTTCAGTAAAGGTAAGCCTAGCGTTATCAGAAAATGATGACGCTTGTTAAGCACATTTCACAGACAGCTTCACGCGAGTTCCGGAAATGGTCTTTCATTGCGGTATCTGATTCAATTTCTTTCAAGAAGTGCTAATATAATATTGTTGGGAGAAAAAAATCCTCGGCCATTCTCAAAAGAGAAACAGATCACAGCGAATGAATGTCTGAGTGTTGCTGTTTCAGTCAATATCTACCAGGATTTTTAAACAGAAATTTGGTCGAATGCAATCTGCATATACTCATCACTGATTTTGCAGTAATACTGAACCAAATGTTTATTGAACCGCATCGAAAATAACGTCTCCTTCAAACTGTCTTATATCGTGTATAATTATGGAATTCAAATGCTTCAAAACTCAAGTTTATCGTCTTGTCGTTCTTGAACGCTTCTTGGTAAACGGTTTTTCCGTCAATCCAATCATACAGCTCTTAGTCCAAACTTGATGTCTTTTCTAATGTTCGTTTCAATAAGATTCTTGCTGAAGGCAAATTGAATCGATTGCATTTCCCAGAGGACTATTTCTTCCTTTAAGGTAGGCCATATGCTTTTATTGTACCTGATACTAAACAGTCAAAACACTGGAAGAAAGTAACTGGAAATGTAATGAAGAAGAGATGTTTAAACAGCGTCTCTCCTTACTTTTGGAATATTTTTTCTGCTGTGAACCTACGTACTCTGTACTTTAGTTTAGTTTACCCTTACCTAGTTTACTGTATTACAGTGTGGGGATCGACTTATCAAACCAATCTTAAGCGCATAATTACGCTTCAGAAAAAAGTTATAAAAATTATTTCAAATGTTCCTTTCGATGCCCACACTGACAATCTTTTCAGAGATCATCAAATTTTGAAATTTAATGATATTTATTTATTTCAAACTGCTAAGTTTATGTTTCTGTATACCAAAGGCTTGCTTCCCAATACCTTTAATAATATGTTTACTCTCACAAACCAAATACACTCTTATAACACCAGGAATTCTAATTGCTTTTATATTTTCCCATGTCGAACAAACATTCGTAGATTTTCTATTCGTTTTCGAGGACCTCAGTTTTACAATTCACTTAATCAAGTAATTCAGAAATGTGAGAGTGTTGGTTTGTTTAGTAAACTGCTTAAAGAATTTCTTCTTGCAAATTAGGTTAACGTTGAGCTGCTACTTGTTTCGCTTTTCAGTGTCTGTCTTTTGTTTGTCGCTGCTTTTTTATATATAAATATGCTTCAAATATGATTTCCAGTGCTTTTGTGTAGGCAATACTCAAGGTGATTCTAACTGTTGTAATCTGTATAATTTCATCATAACTTTTTTCTTTTTTTTTCGTCTGCATTCGACATTGCCTATCTATTCTGTTTCATTTTGAGGGAGCTCATAGCTCATAAGCCCAGTGGTTTCTTTATGAGCTTCCTCGCCATTTTATTTCAAATTTCATAATTTGTATCTTATATTTTATCTCTTATGAAATGGCAAATAAACTGAACTGAACTGAACTAAATGCCCAAATCATAAATCCCTCTACAAGTTGGACCTTAATTTTTACTGAAGACGTTTGCGTCACATGTCATTAGGCACATGCGACATGAATTTAATTGAAATCGTACCCGTCCTTGTCACGCGAACAAATGGATTATGCATGCAGTGCTCTCTAAGGTATATAGAAAGTGGATATTCTCAGTCTTCGAAAATGTTTGTCAGGGATTCTGATAGGCAACATGTACAAGTTAAGAGCCGATTTTGACCGGCTTCAGGTTCAAATGTTTCAGATGGCATGAGCTTTAATTAGTAATTTGTTTACTCGATAAGTAGTTTCAGCGAATGCACAACTAATACTTTGTGTGTTACTGGATGTGGTTTGTCGCCTGAGGCATCGAACGTTGGAGGAAGCCAGAATCGCTTGATGAGGGTTTTCTCTCTTTCTCTTTTTCACTTTGTTAAATACACTGGGGTCTTAATGAACAACAGGTAACTACCCAACTCCCCGTGTCACTGTATGAAAAACCTCTCGGAGCTGAGTAGAGCTCCAACAAACTCAGCCCACAGGTTATGACGCCGAGAATCGAACCCGGGACACATTGGTGGAAGGCGAGCGCTTTCACCACTGCGCCAACCTGCTGAATTGAGGGACTGAACAGCAATCACACAACGATACCATACTTGTCTAGCTCTCATTTAGCGCATTTATTATCAGATCACGCGACCTAAATACACGTGATGGATTCATGAGACCCTTTAAGGAAAAAACATTTTTGGCTAAATGACCGTAAAACAAAAGCTATGGTCGACCTTCTTGCTGGATGCTGCGGGGTGTGTTAGGGATCCATTATAAAAATCCACCCATCCAAGGCCAACTTGTAAATATTGACTGGTTGCTATGGTGTTTCTGTGAAGGGAATTTTCCCTCCACAGACCCTTACTGAGAGAATCCAACTGTCACGTGAGTTTTCACGTGACACCCCCAAGAACTGAACGTTGAACTCTCTGAATTCAGTCAATAAAGTCTAGAAATACCTCTATGAAGTTGTCCTACTTGTGTATGATTTTACACATGGTACTTTATTTCATTGTATGTGATCTGTGTCCTCTGAGGACGCAGCTATCATGAATGCCTAGAATCTACAAGTCCGTCATCAAGGCGGATGTCTTACAACTCCCAAACGTAATGGTGAATGGTATCGATTTGGTGGTGACATAACTGGCTTTAATTCAGAAATTGAGCTCGTTTGTAAAATTGAAAAGCATAAGCACATAGCTACTTAAACACCCACGGCATCTCACATGCTGTGTTCTCACGTTTTCTTTAACTACACGCTAACTAGCATCTGCACTGACAAGCAGACTTCAGTAAAATTTGAACATGAACTGAACGTGTTACACTATTTCGTTTACTTAGGAGTGCTTAATGAATTTAGAGATAAGCCTATAGTTGCCCGAAACATTACATAGTAAGGCCTACATTGCATAACCAGACACCATAGCAAATCTAATTGATTTAATAATAATAGAAAATGGCACTCAATTCATATTCGTTGAGTGTCTTTTGATAGAACCGGCGCGGCTTTGTTCGTTGCAAGGTATTCTAACCGTGCACTAAATTTTCTCGTGCTATTTGTCTGGCAGAAGTTTTACTTTTACTGCGCGATCTTACAGCGTCATGATACGCTTATGCAAAGCTGCCTTTCGCACTTCTACTGTTGATCACGTGACTTGAACAGCTGAAAATCACGGGAAATAACCAATTAGAAAAAAAGGAAATAACTTTAATGGTCTTTTCGTGGCGGTGCTTTCGAGAATATCACGCCTGTTTCAAAACGACAATTTTGATTACATTGACCCACCGCGTCACAAATTGAACGCATGGTCCGTGCTTTGATGTCCAACATTTAAAAACCGCCTAAGAAGCAAATATGAGTGGGTGGATCAACATCGATATGTGTTTTCTTGAAAAAACAGAAAACAAGAGTAATTAACATGCAGCTACCGTAGTGGAACCACATCCGCGTAGATGACTTAAAATAACAAATATGATTTTCAATGACCGCAGGGGTTTTTTGAGGTCCGCCCATCCATAGCCAAATAGTAAATATTAACTCGCTGCCATGGTCTTACGCTGTTTTTTTTCTTCAGAGGTGCTGTATGCTATCGATCATCTATATAAACTTGTACCTGTACCTTTTTTGAAAATCGAAAGGACGTTGGGCTTCGTTTCCGAAGCTCTGCGGTTTCATTTATATTTTTTACTATATTTCCATCTGGCACTAGAATGGTGTTTGTGGGGGAGGGGGAAAGGATATTATGAGGGTTTGCATGGGGTCAGCAAAATTATTTCAACCGTGTAATTAGGCATAAGAAAATTGTATGTCTGTCTAATTTTTGTTTGTCTCTCGTACCTAATTACTAGTATATTAAATCATCTTGGTCATTATTTGGGCCTGACACTGATTTCTCATTTAAACTACCTGGTTTGTTTTTGGCAATTTGTAAGGCTCTTATCATTCTTAATCAGAAAGTACAACTACTTCTGACCTCATCCTGGACAGCCTGTATGGGACCAAGTGCTTACAATTGCTTTACCAAACGCAAACGCATGCGCACTTAGTAAACGTATTCCGTGTGCCACTCAATCACGAACTATCGCGCCCGTCCTTCCCGGCCTCCATCTATCAACCGATAAATATCTATTCCATAGCATCTTAAAGATAGATTTGAAGGGGGCTTCATCCTTCTGTCATGGTATCGGTTCCCATTACTTGTTATCGTTTAATGTAGTGCGTCTCACAACCAACTGACAACTGAATTCAATCAGGTTTCAACTTATCATTTGTTTGCTTTTAATTTCTTTTCTTTAGTTCTCGGTGGCAGAAGTATCGCTGAGCTTTCCTTTGGAAAGACACTGGAACCTGAAAAGTGAGTATGTAAATCTGAGATGAAATAAAGTTAGTGCATGTATGTATGTATGTCAGCTCCGGACTTAGAAAGTGCTTTGCGGTGGTAAGTATTGGGTTTCTTTCGTTAGTTTCAGGGAGGCTAACAATAGTTTCCTCCATATCATCTTCCAGTGCATATTCTTTAATCGATTAATAACCATTGTTTATTTATCGCTTGGGGCGTTGTCACGGTCCTACCCTGGTCCCAGAGGTTTTTCTTAATTTTTCTCCGCATGAGAGAGCCGTGAGAGAGCTGCGAAGCGGCGGCAACGAGTAGCGAAGCGGCGAGAAAGAAAAACCTCTGGTTACCTTGGATTCGAATCTCACTTTCATGCAGTCGCCAGCTGTCAAACGCGTGAAATTGATAATTACAAAAGGGACCAATAGCAACGCAGCAAGCACGTGCTTATCAGCCGCTAATTTTTTGAAGCCGGGTAGACCCGGGAAATTGTTCGTATGACAATCCATTTCCACTCGGGTGGTGAAGAGTGGTGTCACTTGACCTTTTTGTCAACACGCGGGTCCCGCCTGGAAAAGTGCTGAGAAACCCCATTGAAATCAACCCAATTTATTCCCAACGACTATTGCAGGATTTGTAGAATCAATTTGAAAATCAGTGGCCGCTCTAAGATTAACATTTTTGGAAGTAAGAGAGATAACGAAGAGTTTTTGAAAACCTCGTCATTGGTACTGTTGACGGAGATAAACGCCGGATGGAACAGAAGTTCTCAAGTTTTCAAGAGTATTAGAGCAAGGAAAGGAATTGACATTATTCCGAGAAAAATGTAACGAGGCCTTTCGCAATCAGTTGAATTGAAACGACAAAAGCGCTACATTTACATCAAATGGGATCTTCAAATTTGTGTTGCTAAGCTTTTCCGGGGCTTTTCTTTCTGATGGAAGCTTAAGACCTACATTTCTTTGGAGGTTCATGATCTAAATATGTCAAATATCTAGAGTGAATCTAAACAGCCCCATTGTCTGCGGTACTTTTCGGCGCCGCGGGTATTTCCCTAAAATAAAAATTCTGACTTTCTCTTCGTTCCGCGACTCCATTTCATTTGTGGAGATAGCGTATTTCAAGCGCAAAAACGTTTTGAAATAGGGTAGCTATGCAGCTAACAACAAATCTCCTAGGTTCAGTTTAGAGATTTTCTTGATCTATCGCAAAAAGGAAAATTTGCATAAATCATGGGCTGTTGTTTTTTTTTTTAATTATTATTTGAACTTCATCCGCAACGACCGCGAAGGTTCTGTCTCGATAAACACCACTACGTAACATGTTTCTCCACTTCTCGTTTTGTAAGAAGGGCTCGGGACTTCTGAATACAAAGGAATACGCTCCTTTGAGCAGATTGTTCTCGTCGACGTCTTCACAGCTCAAACTGGCCGCTGAATTGCCTCGGTTTCGCAGTTCGCGGATATGAGAGTCTACAAGAGACTTCAGAGGACACACAACCAAAATAATGGCATGGTGAGGGGATGAATAGCCGGACAGGTAAAGGCATTTGCAGATATCAGGAGCAACTGAAATATTATTGACTTTCCATGTCCGGTTGGAAGAATAGCGAACACATCCTTACGATTTATGACAGCGAGGAAGGCTTTCTTTTGATGTTCGGTGAGATTTTCAATCTCTGGAAAACGCTTCTCGAGTACCGAGGTCAAAATTTCTTCGAAGACACTTTCAGAAACAGATTCCATGTCGAAGTTGTCGAACACGCGGCGAATCATCGAGAACTGAAGTACTGTATTTTACAAACAATTTCTTTCCCTTCCTTAGATACAGGCAAAATTTACCACTAGAAGTGTAGTGAAAAATATCCCCACCGTCCCCTCGGTATTACCAATCAAACTAACCAATCATATTGATTTGCGTGGTTTTAAAAATATCAACCAATCCGAGGCCGAGGGTCAGTTCTTGACCCTGGCGACTGCATGAAAGTGAGATTCGAGTCCAAGGTAACCAGAGGTTTTTCTTTCTCGCCGCTTCGCGACTCGTTGCCGCCGCTTCGGAGCTCTCTCACGGCTCGCTCATGCTGAGAAAAATTAAGAAAAACCTCTGGGACCAGGGTATCACGGTCCTTGTGTTATATTAACAAAAACATTGTTTACGATAAGGTTTCATTGACGATTACGCCTGCTGGCTGACAATGGCCGCTGCACCAGAATACAGCAAGGAACAACTGAACTATTTCAGAATCTGCTGTGTCACCACTGATGTCATAACCGAGGGACTTCGAACAGTCCTCAAGCAGGAATGGGACAACAACTACAAGGCCAGATTCGGAGAATGGAAAGATGAACCCCATAATGGGCTGGACTTCAAAAACGTAGAGTCGCCTAGGAATCAAAGACGAAATGCCCACCTTTTAACAACGATGGTTAAAGGAAATAGAGCTGAATGGGATTGCACCATGCTCTTTTACGCTATCCTGTACTCCGACTGCATTGGGCCCCGTCTTACTGCAGCAGTCAGCTCCAAGGTGGACGACCTCAGAAAGTTTCGTAACGAAGAATTTGCCCATTTGCCGGAAGGTAGTCTCTCAGACCCGGAGTTTCAAACCGCCATAGCTAAAGTTGACCTCGCTTTTCAAGCACTCGGGCTTTCCACTCAGAAGATTCAAGAAATCACAAATCAGACCAGCTTCCCTACGGAGGAGTTGCGTAAGGTCTTGAAAGAAGTTGACGACCTCAAGAAAGAACTCAAAGAAAAAGAGGAAAAACTCAAAGAAACGGAAGAACAAAGACAAGTCCTCGAAGACCAGCTCCAGACTGAAGTTTTGCCATTTTGTGTTCTCCCTCCAAAGCCCTCACACGACGTTGCAGGTCGAGATCATGAGGTAGCTAAAATGACTGAACAGTTAAAAGAACTTAAAGAAGCCAACGGAAGCCGCTTAAGCTACCTTTACATCTCAGGAAATCCCGGAAGTGGTAAATCTCAGTTGGCCGGATTAGTGGCAAAAAAGCTCTTTGAAGAAAACAACAGAATGCATGGTATCAAGTCATTTGTGATGACTCTAAATGCTGAAAATCTTGATTCGCTCCTAGAATCTTATGCCACTTTTGCTCGACGTCTGAAGTGTCCCGAGTATGCTGTCACAAACACTCTTAACTGTAAGGATTTGAAAACAGAGGAGAAGATCGCCAGTCTGAAGTCGTTGGTTGATGTTAATGTGAAGCTTTACCCCTCATGTCTGCTGCTGGTTGACAATGTCACCGACTTATCTTCGATGAATATTTATCTGCCAGACCCTGGAGACGAGCAGTGGTGTAGAGGCCAAATGCTGATTACCACACAGGACACCGCCTCAATTCCGTCAGAAAATTCCTTTACTCAGCATGTATCGGTAAGCAGGGGTATGGAGGTTTCCGATGCCACTTCGTTGTTGGCTACGATCTCTGGTATTACTGACAGTGAGATGGAAAAAGAAGTTGCACATGCGTTAGACTACCAACCTCTGGCCTTAGCCAGTGCCGCCACTTATGTGAAGCAAATGCGAGAAAGCAGAGCCTTCTTCAATTTTGGTTGGAAAGATTACTTAGAAAAGGTGGAAAGAGGTGCTAACACAGAGACTATCTTTACCAAGACGAACCCAAGCTATCCAAAATCTATGACTGCCGCGATTACACTGGCGGTCGAAAACGCGATGTCATCTGAGGAACTGCTACGTCACACATTCAGTTTGATTTCTCTCTGTGCACAGCAGCCATTAAACCTTGAAATTGTGATAAACTACATCTTGAATTTGCAGGAAGAAAACATTCTGAATGCAGATGAAGAACTGAAAGATAAAGATTTGATTCGTTGGAGGATTCGAAAATGCTCATTGCTTTTACTTGAAGAAGATGACAATGGCGTTTACATTCACGTGCATCAGGTTGTGCGCGATGTCATCAAAATGGAAACTGAAAAACTTTCGGAGAGTCAACAGCGTGAAGCCATGCATGGGGCTATTATTTCTTTTAACCGATTCATAGTTGACAATCGGCTGGAGGACTTGAATTCTGCGGTACGTAGCTTTCAAGTAGTTGCGCATTTTACATGCTTAATTGTAGCAATTGAGAATACTTACAGCAAAGATGACATATCCGAAGTCATTGGAAACACTAATTTAGATATAAGACGTTATCCAGATTACTTCACTTCCTTTGGCCGTATTTGTAGATGTCATTGCGACTTTGAGACAGCAAAACGGTTTTGTAATGTAGCTTTACAGTTAATTCAGCACGGTGGTATATTTAGTCAGGCAGATGCTGCTAGAGCCAATACAGCAATGGCTAATATCTTCTTCGATTTAGGTGAATTTCACAAAGCAAAACATTATTTAAATGAAGCTCTTACCTTTCAGCTACAACCGCTCGCTGTCGCAACTAGTTACAATAACCTAGGTAGTGTGCTCTGTGCTCAAGGTGACCTGCAGCAAGCAAAGAAGTATTACGAACGTGCTCTTACCATTCGACGAAAAAAATTGGGATCCCGACACGTCAATGTCGCAACTATTTATGATAATCTAGGTTCCGTACTTCGTGCCCAAGGTGATCTGAAGAAAGCAAAGCAGTATTACTATCATGCTCTTGCCATTCGGCGACAAAAGCTGGGATCCCAACACGTCCATGTCGCAGCTAGTTATGATAATCTAGGTTCCGTACTTCGTGCCCAAGGTGATCTGCAGCAAGCAAAGGAGTATTACGATCGTGCTCTCTCCATTCGGCGAAAAAACCTGGGACCCCAACACGTCCATGTCGCAACTAGTTATAATAAGCTAGGTTCCGTACTTCATGACCAAGGTGATCTGCAGCAAGCAAAGGAGTATTACGATCGTGCTCTTGCCATTCAGGTTCAAACGCTCGGACCCCAACACGTCAGTGTCACAACTAGTTATAATAATCTAGGTTCCGTACTTCGTGACCAAGGTGATCTGCAGCAAGCAAAGGAGTATTATGATCGTGCGCTCGCCATTCGAATAGAAAAGCTGGGACCCCAACACGTCAGTGTCACAACTAGTTATAATAACCTAGGTTGCGTGCTCCGTGCCCAAGGTGATCTGCAGCAAGCAAAGGAGTATTATGATCGTGCGCTCGCCATTCGAATAGAAAAATTTTGACCCCAACACGTCGATGTCGCAACTAGTTATAATAACCTAGGTTGCGTGCTCCGTGCCCAAGGTGATCTGCAGCAAGCAAAGGAGTATTATGATCGTGCGCTCGCCATCGGAATAGAAAAATTTTGACCCCAACACGTCCATGTCGCAACTAGTTATAATAACCTAGGTTGCGTGCTCCGTGCCCAAGGTGATCTGCAGCAAGCAAAGGAGTATTACGATCGTATTCTTGCCGTTCAGATACAAAAGCTGGGACCCCAACATGTCCTTGTCGCAGCTAGTTATGCTAATTTAGGCTCCGTACTTCGTGACCAAGGTGATCTGCAGTAAGCAAAGGAGTATTACGATCGTGCTCTTTCCATTCAGCTAGAACAGCTGGGACCCCAACACCTCAGTGTCGCAACTAGTTATAATCTAGGTTCCGTATTTCGTGCCCAAGGTGACCTGCAGCAAGCAAAGGAATATTATGACCGTTCCCTGACAATTTATTTGCATCAACTCGGACCAGACCATCCTCATGTTGCCACTGTTCAATATAATTTGGCTGAGCTGCGCCAGCAAATGAGAGTAGATGAGGATGTGGAAGTTCGTGGGACAGAAAGCGGGGGACCGTGACAGTAATGTGTAAATTGTGTCATACTTAAATATAGGTTTGATTGATAATGTTTGATTGCAGTTTACTTCAATACGTTTTAGGAAAAGCTTTAGAGTAATTTTACTTAACCCGTGATATAGAGGTTAGTGTTATAGTAATTAATAGCAGCTGTTACAGCCTATTCTTTTGTGTGATTTTTATTACGCTATATTTCATGTTGTCTAATAAAAATTGTTTCACAGGTTTAATAAGTAAAACCACTGTAGTGCAGTAGTTTGTTCATCCTGAGGTTACTCCTGATTGTTTTATAGCACAAGCTACGTAGGAGTAATTGAATTCTGTTCTGTTTTTAAGAAATAGATATATTTGCTATTATGTATAACTGATAAAAAACATCAATCAATCACGCATCCTTTAGTCTTAATGAGAAAAAAATCGTTTGTAAATTTATAATTTTATTTCTGGTAGCATATACACCCTGAGGTAACTAAAGGCTTGTGGTCAAAAATGATGTATTTACATTTTTCCGACATTTCATTACTTTTTATGTGGCTTACACGAAGTGTGTAGCCACATCATGGCACGATCGGATCTATTATTTTATTCGTCCACGAGAGTCGAGATCCTGTCACGTGGTCTAGTAAGCCACACATGTATGCATTGCGGACCTATTTTTAGTCTTGCAAAGGTTTTCATAAGCTGTATTTTGCTCTCTTGCCAACGTTTTTGCATGATTATGTTTATATGCAAGTTAATCCTAAGTGGTGAGAGAAAATTCATATAATGAGATAGGACGCTTTATCCTTTAGCTATTTGTTGACCGTTTCTAAGCGTTTAAGAGCGTTTTGGTGAAGTCCGCTTTTTAGTACCTAACTGCTTGAGTGAGTCAGGAAATGATTCTCGATATACAACAGCCTGTCAAAAAGAACTAACTAATTACGTTTGCTGCGGAAGGTAAACCGTTTTGAGTTGCTGTTTATTATTACTGCAATTTTTTCTCACCACGAACTCATAGATTTCAAATCAAACCGTTTTGCTGTTTTTCCTCTAAGCACAATGTTGTGAAATAAATTATACTAATAAAGTTGGTTGAGGGTGATGTTGCTTCTGTTGGTGTTTTTATTTTTGGTGGTATTCCTGTGACGAGCCAGGGATTTTAGGAAATAATTTGGTTCTATCAACGGCGGTTGATAATGTAAATTGACTCCCGTAGAGGGATTCTAATGGCTGACGTTTCGAGCGTTAGCCCCTCGTCAGACGAACAGCTATCGCTCGAAACGCTAGCTTTTAGAATCCCGGTACAGTGGTAAATTTACATTATCTACTCCGTTGGTAAACCAAATTCTTGTATCCTGAAAGCTTGCCAGCAACAGGGTTGCGATACACTGTACGCTCCCACTCTCACACCCCAGCCCGGAATGGCTATCACTTCTTCTGTGTCAGTCAAAAAGAATCGCGTTTCTGTTTTCTGTTTTCTCTTTACAAATAGGGACCTTTAGATTTGAGTACGAGTACGAGATCGAGTACGAGTACGAATTTCTAATTTCACACCAGTCTCTTCCCTTGAATCCTCACTCTTCCTTGTTGTTTACCAGCAGATCAGGAGATTGTAGAAACAAGATTGATGTCACTGGTGATCATCTAAAGCACGCGAACAGGATTTGAAAAGTCGTACTCGTACTCGATCTCGTACTCGTACTCAAATCTAAAGGTCCCTAATGTAAACATGAAAACTAACTTGAAGTGACCGGTAAAGATGCGTGCGCGATCTCCCCATTCTTTTGCGCATGTCTGACGGCGGGACATGCATAAAAGGGAAGAGATTTGGAGTCGAGAATGCGATCTGCCAAGACCTCCCCTTTGAGTTTCCAAACAGAGACATGCAAGAAGAATTTTCACACATATTAACTGATGTACGTGGTTTGTTCCAGGGTGGTGGCCTCTATCGCTCCAGTGCACACATTCTCCGCGTCTGATTCTCGTATCTTAAGCCATAGCTCCCTATTGCGCACGCTAGAAGAAACAATACCCGTTATAGATTTGCGATTTTGATTGGCTTTCCAACATGGCGCTTAACTCAACGCATGCGCAATTCAAGTGGAAGTACGATTTTTTTGGCCTTGTTGATCAGATTTTTTTTTTGAGGATGGCTTGTTTCTCGACTGCTGCACAAAGAGAATGGAAAGTCTCGGTACGAGATTACGGACTGACTGCATAACAAGGCTTTCTCATGACCCATACTTCGTTATCTGAGATTATTTTTGTCCTTTGACCATGCGAGAAATGCAAGTCGCAGCAAAGGCTATTTGAATCCAATAACAAAATTGGGAGTAACCTCGCATACTTTAAGGATTTTTAAACTAAAGTTGTTAAAAACTCGTGGTTACTTGTGATTTCCAATAGCCGTTGCTAAGATCTGTTCATTTCCCACACAGTCATAAGCTCTGCAAAAGCACTATTTTAGGATCAGTTTCCCGAGCGCTGAAACCATGTAGGTATAGATGCAGATGTAGGCCTGATCTAGTGTATGGCTGCATTGAAAATGATATGTTACCAGTAAAGTAAGTAGGAGTCAAGCATAGTTCGGTCTATAGTTGGAAGAACCTCAGATAAGCCTGTGGGAGGTCAGATGGAGAATCCCTGAAGTTTGCGACAAGAAGCTGGCAGTTAGCATAGCAGCAAATATCTATCTTTCGAAAACTGTCACTCACTTTGTTCTCGCATGAGAATTTTCTCAATTTTTGCATTTTTGTCCTCCATTTGCGGACACCGGACACTTAAAGCTCCAGCTGCAAAACTAACCTCCCTTGAGATCAGAGGCAAGGGAGAGCGGGAAGTGAGAGTTGAAAAGGGCGCAGGAGCAAAGTGTAAAAGTGCGGGAGCTCAGGCGAAAAACGTAACAAAACGGGAGAACAGAATACTGGAGGGGGGCCGGAGACTTCATCGAGGTCTGATACTGTTCCCATGGTCGAGATTTTCTTTTGCTTTGTTCCTCCATTTAGCTCTTTCCAAAAGTTTTCTCGGTCCAGCTGCTGGAATGTCCATTGTTTGTTTTGTTTGATGCAGCGTGGACTCGCGAATTCCAATAAAAGGTATGTCTTCCACAAATTACTTGCTTCTGCCTTCAGACGGTGCCTTAGGTCCGCAAGCGGGCGCTGTCCGAAATACCCCGAGGGAAGTTCCCCAGGGAAGATTACCGGTCAAAACCGTAAGGGAGATCTGGAAACGAGATCAGCTGAAAGCCCTTTTGTGCACGCTAAGCATTGTGGAGGATTGCGTCTTTCCAAGATGGCGGGCTCCCTGAGCTCTTCAATGGAGGGCACGGGATTCAGTGATAGTGACATGAGTGCAGACGAAAGCTCGTCGTCTGTAGCTCAGAGGGAAAAAAATCTTATTGCACGCTTGAAACAGGAGAACAGAGTTTTGAAAATGGAGTTGGAAACCTGCAAGTTACGCTGTAAACAGCTACAAGAGGAGAACAGAGCGCTTCGACAGGCCAGCGTCTCAATCGTAAGTTCATCTGTAAATATAAAACACCACATATGACTGTCCTCGCGGACAATAATCAAATCCAGGCTGCATTACGGTAATGTACTACAGTAAACACCCGCATATAAGAACACATGATTTCGGAGCTCAGGCTGATCAGGTTCTTATTTATCGGGTATTTAGTGAAATATCAGCCTCAAGATGTTCTTAAATTGTTCTTAAATTTTGTTGAATTCAGAACTGTAACTAAGGAAAAAATATTGCTTGAGATTTAATTAGCATATTTAATGGGAAATAAAATTAATTAATATCATGACATCATTGTAACAATTAACCTGCAAAAACAAAAGCAGCCTTATTACTAGTTAACTAGTGAACTCAGGCAGCAGGCCTTCGGCATGCTCTGTACTTTTTTTAATAATGCCTTTTCCATTTTATAAGAACATTTTACATTTCCAGGCTGATTTTGTTCTTATAAAAATGGTGCTTTATTTGCAAAATTTCAGCATGATGTTCTTAATCCATGTGTTCTTATATGCGGGTGTTTACTGTACTCAAAATCTTTCATTTGAATGATCATGTATTAGTATTTCATCTTTAAAGTACGTACGTACAGCCAACCACGGGATCGAACTTTTCCCGGCGTTGTCAATCAATGGTTTCCGATAATCGATAAAATCAATAATAATCAATAATAATCAATAACAATTAATCGATTGGCATTGGAAATCGATAAAAATCAATGCCTAAATGTTGTGTGACTATCGATTTCTATTGATTTTCATCGATTGTTATTGATTATTATTGATTTTTATTGATTATGAAATTTGTCGTTTTCTTAAATAAAACACACCATATGAATGAACAAACCATTCAGTTATCTTTATTTGTTGTGTTTTATGTTAAATTTGTAGGACGTGTAAATATGCCCGGGACCAATGAAGCACGCCCACGCTAACACGCGCCAGAAAGTTGCATAATGAATTATTAATCAATGATTTTCTATAGAAGTCAATGGTAATCAATAGCAATTAAGACTCCGAGTGTGATTATCGATTTTTATTGATTGGTTGCACCAATCAATAACAATCAATGGATAGTTATTGATTATTATTGATTGTATTGATTGTAATCAATCGATCGGAAACCATTGATTGACAACGCCTGGAACTTTTATATCTTACGTGATACAATTAGCAACAAATTCTAACTGAGAATTAAACCAGATTAAAGATTTATTGCAATTTGCACACGCTCGATATCTCTTGCTTTTGAAGGGAAATTTGGAACGACTTTTATCGTTCAACTTAATGGAAATGTCGGAATTTTTTTTCCTGTTTTAACATAAGAACTTAGTTATTGTTTTTGGAGCGTGTTTTACTGTAATCTCTATAGTTGAATTCCTTCGTCTCAGCTTTTTGGCTTGACATTTTGAGTTTGTATTCAGTGTTGAAAACGTACCACGTTATTTAAGTGAAAGGAAAGACAAATCTTAGAGTTTTAGAAGTCTGACTCATGAATGTGAGTATAGATACATGTACATGTAATAGTTATTTTTAGAAATGTACTTAAGTATTAAAGTTAATTTATCATTTTCTTGTCAATTGAATTCTTTTAAATTTATTCATTAGCTATGTGCTTTGTTTTCTAGCAAGATTTCATTGTGGAAAGAAAGTAGTCAATATCAATTTTTTCTGTTAAAATCTGTCACACATCCAAACAGGGCTAAGGACCTAGCACCTGTTTCTCATAACTCAGGAAAAATATTTCATGCCTGATAAACTATTTTGCATGCACAGTATTTTCTTTATTAACAGACATTCATTTATGAATATTTACAAAAGGGAAAAATGAGAAATTACAATTTTGATAAAAGCAGTGGGCTACACCTACTTCCAATATCATTGATGGCAAACAGATTTGAAAAAAAAAATGCTCTCTGGCACCAAAAACTCTTCAAGAAACAGACCTTGTCTAAAGCAAGTAAAACTTGCAGCTTAGACTTTTTAGTTTTTGCTTAAGACTCACCAGTCCTGTCCTATATCAAGTTCTGGATTTGGGAGGCAGAAGAGTAATGACCCAAAAACTTCACTGTCCTTTTCTTTTCCAGTGTTAAAATGTGGCAGTAATCATAACAGGGCATTAATATGGTTGCAAGTTTTCATTTGAGATCAGTATTTCACTTGTTATGAAACAGTGAAGAAGTGATTCACTGAAGCATGTAAATGTACCTTAATTAAATAGTTATTGCTTCCTTTGAATACTTGTTCCTTTTGAGGTACATGGCTGGCTAAAGCTACTTGAAATATGGAATTATTATTTCATATTATAGTTATTACAGGTTAATTAAGGTACAATACAGATCTATGTAGTCTTTGCTTTTCAATTGATATTGTTGAAGCTTTTGTAGACGATTCTACCATTTTTATCTTCAAGAAGTAAATATTTTACAAAGCATAGACTTAGGTTCTCCTTTTACATTCTGAAATCTCCAGCAAACCAGGTACTACCTAACTTGAAATTCCTAGCCTTAATAAAAACAAGAATGGTTTCTGTCATGTGAATATTACATGACAATGCAACAAAATAGCTTTCTCTACAAATCAAGCTCGATGAATTGAGCAAGTGATCAGTTATAATAATAATAATAATAATAACTTTATTTAAGTCTCAAATCGTTCTAGCTGAACACGAGTGCTCTACTAATTGGGGAGACTGTAAATCAAATAAACTCTAAATTAAATCAAACGTTGGTTTTTGAAGAGAGGGGAAAACCGGAGAACCCAGAGAAAAACCTCTCAGAGCAGAGTAGAGAACCAACAAACTCAGCCCACTTATGATGCCGAGTCTGGGAATCGAACGCGGGACACATTGGAAGGCGATTGCTCTCACCACTGCACCAACCCTGCTCCCCCAAGCCCGGGCTAGTGCTTTATGAGGGCATTCACCCCCAGTGTTCCAGATAACTTTGAGAGTCCGACAAAAACAAAAGTTTTAAGGGGTCAGTAGATGTAGGTCTTCCTTAATTTTCTTACTCAACAATCAGTGTGTTGGGTCAGAGAACCAGCTTTTTCAGGTTTGCGCTCTTATCTGTAACTGTCATAAAAAATTCTTTTTTTCTGTTTTCCCAGTTGTATGGTTTGTTTGTTGGTGTTGATTGTTTGGTGTCAATGTATCCTAGTAGTAAACATTGTAATTAGTACAAGAAGAATAGCATGTAAGTTTGTTTGTTCATAAAGTGTTGATTTAGTATAGAGTGTTGTAAATGTAGAACCGTTGAAACAATAAGTGTGTAAGCTAGATGGTAGTAGAATTAATTATTGTAAATCAATATTCAACGTATAAATGGAGCAAGGCGTGGTAAACGCTGGTCAGTCAGTCAGTGGTCAGTTGTGAGAGGTTGAAGTGGTGATTGTTGAAAAGTTGAAAGGCTGAAGAATTGAGAAGAGGAGCTTACCTTGCTAAAATACATTAGCAGACGCCGACCAAAGATATCAAAGACAAAACCCATTAATTATTTGTCATTGGCGGTGATCGAGGAAGAGAAAGAGGAAGAGGAAGAAAGAGTACAGAAGTTTGACGGAGAGAAACGGAGAGTCGCATTGTCTGGAGCAAAAGAAAAAGGTGGACAGTGAAAGCGGCTGAAAAGGTGTTAGGAGAGGAATTTTGGTGGAGAACAACAGTAGGGTTGGTGGAGCACGTTGGTGGAGAACAGAAAGAAACTGAACTGAACTGTAAATAACTGTAAATAATTGTAAATACTCGTAAACAGTAAGTTAGTTAAGTAAGATTAGTTTTATTTGTATTCGTTCGTTCCATGTCAATATCGTAATTAAATTCCTTAGTTGTTTTTTTTTTAAGAAGTCTGTGCTAATTGTGCCGTATGTTAGTTCTATTTTGTTTTATTTTGTCACTTTCGTCTTCGGCCATTGGGACCCACGTCACAGTAACACAGACCTGATTGGCTAGTTCTCTCAAATCATGTTTCCAAACCTGCAACAACACAATAATCTGAACTGATGGAACAAAACAAACAGCCGTTACAATCTTAGCAGTTCTATTCAGCAGTACAGAGCTCTTATCAACTGAGCTAACTACTTTGGTATCATGTGGTTGTTAACTGCCTTTATTCTCATTTAACTCAACAGCAAGCCAAGGCAGAGCAAGAAGAGGAGTTTATTTCTAATACTTTGTTGAAGAAGATCCAGTCACTAAAAAAGGAAAAAGAGACCTTGGCGATGAATTATGAGCAGGAAGAAGAATTTCTCACTAATGATTTGTCAAGAAAACTTATGCAGGTGCAGTGTACTTAATTAAATGTTTAATGCTTGTCGGGTTACTGTAAATGGCCGGTACATATCCTGGGATTTTGCAGACATCAAGACATGTTTTATGCCGACCAGTTGGCTCAGTGGTAGAGCACCGGACTGCTGTGCGGGAGGTTGGGGGTTCAAGCCCAGGCTGGACCAACACTCAGGGTCTTTAAATAACTGAGGAGAAAATGCTACCTTTTTAATGACATCTGCAAATGGTTAGACTTTCTAGTCTTCTTGGATAAGGATGATAAAAACTGGAGGCCCCGTCTCACAGTACTGGTGTGGGACGTTAAAGAACCCACACACTGATCGAAAAGAGTAGGGGACTTAGTCCCCGGTGTGATGGTCTATAACTTATTCTGTTCTGGGGGCACCTAAAAAGCAGTCTGGCAAAGTCCCCCAAAAGGTGTTGTAAAGCGCTTTGAGCCCTTTGGATAAAAGCGCTATATAAATCCTCATCATTATCATTATCATTATGCAAAGTGCAACAGTACTGTACAGTGTGACTCAAGTTGTTTCAGAGATACCAACCTCCAGAGACCTAAAACCAACCAAAGCCACTCCTTCCCCCAAAACTTTTCTCATCCCTTATTTTGGCTTTGTTCTCAGTACAACTAACTATTTGAATATTTTATTTTTCAACCATTTTATCGTAAAGTACATGAAAATGTTTGCAGAAATTCAAGAAACTACATTGTAACCTGTGCTCTACGAAAAAGTGCAGTGTAGATGGGAGCGTGGAATCTCTGAACCCTTGAAATCCAGGGTGCCCGGTATATAAATTTGGTAGAAAAACCAACATTGCATAGTAGCCCAAAGGCAAATTGCCATGAGCCACCAGGTTCTGCTAGACACAGAATCTTAGAAATATTGAGTTTTTGTCATGGCACCTAAGGACATTGATTTTACATTAACTGTCCATACACCTTGTATTTACCTTGAAAGCTGACCTTTTGTTTTTCATTTTTCAGCTGCGTCAAGAAAAGATTCAGTTAGAACAAACATTAGAACAGGAGCAGGAATATCAAGTTAACAAACTGATGAGAAAGATTGACAAACTAGAGTCAGATGTGACATCTAAGCAGACCACTCTGGAGCAGGTACATCCAACTGAATGCCTTGTTCTGCTAATAAATGGTACCAGAAAACTTGATTTAGCCCAGCTTTCTTGATCAAATTAATACAAAAATTTCGAATATGTACAGTAGCATTATTTATTTAAGTGTGTCAGTGAGCGCATGTTTTCTAGACAGCTGTACCGTCTTAACCCTTTAACCCCTAAGGGGTCTCCCTTTGACGAGTAAAATCGTCTGGCGTAAGACAGAGTAAAATCTATAAAGTCACCCTTAGGAGGGAAAGGGTTAAGGGAGATAGTGTTTTAACCCTTTAACCCCTAAGGGGTCTCCCTTTGACAAGTAAAGTTGTCTGGCATAAGACAGAGTAAAATCTATAAAGTCACTCTTAGGAGGGAAAGGGTTAAGGGAGATAGTTTTTTAACCCTTTAACCCCCAAGGGGTCTCCCTTTGACGAGTAAAATCATCTGGTGTTAGACAGAGTGAAATCTATAAAGTCACTCTTAGGAGGGAAAGGGTGAATAATTTGAAACTTTTTGTTGTTTTCATCAGTTGAGGAAGGAGAAAGTGGATCTGGAGAATACTCTGGAGCAAGAACAAGAATTATTAGTGAACAGACTTTGGAAGAGAATGGACAGATTGGAGGCAGAGAAAAGGTAAGCAGGTTTTCTTCTTTATAAAACATTGTGGCTTTTACATATAAATGTGGCTCACTATATCACATAAACATTTTGGCTGGGTGCAGGTAAGTATTAAATTTTGCCAAAGCCCAGCACTTTGGAAGAAATGCCCATTTTTTATTGTGGAGGAGAACAGTGTTACTAAAATTAATGATTTAACCCTTTCCCTCCTAAGGGGTTCCCCATTGACGAGTAAAATCGTCTGGCATTAGACAAAGTAAAATCTAAAGTGCCATTTGGCACTCTCAGGAGGGAAAGGGTTAAGAGTTTTGGTAAATCATATCTTTTTAGGAAAGCTTTTACATGTGTAGATTAAATCATGCATTTTATTTATTGAATTTTCTTGTTTTGTTATTCATTAAAGTAAAAATTGCAGTGTTCATTTGATCATGTTGTAAATGTTTGCATAAATTAATTTGCAAATGCACCGTACAAAGAAGCTCTATGATTCTTTATTCTTTACAATTCTCAAATCAATTCAAATGTTGGTTTTTTGGGGAGAGGGGGAAACTGGTACCCAGAAAAAAACCTCTCGGAGCAGAGCAGAGAACCAACAAACTCAGCCCACTTGTGAAACAGGTTGCGGGAATCGAACCTGGGACACAATGGTGGGAGGGGAGCACTCTCACCACTGCACCACCCTGCTCCTCTCCTCACATAAGATCTCAACAAAATTCTTCCAATGAAATTGTCTTGGACTGCCTGCTTCCCCACTCACCCCCTGTGGAAATTACAGTTTAACTTCACACTTCTGTTCAAAGACTGTGGCTTTTAGCATCCCCTCCCCTGCAGAATGTCTGTTGACACTCCACGGGATGTTGTCAGAAACTGCTCAATGCAAAGTCAACCCCTATGATTTTAGTTTGTACATGTATGTAGAAATTTTACAGTTCTGTGGGTATTGCTGTCTGCTTATAGGATGTTGCAAGAGAAGTTAGAGGAGCCAATTTCTGAGCCACCCTCCCCCCGACGGTTCCGAGATGGAGAAGATGCAGTTGGCGATTTAGCATCACATATTACCTCACTTAGAGAAGAAATCAGACGGTTGAGGCAGCAGTTAGCCCAGTCTGAGGCTGATTGTGAGTACTGCATAGCAATTCGTCTCAAATAATCGTAGAAATCAGGACTTCAGCAAACAACCAGGCATAAGGGGTCAGAAGCTTAGGACCAGGGAATGGGATTTCCCTTGAATTTTTCAGTTTGACTCATAGCTGATCTGATTAGAAAACAGTGTTGTGACCTAATCCTGGCCAACTTCTTGTATAACCCTGCCTTCTTCAAAATTAGTGACAGTGTTGATTGATTAATAGCAAACTTATCTTTCAGTGTGTTTGTTATGGGGTAGATATATGTACATTCATTCTAAGTAGAGTTTTTGTCATCTAGTATCGTCGTTGAGTCAAAAGAACAAAAACACTTTTTATCGTAAGTACTATGACCCTATTCCGGCATAGCTCCGAAAGAAAACAACCACAAATAGGTGAAGCATGTTGAGGTTCGGCTATTAATGACGAGCGTCCTTTTTCTCCTAACGAGGTAGCTGTCTAATGTCACATACATGTTATGAGAGAACAGAAAAGGATCACCAAACATTTAATGTGTGTGCAAGTTCTCCTAACCAACGGTATTGAACTTTGAACTTTGATATTATGGCAAAAAGGGTTTATGTGCCATAGTTTGTTTTTATTTCCTATACCTGGTACCATCTATCAAGAATCTTTTCAATTGAACTTCTTCCTGTTTAATTTTATTTGTTTTGTCTCTTTCTTTTTTTGTGTGTGTTTGGTATATGTTAAATTTTTTTGGAACAACGATTTTTTTACCCTAGGGTGTTAGTTAAAATAGCTGAAGCAGATCAAGCGGCGATGTCGTTTGAAATCATTGTGATATCAGTCTGGTTTGTCTCAGATTTTCATTTGTTTAAACAGGTAGTTTGAAAACAAAGCGGTCACTTCCTCGTAATCTGCCTATTTTGATGATTACAGTAAACTTGGTATGCGTACAAATCAGAATTAAGAAAGTCACTTGATTACTGCTACTCAATAGTAATGCAAATTTTCCTCGCGAATAGCAGGTGTGACTCCGTGGCGCAATGGTAGCGCGTCTGACTCCAGATCAGAAGGCTGCGTGTTCGAGTCACGTCGGGGTCATTTGTATTACTTTTTGAAATCTTTTTTCTTTAATTTTGTGTCTTCGTTTTGTTTACAACATACCAATAAATTATTTTTCTTGAAAAATAATGTTGAAGGGTTTGTAACAACAACAGGAAGCAAAGACCAGCCTTTTCAGGAGCACTGCTGTTTGATCAGAACTTTTCACTTTGGCTTGGTTTCCTCATTTCACATGTAATTCTTTTCACGAGAAAGCTGTAGAAATTCTCAGGAAGGCGTTCTTTTCCGTGGCTGTTTTCAAGCGTGAATGGCATTGGTGAAATCTAATATCAGAATTCGCGCTTAGCGTGTTATTTGTAATTTTTTTTACCCATGATTTTGGATGTATTTATCCAGCGCATAAACTTGATTTAGTTGCTGTACAGTTTATCTGCTTTTTGACGACTTATCCGCTATGTAAAAATATCCAGGCAGTTGGAAGAAAAATTCGAAGGAGGGACCTCTTTTTATTACGCAAAAATGGTCACTTTTTGTTAGTTTTGAACGTTTTAGTTATGCCGTGTTTACGTAGCTCTCACTAAATAGCAAAACAAAACACTTGCAAAAAATGCTTTGCCCCAAGGATAGCTCAGTTTCAAAACTGTTGAAGTTTTCGTCAGAAAATATTGGCGTAAGAGAGGTAGGGCAACCACCCATATCGATATTATTGACTGGCTACTCTTGTTTTAATGAACGTTTGCTGGAATGAATAAGATTCAGAGACAAACGGTCGATGAAAAGGAATAACTTTACTTAGGATGGTTTTCGGCTCTTCAGAACGATATTATGGTGAAAATAATTTCCTGAAAATTATAAGACTAAGTGTGGATCCACCGTGTTAGTATCGCGTTGACTGAGAGGTTGGTCTGCACTTTTACGTTGATGTCGAGTGATCCTGGATCAGTGTTAGCATCTGGGCAACTACGCACCTACCCCTCCCCTAACCCAGCATTAACACTAACTTATTAACTTATTATAACTTGTTGGATCAATGTCAGTTGCGCACCTACCCCTCCCCTATGCTAACCCAACATTAATGCTAACTTATTATAACTTGTTGGATCAATGTCAGTATCTGGGCAACTGCGCACCTACCCCTCCCCTAACCCAACATGAACACTGACTTATTTACTTATTATAACTTGTTGAGTTAGGGGAGGGGTGGGTGCGCAGTTGCCTAGATACTGACAGTGATGTGCTTAGGGCTGCTATGCGAAGTCAGTCAAATTTCAAAGTTTTGTACTTGTACAGCAAAGCAACATATCGGCATGAAATTTTCAAGTTATGGCCCACCCTCGTGGAAAAAAAAGTACCGAAAAGGAGCTTTGTGGTGCCCGCCGCTTTAAGATTTAAAAATTTGATCACATCAATTTTCCTTTAATTTTAGATTGTGAAAAGATGGCTGCATATGCAAAGGAAGAGCGCCATATCAAGGAAGAAAACATCCGATTACAGAGAAAACTCCTGCGAGAAATGGAAAGAAGAGAGGCGCTAAGTCGGCAGCTGTCGGAAAGCGAGTCAAGCCTGGAGATGGATGATGAAAGGTACGATCGAAGGTAACCGTAAATGGCCGAAAATTTCCGATGATCAGTCGAAGGCTTCCGAAAATGTATAATAAACACCTCAGTTTCCTGATGATTACAAAAAAGTCTCCCCAAAAAATGCCGAACATATCCGAACCCCTCCGATTTCTGTAAATTTTTACTCAACGACTTACGAAAATATGCCCTTTCTTTCCGTAAATATGTTGAAACGACATAGAACCCAATTCTGTAACCAGAACGCTACAATTAGATGGAAGCTTCCGAAACTGTTTCACATCGTAATAAAATGTGTGATAATACAGCTAAAGCAGCTGCAATGCAAATTGGCTTTTTAAGACCAGAATTACTCGAAGAATATGTCCGATTGCTGCTTCTAACTTACCTGTAGGTTCGTGATGTTCATGTCGTAAAGGAGCAGACAAGAACAATTGAAGCAAAACGCGTGTTTCGCGATTTGGGATTAAAGTCCTACGGACTGGTTATCGCTTCAGTAAAACAGGACGGTAATTTTGCCAAAAACTCAAGAAACAGGAAGAAAAAGGATCTCATGCCGTGGAACTTTCCTTTTTGGGGGCTTTCTGTTACTGCAGGCGGTCTAGATTTTGGCCAAAAATCACAAACTAATTTCATGAGAAAGATTGTTACAGGAATGATGTATTTTTGTTCTAGGCACTTTAATGAGATGACCTCTCACGGCACCGCACACAGGGACCGTACCTCATCCAGCCCCCTTCCTCTTGGCACCAACAGGCCCATATCACCAGGCTACGGCTTCACTCCGCCCTCTCCACGCATGCCCAGATATCCATCCAATGAGAGGCTGAGTGGGTCCCATTCCTCTGCGAGCTCATCTCCACCGACTCACTCAGTACAGGTATCTTTTTACTTATAGTTAGGCTTCCAGTATCTCAGAGTAGGGTGGGTTCCCTGTTAAATTAAGCTGTTCTGGAGAAAAAAAGAAAGAAGTGGTGTTGAGTGTTGTTGGGCTGGTTCACAGTTGTAGAGTTTTCCTCAGACGTTGTAGGCATCAAATACAACGCAACAAAAGGCGCGAGAGAGAAACGTTTCTACCGGCACACCATAGAAAACGGCACCACAGGAAAAAACTGCTCAGTAGCTTTTATTTGATTGGTCAGACTTTAAAATTTCATTCACGGCCTGAAAACTTATATCCACCTTGTACAGCATAATAAACAATACCACAGGAAAGTACTGCTCAGTAACGTTTTACCTCAGACTTAAAACTTAGAACCAAAGTTTGAGCTTGAAAGGTAATTGGTGAATCTTTTTAGCTCGCTCCAATCCTCCCTCAGTTTCATCATCCAAGATGGCGGCATAATATAAATCGAAGGATTATTGATCGCTCGCCCACCCAAATACACCTGCTTTGCAAGCGATTACAAGCTCTTTGTAATCGCTTGAGGCAGAATAGGGACTTTAAGCAAATCGCTACGGCGACCTCTACTACGGCGGTCGTGGATGTGGAGTCCTGGGGAGAGTACGTCTCGTCAAATTTCAACTTTATGCAAGCTCGGTCCAAACAGTGATTACGGCGTTTCTTGTTCACTTGCTTTCGCTATATTTATCAACAACAGAATTCAGTGGTGGTCAAGTAAGCAAAAAAGCCAATTTAAAAATATCGTTTGCCAAGAAGAATATTGATAGTAAACATCATCGGAGAGCGATTTCTACCCAAAATAGAAAACTACAGATGAAGATCGGAGTTAGCTGCAAGTGATTTTTCTTCTTATGTACCGTATTTAACAACAAGCAACAAATTCAACGTTTTAGATATTCTATTTTTGTTTAAGCAACCTTCAGTGACATTAATCTTTATTGCTAACATTTGTGCTTACGGTTTTCGTCTAGCCTTTGTTTCTTCTGGCGGGTTTTACGAGGCCATGGAACACTCGGTTGTGGATCGAATCTCACACCGAGAAAACGCAGGGAAAACGTATTTACTGGAAAGCCAGAAGCCTCAAATACTTTCTTGATAAAGTGAAAAACAATCTATGATAGCTTTTAAAACCAGTTGATTGTAAAAAATAGGAGAAGAGTCGACTTTTATACTCACGTAGTAGCGACTACGCCAGAAGACAGCTCTTCACGTTGTAGGATTTGGCGCTACGGCGGAAGGTCATTTCCAAGCATGCGCACTGCGTCATTTCTGGGCTTTTTTTACTTCCGGCCGCCGTAGTAGAGGTCGCCGTAGCGATTTGCTTAAAGTCCCTAATGACTAATTTTATGACACACCCATGCAACAATTTGTCTTCTCCTTCACAGAGAGGACAGCGTCCCCAATCCTCTTCCGGTGCAGCTCCACTCGGACCCAGACCCTCATCAGGATCTTAAACCACTCGGATAGCTACGATGTTTTGAGATGATATGGACATCTGCCGACCGGACTATACCCTGATATGGGTCGTTATAAACTTTTAGAAGGTATGGGAGTAGACGATATTGACCTCCAGGTAGATTATTGTTGTTTTGTCGGGCACGATGTGGTTGATTTTCGGTTGACCTGGTTTTGTATAAGCAGATGTTTTAAGGGTGTAAAATTTTAAATGGTAAAGAGATAAGATCTTGCTTCGGGCTGTAAAGGTCTATAAAACAGTAGTAAAATGATACGAGTCATTGTTTAAGGGGAGTAGAAGAGAAACACTTGTTGTTGAGCGGGTTGCATGTTGAATGATTGTTTAAAAAATTGCATTTTGTTGCCGAAAAACTGAAGATCTTTAAAATAACGCTTCAATGTTATTAATCGTTGATAGTCAAATATGATTTTAAATAATGTTATTTTAGACCTCTGTGCTGAGTTGTAAAATAGTCCTTAAAATTGCATGATATTAGATTGAATTATTATGGACTGTTAAGAATGAGTAGCTTTGGTATAAGGCCGTCACTTTTGCATGTGAAAACATCTTTAAAATGAAGTTAAAATGTTATTGATTAATGCCATTGGAAAAGCTAATCTTTTCAGCGTTATGGTCATGGTTTAAGTGGATAAAGTAGAGCGAAGTATTCATAGCCATTTGAATAACAGTACTTTTGATCAAAGTTCTTGGGTGAGGAAAGGTCTATAAGCTAAGTAATTTTGATTTTAATATGTGATAAGGATTGTTCAAAGACAAGAAACGCTGGTGTTTTAGACCATTATGGTTGGTTGTAAAAAATCTTTACAATAGAGAAAAATTTGTCACCGATAGTTTACAACCGCTATTTATAAGCGTTTGTGTTAGGCGTTATTATCGGGTGAAAAAAGTAATCTATAAATTGCGTGAAGTTATGTCAGTCCGTAGAGCAGATTCCTTTCAGCTCTTTTGCTTGGGTGTAAAAGATCGAATGGTAATTGTGGTTTAACTGTGGTGGCTCAAACCTCGAGGTAATGTTTGGGTAATTGTCTTTAGGGCGCACGTTTTTAGAGCTATTGCGTAATAGGAATTCTCGGAATAAACGGAAATCGTGTTTTATAAGAACCTCTTCCGTTCATTTTGCTCCCGATAGCAGAATGAACGAAATTTACTCGGAATACGCAGAATGCCTTTCATTGGGAAAACTTTTGGCGGGAAAATCGTGCGCGGCTTGCCAAGCTCGTGACGTGGCATCAGACGTCAGATTCAAGTGCTCGATCCAGACTATTCTGCGCGCTGTTCACAAGTCACTTCCGCAAAGAGTATGTTTTCAGTGTTTTTTTTTTTTCAACACCTTATTCCTCTCGGATAATGTTCATATTTCTGAGTCGGCAAGATTGGTTTGGGATGTGATTTCTCAGTGATTTAAGAGCTGTTGTAGTGAAATATTACACCTCTGCACTTAAAATATGCTGTCAGTTGGGCGTTCAGAGTATAGATGTTTTCTCTCTGCACACCTCCCGTCATTCCCTTAAAAACCGTCCACCAAGCCAGCGCTCCAAGCTGAGACCATTTTGGTCGCCATGGCGAGTGAAAAAAATATTTGGCGACTAAAATTCTGGGGAAAGTCGGCCATTTTACAATTGAAGGTCGCCAAAAGGCGACTTTTTGAAAAAGTGAGCTTGGAGCGCTGCAAGCTTTGCTAGCGCGGCGAGATTTTCCGCACTCCTCAGTCACGTTGAGATCTCCAGCCAACCGCGATGTTTCCCGCACTTTAAAGACACGATGATTTTTCCCGCCTATCGTGGCGAGATTTGCCAAGGTTAGCAAGCGCGCAAACTTTACCGCGCTTTTCAGGTGCAGTTAGATTTCCCGCTGGTGGAGAGGTAACTCAGTCATGTTAAGCTTAACAACGAGAAGCAACTCGCGGGTGGTTTACATGCTGTCCAGTAATCTTTCACACAGAATTTTTTTTTTTTATTTTTCCTCCAAACACGGATCTCTGGGGCAGTTATTTTGAAACTACAATGTCCGGTCTGTCGATGTAATCAGCTATTTTTCCCGATAAAATGGATAATTAATTTGTACAAAACTGTAGTTTTACCGTCACATTGTAAATTTTATTTTGGTTTTTTCTACCAGCCTTGCACTGCGATCGTATGTTTCATTTTTTCTTTTTTTTTTTAATGTGAACAGTTCCTAAACTGAGTTGTACATAGACGTTCTTACTGGTGGGCCGTATTTTATATCCCCTTCCAATCTAATCTGGTAAATTTGAGGATGGCGTTTTCGCTACTAAAACGCACAAAACAGTTTCCATTCTCACTATAGTTTTCGTATCGTTTTCGCATCGTTTTCGCCGTACGCAGAGAAACGCTGCTTTTCAGAACAAGCACATTGTAACCTTCGTGTTTTGAAAGCTCTGTTTTAGCCGTTCACACAAAACACCCAGACGGCAGTTTGTTGTGGACGGTGGCAAAAACAAGAAAAACAGTAGCGTTTTCAAATTTATCCAAATTAGTATGGACAGGGCCTAATTACATTGTTACTTGCTTTTAAAACTATTATGGTTTTTACAACTAGTCATGTCACACAATATTGACAGTAACGGGCATGTATTATCAGAGTCACAGAAAATTTGTATTGAAAGTGTACCGCTTACGGATTTCGCTGATCGAGGCAACTTTAAAAGACCTTAAAACCGGAATAGGAATAATCAGAAAAGCTCCAAGCTTAAGACGAGCATACCTCATGCTCTTGTTATGGTTCTCTGAGTTCCATACCTGATATTAAGCCATAGGCAAAGGTGTTTTCAGCCTCAGAAGTGATTTTAACCAAGTCTGCCCCAAGGGACTTGCAAACGTCACGTGCATCCGTCCACGTAGCCGTCGGTTTTATGAAAGCGAAGTAACATGATCCGTTAAACGCTTTCCATCCGGGAGGGCAGTTTCCTTTAAAATAACGGTCGTATTGAAGTATTTTAATCAGAAGTTCCGAACAAATATTGATTTCGCTTTGATTTGAGCAGGGTTTTCATTTGAGGCCGGAGGCCGGACGTTTCGTCCGGTCGTTTGCCATTCCACGTCCGGTACTTGAGATCAATATCGGCGATTTTTTTTACTACTGTAAACATTCACGTCCGGTACTTTCAGAAGTATGTCCGCTACTTTACAAAACAGTTGAAAACCCTGATTTGAGTCTAGTTACAAGGACTCACTCAGTGAGAATAATTTCATGAGAGTCATATCAGTTTAAATAGACAATAACACTGTACCATGTAAGAATAATTGCTCGGATTGCTTCACTTACAGCCTTAATAATTTTTTTCTAAGTATTATTGCAACACCTTAACAAAAACTACGGCAAAAATGTACCACCCACGGTCACGGCCTTCTGTTCTCATAATGATTTCCCACGTACCCGCCTATTTCCAGGGCAGTTATGATTTATTGTTTTGTTGTGGTGTTTGTATGCTTGTAATGCCCAGTTGACAGGATTGGTATCTAGAAGTACCCTACTGTTTTAGCTCTATTAAGAGTGTATAAAATGAGTAGGATTTAAAACAAACTCACTGCCCGACCCCGAATGAGAGGGAGGGGAAGGGAGGCCGGGGGAAATTTTTCCCACCTCGTGTTCGTTTGCTCGAGTGTGTTATCACTATAACATTCTCATGACTAAAATTTAAAAATTCATTCGCCGCAAACTCACAATAGAAAGAGCTATCAATTTTGCAAAATATTGCCTTTATAACGTTAGTTCAAGTTGACACACCTTTAGTCCACTTCTGCGACTCTATCTCGCTCAGCTTTTGTTCAACTGTTTTCATCCGTTGGAGAATTTCTAGGACTTGGGTAGTACTTAAACCCGAGTTGTACACGTTTTTGAAGATGTAATCCTCGTTTGCCTTAGAATCGCTCCCTTTTGAGTTGCTGAGGGAGACCGCCGGGCAACGTTGCGCCGGCACAAAGCAAAACATCAAAATGAACAAGAAAAATTTCATTTCGGACGGCGACGCACGTTCCTTTTTCTCGACAACACCAACTAAACTTAATGCTTACTTGTCCTGAAGGCTGTATATATGAAAGAAAAAACAACTTCCTTTCTCGCTTAAACGAGGTTAGACGGTCAACAACTCTATAGTTAAGACTGTGTTATAAATCCTCCGAAAGGGAGGGAACGTTTCTTGATTGTAAGTACCTCGGAGGTAAAATATTGTATGTCAGTTGTGGATCACGCAAGACAGCACAATTTGATTTCTTACTGGCTCTGAACGCAATGCACAAATGTTCATACAAATGTTCATATGCAACGTTCAAATGGACATATTTTTTCAAGCCGCAGAACTGGTCATTTCCGAAAACTGAAAACAATTCTTAATAGTGGTCAAACGTACAAAACGAGAAAAGCACGTTAAATATAAGCTTTTGCCTTTAGAATTAAAGATAATTAGTTTAATGAGAGTCTGCGAGTTTATTAAATCATTTTACGATTTATTAAAACAGTTTTAGGAAAGATAAAGTGGTTCGGTTTTATAGAAGTCAAACATTCAACCTGAAAACAAAGACACCGCGCCGATATGTCTACATGAATTGCTTCGCTTTTTGGTAAATCAATAAAATGATAATCAGTGAACTTTACAAATTCACGAAAATCTGATCTTATCTGTAGCTCTCTGAGTGAAAATCGTATCCTTAAAGGACCTTCCTTATTCTTAAAGTTTTACCGTGGGACAGGTTTTTAAAAGGTGAGAACTTCTATGGAAACCAACCATCTAACGAGTAGAGATGTACCGCTTAGCGCCTCATTGGATGTTAAGTCAGAAACAAAAACCCCGACGTTTCGGCAATGCTGCCTTCATCAGCGGAAAAATATTATCTATTATCTAAGTAAGGGTTAGATAATTACACAGCAAAGGCTCTCGATTACTCACCCACCCTACCCTCAGTAAGCTTATAGAGTAACCCCGGTTCCAAAAGAAAGTGCATCGGCGAGAGGAGTGGCATCTATTTACACATTTGGTAGATAGCAAGAGAAAATGAGGGGACAGAGAGGGAGGCTCAGGTCGTTGGCCGGGATATGTCATGTCCACGAAAGTTATTTTTAGACGAGCGGAAGTCTGTCTTCCGAGACGTCCGCATACAGTCTTGCCTCGCTCTCAGGTTTTTAGTGAAAGGAGAAAATGTTGATCGCTAACATCCCTGTATATTGTTGGCGTTTAGACTTCGGCATTTATGCAAATAATGACCCGATCCCAAGTAATTCGAGCGGAACAACCCTGGGTTTTGGCGAAAATATTCATCAGCCTTCCACGTATGTTGCTGTCGTCGTGCCATGAACTGTCGCTCTCGCTATTCGTTTCTGACTCGCGTTCTCCGTTTAATTCACTAATGTCAGCCAGCGAGTCATTCGTGTCCATAGAAATCGTTCGTGGAGCTTGTTTCCCAGCTGGAATTATCAGACCAGAAAAAACACTTTCCGCGTTTCTGAAAGTCGTTTTCATCGACAAACGTTAAGTCCACTTTGACCGACATTACATGTAATCTTTGCTTTTCTTTCAAACACCAGGCTTGCATGCGGACGTCTCGGAAGACAGACTTCCGCTCGTCTCAAAAAAAACTTTCGTGGACATGACATATCTTACGGGCTGGACCGGGAGCCTCCCTCTCTGTCCACTCATTTTCTCTTGTTTGAACGTCTTCTACTTTTATGTAAATTGCAGTTAGTTTTAAAAAAGGCAGCAATTTTGGCACACTTAGCTATCAGTGCTTTGACATCATTTTTTGTTTTGAAAACTGTGAGCGAGCCTAAATGTTCACTGAAACATAACCACATCGCTCGATTTTCGGAAGCCACACATGTAAACAGTTTTGGTGGTTTTACAACCTTAAATGCTTGCATAACCATCAACAAATATGCAAAATGATTCTACTTATTTTCTTGCCTGTATGACTTCGCCCAGACACCTACTAATATCCAATAGTCTGAAAGTAAAACACTGGCGATCTGTTTGTTTCTGGCACCGGGCGATCACGTGGCCAGAAATGTAGACGAGGGGGACCGGGACAAGATCGGGACACAGCCCTCACTTGGCGTCAGGGTCAACACTTGAGGGAGCTTAATTGAATTGAGGGACTGAAAGAATTCATATCTAACAGCAATCACACAACGGTACCATGCTTGTCTAGCTCTCATTTAGCGCATTCACTATCAGATCACGCGACCTAAATGGACGTGACGGATTCATGAGACTCTTCAAGAAAAAACATTTTTAGCTGAATGACGGTAAAACAAAAGCTATGGTCGACCTTCTTGCTGGCTGCTGCAGGGTGTGTCAGTGATCCATTATAAAAATCCACCCATCCAAGGCCAACTTGTAAATATTGTCTGGTTGCTATGGTGTTTCTGTAAAGGGAATTTTCCCTCCACACACCCTTAAAAGACACTACGTCAGTAAGATTTTAATTTGGTACTTTATTTTCCGAGGGCGTTGTGATAACCGAGACTGTTGCGCTTACATTACCAACATTTATGCAACTATTAGGTGAGTAGAATACTTTGTAACTGTCCCGCAGTTATACAAAGGAAATGTTGAGCCTCAGTCAATCCAGTTATTTCATTGTATGTGATCTGTGTCCTCTGAGGACGCAGCCATCATGAATGCCTAGAATCTACAAGTCCGTCATCAAGGCGGATGTCTTACAACTGCCAAACGTAATGGTGAATGGTATCGATTTGGTGGTGACAAAACTGGCTTTAATTCAGAAATTGAGCTCGTTTGTAAAATTGAAAAGCATAAGCACGTAGCTACTTAAACACCCACGGCATCTCACATGCTGTGTTCTCACGTTTTCTTTAACTACACGCTAACTAGCATCTGCACTGACAAGCAGACTTCAGTAAAATTTGAACATGAACTGAACGTGCTACACTATTTCGTTTACTTAGGAGTGCTTAATGAATTTAGAGATAAGCATATAGTTACCCGAAACATTACATGGTAAAGGCCTACATTGCATAACCAGACAGCATAGCAAATCTAATTGATTCAATAATAGTAGAAAATGGCACTCAATTCATATTCATAGAGTCTCTTTTGATAGAACCGGCGCGGCTTTGTTCGTTGCACTCAGTTTAATCGTGCTATTTGTCTGGCGGAAGTTTTACTTTTACTGCGCAATCTTACAGCGTCATGATACGCTTATGCAAAGCTGCCTTTCGCACTTCTACTCTTGATCACGTGACTCGAACAGCTGCGATTACCTCACAAACAGTTCCTCACTTCACGGGAAAACAACCAATTAGAAAAACTCAAACAAGTAAAGGAAATAACATTAATGGTCTTTTCTTCGCGGTGCTTTCGACAATATCACGCCTGTTTCAAAATGACAATTCTGATTGCACTGACCCACCGCGTCACAAATTGAACGCATGGTCCGCGCTTTGATGTCCAACATTTAAAAACCGCCTGAGAAGCAAATATGAGTGGGTGGATCAACATCGATATGTATTTTCTTAAAAAAACAGAAAACGAGAGTAATTAACATGCAGCTACCGTAGTGGAACCACATCAGCGTAGATGACTTAAAATAAAAAATATAATTTCCGATGACCGCAGGGTTTTTTCAGGTCCGCCCATCCATAGCCGAATAGTAAATATTAACTCGTTGCCATGGTCCTACGCTGATTTTTTCTTCAAAGGTGCTGTATGCTGTCGATCATCTACAATCGGCGCCAAAATTGTTGACACATTCACCTTTTTAACCCCCTATTTCGTCACTGTGATCCCTCTTCGCCCCCCTCGCTTGTCCTTTCAGCCCCCCTTCCCCCAAAACAATGTTGTGCGGCAATTGTTATGATCTCGAGGTACAAACAAGCAACATTGGATGGGGGAGTGGGGTATTTTTCACAGTTGATTGCGCGATAGAAAGAGTGGTGTGATTTGGTGCACTAAAACTACTATAGAAACACAATGTGTCAACTAATTATGTCGCCGATTGTAGATAAACTTTACCTGTACCTTTTTTGAAAATCGAAAGGACGTTGGGCTTCGTTTCCGAAGCTCTGCGGTTTCATTTATATTTTTTATTATATTTCCACCTGGCAGTAAAAGGGTGTTTGTGGGGGAGGGAGAAAGGATGTTTTGAGGATTTGGATGGGGTCAGCAAAATTATTTCACTGTGTAATTAGGCATAAGAAAATTGTAAATCTGTCTCATTTTTGTATGTCTCTCGTACCTAATTATTAGTATATTCAATCATCTTTGTCATTATTTGGGCCTGACATTTCTCATTTAAACTACCTGGTTTGTTTTTGGCAATTTCTAAGGCTCTTATCATTCTCAATCAGAAAGCACAACTACTTCAGACCTCATCCTGTACAGCCTGTATGGGACCAAGTGCTTACAATTGCTTTACCAAACGCAAACGCATGCGCACTTAGTAAACGTATTCCGTTTGCCACTCAATCACGATTTATCGAGCCCGTCCTTACCGGCCTCCATCTATCAACCGATAAATATCTATTCCATAGCATCTTAAAGATAGATTTCAAGGGGGCTTCATCCTTCTATCATGGTATCGGTTTCCATTACTTGTTATCGTTTAATGCAGTGCGTCTCACAACCAACTGACAACTGACTTCAATCAGGTTTCAACTTATCATTCGTTTGCTTTTAATTTCTTTTCTTTAGTTCTCGGTGGCAGAAGTATCGCTGAGCTTTCCTTCGGAAAGAGACTGGAATCTGAAAAGTGAGTGTAAATTTGAGATGAAATAAAGTTGGTGCATGTATGTATGTATGTCAGCTCCGGACTTTGAAAGTGTTATTATGCTTTGCGGTGGTAAGGAGTTTCGATTATTGAATACCCTTACTTGCTCACTTTACCATTAAGTATTAGTCTTAGGGAGGCTAACAGTAGTTTTCACCATATCATCTTCCAGCGCGTATTCTTTAATCGATTAATAACCAATGTTTATTTATCGCTTGGGGCGTTGTCACAGTCCTTGTGTTATAATAACAAAAACATTGTTTACGATAAGGTTTCATTGACGATTACGCCTGCTGGCTGACAATGGCCGCTGCACCAGAATACAGCAAGGAACAACTGAACTACTTCAGAATCTGCTGTGTCACCACTGATGTCATAACCGAGGGACTTCGAACAGTCTTCAAGCAGGAATGGGACAACAACTACAAAACCACATTGGGAGAATGGAAAGATGAACCCCATAATGGATTGGGCTTCAAAAACCGGGAGTCGCCTTGGAATCAAACACGAAATAAGCGTCTTTTAACAACGATGGTTAAAGGAAATACAGCTGAATGGGATTGCACCATGCTATTTTACGCTATCCTGTACTCCGACTCTATTGGCCCCCTTCTTACTGCAGCAGTCTGGTCAAACGTGGACGACCTCAGAAAGTTTCGTAATGAAGAATTTGCCCATTTGCCGGAAGGTAGTCTCTCAGACAAAGAGTTTCAAATCGCCATAGCTAAAGTTAACCTCCCTTTTCAAGCACTCGGGCTTTCCACTCAGAAGATTCAAGAAATCACAAATCAGACAAGCTTCCCTACGGAGGAGTTGAGTAAAATCTTGAAACAAGTTGACGATCTCAAGAAACAACTCAAAGAAAAAGAGGAAAAACTCAAAGAAACGGAAGAACAAAGACAAGTCCTCGAAGACCAGCTCCAGACTGAAGTTTTGCCATTTTGTGTTCTCCCTCCAAAGCCCTCACACGACGTTGCAGGTCGAGATCATGAGGTAGCTAAATTGACTGAACAGCTAAAAGAACTTAAAGAAGCCAACGGAAGCCGCTTAAGCTACCTTTACATCTCAGGAAATCCCGGAAGTGGTAAATCTCAGTTGGCTGGACTAGTGGCAAAAAAGCTCTTTGAAGAAAACAAGAGATTGCATGGTATCAAGTCATTTGTAATGACTCTAAATGCTGAAAAACTTGATTCGCTCTTAGAATCTTATGCCAGTTTTGCTCGACGTTTGAAGTGTCCCGAGTATGCTGTCACAAACACTCTTAACTGTAAGGATTTGAAGACAGAGGAGAAGATCGCCAGTCTGAAGTCGTTGGTTGATCTTAATGTGAAGCTTTACACCTCATGTCTGCTGGTGGTCGACAATGTCACCGACTTATCTTCGATGAATATTTATTTGCCAGACCCTGGAGACGAGCAGTGGTGTGGAGGCCAAATGCTGATTACCACACAGGACACCGCCTCAATCCCGTCAGAAAATTCCTTTACTCAGCATGTATCAGTAAGCAGGGGTATGGAGGTTTCCGATGCCACTTCGTTCTTGGCTAAGATCTCTGGTATTACTGACAGTGAGATGGAAAAAGAAGTTGCAGATGCGTTAGACTACCAACCTCTGGCCTTAGCCATTGCCGCTACCTTTGTGAAGCAAATGCGAGGAAGCAGAGCCTTCTCCAATTTTGGTTGGAAAGATTACTTAGAAAAGCTGAACAAAGGCCAGCGTGCTAACACGGCGACTATCTTTACCAAGACGAACCCAAGCTATCCAAAATCTATGACTGCCGCGATTACACTAGCGGTCGAAAACGCGATGTCATCTGACGAACTGCTACGTCACACATTCAGTTTGATTTCTCTCTGTGCACAGCAACCACTAAACCTTGAAATTGTGATAAACTACATCTTAAATTTGCAAGAAGAAAACATTCTGAATGCAGACGAGGAACTGGAAGATAAAGATTTGATTCGTTGGAGGATTCGAAAATGTTCATTGCTGTTACTTGAAGAAGACGAGAGTGACGTTTACATCCACGTGCATCAGGTTGTGCGCAATGTCATCAGAACGGAAACTGAAAAACTTTCGGAGATTCAACACCGTGAAGCCATGCATGGGGCTATTATTTCATTTAAACAGTTCATAGATGACAATCAGCTGGGGCGCTTGAATTCTACTGTACATAGCTTTCAAGTAGTTGCGCATTTTACATGCTTAATTGTAGCAATTGAGAATACATACAGCAAAGATGACATATCCGAAGTCATTGCAAACAGTAATTTAGATATAAGACGTTATCCAGATTACTTCACTTCCTTTGGCCATATTTGTAAATGTCATTGCAACTTTGAGACAGCAAAACGGTTTTGTAATGTAGCTTTACAGTTAATTCAGCACGGTGGTATATTTAGTGAGGCAGATGCTGCTGGAGCCAATACAGCAATGGGCAATATCGTCTTCAATTTAGGTGAATTTCACAAAGCAAAACATTATTTAAATGAAGCTCTTACCTTTCAGCTACAAACGCTCGCACCCCATGATGTCGCTGTCGCAACTAGTTATAATAACCTAGGTAGTGTGCTCCGTGCCCAAGGTGATCTGCAGCAAGCAAAGGAGTATTACGATCGTGCTCTTGCCATTCGACTAGAAAAGCTGGGACCCCAACATGTAGATGTCGCAAATAGTTATAATGATCTAGGTTGCGTACTTCGTAACCAAGGTGATCTGCAGCAAGCAAAGGAGTATTACGATCGTGCCCTTGCCATTCGGCTACAAAAGCTGGGACCCCAACACGTCAATGTCGCAACTAGTTATAATAATCTAGGTTCCGTACTTCGTGACCAAGGTGATCTGCAGCAAGCAAAGGAGTATTACGATCGTGCTCTTGCCATTCGACTAGAAAAGCTGGGACCCCAACACGTCAATGTCGCAACTAGTTATAATAATCTAGGTTCCGTACTTCGTAACCAAGGTGATCTGCAGCAAGCAAAGGAGTATTACGATCGTGCTCTTGCCATTCAGGTACAAAAGCTGGGACCCCAACACGTCAATGTCGCAACTAGTTATAATAATCTAGGTTCCATATTTTATGAGCAATGGGATCTGCAGCAAGCAAAGGAGTATTACGATCGTGCTCTTGCCATTCAGGTACAAAAGCTGGGACCCCAACACGTCAATGTCGCGACTAGTTATAATAATCTAGGTTCCGTACTTCGTGCCCAAGGTAATCTGCAGCAAGCAAAGGAGTATTACGATCGTGCTCTTGCCATTTGGCTACAAACGCTCGGACCCCAACACGTCAATGTCGCAACTAGTTATAATAATCTAGGTTCCATATTTTATGAGCAAGGGGATCTGCAGCAAGCAAAGGAGTATTACGATCGTGCTCTTGCCATTCAGGCACAAAAGCTGGGACCCCAACACGTCGATGTCGCAACTAGTTATAACAGTCTAGGTTCCGTACTTCGTGCCCAAGGTGATCTGCAGCAGGCAATGGAGTATTACGATCGTGCTCTTGCCATTCGGCTACAAAAGCTGGGACCCCAACACGTAGATGTCGCAACTAGTTATAATAAGCTAGGTTCCGTATTTCGTGACCAAGGTGACCTGCAGCAAGCAAAGGAATATTATGAACGTTCCCTGACAATTTTTTTGCATCAACTCGGACCAGACCATCTTTATGTTGCCACTGTTCAATGTAATTTGGATGAGGTACGCCAGCTAATGAAGGTAAACGAGGACGTGGAATTTTGTGAGACCAAATGTGGGGGACCGCACCAGTCATGTGTAAGTTGTGTCATACTCTAATAAAGGTTTGGTTTAGAATGTTTGATTGCAGTTTACTTCAATACATTTTACGAAAAGCTTTAGACTGATTTTACCCCATTTTAACCTGTGAAATAGTCACTTGCAACTGTTACACTCTATTCCTTTGTAATCTTGTACCTGTGTGTGTTTTTTATTATTACGCTATATTTAATGTTGTCTAATAAGAATTGTTTCACGCCGGTTAAGTAAAACCACTTTAGTAGTTTGTTCATGCTGAGGTTACTAATAGAAATCGAGAAAATATGTTGCTTGTTTAATATCGTAAGCCGCTAAGGAGGCGTAACTTGACTTATCTTCTGTTGTAAAGAAATAGCAGGTTTGCTGTTATGTATAAACAAAAAACATGCAGTCAATGGCACATCTTTTAGTTTTAATGATAAATATAATCATTTGTTAATTAGTGACTGAAATGATGTATTTATATTTTTTTTGA
>OX419337.1:21773805-21813805 GCA_948470475.1 Galaxea fascicularis
AAGATTTGACGACAGAGGAGAAGATCGCCAGTCTGAAGTCGTTGGTTGATGTTAATGTAAAGCTTTACCACTCATGTCTGCTGGTGGTCGACAATGTCACCGACTTATCTTCGATGAATATTTATTTGCCAGACCCTGGAGACGAGCAGTGGTGTGGAGGCCAAATGCTGATTACCACACAGGACACCGCCTCCATTCCCTCAGAAAATTCCTTTACTCAGCATGTATCAGTAAGCAGGGGTATGGAGGTTTCCGATGCCGCTTCGTTATTGGCTACTATCTCTGGTATTACTGACAGTGAGATGGAAAAAGAAGTTGCGTATGCGTTAGACTACCAGCCCCTGGCCTTAGCCATTGCCGCTACTTTTGTGAAGCAAATGCGAGGAAGCAGAGCCTTTTCCAATTTCGGTTGGAAAGATTACTTAGAAAAGCTGGAAAAAGGGCAGCGTGCTAACACAGAGACTATCTTTACCAAGACGAACCCAAGCTATCCAAAATCTATGACTGCCGTCATTACACTGGCGATCGAAAACACGATGTCATCTGACGAACTGCTACGTCACACATTCAGTTTGATTTCTCTCTGTGCACAGCAACCATTAAACCTTGAAATTGTGATAAACTATATCTTAAATTTGCAGGAAGAAAACATTCTGAATGCAGACGAGGAACTGGAAGATAAAGATTTGATTCGTTGGAGGATTCGAACATGCTCATTGCTGTTACTTGAAGAAGACGAGAGTGACGTTTACATCCACGTGCATCAGGTTGTGCGCAATGTCATCAAAATGGAAACTGAAAAACTTTCGGAGAGTCAACACCGTGAAGCCATGCATGGGGCTATTATGTCATTTAAGCAGTTCATAGATGACAATCAGCTGGGGGACTTCAATTCTACTGTACATAGCTTTCAAGTAGTTGCGCATTTAAAATGCTTAATTATAGCAATTGAGAATACATTCAGCAAAGATGACATATCCGAAGTCATTGAAAACAGTAATTTAAATACAAGATGTTATCCAGATTACCTCACTTTTTTTGGTTATATTTGTAAATATCATTGCAACTTTGAGACAGCAAAACGGTTTTGTAATGTAGCTTTACAGTTAATTCAGCACGGTGGTATATTTAATGAGGCAGATGCTGCAAGAGCTAATGATGCAATGGGTATTATCTTCTTTCATTTAGGTGAATTTTACGAAGCAAAACATCATTTCAATAAAGGTCTTACTATTCGACAGCAAACGCTCGGACCCCAGCATGTCAATGCCGCAACTAGTTATAATAACCTAGGTGGTCTGCTCCGTGCCCAAGGTGATCTGCAGCAAGCAAAGGAGTATTACGATCGTGCTCTTGCCATTCGAATAGAAAAGCTGGGACCCCAACACGTCGATGTCGCAACTGGTTATGATAATCTAGGTTGCGTACTTCATGGCCAAGGTGACCTGCAGCAAGCAAAAGAGTATTATGATCGTGCTCTTGCCATTCGAATAGAAAAGCTGGGACCCCAACACGTCGATGTCGCAACCAGTTATAATAACCTGGGTTGTGTGCTCCGTGCCCAAGGTGACCTGCAGCAAGCAAAGGAGTATTATGATCCTGCTCTTGCCATTCGAATAGAAAAGCTGGGACCTCAGCACGTCGATATCGCACTTACTTATAATAACCTAGGTTTTGTGCTCCATGCCCTAGGTGACCTGCAGCAAGCAAAGGAGTATTATGATCGTGCGCTTGCCATTCGAATAGAAAAGCTGGGACCCCAACACGTCGATGTCGCAACTAGTTATAATAACCTAGGTTGCGTGCTCCGTGCCCAAGGTGATCTGCAGCAAGCAAAGGAGTATTGTGAGTGTGCTCTTGCCATTCAGCTACAAAAGCTGGGACGCCAACACGTCCATGTCGCAACTAGTTATAATAATCTAGGTTCCGTTCTTTATGACCAAGGTGACCTGCAGCAAGCAAAGGCGTATTATGATCGTGCTCTTGCCATTCGAATAGAAAAGTTGGGACCCCAACACGTCCATGTTGCACATAGTTATGATAACTTAGGTTCCGTGCTTCGTGCCCAAGGTGATGTGCAGCAAGCGAAGGAATATTATGACCGTTCCCTGACAATTTTGTTACATCAATTCGGACTAGACCATCCTCGTGTTGCTAATGTTCAATGTAATTTGGCTGAGCTACGTCAGCAAATGAGAGTAGATGAGGATGTGGAAGTTCGTGGGACACAAAGCGGGGGACCGTGACAGTAATGTGTAAATTGTGTCATACTTAAATATAGGTTTGATTGATAATGTTTGATTGCAGTTTACTTTAATAAGTTTTAGGAAAAGCTTTAGAGTGATTTTACTTAACCCGTGATATAGAAGTTAGTGTTATGGTAATTAATAGCAGCTGTTACACCCTATTGTTTTGTAATCTTTTGTGTGATTTTTATTACGCTATATTTCATGTTGTCGAATAAAAATTGTTTTACAAGTTTAATAAGTAAAACCACTGTAGTGCAGTAGTTTGTTCATCCTGAGGTTACTCCTGATTGTTTTAGAACACAAGCTACGTAGGAGTAATTGAATTCTGTTCTGTTTTTAAGAAATAGAAAATAGAATTTGCCATAATGTATAACTGACAAAAAACATCAGTCGATCGCGCATCCTTTAGTGTTAATGAGAAAAAAAATCGTTTGTAAATTTGTAATTTTATTTCTCGTAGCATATACATCCTGAGGTAACTAAAGGCTAGTGGTCGAAGATGATGTATTTATAATTTTTCTGACATTTCATTACTTTTTATGTGGCTTACACGAAGTGTGTAGCCGCATTATGGCACGATGGGATTTATTTATTCGTCCCCGAGAGTCGAGATCCTGTCTCGTGGTCTAGTAAGTCACACATGTACGCATTGCGGACCTATTTTTAGTCTTGCAAAGGTTTTCATAAGCTGTATTTTGCTCTCTTTCCAACGTTTTCGCATGATTATGTTTATATGCAAGTTAATCCTAAGTGGTGAGAGAAAATTCAGATAATGAGATAAGACGCTTTATCCTTTAGCTATTTGTTGACCACTTTTAAGCGTTTAAGAGCGTTTTGGTGAAATCCGCTTTTTAAGTACCTTACTCCTTGAGTGAGTCAGGAAATGATTCCCGATATACAACAGTCTGTCAAAAAGAACTAACTAATTAAGTTTGCTGCGGAAGGTAAACCGTTTTGAGTTGCTGTTTATTATTACTGCAATTTTTTCTCACCACGAACTAATATATTTCAAATCAAACCGTTTTGCTGTTTTCCCTCAAAGCACAATTTTGTGAAATAAATTATACTAATAAAGTTGGTTGAGGGTGATGTTGCTTCTGTTGGTGTTTTTATTTTTGGTGGTATTCCTGTGGTCAGCCAGGGATTTCAGGAAATAATTTGGTTTTATCAACGGAGTTGATAATGTTAATTGACTCCCATAGAGGGATTCTAAAGGCTGACGTTTTGAGCGTTAGCCTCTCGTCAGACGAACGGCTAACGCTCGAAACGCCAGGTTTTAGAATCCCTGTACAGTGGTAAATTTACATTATCAGCTCCGTTGGTAAACCAAATTCTCGTATCCTGAAAGCTTGCCAGCAACAGGGTTGCGATACACTGTACGCTCCCACCCGCACACCCCAGCCCGGAATGGCTATCACTTCTTCAGTGTCAGTCAAAAAGAATCGCTTTTCTCTTTTCTCTTTACAAATGTAAACATGAAAACTAAGTTGAAGTGACCGGTAAAGATGCGTGCGCGATCTCCCCATTCTTTTGCGCATGTCTGACGGCGGGACATGCACAAAAAGGAAGAAATTTGGAGTCGAGAATGCGATCTCCCAAAACCTTCTCTTTGAGTTTCCAAACAGAGACATGCAAGAAGAATTTTCACACATATTAACTGATGTACATGGTGCGTTCCAGGATGGTGGCCTCTATCATTACAGCGCACACATTCTACGCGTCTTATCTCGTATCTTTAGCCGTCGCTCCCTACTGCGCACGCTAGAAGAAACAATACCCGTTATAGATTTGCGATTTTGATTGGCTTTCCAACATGGCGCTGAACTCAACGCATGCGCAATTCAAGTGGAAGTACGATATTTTTAGACTTGTGGATCAGATATTTTTAGGATCGCTTGTTTCTCGACTGCTGCACAGAGAGAATGTAAACTCTCCGGTACGAGATTAAGGACTGACTGCATGACAAGGGGTTTCTCATGAATCATACTTCGTTATCTGAGATTATTTTTGTGCCTTCTGTAACCATGCGAGAAATGCAAGTCGCAGGAAAGGCTATTTGAATCCAATAACAAAATTGGGAGTAACCTCGCATACTTTCAGGATTGTTAGACTAAAGTTGTTAAAAACTCGTGGTTACTTGTGATTTCCAATAGCCATTGCTGAGATCTGTTCATTTCCCACACAGTCATAAGCTCTGCAAAGGCACTATTTTAGGATCAGTTTGCCGAGCGCTGAAACCATGTAAATGATATGTTACCAGTAAAGTAAGTAGGACTCAAGCATAGTTCGGTCTATAGTTGGAAGAACCTCAGATAAGCCCGTGGGAGGTCAAATGGAGAATCCCTGGAGTTTACAACAGGCAGCTGGAAGTTAGCATAGCAGCAAATATCTATCTTTTGAAAACTCTCACTCACTTTGTTCTTGCATGAGATTTTCGCAATTTTTGCATTATTTTTTGTCCTCCATTTGCGGACACCGGATACTTAAAGCTCCAGCTGCAAAACTAACGGCTCCCTTGAGATCAGAGGCAAGGTGGGAAGGAAGTGCAAGTTCAAAAGGGCGCGGGAGCAAAGCGTAAAAGTGCGGGAGCTCAGGCGAAAAAGTAACAAAACGGGAGAACAGAATACTGGAGGGGGGAGACTTCATCAAGGTCTGATACTGTTCCCATGGTCGAGATTACTTTTGCTTTGTTCTTCCATTTAGCTCTTTCCAAAAGTTTTCTCGGTCCAGCTGCTGGAATGTCCATTGTTTGTTTTGTTTGATGCAGCGTGGACTCGCGAATTCCAATAAAAAGTATGTCTTCCACAAATTACTTGCCTCTGCCTTCAGACGGTGCCTTAAGTCCGAAATACCCCGAGGGAAGTTCCCCAGGGAAGATTACCGGTCAAAACCGTAAGGGAGATCTGGAAACGAGATCAGCTGAAAGCCCTTTTGTGCACGCTAAGCATTGTGGAGAATTGCGTCTTTCCAAGATGGCGGGCTCCCTGAGCTCTTCAATGGAGGGCACGGGATTCAGTGATAGTGACATGAGCGCAGACGAAAGCTCCTCGTCTGTAGCTCAGAGGGAAAAAAATCTTATTGCACGCTTGAAACAGGAGAACAGAGTTTTGAAAATGGAGTTGGAAACCTGCAAGTTACGCTGTAAACAGCTACAAGAGGAGAACAGAGCGCTTCGACAGGCCAGCGTCTCAATCGTAAGTTCATCTGTAAATATAAAACACCACATATGACTGTCCTCACGGAAAATATTCAAATCCAGGCTGCATTACGGTAATGTACTACTCAAAATCTTTCATTCGAATGATCATGTATTAGTATTTCATCTTTAAAGTACGTACGTACAGCCAACCACGGAATCGAACTTTTATATCTTACGTGACACAATTAGCAACAAATTCTAACTGAGAATTAAACCAGATTAAAGATTTATTACAATTTGCACATGCTCGACATCTCTTGCTTTTGAAGGGAAATCTGGAACGACTTTTATCTTTCAACTTAATGGAAACGTCGGAATTTTTTTTTCCTGTTTTAACATAAGAACTTAGTTATTGTTTTTGGAGCGTGTTTTATATACTGTAATCTCTATAGTTGAATTCCTTCGTCTCAGCTTTTTGGCTTGACATTTTGAGTTTGTAGTCAGTGTTGAAAACGTACCACGTTATTTAAGTGAAAGGAAAGACAAATCTTAGAGTTTTAGAAGTCTGACTCATGAATGTGAGTATAGATACATGTACATGTAATAGTTATTTTTAGAAATGTACTTAAGTATTAAAGTTAATTTATCATTTTCTTGTCAATTGAATTCTTTTAAATTTATTCATTAGCTATGTGTTTTGTTTTCTAGCAAGATTTCATTGTGGAAAGAAAGTAGTCAATATCTACTTTTTCTGTTAAAATCTGTCACACATCCAAACAGGGCTAAGGACCTAGCACCTGTTTCTCATAACTCAGGAAAAACATTTCATGCTTGATAAACTATTTTGCATGCACAGTATTTTCTTTATTAACAGACATTCATTTATGAATATTTAAAAAAGGGAAAAATGAGAAATTACAATTTTGATAAAAGTAGTGGGCTACACCTACTTCCAATATCATTGATGGGAAACAGATTTGAAAAAAAAGTGCTCTCTGGCACCAAAAACTCTTCAAAAAACAGACCTTGTCTAAAGCAAGTAAAACCTGCAGCTTAGACTTTTTAGTTTTTGCTTAAGACTCACCAGTCCTGTCCTATATCAAGTTCTGGATTTGGGAGACAGAGGAGTAATGACCCAAAAACTTCACTGTCCTTTTCTTTTCCAGTGTTAAAATGTGGCAGTAATCATAACAGGGCATTAATATGGTTGCAAGTTTTCATTTGAGATCAGTATTTCACTTGTTATGAAACAGTGAAGAAGTGATTCACTGAAGCATGTAAATGTACCTTAATTAAATAGTTATTGCTTCCTTTTAATACTTGTTGCTTTTGAGGTACATGGCTGGCTAAAGCTACTTGAAATATGGAATTATTATTTCATATTATAGTTATTACAGGTTAATTAAGGTACAATACAGATCTATGTAATCTTGGCTTTTCAATTGATATTGTTGAAGCTTTTGTAGACCATTCTACCATTTTCATCTTCAAGAAGTAACTATTTTGCAAAGCATAGACTAAGGTTCAATCTCTTTTTACACTCTGAAATCTCCAGCAAACCAGGTACTACCTAACTTGAAATTCCTAGCCTTAATAAAAACAAGAATGGTTTCTTCCATGTGAATATTACATGACAATGCAACAAAATGGCACAGGTTGTCAAATACAATGCAAAATGGCTTTCTCTACTAATCAGGCTAAACGAATTGAGCAAGTGATCAGTTAAGTCCGGTCAAGTCCTTTATGAGGGTCATTCACCCCCATTGTTCCAGATAACTTTTAGACTCCACCAAAAACCAACGTTTTAAGGGGTCAGTAGATGTAGGTCTTCCTAAATTTTCTTATTCAACAATCAGTGTGTTGGGTCAGAGAACCAGCTTTTTCAGGTTTTTGACCCTAGAATACACTCTGTAACACTGACCTGATTGGCTAGTCCTCTCAAATCATGTTTCTAAACCTGCAACAACACAATAATCTGAACTGATGCAATAAAACAAACAGCCGGTACAATCATAGCAGTTCTATTCAGCAGTACAGAGCTCTTATCAACTGAGCTAACTACTTTGGTATCATGTGGTTGTTAACCCTTTATTTCTTAATAGTGATCACCATCTATCTTCTCCTTACCATATGACTAGTTTGTTTATAATACAGGGCATGAGAATACAGGAAATGATCACTAGGGATTGGTTGAGTTAACAATGATACAAATTCTCCCTACATGTAACATATGAAATATGATAGAATTGTAAGGAGAAAACACATCTTGATATTGAAGATTAAAGGGTTAACTCACTTTATTCTCATTTAACTCAACAGCAAGCCAAGGCAGAGCAAGAGGAGGAGTTTATTTCTAATACTTTGTTGAAGAAGATCCAGTCACTAAAAAAGGAAAAAGAAACTTTGGCGATGAATTATGAGCAGGAAGAAGAATTTCTCACTAATGATTTGTCAAGAAAACTTATGCAGGTACAGTGTACTTGTACTGTTGTTTCAGAGAAACCAACCTCTAAAGACCTAAAACCAACCAAAGCCACTGCTTCCCCCAAAACTTGTCTTATCTATTATTTTGGCTTTGTTCTCAGTGCAACTAACTATTTGTATATTCTATTTGGCAACCATTTTATCGTAAAGTACTTGAAAATGTTTGCCGAAATTCAAGAAACTACATTGTAACCTGTGCTCTACGAAAAGTGCAGTGTAGTTGGGAGTGTGGAATCTCTGAACCCTTGAAATCCAGGGTGCCCGGCATATAAATTTGGTACAAAAACTAACATTGCATAGTAGCCCAAAGGCACATTGCCATGAGCCACCAGGTTCTGCTAGACACAGAATACAGCCCTTAGAAATATTGAGTTTTTGTCATGGCACCTAAGGACATTGATTTGACATTAACTGTCCATGCACCTTGTATTTACCTTGAAAGCTGACCTTTTGTTTTTCATTTTTCAGCTGCGTCAAGAAAAGATTCAGTTAGAACAAACATTAGAACAGGAGCAGGAATATCAAGTTAACAAACTGATGAGAAAGATTGACAAACTAGAGTCAGATGTGACATCTAAGCAGACCACTCTGGAGCAGGTACATCCAAATGAATGCCTTTTTCTGCTAATAAATGGTACCAGAAAACTTGATTTAGCCCAGCTTTCTTGATCAAATTAATACAAAATTTCGAATATGTACAGTAGCATTATTTATTTAAGTGTGTCAGTGAGCGCATGTTTTCTAGACAGCTGTACCATCTTAACCCTTTAACCCCTAAGGGGTCTCCCTTTGACGAGTAAAATCGTCTGGCGTAAGACAGAGTAAAATCTATAAAGTCACTCTCAGGAGGGAAAGGGTTAAGGGAGATAGTTTTTTAACCCTTTAACCCCTAAGGGTCTCCCTATGACCAGTAAAATCATCTGGCGTTAGACAGAGTAAAATTTATAAAGTCACTCTTAGGAGGGAAAGGGTTAATAATTTGTGCCTTTTTGTTGTTTTCATCAGTTGAGGAAGGAGAAAGTGGATCTGGAGAATACTCTGGAGCAAGAACAAGAATTATTAGTGAACAGACTTTGGAAGAGAATGGATAGATTAGAGGCAGAGAAAAGGTAAGTAGGTTTTCTTCTTTATGAAACATTGTGGCTTTTACATATAAATGTGGCTCACTGTATCACATAAAAATTTTGGCTGGGTGCAGGTAAGTATTAAATTTTGCCAAAGCCTGGCACTTTGGAAGAAATGCCCATTTTTTATTGTGGAGGAGAACAGTGTTACTAAAATTAATGATTTAACCCTTTCCCTCCTAAGGGGTTCCCCATTGACGAGTAAAATCATCTGGCATTAGACGGAGTAAAATCTAAAGTGCCATTTGGCACTCTCAGGAGGGAAAGGTTTAATGGGGACATAGTTTTTGGGTGAAGATGTTGTTAACCCTTTCCCTCCTAAGGGGTTCCCATTGATGAGTAAAATCGTCTGGCATTAGACAGAGTAAAATCTATAAGTGCCATTTGGCACTCTCAGGAGGGAAAGGGTTAAGAGTTTTGGTAAATCATATCTTTTTAGGAAAGCTTTTACATGTGTAGATTAAATCATGCATTTTATTTATTGAATTTTCTTGTTTTGTTATTCATTAAAGTAAAAATTGCAGTGTTCATTTGATCATGTTGTAAAAGTTTGCATAAATACATGTAGGAAAATTAATTTGCAAATGCGCCTTACAAAGAAAGCTCTACAATTCTTAATTCTTTACAATTCTCAAATCAAATCAAATGTTGGTTTTTTGGGGAGAGGGGGAAACTGGTACCCAGGAAAAAACCTCTCGGAACAGAGCAGAGAACCAACAAACTCAGCCCACTTGTGAAACAGAGTCCGGGAATCGAACCTGGGACACAATGGTGGAAGGTGAGCACTCTCACCACTGCACCAACCCTGCTCCTCTCCTGGCCTAAGATCCCAACAAAATTCTTCCAATGAAATTGTCTTGGACTGCCTGCTTCCCCACTCACCCCCTGTGGAAATTACAGTTTAACTTCACACTTCTGTTCAAAGACTGGCTTTTAGCATCCCCTCCCCTGCAGAATGTCTGTTGACACTCCACGGGATGTTGTCAGAAACTGCTCAGTGCAAAGTCAACCCCTATGATTTTCGTTTGTACATGTATGTAGAAATTTTACAGTTCCTTGGGTATTGCTGTCTGGTTATAGGATGTTGCAAGAGAAGTTAGAAGAGCCAATTTCTGAGCCACCCTCCCCCCGACGGTTTCGAGATGGAGAAGATGCTGTTGGTGATTTAGCATCACATATTACCTCACTTAGAGAAGAAATCAGACGGTTGAGGCAACAGTTAGCCCAGTCCGAGGCTGATTGTGAGTACTGCGTCTCAAATAATCGTAGAAATCAGGACTTCAGCAACGAACCAGGAAGCTTGGGACCAGGGAATGGGATTTCCCTTGAATTTTTTAGTTTGACTCATAGCTGATCTGATTAGAAAACAGTGTTGTGAAGTAATCCTGGCCAACTTCTTGTATAACCCTGCCTTCTTCAAAATTAATGACAGTGTTGATTGATTGATAGCAACCTTATCTTTCAGTGTGTTTGTTATGGGGTAGATATATATACATTCATTCTAATTAGATTTTTTGTCATCTAGTATCGTCGATGAGTATTTTTACGAGCCCACAGGTCAAAATGGTAATTTCACGGTCTTGACGGGCCGCTCACGATTTTCTCAGAAGAACGCACGTTCTGCGTATTCTAAGGAAACCACAAACTGTTTATTCTGCTGTCAGGAGTAAAATGAACCATTTGAACAGAAAACAGCGTTAACTCTAAATCTCAAAAGAACAAAAATACTTTTTATCGTAAGTACTATGACCCTATTCCGGCATAGCTCCGAAAGAAAACAACCACAAATAGGTGAAGCATGTTGAGGCTCGGCTATTAATGACGAGCGTCCTTTTTGTCCTAACGAGGTAGCTGTGTAATGTCACATACATGTTATGAGAGAACAGAAAATGATCACCAAACAATTAATGTATGTGCGAGTTCACCTAACCAACGGTATTGAACTTTGCACTTTGATATTATGGCAAAACGGGCTTGTGTGACATAGTTTGTTTTCATTTCCTATACCTGGTACCATCTATCAGGCATCTTTTCAATTGAACTTCTTCCTGTTTAATTTTATTTGTTTTGTCTCTTTTTTTTGTGTGTGGTATATGTTAAATGTTTTGGGAACAACGATTTTTTTGCCTTAGGGTGTTAGTTAAAATAGCTGAAGCAGATCAAGCGGCGATGTCGTTTGAAATCATTGTAATGTCAGTCTGGTTTGTCTCAGATTTTCACTTGTTTAAAAAGGTAGTTTGAAAACAAAGCGGTCACTTCCTCCTAAGCTGCCTATTTTGATGATTGCAGTAAACTTGGTGTGCGTACAAATCCGAATGAGGGAAGTCACTTGATTACTGCGACTCAATAATAATGCAAATTTTCCTCGTGAATAGTAGGTATGACTCCGTGGCGCAATGGTAACGCGTCTGACTCCAGATCAGAAGGCTGCGTGTTCGAGTCACGTCGGGGTCAATTGTATTGCTTTTTGAAATCTTTTTTCTTTGATTTTGTCTCTTCGTTTTGTTTACAACACACCAATAAATTATTTTTCCTGAAAAATAATGTTGAAGGGTTTGTAACAACCACAGGAAGCAAACACCAGCCTTTTCGGGAGCACTGCTGTTTGATCAGAACTTGTCACTGTGGCTTGGTTTCTGCATTTCACATGTAATTCTTTTCATGAGAAAGCTCAAGAAATTCTCAGGAAGTCGTTCTTTTCCGTGACTGTTTGCCAGCGGGAATGCCATAGGTGAAATCTAATAGCAGAATTCGCGCTTAGCGTGTTATTTGTAATTTTTTTTACTCATGATTTCGGATGTATTTATCCAGCGCATAAACTTGATTTAGTTGCTGTACAGTTTATCTGCTTTTTGACGACTTATCTGTTATGTAAAAATATCCAGCCAGTTGGAAGAAAAATTCGAAGGAGGGGCCTCTTTTTATTACGCAAAAATGGTCACCTTTTGTTGGTTTTGAACGGTTTAGTAGTTCTCACTAAATAGCAAAACAAAACAATTGAAAAAAATGCTTTGCTCTGAAGATAGCTCAGTTCCAAAACTGTTAAGGTTTTCACCTAAAAGTATTGGCTTAAGAGAGGCAGGGCAACCACCCATATCGATATTATTGACTGGCTACTCTTGTTTTCATGAACGTTTGCTTGAATGAATAAGATTCAGAGACAAAGGAGTCAAACGGTCGATAAAAAGGAACAACTTTACTTAGGATGATTTTCGGCTCTATATAACTCAGAACGATATTATGGTAAAAATAATTTCCTGAAAATTATAAGACTAAGTTTGGATCCACCATGTTGGTGTCGCGTTCACTAAGAGATTGGTCAAATTCACCAAATTGCACTTTTACGTTGATGTCGAGTGATCCTGGATCAATGTTAGCATCTGGGCAACTACACACCTACCCCTCCCCTAACCCAACATTAACACTAACTTATTAACTTATTATAACTTGTTAGATCAATGTCAGTTGCGCACCTACCCCTCCCCTATGCTAACCCAACATTAACACTAACTTATAAAAACTTGTTTCATCGATGTCAGTATCTGGGCAACTGCGCACCTACCCCTCCCCTAACCCAACATTGACACTAACTTATTAACTTATTATAACTTGTTGGGTTAGGGGAGGGGTGGGTGCGTAGTTGCCTAGATACTGACAGTGATGTGCTTGGGGCTGCTATACGAAGTCAGTCAAATTTCAAAGTTTTGTACTTGTACAGCAAAGCAACATATCGGCATGAAATTTTCAAGTTATTGCCCATCCTCTTGGAAAAAAAAATACTGAAAAGGAGCTTTGTGGTGCCCTCCGTTTTAAGATTTAAAAATTTGATCACATCAATTTTCCTTTAATTTTAGACTGTGAAAAGATGGCTGCATATGCAAAGGAAGAGCGCCATATCAAGGAAGAAAACATCCGATTACAGAGAAAACTCCTGCGAGAAATGGAAAGAAGAGAGGCGCTAAGTCGGCAGCTGTCGGAAAGCGAGTCTAGCCTGGAGATGGATGATGAAAGGTACGATCGAAGGTAACCGTAAATGGCCGAAAATGTCCGATGATCAGTCGAAGGCTTCCGAAAATGTATAATAAACATCCCAGTCTCCTGATGATTACAAAAAAGTCTCCTCGAAAAATGCCGAACATATCCGAACACCTTCGATGTATGTAAATTTTTACTCAACGACCTACGAAAATATGGCCTTTCTTTCCGTAAATATGTTGAAACGACATAGAACCCAATTCTGTAACCAGAACGTTACAATTTGATGGAAACTTCCGAAACTGTTTTCCATCGTAGTAAAATGTGTGATAGGACAGCCAAATCAGCTGCAATGCAAATTGGCTTTTTAAGACCAGAATTACTCGAAGAATATGCCCGATTGCTGGTTGTTACTTACCTGTAGGTTCGTGATGTTCATGTGTCGTAAACGAGCAGACAATAACAATTGAAGCAAAAGGCGGGTGGTTATCGCCTCAGGAAAACGGGACGGTAATTTTGCCAAAACCTCAAGAAACGGGAAGAAAAAGGATCTTATGCCGTGGAACTTTCCTTTTTTGTGGCTTTCCGTTACTGCAGGCGCTCTAGATTTTGGCCAAAGTCAAACTAATTTCATGAGAAAGATTGTTACAGAAATGATGTATTTTTGTTCTAGGCACTTTAATGAGATGACCTCTCACGGCACCGCACACAGGGACCGTACCTCATCCAGCCCCCTTCCTCTTGGCACCAACAGGCCCATATCACCAGGGTACGGCTTCACTCCGCCCTCACCACGCATGCCCAGATATCCATCCAATGAGAGGCTGAGTGGGTCCCATTCCTCTGCGAGCTCATCTCCACCGACTCACTCAGTGCAGGTATCTTTTTACTTATAGTTAAGCTTCCAGTATCTCAGAGTAGGCTGGGTTCCCGGTTAAATTAAGCTGTTCTGGAGAAAAAAAGAAAGAAGTGGTGTTGAGTGTTGTTGGGCTGGTTCAAAGTTGTAGAGTTTTCCTCAGACGTTGTAACCATCAAATACAACGCAACAAAAGGCGCTAGAGAGAAACGTTTCTCCCTGTACAGCATAGAAAACGGCACCACAGGAAAAAACTGATCAGTAGCTTTTATTTGATTGGTCAGACTTTAAAATTTCATTCACAGACTCAAAAGTTATATCCACCTTGTACAGCATAATAAACAACACCACATGAAAGTACTGCTCGGTAACTTTTACCTCAGAGGTAATTCGTGAATTTTTCCAAAACTAGCCTGCAAAGCTGGCGTTTTTTTATTTAGGCAGCAAGTAGAGAATTAGGACGAGCTGTCGTCCTGTTCCTTGGAATCAATTTTTGGCTCGCTCCAATCCTCCGTCAGTTTCGTCATCCAAGATGGCGGCATCATATAAATCGAAGGATTATTGATCGCTTGCCCACTCCAATATTACAAGCTCTTTGTAATCGCTTCTGGTAGCATGACTAATTTTACGACACACCCACGCAACAATTTGTCTTCTCCTTCACAGAGAGGACAGCGTCCCCAATCCTCTTCCGGTGCAGCTCCACTCGGACCCAGACCCTCATCAGGATCTTAAACCACTCGGATGGCTACGATGTTTTGAGATGATATGGACATCTGCCGACTGGACTATACCCTGATATGAGTCGTTATAAACTTGTAGAAGGTATGGGAGTAGACGATAGTGACCTCCAGGTAGATTATTGTTGTTTTGTCGGGCACGACGTGGTTGATTTTCGGTTGACCTGGTTTTGTATAAGCAGATGTTTTAAGGGTGTAAAATTTTAAATGGTAAAGAGATAAGGTCTTGCTTTGGGCTGTAAAGGTCTATAAAACAGTAGTAAAATGATACAAGTCATTGTTTAAGGGGAGCAGAAGAGAAACACTTGTTGTTGAGCGTGTTGCATGTTGAATGATTGTTTAAAAAATTGCATTTTGTTGCCGAAAAACTGAAGATCGTTAATTTAACGCAAAGTTATTAATCGTTGATAGTCAAATATGATTTTAAAAAATGTTATTTTAGACCCTGTGCTGAGTTGTAAAATAGTCCTTAAAGTTGCATCATATTAGATTGAATTATTATGGACTGTTAAGAATGAGTAGCTTTGGTGTAAGGCCGTCACTGTTGCATGTGAAAACATCTTTAAAATGAAGTTAAAATGTTATTGATTAATGCCATTGGAAAAGCTAATCTTTTCAGCGTTATGGTCATGGTTTAAGTGGATAAAGTAGAGCGAAGTATTCATAGCCATTTGAATAACAGTACTTTTGATCAAAGTTCTTGGGCGAGGAAAGGTCTATAAGCTAAGTAATTTTGATTTTAATATGTGATAAAGATTGTTCAAAGACAAGAAACGCTGGTGTTTTATACCATTATGGTTGATTGTAAAAAATCTTACAATAGAGAAAAATTTGTCACCGATAGTTTACAACCGCTATTTATAAGCGTTTGTGTTAGGCGTTATTATCGGGTGTAAAAAGTAATCTATAAATTGCGTGAAGTTATGTCAGTCCGTAGAGCAGATTTCGTTTCAGCTCTTTTGCTTGGGTGTAAAAGATCGAATGGTAATTGTGGTTTAACTGTGGTGGCTCAAACCTCGAGGTAATGTTTGGGTAATTGTCTTTAGGGCGCACGTTTTTAGAGCTATTCCGTAATAGGAATTATCGGAATAAACGGAAATCGTGTTTTATAAGGACCTCTTCCGTTCATTCTGCTCCCGATAGCAGAATGATCGAAATTTCCTCGGAATACGCAGAATGCCTTTCATTGGGAAACCTTTTGGCGGGAAAATCGTGCGCGGCTTGCCAAGCTCGTGACGTGACATCAGACATCAGATTCAAGTGCTCGATCCAGACTATTCTGCGCACTGTTCACAAGTCACTTCCGCAAAGAGTATGTTTTCAGTTTTTTAACACCTTATTCCACTCGGATAATGTTCATATTTCTGAGTCGGCAAGATTGGTTTGGGATGTGATTTCTCAGTGATTTAAGAGCTGTTGTAGTGAAATATTACACCTCTGCACTTAAAGTATGCTGTCAGTTGGGCGTTCAGAGCATAGATGTTTTCTCTCTGCATACCTCCCGCCATTCCCTTAAAAACCGTCCACCAAGCAAGCGCTCCAAGCTGAGACCATTTTGGTCGCCATGGCGAGTGGAAAAAATATTTGGCGACTAAAATTCTGGCGAAAGTCGACCATTTTAAAATTGAAGGTCGCCAAAAGGCGACTTTTTGAAAAAGTGAGCTTGGAGCGCTGCAAGCTTTGCTAGCGCGGCGAGATTTTCAGCGCTCCTCAGTCACGTTGAGATCTCCAGCCAACCGCGATGTTTCCCGCACTTTAAAGACACGTTGATTTTTCCCGCCTATCGTGGCGAGATTTGCCAAGGTTAGCAAGCGCGCAAACTTTCCCGCGCTTTTCAGGTGCAGTTAGATTTGCCGCTCGTGCAGAGTTAACTCAGTCATGTTAAGCTTAACAACGAGAAGCAACTCGCGGGTGGTTTACATGCTGTCCAGTAATCTTTCACACAGAAGATTTTTTATTTTTATTTTTCCTCCAAACACGGATCTCTGGGGCAGTTATTTTGAAACTACGATGTCCGGTCTGTCGATGTAATCAGCTATTTTTCCTCATAAAATGGAGAATTAATTTGTACAAAACTGTAGTTTTACCGTCACATTGTAAATTTTATTTTGGTTTTTGCTATCAGCCTTGCACTGCGATAGTATGTTTCATTTTTTCCTTCTTTTTTTTTTTTTTAATGTGAACAGTTCCTAAACTGAGTTGTACATAGACGTCCTTACTGGTGGGCTGTATTTTATATCCCCTTCCAATCTAATCTGGTAAATTTGAGGATGGCGTTTTCGCTACTAAAACGCGCAAAATGGCTTCGATTCTCAGTATAGTTTTCGTATCGTTTTCGCATCGTTTTCGCCGTACGCAGAGAAACGCAGCTTTTCAGAACATGCACATTGTAACCTTCGTGTTTTGAAAGCTCTGTGTTAGCCGTTCACGCAAAACACCCAGATGGCAGTTTGGTGTGGACGGTGGCGAAAACAAGAAAAACAGAAGCGTTTTCAAATTTATCCAAATTAGTGTGGACCAGGGTTTTCATTTGAGGCCGGAGGCCGGACGTTTCGTCCGGTCGTTTGCCATTCCACGTCCGGTACTTGAGATCAATATTGGCGATTTTTTTTACTACTGTAAACATTCACGTCCGGTACTTTCAGAAGTATGTCCGCTACTTTACAAAACAGTTGAAAACCCTGGTGTGGACAGGGCCTAATTACATTGTTACTTGCTTTTAAAACTATTATGGTTTTTACAACTAGTCATGTCACACAATATTGACAGTAACGGGCGTGTATTATCAGAGTCACAGAAAATCTGCACTGAAAGTGTAACGCTTACGGATTTCGCTGATAGGGGGCATGTAGCAGCTCTCGTAAGGTCTCGCGAGATTGCCTTGCAACCCTTCAGGCGAACAAAAGAACAAACAACACAAACAATGGACCCTATCCCTAAAACAATAGAGGTGCTACACTATGCCTGCCAATGAAATTTAGAGCTTATGAGAGCTGCTACAGTACCTGGGGCTGTCGGTAGACACTAGTCTCTTCAATCTATCGCCATCCCCGCTGGTGTGATATGGTGGTGAATAAGCAAAATAATATGATTAAATCCAAAAAATTAAGAGAGAAAAAGATAAGGTTTGGCTAAAATCTTCAGAAAAGTCATGAACTTGTTTGTTTGTTTTTATTATTTCATTGATTGTGTATGGTTATTTACAGTATGCAAATATAGAATACTACCTCAGCGACGTGTAGGTTTACTGGCTTATTAAATAATATAGATATACAGTTTGCATCAATGGAAACCAAAAACCTCACTAGTTCACAAATACCATTAGCAAAATCCTTTGGCCTTGGGTGGTCAGGATCAAAATGGACTACAAATTGAACAAATCGTTAAAAATATACTTAAGCTGGTTAAAACTGAATTGATTCTTATCTTAGATTTGCCTTCGAGGCAAGCGACCATTCAGAGGGGGAGGGGTGGGGGAAAGGGCGCCTCCTCGCGCGCCTTTCGCGTTCTCACGCGACAGAAATCCCTCTTCCTTCTCTTCCCCTAATGTTAGATTAGAATAAACAGTTTTTGCTTTCCATTGTTGCACGTTTAGTGTCGAATATTAATTAACTTAAAGACTTAGATGCGTAAGGCTGTTTTTCACTGTTTTTATAATTTGTTTTTCGAGTTTCTATGTTTTACGAGGCAACAACAAGTATTCACTCGTGTAATAACCCGACACTTAAGATAAGTTTACATCGAGTGTCCAATCCAAGTCTTGTTTGTCTCGATGCCTACCTCTGCGCCTGGTTAAAACAACTCGCGCCATTCTCTCAACCAATAAAAAGCCAAGCCAGTCGTAACGTGAAAACTGTGCCGTGAAAACCGTATAGCCGTCCTTGAACAACTTCACCTTGACGAGTTTGGTAGGCAAATTTGTCTTGCTTGTGTGCTTTAGTATGCTTAAGGTTTCTGATGAGTTGATCAAGAAAATCAACCCCAATTTTTGAACAAGCAAATTTCTGAGGTAAAAAACGTAAATTTTGTGATAATCTCGATGTTAATAAGGTTGTTTAATCTCTCTTTCAACCTTGATGCAAACAGGCTAATTTAGACAAATGTTTTTGCCTTCCTCGGGAATCGTTGCGGTCACGTGGGTTATATAAGTCCTGAGGTTTTAATTTTTTTTTCTTTGCTTCTCTTTCTTTTAAAAATATTTGGTAAAGCGGATAATTAAATGACGATATCGCTTGTGAGCATTTTTTTTTTCTTCGGGTTGTGAGCTCCTCATTGATGTAAAAATATTGTTTCGAATATAGTTTATGGACTGGAATTAAAGTGTATTTTTAAGAGGCAACCACTGACTACTTGGTATATGTACCGGCTTTTTATCCTTCGAGCCCTAGTGTGAATATCCGTATTCTCCTTACGGTGCTCCATAGAATTCCTGTCATGCTAGTTAGGAGAATATGCCTAAACAGACATCTTGTCTGAAGTGATCGTTTCTTTTATTCTCATTACCTGACTGTTTCTCTTAGTGATTATATCATTAGGAGAAATCAGGTCCCGTTCACCACTTTAAATCACTATGGGTTGTGGGGGAGGGGGGGATGTCTACCTTTCTCTTCTCTTGGCCATTTTAGTCTTAAACGATGCGCATTTTCGAGTGTCTAATTGTGTCTGCCAAGAAATAGAGTTGCTTTGAACTTCTTTTTGAAAGCGGGGCATGGTGCTCGTTTTTTCCTGGGCATGAGTTTTCGTTCACTTGCAAATGAATACGAAAACGTTTGCGTCTGGACTCGCCTTCAAGACGAGGTTAAAATGAACTCGATGATGTCCCTTTGCAGCGGTGTTCTTTACTATTCCAGAGGCCATTTCCTGGCAAGCTTTTATATTAATTAAATGCTAGTATCTTTCTTCAATCATTGCAAGATCTTCGAGAATGGGTAATTGTTTTTTCCTGGTTTGATTTTGCAAAACGCGTTAACCATCGAAAAAGCATCTTGAAATTTAGTAAAATTTATGTCTAGACTCCAAGTGTTTTCCTATCTCTATTATATGGTTTCCTTACTGCGTAAACGCCTCAAAATAAAGTCTTGCCTTTTCTTTGTATAATACAAGCCCTCGGTTCAACTTTTGCTACGTTGTCATTTGCAGTGGCATGGCTTGCTATACTTATGTTTATTCAAAGCGAAACGAATACAGTTCGGTTCCCCAGACTCCTCGCTACTCTTGTCCAGCTCAACGGCCCAAGGGATCTTGGCTTTGGAAAAGATGGTAAGTGGCCTGTGGTAGGCAGGCGGGCGAAATGACAGGAAACCCAGTTTGAAAACATGGATTTCTGCCAGGATAAAGCTTTTCAATTGTTTACATAAGCTTAAGATTAAACTGCTAGTCTTTTTTGTTCCACGGTCCGAGCTTGAAATGGCTTCGAAGCTAATGCAAGGGAACGTTGAAATAAACGTACACCCAAAAAAAAAAAGAAAAACGAAGATAACTTGCCAAAAAACGTACGGGTTAATTTAATAAATATATTTCCGAATTAGGAACGAATAACCAAAACCTTTTGATTACAACTACGTTTTGTTTTCTTTTGAAAAGCAATTTCAATAGTTTTGACTTCGTGAAATAACAGAAGAAATCTGTAATCCTTTATAAGATTAATTGGCCTGGTTGTTATGGTAACGAGAATAAAAGGGATTTAAGGATTTTGTTGCTTGTTTCGATGATTAAATTTATCTCGGGTGCGTGTAAAAGATGTTTACTGTAGAAGTCCATGCACATGAACTCGAAAGTAGTCCTGGTTGAGGTAACTGAAACCTGAAAGTTTCTTCCTTAGAACTGAATTACATGGCAGCTAAACAATTCGCGTCAAATTATGAAAGACGCGAAAACAATACTTCGTTTCCGTGTATCGGCGAGCACAAACTGCTAATGCCAGAGATAGCTTTTCAAGAGAGAAACCCTAGGAGTGTCAAACGAAAGGTATGGTCGAATTCTGAGCCGACTACTCTCAATTTTGAAGATGTTAAGAATGCAGCTATGAGTGCGAAAAATAAAAATGCTGACGAAGAAGAAGAAGAAAGTAAAGGAAAGGCGGCGAAAAATAATCGAAAGAGGGTTACCAAGGGTGCATCAATTCCAGGTGGGATTTCCAAAGCAAATAATTCCAAAGAACCGAGTAAGGATGTTCTAACGACAAGACGCGCTTCAAGGAAAAATATTCAGCCCGCCAAACCGCCATCACCGGATGTTATCGATTTGAAGGACGAAAAAGTTGTTCGAGAGTTGTTGTCAAGATTCTACAAGACTTTAAATGTCTCAGAAAAAACAGCGTATGGGTGTGTTGTTGCAGAGAAAAGAGTCTGGACAACAGTAGAAGACAGAAATGATGCTCAAAGTTTGAAACAAAATGCGGGGAACGTTGAGAAATACGGTAACAGTGGACCAGACCTAAGAGATACAGCCGACCACAGGATGCAATCACACCGTCACCGTCACACTGTTAGGTTTCCAAACCTCGGCAAATCTGTGTCAAATTTTCAAGTGTTTTATTCCAAGCCGCTGAGCTGCGAATATTTGAAAACCCGTCAACGACGCAAAAGTTCCTTGAAATTCTCAGCTTTTCACGGCTATTTACTTGAGTCTGGGTCACTAGACAGAAAAGAAACGTTTAAAAGAAACGTTGGTCAATTAACTTGGCCGTTAAGAGACAGCAAGGGGACTCAGGGCTCCGTATCAGGGCTGTATGGTGGAGAACTTAGTTTTCCATTGTTCATGAGATCAAGCTGCACATTCGTCGCTCCTGAGTTTAAAACTTCTTTCGAGTCTCGCAAGTCTGTCACTTTTGTATTGTGAGGAGAAATAGGGAAATCAGCCCAATTATAATGAAATGACAATGTAAAGCATGTTAGGGTTCCGATAGTAGGCGAGTCTTTTGGAGAAGCGTACGTTTTCGTTCCAAGGGTCAATTCCTGGACGAATCACTGTTGGTCTTCTGATAGGCAGTTTCCACAAGCGCGTAAATGTTTTTATCAGGAAGAAGAGTACCTGCCAAACCCCTCGAGCGGCTGTGTGCCTGAAAACTTTTGAAATTCTTTCGAACATCAAACTTGTGTCAATGAATTTCTATACTGGAGGAAAAAAATCTTTTCCTCTAGTTGTTGTGGACAACAAAGTGACTTCCGGCTTAAGCTTCCGTCGTGGTTTTAGCATTCAAACTAAGCTCCACCCCGCTTCCCCTCCCTTTCCTGCCCGTTATTATCCGCGGTCAAATGAAAAATGTAGGAGAAGCCTGTCAAGAAAATGGTTTCGATTTTCAGGGTGAAAAGCTCAGTCTGTGTTCTTTTATTGTTGCCATGGACAAAAGTCGTTTTGAGGCAAATATGTCGCCGGTCTATCCTCCTCACTAAGAGGAAAAGTGTTCTGGGAAAAACAATGAGAACCATTCGAAAAAGATGAATTATCATTGTTAGTGTATGTACCTACCCATAAATGTCTGCGGGTTGGCATCACGAGGTGTACTTATGAAGCGCATCCCAGCACCTCCCCCCCCCTCCTCCGTCCCCTACGTTTGTCGACAGCGAGACTGTTCCGTACCCTTAATGCTTGCCATTATGTAATCCGAGAGACGTACACAACAAACTCTGATATTTCTTTAAATTTATTCACTAATGCATCTTGCATTTTTTTGTGTGGAAAATTTCCCACTCACTTTACATTTGTAAAAAAAAATATTCATACAACACTTATATTTACTTATATACAATAAAAACATTCAATTTATTAGGTATTCGCATGTGAAAGAAACTAGGAGAAGAAAAAATTACACAAAAAACGTTTAGTAATGGATATAAAAGGCTCTGACACTCTACTAATAAGGAACAACATGTACATATTCTATGTCTCAAATTCATTTAAAAAAGGAGTTGTTTGTTTATGTTCTTCAGTATTTAAAAGTCCATGGACACTGTAGGGTAAAATACCACAGAGGAAAGACCAGAAAAAAATAGGAAGACCAAAAAACTGAAAGAAGAATTAAGGTTAACTTTTATCGATTACTTAGTTCTTTATTTTATTTATATATGTTTTTGTTTAGTTTTGTTTTATTTTCTCTTAACTAAACGAACTAAAACTAGAATTAATTAATTTTTAGCAGCTTCTTGTTGGGGTCCAGCTCCAGGTTGTTTTATTTCTTGCCTGACGAACACTTTTTCTGTTGACGGTTTCCAAAACACGGGAAGAAAAGCACTCTTGTGGCTGCTCTGCAGAAATTCTAGAGACAAAGGAACTAGAAATTACTTTCAACGCTTCATGCTGGACAAGGATATTAATTGCTTGCTATGCGTATTGAAAATGTTAGTAACGACACAAAACTGTTTAAGCCATTGAGTCAAATGTAAATTTACCTAAGCCACCCTTTCACGCCACTAGGGACTCTGCACTTTACAAGTTCATTTCGCTATTAATTCACAGGCACTGTTCGGCCAAACAGTTTTGTCGCGTACTTTTTTTAAGTTAAGTGCATCACTAACCGTTTGTCTCCCAGTCTCTTTGTCGTGTGTGTATCGGCCAGCTCGTGAATCTCGTTGCTCAACACTTTTATCTTTTCTCGGGTTTCTTGTGTTTGCGCATCTAAAACGGCCCACTGAAGGTTGAAAACAGAAACACAGAAACGAAATGTGGTGAGAACGGTGTTGCTTGAAAAGAGAGGGCTCTTAATACAGGCCAAATCCTCACAGCTATGTCAGGCTAGTTCCCAGGGCCTCTCTTCTTGAAAGACCTTGGGAGTGAGGTTAACCGCTGCCCAACATAAAAATGTGCAAGTGCAAGTCACGATTGGCTTTGGTTTTGCCTCTCTTTGGTTGAAGAAGTGGCGGGAAGTTTGCCAACCAATCACAGAGTCAAGTAATGCTAAGTAAAGCTAAGTAAAGCCAGCGCGGACCACTTTCACTCTTGAATGAAAACCTCTCTTAGCAACTAAATTAGTAGGAGAACGTTTACTCACCGGCAGAGGCCGTGTAGACACGTTCTCATCACTTGGATTTATTCCTTTCCGCAGCAATTCAATCTTGAGCCCTTGGTTTTTCCTTATTAATTCATATTCCTCCTCTTTTCCTGACGCAATCTGCGACTGAAGCAATTTATTGGCTTCCTCCGACGTTTTCAAAGCCTTCTTTAACCATTTGATTTCACGTGTGACTTTTTCTTTGAAGTCTTTTCCCGTTTCTTCCATGTCTTGCTTGTCAGATTCAAGTCTGCGGGCCTTAATTCTTGACTCTTTCAAATTCAATTTCAAATCCCAAATCTCCTTAGTTTTTTCTTTTAAGTCTTCCAGTGCAGAGTTGACTTGCTCCCGCAGAACTTTCTTCTCCATGTCTGCCGTGGTTTTCTCTCCTTCCAACCAAACCGTAGCAGCCACGACCTCTCGAGATAATTTTGCCTTCTCAATCTTCGCACGCCCCAGCTCAGCTGACACCAGCTTCAATTCGTCTTGTGTTGGTGCAACAGCAAACTTCATTTTCTCCAAATCTCGACTCTTCTTACTCAGACTAGTTTTGACAGAAACAAGTTCTTTATTTTGCTCGGCGAGAAAGACATCGGAAATTTCCACGACCTTCTTGAGATCGCTCAACGACCCTGTGACACGTTCTAGCTCAAGTTCCTTGCCCTTGTGAGTAAGTTTTAGCGTTTCAAGTTCGCTTTCTCTTAGACTTACTTTTGCCTGCAAACTTGTAACCTTCGAAGATTTTAACTGCAAATCAAACTCTGCTTTCTTCAACGCGACTTCCTTTTCTTGCAAGGCGTATTGCGCCTTCTGAAGATCGCCTTCGAGTTGCTTAACAGTGCCTTCATGTTTGGAATCCTTAGCAGCTAAAAGCGATGCTTTCAATTGTAAATCTAATCGTGTCTGCTCCAGCAAGGCTGTCTTCTTCTTTAAAGTATTTTCTGACTTTTCAAGGTCTTCTTTAAGTCGCCTTATTGTTGCACATCCGTTCTGCTTTTCCTCATTTTCTTTATCTTGGAGTTTTGAAAGGACTGATTGTTTCATTCGAAGACTTTCTACCGCTTCTCCTAATGCAGACTGCTTTTCCTTTAAAGCCATTCTCACGCTACTTAAATCGTCTTTCAGTCGTTTTACAACGTCGTCATGTTTTGCCTGCATGGTGTCCAGAACTGACATTTGCAGTTTCAGTTGGATCTCTGTCTTTTCCAGCGCGTGTGTTTTTTCTTTTAACACGTGTTCCTTGCTTTCAAGATCTCTCTGAAGCTGTTTGACGATACCTGCATGATCTCTTTCGGACCCAGCGAGACGTTGGCACATTTTTAGCTGTAGTTTTGCCTCTACATCATTCAACGCCTCTGTCTTTTCTCTTAACATGAACTGAGTACTTTGAAGCTCTCCTTGAAGCTTTTTCACGACTTCTTCATGGCTTGCTTCCGTATCAGCCAGGCGTAACGTAAGCTCGCTTTTCGTTTGTTCTAACGCTTTCGTCTTTTCGTTTAACATCCCGCTAATGCGTTTAACATCTCCTTGAAGCTGTTGCAAAGCGTCTTTGTGTATTTTCTCCGCTCTAACAAGGGCTGATGTTTGCTCTTGAAGTTTTGTTTCTGTGTGCCCAAGGGCGTTAGTCTTTTCTTTCAACATGGTTTGTGTGCCCTCAAGTTCTCCTTGAAGTTGTTTCACAATCTCCCAGTGTTTCGTCTTTTCTGTGACAAGAAGTGCGCTCTCCGATTTAAGTTTAGCCTCCGATTCATCTGCTGCAGTTTTCGTTTCTCTCAATGATATCCTAATACTTTCTAAATCTCTTTGAAGCTCCTTAACAGTGTCTTTTTGTTGTGCCTCGGTGCTGGTGAAAAGTGAAGTTTGCAGCTGCAACTGTGCTTTTATTTCTTCTAACTCGTCTGTCCTCTTCTTTAACGACGTTTGCGTGCGTACAAGCTCCTCTTGAAGTTTTTCCACAGTGTCCTTATGCTTCGTCTCTGCACTAAGAAGACTTGATGTCTGTACGTGAAGATTGGCTTCTGTTTGTTCGAGGGCGTCTGTTTTTACCTTCAGCAATAGTTTCGTGCTTTCAAGTTCTTGTTCAAGTCCTTTTATAGTAACACCAAGCTCATCGATAATCTTAATACTCTCTTTCGTTAAGCGTTTCATTTGTGTTTTTTTCGTTTTCAATTCGTTTCGCAACCATCTTGCTTCTTCCCTGCTTCCGTACCACCTTTTCTGTTTCCAAAATTCTCGTCTCTGCCAAAGGGTAGTTGTTAAGTGCTGGATATCCTCCACAGAATCTTTTAGGATCTCATTCAGATGTACGAGCTGTGATTCCATCCCCTCTGAGGTCGGCAGAGTGAATATCAGCAGTCCTCCGGCACTCGCCCCCTCCATGACGGGTAACACATCAAGTCCAGGCAATCTTTTATCCCCGTTTCCGTTGCCTTTATCAATATCTTGTTCACCATTTTTATGTTTCTCTCCTTCATTATCGAACACCCCGTCATTTCCATCCTTTTTACCTGACGCTATAGAGACCCCTCTGCATTCCTCACCCTTCTTTTCATTTAAGCTCAGCTCGTTCTCCCCAGCCTCTTGAACCGACACAGCGTAATGAACTTCAGATTCATCAGCTTCGTCCTCATTAGCGATTCCCTCTCTTTCCTCTTTAACCTCAGACAGGCCTTTGACTTCAGACTTTTCTTCTAAAATTATAGACAATATTTCAGATCCTTCTTTATTTAGGTTCATCTTCTTGCCCACGCACTCTTTAGCTTTATTCAAGTTCTGTTCATGAACACCATCATCTCCATCCAAACTGATATCCAAGTTGGCGGAATCGTTTAAATCGTCCTGACAGGAATCGTCAGGCAGCGAGGGAACGCCCTCGTTACCAGTACTAGAGTTCTCAAAAAAGGCGTCCATGCAATCCTCCATGTCCTCCACGCCTTGTTTCATAGCCTCAGCCGTTTTGGTGACGAGCAATAAAGCATTCTTTGCTTGCTCCAATTCGCGTTCCTTTAGTTTAAGACGTTGTTTCACGCTGTTTAGCTCTTTCTTTATATCTTTACGTTGACTGGCCTCCTGTTTGTACCATCCTCGTGTTTGTAAGCTATCAAGACCTCTCTGTCGAATGAACCTCTTTAAGACTCCAAGTTCTTGTTCGCTTTCCTGAATGCGTCTCTTTAACTTTTTCATCTCTCGCTTCGTATTTTTAAGCTTCTTCATTGAGCGCCTCTCGTCTTCACGAGTTTCTTCCGGAGAACTGACCATTTTATTTTCTAACTGCTCTTTTGCTTCATTTGCAGCTTCTTGAAGGTTTTTGTTCTGATTCCTCAAAGTTTCAACCTGGACTAGCAGCTCCCTCACTTGTTTACCGTTATCCGACATCTTTATTAGTTCAGCCACCATCTTGGATTTCTCTCTTTCAAAGTCAGTTTTCTGTTGTTGCAGTTGCGATGTTACCTTTGCTTTCTCATCTCTCAGCTCACTTAACGCATTTTCCTTCTCCGACATCTTTGAAATTTCTGAAACTATCCTAACGTTTTCTATTTCGAGGGAAACAAGCTTCTTTTGAAGGTGGCAAACTATCCGGGTATTTTCCTCTTCCACATCACTTAGCTTTCCTTCAATCTCCAACACTTTCAACTTTTCTATATCCAATTCTTCACTCACCCTAGAATGGTCATTTTCAAGAGCAGCCAGTTGGTCTTGAAGTTCCTTTATAATCTTTGCTTGCTCTTCCTTCAGATCATTCAACTGCTTAGCATCTTCGATACTTGGCACCTTTGACAATTCGGATTTCATCCTGGAAGTTTCTTTTGTAAGGCAAAATATATGCTGCTTGTACTTTTGTATAATTTTCGCATCTTCGTCTCTTGACTCCTTGAAACCCTCTTCTAGCTCCTCTAATTCACACTGCAACCCTTTCTCCTTATGTTTACTCAACTTTAATGATCCCTGTAACAACTCACTTTCTTCACGCAAGTATCTATAATCATATCCATCATGCTCCACATTACTTGTCCTCTTCAATTCTGCCACTATTATGTCAAGCTCATCAACTCGAAAGTTCAACTCTTCGTTGCTTTCTTCAGTTGTTGAGAGCTTCTCCTCCAACAATTCAATATCATACATTAGATCCTCATTATTCATTTTGGAATAATCCAGCTCGTCTATCATGTCCTTCAATTTCGACTCTTTTTTCTCAATATCATTTTTTAAATTTGTCAACTCCCTTTCTCTGAATTCCTCTCTGCACGTTAGACGTTTTAGTTCAAGTTTCGTCGTTTCCAGCTCAGTTTGTAAAGCCTTTTGTTCCATTTGATGTGTCCTAGCTTCTTCCTTTATGGCGATAACCTTATCCATCAGTTTCTCGTTCTCTTTGTTGGTGAAGTCTACAATTTCTTTCAAGGCTTTGTTCTTGTCCTCCATTTCCTTGAGTGAGGCTTGAAGTTTCTCTTTAGCTCTCCACAAACTCTCTTCTTCACCCAACGCTGTCGAATTTGCCAGTTTGAAATTTCTGGGATCTTTGTTATTGAATTTGATTTGCTCTCCTTTAGGGTTTGCGTAAGAGACGCCGAGATTCCTTGCTACAGCAACGAAAGCATCAGAAAACTCTCGTTGGAAAAGTTGCTCAGAAATGTTCACGACTGCCACTATCTTCTCTTCAATGTTAGTACGGCTTTTCTGTAAGAGCGTATGATTTTCACTCGCCGAGACAGAAACGTTCAAACAAGAACTGCATTTTCCTGATCTGCAACAAGGGAATGGCACATCGTTCAGAGCATGCCACGAATCTGGATCGTCATTTTTATCTTCTGGAAGGACATATGAAATTCCCTGGTTGATTTGTGCCACTTCTTGATCACATGAGGAGAGCAATGATCTTTGACTGTTCAACTCAGATACCGAAGTGAAAGAATCTTGGTCTTGGGGTAAATCGTTATCATCATCTTCTGGAAGTACTGATAAAATTCCTTCGTTAATTTGTTCCACTCTGTCATCACAGGAAAGCCCTGACCTGTCATTACTCAAGTCAGACACGAAAGAGAAAGAATCTTGGGATGGATTGTCGTCTTCGTGTTCCTCTGAAATTACAGACAGAAAGTCATTTGAGATGTCTAGCACCCTTTCCCGAGACGAGTCTTTAGAGCTTTCATCAGTAACCGACAATTCTTGAGCGGATTCATCTTCCGTTGAGACGAGAGAATCGTCGTCATGTTTTTCTGTGTCTGTGTTTCTTGCCGAGCAGAGGAATTTGCCTTCAGCTGTCATGTACTCAATGATTTCGTCTTCTTGTCTAGAGTTTGGCTCCTTTTCGTTGCTTGCTAGATCACCGCTTCCTTCAGACGAATCACCTTTGACGAATGATGCTTCGGAATCCACAACTGAGCTACGAGCCTTTTGGATTTCTTCAGGGAATGGAAGTAACTTTCCAGGGGGCCCGCTTTCCCTTCTTTTGTCAGCGTCATCAGAGTGATGGGAATCCCCAAGAGAATCTGGTAAGTCAAAGAACGACTCCCACGAAGATTCAACCTCTTCAGCTTGAACAATTTCTTCATCACCTGGCGTTTCAAGGTCGCAATTTTTTCTATTTCCCGTTTGCTTTTCTTTCTCATCATATCCGTCTTGGTACAGAGAGAAACTTTCGTGACGGACACTTAAACATGCTCTCATGCTAGCTTCGGCATCTACATCGATTGCTAGAAAATTGTCCACTGCACAACCGCTATGTTCTTGAAATTCATTGACGATACTAGGGGTTTTCAGAGGTTCACGGTTATCGACACGGCAGAGAACACCTTCACTGTTGTGTGTCCGGAGAAAACTGACTGAACGCGACTCATCCAGTTTTATGTCCTCCTCGACTTGGTCCAGTAACTCGTCAAACTCATCAATAAAGTCCTTTTCTCTGTAGATTTGGTTTTGAATTGACTTTGAACTATACGCGCCTTTCTCGTGAGCTACATTCCCACCAGATAACTGCAGGGAATGTCTGTGAACCGACAATTCTAGCTGCCTTTTGCTTGATGAAAAGAAATTGGTTTTCAGATCTGTTGTCAATTGTTCCCTGGAAGCTTGAGTAGTCTCTTTGATACAGGTTTCACCAGCTTCATTTGCACAAACAAGAGCATCCGTATTCTCCCTATCTGCCTTCCCCTTGAATAGGATTCCATGTATCGGTAGCTCGACAACGGTCTCGGCTCCTTCGTCATTAGAAGTCACATCACCAATGCATTCCAATTCTTGGTCGTGAACAGTACAGATTTCAACGGGCTCTGACTGCACTTCTTTATTTTGCCCAGACGAGGCAGCATGTATCACCTCCTTAATGTAATCCAAATCTTCACTACAGACTTTTGAAACTTCAAAGTCCTCTGTCAGCGTGCTGTCGCCCTCTACAACGTACCCTTCGTCTGTTGCGTTCTCGATGCAAATGAAGTCTTCGTCACTGAAAGAGCAAACCTCAAGATCCTCCTCTACGCTGTCATCCCTTCTGACAAGATTCACTTTTTCTTCATGGACTACACTCTTAATGTCATCTGAGGCTTTGTCATGAAAGGCATAAACTGGGATATCCACCTTCTGCACGCTACCTATGTAATCCACTTTCTCTCCATATACCAAGTCTTTGATGTAATCTAAATCGTTACAATCACTAGAGGAAACTTCGGTATCGTCCGTCATTAGCTCACCATACTCGTCAGTTTCGTCTTCACACATCACACCTTCGATGTAATCTAAGTCTTTGCTATGGACTATGGAAACCTCAATATCCTCTGTGAAGGTGTTATCACGCGGTCCAGCACACTCCGCGTCTACTTCACACAGTGCATCCTCCGTGTAATCATAGTCCTTGTCATGAACTGAACAATCTTCGATATCCTCGGTTATAATTAGCACGTTATTATCCTCTTCAGTTAGGTCCATGTCCACTTCATAACTTACATCCTCGATGCAATGTAAGTCTTCTTCATAAACCGTAGAAACTGTGACATCTTCAGTCTGCACGCTTTCATTCGTTTCTTCTTCAAGTATCACATTTTCGATGTAATTGAAATCACAGGCATCAACAGAACAAACTTCGATGTCATTAGAGCTCCAGCTATCATCCTGTCCGACTTCGTCTTCACACATCGCATTCTCCTTGTAATCCAAATCATCATGGATGGTGCTAACCTCCGTATCATCCGTATGCTCATCATAATCTCGTACAACTGACTTTACTAACTTCTCCCCGTGTGTTACACCTTGACTAAGTAAATCGTCATCACTCATTGTACAAAAGTCAATTTTGCCAGCATGTGCTTTATTGTCTTGTCCAATGAACTCACTGTCATGCCCCACGTCCTCAATGTAATTTACATCCTGATCATGGACTTTGGAGACATCCATATCCTCTATCAGGATCTCATCTTCGAGGTCAGTGAAGTCCTTGTTCTCGTGGCACAGATAATTTACATCACCTCCGTAACAACTTATCTCATTACCGCGCGCAACAGGAACCCCAAACTCCACGCTCTGGTTTTTCTGTGATACAGCCATATCCTCACTCGAGGACTGTAGATTTATCTTGATGCTTTTATCATCAAGGTGAGCGAAAGCTATGAAACCCTGGACATTGGGGAATGGCTGGTTGAGTGACAAATTCTCCTCTACCTCGTATGGTTGCTGGCTGTTGCTTTGCAGTAAAGTCCTTTTAATTTCCTCGGTCGGATAATCATCACGTAGGCTGGTGACGTCATTCTTGGACGTAGAGTTATCTATTGGTAAGTCGTCGAGTTCTTCAAGTACACAATCTGGACTTCCAGCCAAATGTGTGCGGGCGTCTTCGTTGTCGGGAAGACTCAGTCCCTTTTCAAACAAAGATTTACACTCGTTCAGGTCTTCAACTGCAGACTCTGTGTCTTCTTGTATGGCACCGTTGTCACGATTTTCAGGGGAGTGAAATAGCGGTGTTAGACCACAAGAGGTAAATTTCCCAGACTGCTTTCTGAGCTGAGGCGCTGGCTCGTTAATGTTTTCATCATCACTCTCTACTTTGATGCCTATTCCGTCTCCATAACTGATGAGATCTTCGCTCTTTCCTTTCTTTCCATCACTATCTGTAATGTCCTTTTCTCCCATCTCGCTTAGCTCATCCAAAGCAGAGTTTCCGTAAACATTTGCACCACCTGACACTAATGATTCCTTAGAGTTGTTCTTGTCCAACTGCGCCACGACCAGTGACCCGTCATGAAGCCCGTCAAAACTACTTTCAAGTTTCAGCAGTGTTTGATACTCACATTGTTGTTTTACTTGCCAATTGGAATCAATTGTAAGTCCCTCGACTACAAGGTTTTCTTCCTCGCGAGATACAAACACTTGGGCCAGAGATGTATCTGCAAGCCCTTCTTCATCTTCTATGACGTCGTAAAACTGTAAATTCTGAGGATTCCGATTCTGCGACGAAATCTCCGAAGCTGTATCTTCTCCATATACTTCGTCAGAGGCGTTATTGCTTTCGTCTTCTTGAGCACAGGTCAGAGTACCTTCTCCATTTATCTTTTCGTTCTCATAATTATTGGGAAGCCGATTGGTGTTTTCCGGCGCTACACTGCTACAAATGGCTGAAGGCTTCACGTCATTGCCATCTTTTGACGCCCCAAGACTCTCTCTCTCTGTTAGCTTCTTCGTTCGCTTTTTCCCAACTTTGCATTGCGCCTTTCTTTTCTCCTTTGCGAGCTTCTTTCGCTCTTTCCCTTCCAACTTTTCTTTTTTCGTGACCTCGTTCTCCACGTTCTCTAATCGCCTCAATTCGTTGCGTTTCTTCTCTAGTTCTTCAACGCTGTTGTACACTGTAACCTCAGTTGGATCGTGCAAAGTCGCCTTGGAAGCACCCTTGGTTTCTTTAGGTGCTTCTTTACATTCCTCTTCGGTTTCCAACTTTTGCTCTCTGTTTTTACTCTCCTCCACCTCAGCGTTTTCACCTTCTCCCTCATTTTGATATTGAAGTCGTTCAGCTCGTATTTTCTCAAGTTTTCTCGCATTTTTCTTCATTTTCCTGTCCATTTTCTTTCTCCATTTGATTTCCTCGCGTTCACGCCTTCTCGAAATTTTATCCAAGCGCTTCAAATTCGCTTCCAGTTCGTCATATCTCACTCTCATTTTCTCAATCTCTCGGCCGCTTTCGGCGTCTTTCTCTTGCCCAGCTCTTAATTCTTTCCTCATCTTCTCGATTCTGTCCATTGCTATCTTATTCTCTTCTGCAAATTCTGCTTTACGAAGTGCTATCTTTTCATCAAACTTAGCCAATGCTCGTTCTCCCTCACTGTCGAGTGACGTGGAGCAGCAATCTATCTCTTCCGTTTTAATGGCACTGGCGGCCTCTAGGCCACATTCTTCTTGGGTAGTGTTTTCCGTTTCGTTATCCAAATTTTTCAGTCTGGTATCTCGCTTTGTTTCGCTTGACTGAAACGTTGCTCCTGTTATGTACTTTTCGCGGTCCCTAAAAACAGAACAACACAAAACATTCCACTTAAAATGTCAAACCACATACCACGTTAGACACAAAAGACAGGTGTGGGCGGGGTTTCAGCTACTGTACAAGCAAAACATTTGGCTGGTGTTTATGAATGCAGACTCTCTGATGTTCTGATTTCTTTGCGAAAGCAAAGCGGAAACAGCTCACTGTACCTTCCTTTTAAGATCTTCATTTGATCTTTGTCATTAACCCTTCAAACCCTAAGAGTAATCAGCATCAAATTTCTCCTTGTAATATCAACGCTTTATAAAACAGAGTGGTCAGGAGAATTAAGGACAGCATCACACAAGATGAATTTGCTGGATACTGTAACAACTTCTCTCCACTACTTCTATAGGAAACATGTAGTCTCGACAAATGAGAATTTAAATTTTGAACTTAGGGTTTCAAGGGTTCACATTAAAATCCTTTGGTACACATGAAATGTCGCCTTAGCTTACCTCGCCTCGTCGCGAAGCAGTATTAGAGACGCCATTGCATCGGCATGCTCTTCCTCTGTCATATCTGCTTTCATGGAGTTCAGTTGCTGGACTATTTTACTCAGCTCTTCCGCGACGAAGTCACAGCAGTTATTTTCAGGAGTGGAATCAGCCGTGAAAAGAGCCGAGGGGCCTTCAACGATTGCGTCTGCTTCAGCAGCCTCGATTCCAGGGTGAGTCTCCTTTTTCTGATCACACTCTTGTTGTTGTTGCTGTTGTTCGGCTTTCTTTTGTTTCTTTTCTCTGAAAAAGAAATGCAACAGAGCCAAATTTAACCGACGAAAACTCTGTTTAGTCCATCAGACCGAGTAAGTGATGCGAATTTTATCACTCAGGGTGTGTTACTTTACTGCACTGACTGATCGTGGTGTGAAAAGCTGGGAAATCAAGTATTCCCCCGCTAGTTTCGTCTACGAACAGTTTTACAGTCTTTTTACATGCAACATTTTCCTCAATTTCTCAACGCAATGCAGCAGGCCAAAAATTAAGTCAAAGGAGAAACTGCACTTATGCTGCTCTTGCAAGGTGTGTCGCAACAAAAACTGCGCTGGGAATTTCTGGAAAAATTAGTTTAGTCTTTTGTGCTTGACGTTGTATGGTTCGTTGACTACGGTGCTGTTTTCTGCTTTCTTGCAATGTGAAGCTCACGAGAGCATTACGTGCCGCAACAAAAACTGCGCTAAGAATTTCTAGAAAAAATAGCTTAGTGTTTTATGCTTTACGACGTTGTAAGATTCGGTGGCTATGTGCTGTTTTCTGCTTTCTTGCAATATGAAACTCACGAGAGTAATATGTTGCACGTAACAAAAGATGCAAGTTTTCGCATGCCCTCCACCTTAGAAACGGAAATTAACGATGCCAAGCAGACATTGAGATATTTTAAGATACACTGCTACGGTCGCTGAGCTGTTTTTAGATTAAAGTGTCTTAAAACCTTAATTAAGTTCCTCTTTTGATACTCAACATGCCTCTGCAAAGTGAAAGGAAGATATCAAATGAAGTTTAGTGGGACTAAGCCATAGAAATAGCAATATAAGCATTTTTATGGTTTCTCAGAACAAATTTGCCAACTTTTTTCAAGTTTCGACTCCATTTCTGACAGATAAAAGTTTGGTTAATGTAGGGAAACTATACGCTTTGGTACGAAAACTACTCCATTATATCCGGCCTCTCACTGAATGAAAGACATATCGCTTTTCGTGATACAAGAATACCGTGTCGGCATAACCTTCTTTGTGACAAACAAGTCTACACGAATCAAAGCGACGTAACAGTAAGTTGTTATGTCTTATATCTCTTTAAAAGATGGGATGCCTATTTTCACTTTCATTACTGTTTCACTCACTTGACTGCCTCTCTTAGCCAGGGTGGTACATTTGGCATTTGCTTCTCATCACTTGAGATTGAATGACGTTGGAAGTCGTCTTCAAAATTATTGCTTCTCATAGAGTCCTCCGCTGACAAAATAAGATTTTCGTCCTCGCGGGCGATATTACACTCAAACTCTGGTGTGACGCTATCTGATCTCTCCGCCGATATCCAATCACCGTCCTTAATGTCTTCACGTGACTCCTGATCTACTACTTGTTCTTGCTGTTGTGGTTGCCTTTGTTTCCGTACTCTGTAAGCAATATAATGTAATGCTGAGCCAGTTGACAACAATGAGTATAAAAGCAATGTGCATCTTGCAAACTATACTGAGAGTCATACAAAGCTTTCCTGATGGAATAGCAATACCATGCGCCTCACTTCACAAATGAAAAACCAAAGCAAAGAAATATTATTTTTCTACCTTAAGCTTGTGAAGACCGTAACCTTAAAGCTGCACTTAAGTAGGGACGGATTAGTAGAAAAATAATGGGGGTAGAGATTCTTATTTAAGTTTGCATGAGGTTTGTTGCCCCGTCGCTTTTGAAGGATATTTTTGCGGATGTATGATTTTTCTTTCCTTTGCCTTCTTCTTTCAACGATATTTTTTGTCCTACTAACTTGCATGAATTTTTTGGGGAGTCTTTCGTCACCCCCTCCGCGCTGCTCCCTCCCCCCTTTCCCCCCCCCCCCGGTCCCGTTTCGCTCACTTTCTTTTGCTCCTTCCCATCACTGTTTGCAATGGTCCGTCTCTTAATTTTCTTACTTACTTGACTGCCTCTCTTAGCCAGGGTGGCACATTGGGCATTTCTCGCTCATCGCTCGAGGTTGAATGACGTTCAAAATCATCATTGTAGTCACTTCCGCTCATGCGGGTTTCCGCTGACATGATAAGATCTGCCTCCTCTCGGGGAATGTTACATTCAAAGTCTGGTGTGATGTCATCTGTTTTGTCAGCCAATGAGGAATCACTGGCCGAATCACTTGCACCATGATGTTCTTTCGTACGCGGTGGTACACTGGCAGATTTGACTTCCTGTTTGTAACGATAACATAAACGCTTGCGTGAGGCCGTAACAACAACAACGATAACACAGGATTTCCTCACAACAACAATGTTCCAATTAATAGAAATTTGGACGTCATCAATGTTGTCACAAGCCTATGTAAATTTGGAATTTTATTTCAAAGGTCGGAAAATGACTCTTAAGTGGAAATACTAAAGTTTGCGCGCGTCGCCATTTTGGATTGAAGATGTCTCAGGGTTTTTCCTTTTAAAAAACGTTTGACGTCTTGGGGTGCGTGGGAAAATAAACTCTGAAATGTGGACGAATGCTGCTCTGCGGGAAAATGTAGTATATATTGTTTACATCTTTTCTTTCAAAAATTTAAATAAGACTTTATTTCCTACAATTTATGCAGGGTTTTTTTCAAGTAGTGGACTTTGCGGTTCATAAAGCCGGGCATTACCAAATCAAGACACAATTCTTGGCTTTCAACCACGTGAGAAGGCAGCCATGTTGGATGACAATACAATACAATTTTATTCGCACAATTTGCATAAAAATAAAGTTTAGTTCCCAGTGGAGAGGCAGGCTATTGTTCTTATCAGCCAACATGGCCGCCATGACGTCACGTGCAAACCACCAATAGCAACATCAACACGTTCTTTAGCCTCCCCCCCCCCCCCCCCCGCAAGAGAGCTTGCTCGCAGGCTACACTTTCCTTCAAACATTGGATTTTTACACTTAATTTTCTCTCGTTTCTCTAGTTTTAGAAAACTCACTACATGGCTTGTACATTTAGTACAGAAGTCTTTTCATCTGCGTTTTTAAGACAAAATATACGTTAAAAGATACCTTATTCAAATGGGGAGGTTTGCATGAGTGGCTCTAGTTTATCAAGCATTTTTTGAACGCTTTGGCTTGTATTCACCTTTTTATTTTCCAGAGGAACAAGACGCCTTGGTTTCCTAGGCGTCACGGTTGTCATAGTTTCTTTATACGCTCGTTGTTGGTGTCTTTTAGGAGATGTTGGAGGACTTGGCTCTCCTTTAACTTCACATGATTTTTTCTGCTGCTTGCTTTGGTTTCCTGTTAAAACATTTCAACCAGTAAACTAAAAATTTGCTTAAAACTCTTCCTTATTACCCAATACAAGCGGCTATCAAATGGATAATATACCCCTCTCTACAGCGTATCAAACTCACAACACGTCTGCCCCAACACCCTGTCTGCAATATGTCCGCCTCTCCACTAAGACCCCCTCTGTAACATTTCCCTTCTCTACCAATACCCCCTCTAAAATAATTTCCCCTCTCTACTAATACCCCCTCTAAAAGAAGTCCCCTTCTCTACCAATACTCCCTCTAAAAGAAGTCCCCTTCTCTAACAATACCCCCTCTATAATATTCCCCTTATCCACCAAGACTTCCACTATAATATTTCCCTTTCTCTACCAATACCCCTTCTAAAATAAGTCCCCTTCTCTACCAAGACCCTCTCTATAATATTTCTCCTTCTCTACCAACACCCCTTCTAAAAGTAGCCCCCCCCCTTCTACCAATACCCCCTCTGTAATAAGTCCCCTTCTCTACCAATACATTCTCTGTAATAAGTCCCCTTCCGCCACCAAAAACCCTCTCTAAAATATGCCCCCTTCTTTACCAAGATCCCCTCTTTAATATGCCCCCTTCTCAACAAACAACCCCCGGCTATAACATGTCCCCGTCTGTACCAAGGCCCCCATTTAATATGTCCCTACTCTATCAAGGTCCCCTCTATCATATGTCCGCTTCTCAAACAAGATCCTTGTCATCCAAGACCCGCGGCCTCTATAATACGCCCCGTCATCAACCAAGACTTCCTTTAAAATATGTCCCATTTTGGACTAAGAAAGTCTCCGAGGATTTTTCCTTCTCTACTAAGACTTCTTCCATGAGATTTCTTTCTCTCTACTTAACTCCCTTTCCAAAATTTGCTTGAATATAAGCTTACATATTCGTATGCGTTTTTAGCGCGCAATGCAATTTTCGATTTCTTTCTCGCAAATTAGAAGTGATTTGATATCAAAAAGGAAATATTGCAATACCTGAATACTTTCTTCCGGATTTTTGCTCCTTCGTCGAATTCTTGTGGAGCTGGTCAACTATGTTCTTTTTCTGCTCAGCTGAGATGGGAATCCTCGAAGGCCGTTTCTTTCCAAGCGTATCTTTGGAATCCTCCCGAAACTGCCGCTTTGTCTCCGATTCTTCCCTTGTCGAAGAATTTTTCTCGCTTTCGCTGCCAGGCCGAGTCATTCTGACTGGTATTTTAGATTTTTGCTCCACTGGTGGCAGGCGAATTCTGTTGCTACTAACAACTTCTCTGCTCGCAAAGGATCGCGAAGACATCGCGACTTGATCGCGGTTTTTACACCGCGCGAAACAATAACTTTTTTCTTAAGTTTTTGTTTTGTTTGTTTTTTCTTTTCTTTTTATATGACTTTTTTTGTTTTGAAAATATTTTTTTCTTTGAAACTGAAGTAAAAAATCCCGAAATTTCTCTCGCTCCGAAAATAGGCACCGACCGCACCAAAAGCTAAAGCGAAATGGTTGTTTTTGTGGATAGTCATGGAAACCATGCTCAATCATTTCGTCACAAAGGTTGTTCTAAATACGTGTTTTGTTCCACAGCTCGTGCAAAATGATCGTTACGTTTTATTGCTAAGATCTCGGGTTTTCGGCGACTAAAACCTGGCTTTTTCATCCAAACTATATTCCATAACAATAAAATACGCCAATATGGCGTTTTTCAGCAGTCCTACGTCAAAACAGCTTGTGCCTTGGTGTCGTTTATGCCTTTCAGTGCCGTCTATGAACAACAAATATACTCTGAAATAAGCATAAAAGAAAAGTATAATTTGAATAAAAAAAGGTTGGTTTTACTGAATCAGAAAACCAGGAGAAGACAGCAAACCTCTGCTGGAAAATTACCACCTGTTTGAAGTTCGACGTCGAGTGAAACTTTCCGCGGGCCCGAGGAATTCTCGCATCCCGAAGCGCCAAGACCAAAAAAGGTCGGAACTACTCCTCTTATTTGCTTGATTCTAAATTTCTGTCATCCTCGATCATAAGTAAGGCTGCTTGTTAGTTGCTGTAAGGGAATATAGACCATCTTTGAACTCACAGAGCGGAGCTGAAGAAAGTTTCAGATTTGCCACGACACTGAAATCCGCAGCCACATATCAACGTAGAACATCCTTCGTTACCTCAAAATCAACTCTAAAATCCAGTTTTGAAGCTTTCTTTGTGAGATACAAGTTGATTTTAGCCACTTTTTTGACCAACTATTTGTTTTAACTTTTCCTTTGGGATTTGAAGCCAACAATGCACAGCTCAAACCTAAACCAATCAGAAGCGAGAAAAAACAAACAAGAAACTCATCAACACTAGCCAATGAGATGAAAGAAAATCTGACTGGTTGAAACATGCCTGGTTGAAGGGATACACGTAGTTCATGACAGTTATATTCATTTTATTGACGAAATAGTGCTTCTATTAGTGAAAACGTAAAAGCTAAGACATTAACTGCAGCTGTAGTTGAGTAAGTAAAATTCAGTCAACAACAAACCATGGGAATCTATCAGCAAAACTGCTTTGGACAGTCATAAACGCGCATCCAAGTCATGGTGATACTTTAATACAGCTACTGCAGGGTAGGAAATGAGTTTTCCCATTTAACGTTTTCCAGGAGAGGAAGAGAATATTAATACCTATTAAGAGGCAACATACTCTAAAGAATAGCCTCGATCGTCAACACATCCTGTAATTGGTTGGAAGCTGTTTCTATAAATACTCACTCATAGTCATTGAAAAAATCATATATTTGCTTGTCTATAAAGTGCTGCAAACGTCCAGACGTCCAGGGTGAGACTGGAAAGTAAAATACCACATTAAGTGATTCCTTCTCCAGTCTGCAAAAGTTTGGCAGTTGCCATAAGAAAACCTCCAGCTAAAACCTCCTTTGTGCAGCTAAAATTGAGAACATGTATTGGGAATATTTTACTGCCACATCCATTTTATTTTTTCCTCTTTTTTTGTATTATT
>OX419337.1:21818805-21848805 GCA_948470475.1 Galaxea fascicularis
TTAATTGACTTCCGTTCGTGAATCATAACTTAAACATTAACGACTTGCACAATAATGCAGAACCCCTGGGTCCAGAACAAAGTCCAACAAATCATCCATACTACAGTATTTATTTTCCGGCTATGCTGCGTTGTTATCGTCCACCGAAGTGACAGTTGTACAGGTACCGATAAAATGGTCTTGCCAATATTTTTATGGGGAGTATGAATCTTCTGATCTGTAGGTTCTAAATAATGTTTGTAGTCCATGTAAGAAACCATTATGACGTTCCCGTTAAAGAAGAATGTTTGCATTTCAACTATTTATGACGGTACGTTTGTAAATTCTAACGGTTAGCAAATGTACCAGAATGTTTGTACTGTAGGTGAAAAGTAAAGTGTTCTACATTCAATTTAACAAACGTGTCAATTCATTTTAGGATGACCTAGTTAAGGTAGAGGCATAAACAGAAAGTGACTAAGCTGGGATCGCGAAAATTACATTTTCCCAAAAGTGACTAAGATGGGGTCTATAATTGGCCACAGAATAGACTATAATGGGGTAGGGGTTCTGAGAGGCCAGCGGCACATACCCAGCAAAAATTGACCCGAGTACCCCCCTGGGGGGGCTAGGAGATCCATCTGGGCTTGTTTATTTATCTGTAGGACGGTCACCTGTACTTTGACCTGTGGAATATGACCTGTAAAAGAGACCTGCCGGACTGACGCAGTCAACCGATTACAATTTTTCTTTATACCCAGTTTGATACGGGGAACCGCGTGGCAGCCACCCCCTCCCACCCTACGTACACCTCTTTCCCCCAGGCCAGATCATGTCTTGTTGACATGATCAGCTGTACATCGTCGTGAAAAGATCAAACATGTTTCACCCCCTCACATTTTCAATAGAGACTAATTCTCTAGTAATTTTCTCGCGCAAACGCTTGTTTAACTCGATATACGATTTTTGGTAGCTTTAATAGTGTGCACAAACCGAGATGTGGAAAGACAAGGGAAAAAATGGGAGGAGAAAGCGGGAGCCGGGGGGGGTCACTCCATTCAGCCACTGTTTTCTCCTCCATTTACAGGTGCAATGTGGGCTAAAATATTTGTTGTATGACAGCAAGGGTTTGTCAAGTGTTGAACTTTAATGAGAGCTGCTACTGTGACAACAAAGCCAACTAGAGGTAAACTTGAGGCCAGTGCTACACGTAAGTGATATTTATGGGAGTAAAGTAAGCAAGGATCTAAATCCAGACAAAAGTTTACAACAAATACCTTCCCACCAAATAGGCACTCTTAACTAAAGACAGACTTATAACAAGATCTGGTCCTCATGCCCAGGATTCACCGGTTAATTGGCCGTTCCGAAATTCAAAAGGGAACTGGGGCGAGTTTCAAATTTTGAAGTAATCGATAAATTGACACCATCACATTAAAGATAACATTGAGATTGGTCGTTTGACCAAGTTTGATTCTTTTAGGTTGAACAGAGACCAAGTTATGGACCTTGAAACATAGTTCAAAATCCATACAAATGTCTCTAATTTTGTGACAGCGTCCCCCAAAACCATGGATTTGTTCAACTTAAAAGAATCAAACTTGATCAAATGACTAATCTCAATGTTATCTTTCATGTGATGGTGTCAATTTATCGATTACTTCAAAATTTGAAACTCGCCCCAGTTCCCTTTTGAATTTCGGAACGGCCAATAGGGCCAGGTGGATCTGGGGACGAAATGAATATTCAGGGCGGATCCAGGAATTTCTGAAAGGGGGGGTTGTAACTACCGAAGTAGCCTTGAAGTGAAATAACTTCGTAAAAACAATTTTATTCTATTGTTATTTTACGAAGAATCAAGCAAAATAACAAAAAAAATTCTCAAAGGGGGGGGTTGCAACCCCCTCAACCCCCCCCCCCCCTGGATCTGCCTCTGGTATTACAATGTATGAAAAACCACACTGGCGTTTAGGTGTCATGATCTTCTTGTTTAGCATTACTCAACTGAGAGGTCTTATGCTGATATTAAGATGTCACCAGGGGAACACCAGCTGCTGTTTTATTCACAGAAAATCCTGTGATTTCAGCCAAAACGCCAGCTTCTCTTAACTCTTTAGTTCTTGAGAAATTTCACAGACTCCAACTTGATTCATTCTCCCAAACTACATGGCCACAATCTAGAGTACAGTGGCAGCAAGTTTTCAAACTTAAAAGTTGACAGAAAATGTTTCCACCAAGAAAATCACTAAGTAAAAAAGAAAAATTAGGGCTAGAACTGCATAAAGTTTTTGTACTTAAAAATATGCACCATGCAACACCTCAGTGAAGCCCCAAGTTTCCATCCATTAAGACAGCTGATCTGGTCATAGATTCAGCTTGTTTCACTGCAAGATGCTTCTCAACCTTCTCCACAAACTTGATGACATCATTGGCAAACAGCTCGGGCTCCTCAAAAGCAGCAAAATGACCTCCACGAGGCATCTCAGAAAACTGGACTACATTAAGAAATCTGCGGTGAACCCAAGGCTCAGGTGGTGGGAAAGGCTCATGGGGAAAATCTGCCAGTCCAGTAGGTACTGTGATAGGAAAGCTACAAAAAAACAAAAAGCAAAATAATGAATTATTAACTCACAAGTGTTATCTTTAAATAGAGAGGAAAATATATTGCTATCCAACATCTTTGGTGAGGTAGTATGCCATTTTCTGACCATGTACCACAGAAGGGTTTGCTGTATGCTGTGGTTTAATGCATTAATGTTGATAAAAACTTCAAATCAGTTTAGTTTTTCAGATGACTCATGACTGGGTGGTTATATTAGGCCTTGGACTGATCATCTAATTATTATTTTCACCCAAAAAGCCTTGCAGTAAAAATTGAGTTAAATTCCCCAAAATTATCTTTTACTCCTCCAACATGGCCACTGTTTCTTTGTTTCACTCCTCCAAGCAAAATGTCGACCGTGACGCCATACAAAAACACTCTATTTGCCCCATTCTCCTCCAAGGACAACAAGCACTGTTTGGTGTGTATGTTTTTTGGTTTCAATTTTTTTAACCATAATTTTTAATTTTTATCTTCCTTTGTGTCAAATTCTTAACCATAATCTGAAACAAAGGAAAATCAAACTAGTGTAAAAAAACCTAAACTAGAAAAACATTTAAACCACAACATTAATTTTATATACCACTGTCCAGTAGAAATTTTCCTCCAATCACTAACCTTGATTCCTGTTGGAGAATAGGACTGTGCATTGCTTCATAATAAAGGCGCATCGAGGATGCTACAGAATGTGTAGCCCAGTAAATCATGACATTTGTCAGTAAATCATCTTTGGAAAAGCACGATTCCATACAAACTGCAGCATCAGTGGTCTGACAGCCACTCCCCATGGCAAACTTCTCCAATATGTATGCGGCCAGGCCAGCTGGGGAGTCATTGATTGCCAAGGCAACAGAGTGAGGCCTAGTGGCTGAAGAAAAATGTGGCAATTTGATGTTAGAGGGACCCTAGTGCTGCACTGTATTTAGTAATAATAATAATAATAATAATGAAAGTGCCAAAGGACAAGGATGACATTTGTCTTATATTAACACACATGACAAAGCCTTTGCAGCCTGAAATTTGAGTATAACATACTGTCTTTTATTATATAGATAGTGATGAAATACCTGGATTTCTCCTTTTACTAAAAAATCATATCTTCACCGCGCGCAGTGAAGATACTATTTTTATCTTTCACGTGTGAGGATATTGATGTGGCCATGGTTACCAACCTAATTACCCAATTAGAATAGAGCTTCTCGCTCAGGCGCGCGTTCGGTTTTATGTGGAAATTTCATCAGTATACCTATATAATAAACAGGACATTACATGGCCACTTGGGGATACGAATTTTATCTTCTCATGCTGAAAGTATCTCTCACTTGTTCGCTGTGCTCACTCGTGAGAGATACCTTCAGCACTCGAAGATAAAATTCGTATCCCCACACGGCCATGTAATATCCTCTATATTCTAAACAACTATCTGTTTCATTTATGCCAAAGAAAATTATTAAAAGCAAGTAATTTCCCCTCTCTTTTATATCTTTTGTTAGTATTTGTACTATCTTTCAGACAGAATTTGTTAATTCATTTAGGCAGTTTCATGATTGTAATTTCAGATATTCTAATCTCTGGAGATTTCAGATTTGGAGATTTTTCTTCCATGGCATCCTCCCCCCAAACCCAAGTCTTCTGATCTGGCTGACACCCCCCTGAAAGCTCCTTCAATGACCTAATGCCCCCCCCCCCACCCCCTATTCCCCCTTCAAGTGACATTTCCCTCTGGAAGTCATTATTCTATCTGTTAAGGACTATTTTGAAAATGGCTACAAACTGAACAAATTTCACAAAACCATCCTAAATTGAATTACCCAGTAAACCTATTGCAAAACTGATAAGAGTCCAATTGAAGCTTAAGTTTAATTTATATCCACCTTGTATATGAAAATAACCACTCTCCGCCAACAACTTAGAGAAGTATTCTTTTAGTGGAAAAATTTTCTTCTGCTCCCTCTCTGTGAATAGCAGCTTTGCCTTTAGATAGTCAAATGGTGAACGGAGTGGTAATCCAGTTATTAACATATTGAGATGAAGTCCCCGGACCTGACTGGAAAGAAAAATCAATACCCAAATAAAATAACAAAGACTACATGTACATGTTTTTGCAATTGAAGCATCAATTTTCTCTAGATGCAATAGAATGTACCATCTTGGTCATAATGAGTTCATCAAAGTGACAATGCAGTGTGTACCATTTCAATTCTAGGATTTACCTAGTATGGTTCAAAGTCCTGGCCAAATGTAGACTCCAAAACAACTATATTTTTGCATTGGTCAAGAATGCCAGCACTCATCAAACAAAAGGTCTGGAGCAAAGGTGAAATGTAGAGTGGGGCTGGGAGAGACACTCTTGCCTCACACACCCTACAGGCCTGTGAGGCTTGGGGGCTTTACATGTAAAGATTCACGACAACATTACACTGGAACTTTGTGCCTTGCAAAGGTCAATTTGGATAAAAAGAAACTGACTGTTTTGCAGTCTAGGCCAAATGAATCCAACATAGCCCCACCATGCACCCCCACCCCTCTGGAAATTCCAATTGAGGTCCATACATTTCTTTAAAAACTTTTAGTTTTGCCACCCTCCTCCCCCTTGGAATTTCAATTGACTTTTCATGGGGGGGGTTAATATTTTCTGGAGCTGCACAATAACCCCCCCCCCCTCCCTTGGTTACCTTGGATTCATAATTGCCAATGCAATTGAGATGCCACTGCCCCAGTCTCCACCCTGCAGGTAATATGACTCATAACCAAGGCGATCCATCAGCTTGCTGAAAACCCTTGCAGCTGCGAATGACTCAAAACCAGGCTTGTGAGGTTCTTCTGAAAATCCAAACCCTGGGATGGAGGGGCAGATAATTGAAAATGCATACTCATCGGTTGACGCCGCAATTAACTTTGGAATGACTTGGTAGAATTCGTAGAAAGATCCTGGCCAGCCGTGGACCATCATTATGGGCAGTTCACGCTGGCCTTCCTTGAGATCAGGCTTATAATGCACGAAGTGGATCTCTATCCCACTTATTTTAGTCTTATAATGAGGGTAGGTGTTTAAGAAAGTTTCTTGTTTGCGCCAATCAAACTTCGTCTTCCAGTACTCCACAACTTCTCTCATGTAGTCAGGATTAATTCCATATTCCCAATCAACTCCTTCCAGATTCTCGAAAAAGTAAGTCTTGGACAACCTCTCCTTCAGATCGCTCAGAATATCTTCGGACAGGTTCACGTACATTCGGTTTACAGAAGCGTCTTCTTTGTGATCTTTGGGGTCACCTTTGCCCCACCACTGTTCCTCGTCGAGGCGAGGAGCTTCTCCAACTGGATACAGATATTTGCTAACTAGCATTGGTATAACTACGACAGAAACACCAACAACCACAGTAAAAACTGCACAGAAGGTCTTACATTCCATTGTTGACGGACGTATCTGCACCTTGTACGAGAAAACGGGTTTCGACTCTTTGTTCTTCAAGTCTCGATCTATATTCACTTAATGACCTAATTAGGAAATTGTGTCACGCAATCTCCTTTGCTTGTGTACTTACTCATGGACCTCAAGGCTCATCATATGTTTTCCCAACCATGAAGTGAACCTTGTATTTTTTATCATACTGTTTATTTAGATCAAAGTTGGTTGCAACAGTACTTTTTTTTTTCTTTTGAAAGCGATAGGGTTAATACTTTACTGTAAGTTTCCTTGTTGTCATAAAGAGACGACTATCATGTTTTTGACGCGAGCTTCTTTTTCTAGTTTGTCCAGGTTCTCAGATATTCGTGGCCTGCATGGCAGGGAGGCAAATGGGAAAAAGAGAAACGGTGGGAAGAAAGTCCTCTTTTCCCTCCCTCCTTGCGCCCCCATCGTGTTCTCGCGCGCGCCTAAATCTTCCCCTCACGCTTCCTTTACCCTTCGATATTTGTGGCGAGGGAACAAAATTTAGCGAGGCTTGAGTTCATGAGCTCGATCTTTGGCTTGCTTTAAAATTCTAAGAGCCTGAAACAAGTTTACATCTGGCAGAATCTCCGGAGGCCACTGGTTTTTTTTATTATTATTATTTATTTTTTTATTTTGCAGTTTACAGTTGATCCTCGCCTTAACGGCCACCTTCAGGGACAGAGAAAAACGCCCTTTGTGGAGAATTGGCTGTTATGGTGAGGAAGGGGTATAACATGAGTCCTGTTTTGTTGGGGGTTTTTTGGAGGAGAGTGGTGGGGGAGACATTTTTATTTTAAAAGAGATGCTTATTGTAGCATATAAGTAGGTAATACAAACCAACGTAAACCAGAAACCAAAACGTAATGTTCAGAAGAAGAATGTTAACAAAACAAAACGTAAAAGTAGGTACATCAATGACATTTTTGTAGCTTTTATCAGGTTCCCCGAGTACCTCATTTCTGACTTCGTTCTTCCAGTCAAAATGATCTTTTGCAACAAAAATGGGGTTTTGTACAGGTTACATTGGCAGTTGGGACGCACTTTGGTGGCCTTGCCATTGCGGAGTCGAGAGGTGGCCGTTAAAAGAGTGAACTTATGGACTGTCCAGGAGGTTCGACTGTATTTGCCAAGAAGCCGACTTTTACTTTAGTCGTACCTCCCGCGTTGTCCGTCTTTAATGTCCCTGGCTTCCCAGGGATGAGGTTTGGAACATGGCACTGTTGCTCGTCAGTGTCCTGGGCCGATTACTGATCAGAGGGTTTCACCGGAAAAAAACATTTTTCGCGGCACACCGTTGCCAAAAGACCATCAAGTTCAGTACCCCGACCCAATGTAAATGGACGGCTAATTAAACCGAAAGAAAGACGCAACCCAGAATCCAGTCAGCAGTTTGCAAGTGCGGCTCGTGTGAAAAATGTGTCAGGCCAGAACGTTAACACTACAAATTGATCCATAATCAATCTTTGCATGAAAGTCCTCATGACCGGCTATTTTGGAGTGCTTTGAAATACTAGGAGCGTTATTGTGGTTAGGGATGCTTCTAATCAAATATATTCACGTAGACGATGTAAGAGGCACTTACAATATGCAGGCAGAGGCGTGCCTTATCATACAGATCTTGCAGATCTTGCCTGTTTATTTGGATTAGTTCCTCGCTACAGTAAAAAGATCTGATAGCTTTAGGTAGCTAGCTTTAAGATAGGATCGGCAGTCTTTCTTCAAACCCTGCGACAAGGCAACAATGCTCTTTTTGTGAAAGGCTGAAGTAACATGACTAAATTCACACACTCACAAAGGAAACACGTGCTCATGCAGTCATACGCAAAGCAAAAGCACGTACGATTGTCCAAACCTCATGTGGGATATAAAGTTGCTATGCATCTTGCCTTAAAAATAATTCTCAGAAAAGTTTTGCTTTCCGAAGCCTTAAAAAATACCAGATTCTCTTTGACGAAAGACAAAACACACACAACTGTTTTGTTGGTGGATCCTGGTCGAGCGATGCACTTCAAACCAGACCAGAGGTCGTGTGCTTTCAGAGAAAAAAAAAACAGTTACAAATTCCGGTTGCGGGGGTATCATCTCAGAGGAGGAGATTCAACAAACAAGATTCGAAGACAAAACACCGTTAATTAAACAAAGGTAATTATAAACGCCGTCTTATCACAGACAAAGATTCAAATGGATGTTTCAACTGCTTGTCCCTGCTGAGTAAGACTAAAAGGCTTGAGGCGATTGATGGAAATTTTCAAACTCACATAAGTTCCCTAATGGTTGCTTTCATCTCCGAGTGTTTTGATCATTTTTAGACAAAGGACAAAGCATAAATTTTAGTTATGTCGCGGGGATGAGCTCAATTTCAGGAAGTGGGAAGGACTTTTGAGTTTGAAACTAACAATCAGTGGATATTTTAGGAGTTGCTAAAATTATGTGGTGCAAATTCTGGTCCGAAGAAACGTGGACGGACCCAGTCTCCAATTGCCAGTTGACTTTCGTCTGATTTTTTAAGTTTCATGGGAGTCGTTCGAGAGTCACGTTGGGGGCTTTTATGGAGTGGGAGGGTAGGGAACATGATAATAATCTCGGCAGTCAGTGATTCACGAAATAGTAATTTTTTTTTTTTTTGGATAACCTCTCTCCCTTATCAGTAGTAGTTGTGGTGGTGGTGAGTGATGATGATGATGATGATGATGATGATGAATCCTCGAAATAAAAAAAAACCGAATCCAAATTAATATTAAAATATGCATCGAGAAGCTTCTTAAATAAAATACTAGAGTTGAATCAAGCAAAAAACTTTGATGGCTTAACTCCACTCTAGCCTGAGTATCGGGCGGGGGAAGGGGGATTGTAGGACGGTCTGATACTCTTGGAAAAGTCGAACGGATGGTTAAAATTGTTTCGGGTTTGGATGGCGTGTTTCGTAGAGCAAACATTTTAAACTAATCACATGACCTGGAATACACCTCCAGTCCGATCTATGAACCTCTGTAACGTGTCGTGGTTTGTCCATGCAATCCAGCATTCTTTCTCGTAATATCTTTTATATAGAAAGGGAGAATTTTAACTACTCTGATTTGTATAATTCAATGTGCTTATATAGCTACCAAAAGGATTTTAGAATCGATAGGTCAGATACATGCACACGCAGGTATCGAACCTCAGTTCACAGCAGTGATCCGTGCTTTAATGACTTTTTGTCAGTTTCCGCGACTTTCAATTTTAATAATTTTCTTTTAAATTCCAATTTTAGACTGAAAAAAAGTGAGATATTGCAAACAAATCAACGATCGTCTATGTTTGTTTCGGACCTGTACTCACAACAAACGCATTGCCAGTCAGACTTGGGAGGATCTGAAATGTTTTTATTCATAACAAATTGAAACAAAACATACGATTTTTAACGCGAAGAATATGTACTAGGTAATTTTTCGTTCGAATGTATGCGAAGAAAAAAGCGTGTTTTTCTTATATATTTTGTTGTTGTTTTGATATACGTGACTGGCATAATTTGCGACTGTACTGTTTGCGAGCAATAGTGACTCTTTTTGTTCAGTTGAGTTGATCATCGAAATAACATACTCAATATTCTTTGCAACGACAGGCTGTTCATGTTTATGTTCAATGGTTTTCAGCAAAACTTCGCTGGTGTAGCGCCTCCCACACACTGCGATCACATGCTTTTTCATTAATTCCGGGGGGAGCAGCACACTTCAAACAACAGTATAATTCAATATATTACATCAAATTTTTTGGGGGGTTTTAATTTCTTTGTTTCGATACATTATATTGAACACACTTTGTCTTAAATCTCGATTATTTTTTAAATTTTTCGGTGCGTTTATTCCTTAAAAAAGAAGAAGAAGAAATGACTGCGTGAGCCATCAAACTCACCCTGGCGTTTGCACGTGTACAATATAAAGACTTCATGTGTGACGTGACGATCTGCGTGCAGGACTGCATGTTTGAAGTCAGCGCGACCACAAGTGAAGAAAACAGTCAATATCTATTCAGTTTAGAGGCGGAGAAGCAGGGGCAAGTTCATCGCATTTTTCTGCTTCATAAACTTAAGGTCTAACGCGAACCATGTAAAAGTTCCTGGGACGATTTCTGCTGTTTTGTTCGCATTGTAGTCGAAGAGGCAAGAGATCTGTCCAAGTTGATTCGACAAACGCAGAGCTTGCAAGTGCGTTTTGCACAGATTCCTTTTGGGATGGACGCAAAGACAGTAACAGCTGACCATGTCGTCAAAACATTTCTTGCTGGAGGTTTGTAGTAGTATTTTAGTTCCTTTTGATTCAAATTGTTGTTTGACGAATTGAAAGCGAACAGGCCTTGTTTTAATATAAGGTAAACAACACGACATGTCTTTCGAACACGTTTGGTCGATTGTTTTTGCTATATTGCGTGTGATCACCAAAACAAGAAATGATTAAAGTTTGCGTTTATTCATGATGGTCAAGTGTGTTTTTGACGTGAGTCGCATTTTCGTCGGTGATCGTTGCTTTTTCAGCTGATGAGGCCAGGTGATGCGTATAAGTTTAACAGCGGGTCAAATAATATTAGATCAGTTTCAGCTAGCGTCTGGCAAAACAATTTCCGATCTAAAATATCCTTAAATATTATACTCTGTATTTGCAGGAGTTTCGACATGTTGTGCCAAAACATCCACTGCTCCTTTGGAACGGTTGAAAATACTTTTTCAAGCTCAGAACATACATTACAAGGACATGGGTAAGGTCAATCTTTTAAGAGCACGTAGTACAACAGTCTGCCAAATATATAACAGAGCCCTGTCTCAATATAGGATGCCCTTAATTATGCCGTTGTTTTTGTAAGAAGCAATCTTTGTGGTAAGGAATTGATAATTCTGTAAATTTTCGATTGTTTTGTTGCAATCTCCTCGATACAATTATGATTTTGCTCCAATTGTGGAAACGGACGCTGCCGGCCTGTCAATTGATCACAGAGCAGCTTAAAAAACTTTCACTGACTCGATCGATCAATAAAACCGAGGTATGTGATTTTATTTAGACAAACCTAAAACTGTTTCGCCTTCTTTCCTAGGTGTCTTCCGCGCTCTAAGAACAATTTATCATAAAGAAGGACCTTTGGGTTATTACAAAGGTATGGGAGATCTCCATTTTCTCAATTGTTTTGCTTTGTTTTGATTCTGTTTGGTGAATTATTAACCAGGGAAACTTGTTAAGGCTTGGTAGACATTGAAATCAAAATCTAATAAACAAGGCTTTATCGGCCTGTTTCTGCAATTGTATGGACAGCAAATCGTTCTGAACTGTTTTAATTCTATTGTCTGTAAAGCGCCATTTGACTTCACTGGGAATGGTGCTATATAAATACACTGTACCGTAATATTAATATTAATATTATTTTCCTCTAAATAAATTACCATCTGGAGTGTGACCATGTTTCTTTGAAATGGAATGTGGCCATATTGTTCAAATAATGCAGTGGCAATGTAATTATTATTTGTTTGTAACACGTACAGTGCAAGGAAATATGTGCAGAGATATAAACATAACCCAGAGTTATCTTCATGACCATTCAATCACACATCATCAATCCTGACCCACCAGTAACTCAATTTTTGCATTTTATCTTTTAGCTTGGAGAGCAGTTTTTATATGGGAATTCAGTTTCCCCCTATTGCTTTCCTTTACCTTCTGTACCTATTTATATATTTTTTCCTTTTATTATTTATCAGTTTATTATCTTGTACAGTGGTAAAAAGCACTATTAAACTTAAACTTAAACTACCTGTGCTTGCCAAATTCTTTCCTTAGTAGCTGCAGCTTAAATTTGCTAGCCCCCCAAGCAGTTGGCGGAAATATAAAATGTTTCATTTTTTGCTTGTGGCATTTCAGGAAATGGGGCACTGATGCTGCGAGTCTTTCCATATGGTGCCTTGCAGTTTGTATCCTATGAGCAATACAAGAAGGTCAGTGCAATGTCTTCTTTGTAGGTTATTTGTTTGTGCGCACGCATGTTTGTGGATTTATGGGTTTCTCAGCGGAACTAGCTACACCCCCACCACTCTCCTCCACCCCCAGTTTGGAGAACGCAGTTTTGCTTTTCTTGAATGGCCAAGCAAGATAATATGCATTTCACTGAACAGCACACAGGGAGCAGAGGAGTCCTATTTGACCGTATTTCTAGTTAAATATACCAAACAATGGCAGTGTGAAATGGTCTTGTTGGTTTGAATTAACGTGCATGATCAAACTGCATACATGCAATTGTGTTACTCTGCAGTTACCCTGTGGTTGAAATCCTATCTACAAGGCTAAAGCCGCATACAGTAATGATTGTGGGCTTATCACTAGTACTTGTCACTTGTCACTAGCTTTTGCTTTCCGAAGTCGTCGTCCAAAGGGCAGCAATCATTGCCACGGATAGGATTTCAACCGCAGCATAACATGATTGCACGTATGCAGTTTGATCACGCATGGTAATTCAAATCAATAAGATTGTTTCATGCTGCCACTGTTCAGTGAATTTAACTGGAAATTCGGTCAAATAGGACTCCTCTACTCCCTGTGAACAGCATCAAAATCTGTGTTATTGGAGCTTCTCTCTCCAGTAGTCATGGCAAAACAAAAAAACTGAAAAACTCCATGAAAACTTTCACTTAAACCATCACTGAACTTCACACTAGTTAGCCTCAGTGATTCCTCTGTTGCCAGCCTGATTGAATCACTTGGCAAAAGGAACAGTCTTTAGAGAATGCCCATGTATCTGACAATGCCTCATTCAATAATATTACTTGTTGTGGGTTCAGAGTTATTCAGAGTTATTCTCAGTTCTGTAAGTTTAACTTGCTTTATTCCCCTTTCAGGTTCTGACTCCAATTTGTGATAATTGTGCTGCAAGCAAGCTTGTTTCTGGGTCTCTCGCAGGTGATTTGAAGCATATATACTGACAAGTGGACAAAAATTATCTTCTAGGGCCAGTTTACTCATGGGCACATTTAATTACAGAGCATACAGGGCTGTCACTAATTTTTGAAGTAGATGGGGATATTCAAGAAATACGCGGGGATTAGAATTACGGTAGTGAAGTCAACATGCTGGTTTTATATCAAAGTAGCCGAGGATATACCTCAAAATACCTGGGGAAAATCTCAGATCCCCGGCCCCTAATGACAGCCCTGAACATGTGACACATGTAGTTTTCAACTTTAGTTGTGATTTCAATAAAGACAATTTATTATTAATATTATTATTACACTTTATGATTATTAAACTAATATTCAGTTGGCATCGCAGCATTTTCAGGTGTAAGTCTTGTTCCATTCGCTACAGATGGGTGATGCTTGATTAACACTAACAGTTATTGTCTGTGTTTATGACCAGGTATGACGGCCTGTACATTTACCTATCCTTTGGACATTGTGCGCTCACGGTTGGCCTTCCAGGTGGCAGACGAACAGATCTATTGTGGGGTATGTCATGCGATTCGCCAGATCTTTACGACTGAGGGAGGTTTCTTAGCTTTGTACAAAGGTTATGGAGCGACCACAATTGCTATGATTCCTGCAGTGGGTGAGTAAAATAGCTTCATCCATGAATATTTGTCAGTTGTGGTACAGAAATCTTAAATGGCTATACATAGCATGCTATTTTGACTTCTTTGAACATCGAGCAGCTGAAAGGTGTCTGTGTGTTATTGACTAACCATACATGTACATACATGTCCTTTTGTTTCCTGTTGTGTATTGCTATGGATGATAAAGACAAATGAATTGAGTTTTCCAATATTCTAGTTCTGAAACTGGTCTGCAGCAAGTCAATTTAATTTCTTCAGCTTCAGTTTAGTTTATCAGTGGAGTTTGTAAATACCGATTGTGACTGTAACCTTTAAGCAAGCTGTAGCTGATTGGGTTAATTTACAAATGACAGCCAGAGAGATTGATGATAAGTGCTGAGAGATTCAGCTCCGCAAATTTGACACACGTAAAATCAGTTTAAGGGTTTTTCTCTCTTTTTACCTTCAAAAACATGTTTTATTTTTGTATACTGTGCAAGTAAACCTTTACAGTAATTTAAACAGTAACGTAGATGCCCCTAGCTCAAACTGTTACCCCAGCCTTAAGATTCACAGAAAAGTACGGTATTTCATGTTTGAATTTAGCATTTATTTGACAGTTCAGCAGTTGGATAGTGATGCTTTTGTTTTGGTGACAAGAAAATTGTTGTCACTTGAGAAAGTCACTGTGGTTGTTCAATTACAAGTATTAAATTTTCCACTCACTACTTTTCCTGCACTGTTTTCTTCAGGATTTGGGTTCCTTGCATATGAGACCTTTAAAGAAGCCATTCTTGGAATGAATGGTGCTTTGACAAAAGTCAACAAAGAGACTGGTGATACAGTTCTAACGCCATTCGGAGGACTGGTGTGCGGAGCGCTGGCTGGGGCATCATCACAGACAGTTGCGTGAGTGTTTGCATCTCATAATTTATTGCTTGTGTGCAAATTGCTGAAAATTTTATACAGAGTACTTTAAGCTAAGTGAGTTCCTGCATCCCTAAAATCTAAATTTTCTTTTGAATTAATTGTATGACAGGTATCCCTTAGATGTTGTCAGGCGACGAATGCAGCTTGCAGGGGCAGTAAGCGATGGCTATAAGTACAGGTTAGAAGATTAGTGTTTTTGTTGGAAATTATTGATCAAATGTTATGTCTTGGATTGTTCAGTTAGTTCACATAAGAGTAGAAGATAAGTTGAGGTCAATAACCATTTTCATGTAGGTGCATAGGCAAAAAGGTGATTAGTAATGATTGATCACATACTAATATGAAGGTACCTCTCCTTGCTTTAGTGGTTGCATCAACACCTTCATCACAGTGTATACGGAAGATGGTGTCAGAAAAGGTCTGTACCGTGGACTGTCAATCAACTATATGAGGGTGGTGCCCCAGGTCGCTGTTATGTTCAGTGTGTATGAGATCACCAAGCAGTTCCTAAATGGCAGTGCAGCCATGACCAATGGACGGAGTGAGTGATCCCTGAGGTGGCATGAAAGGACATGGATACAGGAACCAAATCAGAACAAGGAACTTGCAACAGAACAAGGAATAATTGAAAAAGTTTGTTGAACACTCCACTGTTGGATTGAGGAGAAAAGAGCAAGGACAAACAGCAGAGACAAGCTCTGTTTGACTCTCTTTGTTGATTTAGTATGAAAGAGGGTGTGACTGCCAAGAAAAGATTCTTCTCCAAAGAAGACAAATTACCATCCAAATATGGCAGCTGTTATGTTGAGCAAAACCTGTAACGAATGCACAGTCATGCGCTTATCAAGCAGTTTCATGACAGAGCTAAAGCTTTCATTGAGAGCTGTACTCTTTATCTTTGCTGCATGCTAAATGCAAGAACGATTAAGCTGACATGGTTCAGCATGCAACCAGATTTGTTTATCAGCAATGGTACCAGTCCTAATACAGAGGTATTTCTATATGGTTGCAAACAATGTGTAGAAACGAGATCCTGGCAAGAGCTATTGGATTCCAAAACAAAAATTGGGGTAATGATGAATAATTTTTTTTCTGAGGTAACTCTGCAATAATGAATTTAAAACCTTTAGATAAGCAAAAATGTATGGCTTAAATTACCCTTGAAAGTGCCTGGTTATCTCCACTTTGTTTAGATTGCAGTAACTCTTACTGCATAGTGTTGAACCTTGCAAAACACCTTTCTTAGAGGGGGCACTGTCATTAAGACACCACAATTTCAAGGGTAAGAGGAGGTATGCAGAACTATGAAGGCTCTGGTCAGTGAAGTAGAAAGGCTGGGACAAAATCACTGGTATGTGGACGTACATACAAGTCAGTACAGTTACAGCTGTTTTAAATCATGTGTTGATTTAGTACTTGTCCAAAACAGTGGTTAAAAAATGTAAAAATATTTGGTTAATTTATGGGTAATTTGTTAAGCAATGTATTTAATGATGTTAAGTTAAGCAGCAATTGAGGTTTACTTAAATGGGGACTTCTACTTTCTTTAAGCTAAAAACGCAGTCATACCTATTACAAGAATGCAGTATGCAGAATGCACTATGACTACTTGGCTTGTGTTTGGAGGTCAGTTTCTTTGTTGAAGAGATGATGTCTTTAAAGTGAAATAAGATGAATATCACTGTTGGGATTATATTAATTAACTTTGTAGTAACTATTTCGCCAATTATGAGTCATACTGTTTATGGAATTGAAAATATTATGGTTAACTTTTCGATGGAAAGGTGCTTTGGCCAAAGCTGCTCATTGTATTTTAAGGATCATAGTGAAATGTAAATGACGTTTATAGCGACAAAAAGGGATATTTTTATTTTACTTTGCAGGTGACGGAAATAACAATAATGTCAATAAAATTCATTGAGATATTTATCTTGAGCAAGTGCAAACATTTCAAATAAAGTATTAAATTTATTGGGGACAAATTTAGCGTTTCTTGATGCGCGTATCGCTCGTGAAGTACCCTTTCTGTACCATTATTGTATCTGCCGGAGGGAAAACAGGGGATCTAATTCTAATTCTTGGTCCCAACCGTATGAGAGCGTCTCCCCTCTCCAAACAACCCACAGCAGAAGATATCCTCTGTCTCTGCCGATAATCCTCCGACGGCAGAATGTATCCTCGTGTCTTTACCGATGATCTTCCGACAGCAGAAGGTATCCTCGGTCTTTGCCGATAATACAATGTATTTCTGCGAAGTTCGACCTCAGTCAGGCAGGTATACTATCGAGGCTTCCTTCGGTACGGTGCAGTAAGTTAATGAATACGCATATTGTCGGTGACCACACCCTGGGTATCATCGTCAAGAGATGAAAAAAAGGCCAGGTAAAATGTGTCCGCCTCCAAAATTGGTTCGTTTCTCTTGCTGAATTCTACACGAACGGACTAACAGTTGCCTGGTTCAGTTGGTAAGGTGACCAACACAGCAGAAGAGTGTGTCTGGAATTCTATCTTAACTCAATACTAAATTTTGTTTACCATGGAAACAAACCATAAGCACTTCTTTTGGACAACTGCCTCAATTCATGATTTCGAACCATCCTGCTTCCAATCAACTTAGTCGGGTGGGATTTGTATGGTGGCCCATTAACGCCATAGCATTTTTTGCACTTTTTTAAAACATTATTGTATTATTTTTCATTATTATTAATTCTTTTTTTTAATTCTCTATTCAATTGAGGAAATATATATGTTTTCATTTTTATTTCAAACGAGCTACACGGCCCATTGACGCCATAGCAAAAAAAAAAAAAAAAAAAAAAAAAAGCTTCATGGCCCATTGACGCCATAGACCATAGTGCAGCTCGGGTAACCACGGGTCACCCAAGGCATTACTGCAATGACCACAATGCCTTTCGCGGCATATTGAAGTGCAAACTGGTGTGGTATCCTGTCAAAACAACTTACAAAATACTTTAATATTACTTCAGTCTCCTTTCATCATGTCAACGAAAAGAAAACCTGCGTGGGACAACTATAAAGATCGTGTAGCTAAGAAGAGAACGCAGAAAGAAAAGGGAGCAAATCCGAATTTGACTGATGGACTCACGGTGCAGCGATTGTCAGCGAACGTGGAGGGAAAATGCCAGAAATATTCTCGCATAGGCCCTTTAACGTTAGTGCCATTTCAACAAGATCTCGAACTTACATTAGAAAACATCAAAGCTGCTTGTAAGACTCATTTTTGTACAGAACTCGAATGTGATGTTCTTGCCGGGGAAAGAGGTCCGTCGTACACTGACATCAGTCAAATCAAGAATTGGAAGGTTGTGCACGTGCGTTTCGTAGAAAGCTTAGTTCATCCCACAAGCACAAAGAAACAGCCTTTTCACCAAAGCGAGCCGTTAAGAGGGAGTCCTAGAAAAACTGTATCCCACATCCCGCCGAAATCGGTATCTGTAGCGAAGTCGTCAGTTGTGCCTTCCATATCTCTAAGTCAGATGCTGAAGTTAGGTAAAGTCATTGCGGCTCCTGAAGTGGATATTGTAACCCTCAAGCTGGAAGAGTTTTCTTTGACTAACATGGAGTGGCTGAATCCTGTGGAAGTCAAAATTTCCCTTGAGCGGAAACCATTTGCAGAAGGGGCATTCCGTGAAGCTTATATGGCAAAATCCATTGCTGGCCTTCCCAAAGGGAACTATGTACTGAAAAAATACAAGGAAAGCGAAAAACAGGGAATCGAGGTGTTGTTTGGATCAATTGAAGCCCACACAAGGAAGTCAGTGCAGCTGAATGCATTGGCCCGAAATTTTGCACAGAATATGGCTATGGAGGTCCCACTTCTCGAATTTGGTCAGACCTTTAGTTACAATAAGGTATACTTCTCATCTTTGAACAATGAACATGTGACACTGGAAAGCCATCTAGACGGAACATTCAAGAAGTACATCAACAACACTGGAGAAATGTGTGTGGCACCTGATGATGTCAGTGAAATTAGCCATAAAGCTGAGACATATGTTCACTACACTTATGTTAAATCTCAACAACAACTGATGGTTACAGATATTCAAGGGGTAGACTACACACTGTGTGACCCTGAAGTGGCAAGCTCTGAGCTAAAAGACCCTGATGACAACTCCTTTCGTTTCTGCACTGGCAACCTGTCCTTTCAAGCTATTGATAAGTTCTTGAGTAGTCACGTTTGCAACAATTACTGCAAGATGTTAAAGCTTTCGATTTGATTGATGCAAGTGACCATATTTTGAAACACTCTCATGTTTGCACCCCACTAGCACTTGCAGTGCAGCTTCTATGTGCTTACACTGCCTATACGTTTGGTTGCATGTTGTATTTACAAAATGAACTAATTATTATTAACAATATAACTTGTCAAAGATTGTTGTGTTAGTTTTTTGGAAAACATCATCTAAAGTTTCCTAATTGTATTACATTATTGTAATACATTCAGTTCACATTGTGCTTTTCCCTCTTAAAACTTTATATACTTTTGTTACTGTTGATAAGAGGAAGTATGCAACGTGGCTTTCAGATCTCACTGTAAATGTTCTAATTGATTCCAAGTTTCTATCATTGGAAGGTATACATTTTTTCTACAATTATGACCCCCTCCCCTTTACAATGTTTTGTCAACTTATTGCAAGGTAGTAGATACCAAACTTTTTACTGCAACATACTGCTGGGGGATGGGTTAGGTTAAAGAGAAATCAGATACATGAAAATGCATTGCACATCAAGAAACATAAAATGAATGCATTTTGTCTCAATTCAGAATGGCCACCAATGTTTTTGGAAATAGGTTCATACCTACATAGACATCAAGTTATTTACGTCAAAATTATCTCTTAAAAACAAATATGCATTAGAAGCCTGTGCTGGCTTGATATCATCTGTGTCCGGTATGTGTCTTTGGCACTCCTGTCTGAAAGTATCATCCAGAAAGTCATCAGTGTTATCAAGGACACCAGAGAATTCTGCAACTTCTCTTAGCTGCTCTTCTGTTATGACATGACCACACTTCTCACCACCATATTGATTTGGACAGGTGTATATGTGCTCAGGTACACCAGTTGGAAGTTCTTTGTTTTTTTGTTTCCTTACTCTGTGTGTATTCCAGACTGTTTCTCTAAAAATATCAAGTTCCTTTTGTATTACAGGCACATAGACATATGACATCATCTTCCTAAGGAAATAAATTAGTGAAATAGGATTCTTAGCTTGTCAAATCTTTAAGCTTCTTTTCCAAAATTTAACGGCAACATATTTTATAGTAGAGTAGATTCAATCAGTCTAAGCATGAACAATGCTAGCTAAAATTAATTATGAAAAAATATATGAAATAACACTCGTGACCAATTTTACATGTAACTATGGGATGTTCCTCCAAAACATTTTAATACCCCAACTCAAGTCATCACAACTGAGAGTCCTTTAAATTTATTGAAAGAAGACATGTATTAGTTCAGGCATAGATCCAGGCAGTGCATTGGGTGACTATTCGCCCTCCTTTTTGGGTAGCCAATCCTTAGTTTTTGGGAGGGAAAAATGGCTACCACACATTAAGTAACCCCCTGTTGCAAATCCTGGATTCATACCTGCAGTTCTCCAGTCTCTTACATGTAATGTATCTTATGATCTTACTGTGTTGTAAGCAAAACATGACATCAACTTTGTATCAGCCTAATGCACTTTTCTACTAAATTCTCAAACAATATGATTTTAATGTACCTCTCTATTTCCTCTTGTGGGTCATAGAGACCATCTTCTAATAGAGTGGACAACTGACTTTTGAAATATGCTTCCATTCTCTCTAACAACTCCCTCCACCATCTCTCGATCTTATTTTCAGTAGATGGCCCATATAATACAGATTCTGTAGCATCCTCTAAGTCACCATGCTGAGCTTGAAGGTAGCAGTGGATAGTTGCCATTACACCCGTTTCTGTTCCTCTGTCCACCCTAATCCTTGATGGTAATACTGGAGACAAATTTACTTAGTTAATATCTTGGGTTTTGTTTCTTATTTCGATAGCTTGGTTTATATATTCAGATGCAGTATTTGCAAGCATTGTGTTTTCTCTTTTCCTTCTCATTCTTCTCATCTCCCCAGTAGTGCAGGTTATAATTTTATATTAATAGGCATGTTCTCTTGCAGTACATATTCCCTTACATTAAAATATTTACCTCTGCTCTCAAATAAGTAGTCAAAGTAGAACTTTCCAATAATTTTTGGGTCGTTATTTGATGTCCATATCCGTAGGAAGTTTACTCTACCGCTGAACGTGTCTTGGCCTCCGTAAATACAAAGGGGAAACATCGAATTTTGGAATCCACAAAGTTTGTCGTGGCCATCTAAAGACATAGTGAAATCAGATCCCTAAAGAGAAAATGACATTTCTTATGTAATATAAGCAAGAAGACCAATGGAAAAGTGGAGAAGAAGACACTGCTTGAAAAAGAACGTGCTTGTGGAAACTCAAGCGAAACATGAACTCGTATTCTTACAGTAGAAGTGAATGTCTTCCTCCTTGCTCGTTTGGGTTGCCCTACCCCTCCTCTTTCTTCGAGGCCTTTTGGATTAACATCAGCCATCACGTTGTAAACCAAGTTTCTTGGCACATTTAAACCATGCAATTCGCGGATTTTTTTGTGAAGAGCACGGTAACCAAGTAAACGTCCCGGTCCATCCATTTCTTCCACGACTGCTCGTTTCACGTCTTCCACGTCTATCGCATAGTTAATAAACTTGATCCCGAAGTGTTGAAGCCGTCGTGAAAGAGTCCTTAGACTCCACGCATACATGGGATAGTGAACTTTCATTAAATCTAAGATCTCTGATTGACTCAAATTACGCTGAACGTACAGTTTGAGATCGTCTTTTAACTCGAGGTCCTCCTCCCAATCTGGGTTTCTTTTACGAGACGCCATGATGGATTAGATTGAGGCCGAAAAGGGTCATGGTCTATGGCGTCAATGAACCATGAAGCTTTTTTTTTTTTTTTTTTTGCTATGGCGTCAATGGGCCGTGTAGCTCGTTTGAAATAAAAATGAAAACATATATATTTCCTCAATTGAATAGAGAATTAAAAAAAAAGAATTAATAATAATGAAAAATAATACAATAATGTTTTAAAAAAGTGCAAAAAATGCTATGGCGTTAATGGGCCACCATAGATTTGCGCCAAGTAAAATCCCCGGGGGGTACTCAACAAAATTTCATACGGGGAGGTTCCGCCCTGGGTCCAACTCACCCCTTACCCTTTTAAATACCATTTTCAGCAGAAAACGTACCCCTTTCGTATACCTTCTATTAAAAAATGGTACACCTTTCACGTACCTACTCAAAACAACGGCATCCCTTCTCAACCCTTGAAATGAAGTTATGACTGAACATCAAGCGTTACCGGAAGAGATGTCAAAAGAACAAAAAAAATACCCAAATGACAGATTTCCCTCTCCTTTGATTTATTTCAACCCGTGAAATCCCTCTCCTTTCACTCCTGTCATGCGGAGCCTCCCCGAATAGGACATTATAGAGAGTACCTCTCGCCCCCCAGGGCTACAAAAACACCTTTTTGGACTGCTTTCTCAGCCTTCCCGTTCCTTGCTGTTGATTGCTTAAGCGGTCGACCATGCAGACAGGTTACTGCCTAGGGGGGAGGGGGTGGGAGGGTCGACTCTGCAAATGTTTGGGTGGGGCTGTGCCGCTGGGATTCTGTAACCCTTACACTAAACCAGACCAAGTCCAGGTGCATTTTCCACCCTTGTACTTCACTGAACACTAAAAATCCCTATTATACGTGCGTGCCTTCTTTGCTTTTAACTTAATGGCCGGTAAATTTTCCGTGTTGTTTTTTTTTCGAGCGTCAATTCCCAGGGAAAATAGCCAGATTCTACAACAACTACAACATTATCTTTATTTTTAACAATTATAATAACAAAGGCCTTTGTTTCCCGCAGTTGGCTTGGCTATTCTAGGCAGGCTACTTAAAGTAATTGTAAATAATAGGCTCACAAGGAATAGCAACAAAAGAGAGATGCATACGCATTTAGCCAAAGAGAAATAGACAAAAAATATGCTAAACCAAAATCGAAGAGAAAGGTAGTTAAGCGTGCATTCTAAGCACGTGTTTGCATCTTAATTATTTTTGCTAAGACAGCAATTGATCAGTTCTTGGAAAATGATACCTCATTTTAGACAAAACTCTATAACTTCTGTACACAGCGGCACATGCCTATATGGATAGGCTATTCTTAGAGAAACCTATTTGGGTTGGCGTACGTTTGCAGACTGTATCACGTAGAAAGGCGGCTGAGTCAAATGCTTACGAGTCGACTGCGTGTCAACTCGAACGCCTGTCGAGCCCGCGTTGGGTCGCATCCAAAACTAAGTGACACGAAATATAATTCCTGAAATTCGCTTTCCCCTTCCTCTGATAAGGTCTTTTGTCACAGTCTTATCATAATCACAATTGGCATGGTACTTTATTATCTTTAACATTATCGTTCAACTTTAAAGAAGTTATTATATTGTATTGTATTGTATTGTATCGTATCTACGTAGTTATCCATTGTTTCTGAGAGTCCTCCAAATTCAACTTTGTCCTTTATCTAGGAGTGTTCTGATATCGGAAAAGACAAGTCAAGAGTACTTTGCTTCGTCTAGTGTTTCAAATAGCCTCACGTTATCAAGGGATTTTTTTATAGGATGAGCGTGACCCGAAACACGCCATTACAAGCAGCAACATTAGTACATTGTATTCGTTTTGATTTATCATATTCGAAAATCCTGCGTAGATCGCTTTCTCGACAGAAATTCCGAGTTGAATTGAAATGAAAACTAAAGCTCGTTTATGAAATGCTTCATCAAAATTTCAACTGGATATAACCAACTCCTTTTTACCGGAGGAGACTTTATTTGGATTGCGAAATAAGGCGGCTAGCTAAAAATTAATACACCAGTCCAAACTTGAATTCGTAGTAAAAAAGTTCTTTCCAAACAAGTCTGTTTTAGATAGGAAAATATTTCTTTGAAACCCATGAAACAAGGAGAGAAACGCAAGCTTATATCATTTTGAGTTTATTTCATGGGGGGAAACTTTTACGACCGGGAGGCTCCGCCTCGAGATCCAGCCCCGTATACTTCAATACAATTTTTGACAAAAAAGGTACCCCTTTCGTACATCTCCCATTAAAATATGGTAGCTACAGATTAAACGGAAGTCTTTTTGTTACTTTCATGTGGCGTTTAATATATTCAAATGATGCAGCCATAGGATGCGTATTTTCGAAATATTTTTAGTCCTTTTAAATACCTAAATGACTGATTTCCCTACCCTTTCTTGTTCATCAAATCATAAAATCCCTACCCCTTTATATACCTGAAGCCTCAAAACGGTACCCCCTTCAGGTGGAGCCTCCCCGTATAGGTTATCACAAGGAGTACCCCCGGGGTCCAATTGCTATTCATGACCTGAGACGTGACTCACAAATTGCTACACGGAAAGGTTTTTTTACGTGACGTAAGCTCTAGAAACAAAACACTCGTGATAATAAAAAACTCTTGAAAGAATACCAACACACCACTTTTGCTCTAGCAGGTCTTGAGCTTGTGTTGAAAATTATTTTCTCCGCACAGGGTCGGATTTTCGCACCGCACAAACTTTCGCTTCTGTCCAGCGCTAAGACACAGTCGGCGGAAGGTAACATGGAAAACGGACAGCAAAAACTGGTTCTTTCAGCTATTTTTTCTGGAGGTAAGCCTCAGACGTGATTATAACTAGAAATTTTAACTCTCAAAAGTTTTGAGAGAAATTTCGAACAATCAAGTTTTATATAAATTGTCATATATGCAAAGGTTTTATGTTGGGACCGTAATATAAAGTTAGAACCTGACTTTCATTTTAAATGTAGGTTTGACACCGGAAAGTACAATTTTATTCAGTGGCTTCAATGATTTGCACAGTTACTTTTTTAACTTTTGATATATATTGACCATGTATCGAAAACACTGCATAGCACTGATGATAGCCAAGTCGGGAAGTTTAAGAAACAAGGACGGCGACGGCAACGAGAAAGCCACAAAACAATAGGTTTTAATGAGCAAAAACGATACCCTGCACGTGCGTTTTATAGTTTTGTACATTTCTTTACCATCTTCTGTAAACCAACAACGTGAAATGACCTAATTTTAGGTTTTCTCGAGGACGTGAGCGTATGACGGCAAAATCTTCTTTCTTTTCCCCCGACTTTGACGTCGTTCATAGTAACTTCGTTCCTGGAGAGTTCGCCAGCATTTTCCAAGTTAAACAAATTGGAATGATTACGAAAGAGTTACAAAAACGAGAAGTTCTATTTTTTTTTTAACGCCGTTCTTGTTGTAAGTCAAACTTGTCCCTTCCCCCACCTCCCTCAGGATTATGGAACTGTGCCCGATTTTTTCTGAAGTGAACAAGGACGAAACAGGAAGATAAGGTTTCGCTTGTAGCTTCCGTAAACCTGTTCGAGCAATCCCAACCCCGCTTTCGCGACATGTCTGTTGTATTTTTACTCATTTTGAAAATTATGCAACAACAACAGTGTATTTGCTTTCCCACAAGTAAAACAGAAAAACAGAAAAACGGAAGGATGACATCAAGGGTTTTGACGTCATAATGACGTCAGAACAGCAAGCGACGAGCGTGACTAAGTAAGAAAGCAGTCACGTTTTTACGGCTCGTTCGTTTCCGTGATCCTCTGATTTTAGTTTTCAGTTCCGTAAGGGGCTAAAAATTTATTTTGTGACATAATCACTGATTCAGAAGCAATATGCGATAAGGACAATCGAGTGACAAATACAATCGAACGGCCTCGTCATAAGCCTTATGTTTTAGCTTAGTACCTCAATAATACGAGCTTACGAGCTTAATCCCAAACTGGAATTAACTCCCGGGAATTAACTTGAAAAACTAGCTCTATTATCAAAGCTAATCTATTCTTTGAATTTGTAGGGTTTTCAACATGTTGTGCAAGAACAGCTTCAGCCCCACTGGAAAGGTTAAAGATTCTTTTTCAAGGCCAAAATCGACATTACAAAGACCTTGGTGGGTTCCGTGTCGTATTGTCCGCTTGTAGCGATCCATCAGTCAAAAATACTGTATTTATTTTCAAGAGATATCAAATAATGTTTATATAAACTCCAACTGTCACTATAACTGATTGTAGTTGTGTTTTGTTTTGCTGTTAGGAGTGGTAAAAGGATTGAAGGAAATTTATCGCAGAGAAGGCACTGTAGGATTCTATAGAGGTAGATAATAAAAATGACATGTATGCGTCAGAACACTTCAACCTTTTTTAAGCTTTTAAAACTTATTTAAGGCAACGGGATTGAAACAGTTTACGTTTGTGTTGTGGTTTAAATCGTAGCATGGGGCGGGGGGTGGTGTTAAAATAGAAAAAAGGGAAAGACTGTGATCCGGAGTATAAAAATGACCGGGGTGCTCGTCTTATAGTTTTAGCCAAGAGGACGGCAACGGCAATGGGAACGCCACAAAACAATAGGCGTAATGACCAAAAACAATCGTGCTGCACGTGCGTTTTACAGTTTTGTACATTTCGTTGCCGTCCTCTACAAAGCGACGACGTCAAATGACCAAATTTTAGGTTTTCTCGATAACGTGAGCGCCGAACTTTAACGCCGTTCATAGAAATCTAGACCCTTGACAGTTCTTCAGCATTTTCCATGATAAACAAATTGAGATAATCGCGACAGAGTTAGCAAATCTAGAATGACGTTTTCGTACGTTCCCTGTTAGTAGCGCTTTGGGTGCTAAAACCTAAAATGACCGCTGGCAGAGTTGTCGCGGTACATTTTAGGGGTCCTTAGGAACGGACCATTAGGAAAGTTATGGAGGGGGGGGGGGGGGGAGGGGATTTTCGAGCAGCACAAAATTTCTTTTTCACTAATTTTCCTTCGCATGAATTTTTTTTTTTGTACTTCAACCGCCGGCCCCCCGCCCCCATAACTTTTCTAATGGTCTGTCCCTTAACCCTTTAACCCCCAAGGGGTCTCCCTTTGACGAGTAAAATCGTCTGGCGTTACACAGAGTAAAATCTATAAGTGCCATTTGGCACTATCGGGAGGGAAAGGGTTAAGGTTATCAGTCTGAAAAATGATGGGACCTATGACCTATTGATCTTGTTTTCCTTTGACGTCCCAACACCCCAACCACTCAATAGTGCAGCCTCCTGGCCAAGTTACATTTTTATTTTTCTGTGATAACTAATGTTTATTTCTGGTACAGGAAATGGAGCCATGATGGTGCGCACATTTCCCCATGGCGCAGTACAGTTTGTGTCATATGAGCAGTACAAACAGTTTATGGAGTCACTGTTAGGCAAAGGTTCTGTGAGCCACTTAATATCTGGGTCTCTGGCAGGTATTCACTAATTATATACATTACTCCTATTTAACAAGTATAAATTCACTTTGACTGTAGGTGTATACTTTGATAATGCACAGGTGACATTAAAATGTTGTATTTCAGTGCAAGAAGCATTATGTGGTTTTAACCATTGTAACCCTAAGATCAAAATTTAAATTCCCATTTGTTGCTCCAACACATTTAGAGAGAAATTATTAACTAAAGATAGTTGGAATAAACAGGTTTGATAAAACTGAGTCTGTGCAGAATTGGTTACAAGACTAGTAAATGTAATTCTTAATACCACTTATTAAATGTAAATCCACAAACTAAGGTTATTAAAAGTTGTTGGTGAAAAATCTAACCAGTTCTTAGTTCTATTTCATCTTGTATAAACTGAAGTTTGTGTTATATGACTAACAGTTTATCCCCTTATTTTTTTGTCAGGGCTTACAGCTTGTTCAGTCACATACCCTATGGATACTGTGCGCTGCAGATTGGCATTTCAAGTGGCTGATGAGCGATTGTATCTGGGAATCCGTCATGCCATAAGAGAAATCTCCAATTCTGAGGGAGGCTATGTCGCACTTTACCGTGGCTTCTGTACGCAGTCTCTTGCCATGATTCCCACCATAGGTAAGAAACCTTTGGTACCTAAGGTATTAGTATTATATTACATTGTTATCACTATTATTTTACTATTATTTTTTTGAGTTGTATGCTTCAGTTGGTGGAGTACTGGTAAATCTTCATTGCAGCAAACATATTTTACCTTTGTCTTTCTGGTTTCCAGGTTTAGGCTTCCTTGTCTTTGAGAGCTTGAAAGATTGTCTTCTTTCCATGAATGGATTACTAACAAAAACAAAGAATGATACAGGAGAGATAGTTCTTTCAGCAACTGGGAGTTTAGCATGTGGTGCCACAGCGGGGATGCTGTCACAAACAGTGGCGTAAGTTTACAGATCAAGATCAATGTTTGTAATATTACTAATATTAACACTGCTGAACACCATCATCATGGTTTTTTGTCACTATGATTTCAAAAGCCATGAGTTTTGGAATGGCAAACTTTCTAGAAGTGTAAATTATTAGTCACCTTTCAATTTGCACATAAAAAAGGCAAGAGAAAACAGAAAGTACCCCAAACCCTTTTGGCCAGGATTGTAGTTTGGTTGGAAAACACCAGCACTGATTTACCAAATCAATGCATTAAAACTACAGCCATTTTCAAATTTGTTGTGTTGAGTTATGCCATGGTTATGTTTTCAGTTACCCCCTTGATGTTGCTAAGAGAAGAATGCAGCTTGCTGGAGCAACACACAATAACAAGAAATATAGGTGAGTCTCATAGCATTATAACCTTAGCTAAATGTTGGCCCCTGCTCTACCCCTTAGTAATATAGTGAGCTTTTTATTACAGCTTGGATCATTGATGTCACAAGAGTTTAGTGTGGTTGTATGGGGAGCAGGGTTGGCACAGTGGTGAGAGCGCTCGCCTTCCACCAATGTGTCCTGGGTTTGATTACCAGACTCGCATCATAAGTGGGCTGAGTTTGTTGGTTTGCTACTCTGTTCCAAGAGGTTTTTCTCCGGGTACTCTGGTTTTCCCCTCTCCTCAAAAACCAACATTTGATTTACCGGTAGTTTAAAAGGTTTATTTGATTTACGGTCTCCCTAATCAGCTAAAGTGATTTGAAATTTAAATAAAGTTATTATTATTATTATTTCTTCATGCTCACTTCTTTACTTAACTTCCTTTCTTTTCTTTTGTCAGTCGCTGCTTCACTACTTTAAAGACAGTCTACACGGAAGATGGTGTCAGAAGAGGATTGTATCGAGGCCTTTCTCTCAACTATTTGAGAGTTGTTCCGCAAGTGTCTGTTATGTTTGCAGTGTATGAAATTTCCAGACAGTTCTTGATGAGCTGATCCATAAGGAGGTCAATTCAATCATTACTCAAACCATAATTTTTTTATGCCAGCAACAAGATTGGCAAGACAACCTTAACATGTAGAAATGCTATTATTAAGAGTGACCTGAGTACCTTTTAAAAAAAGAGGACTTAATATATGTTGGCCAATGATGAAGACAAATTTTGTATATTTTTAATGTAAATATGTAACTATGTAACATACTGGCAAATCAGTGTATTGACATTGAAATAAGTAATTGTTTTATTATTTGTAAAGTATTTACAATTTGAGCCTGAAAAAAATTTGTGTCAATCAAATTGAATTAAAGACTGGAAAGTTCTGAATTTTACATGAGGTCTTGTGCTTTTTTTGGAGGGAGTTTTCACCCAGGGGGTTAGCTGGATTTCAAGTGACGGGTATGATTGAATGGGGGAAAAATCAAAACCCAAAAAGATCCCCAGGACTTCCAAGAAAACCCCCAAAATCCCATGCTGAATCTCTGAGCCTTAAAATTTTCCAGAAAGGATTCTACTTTGTTGGCACTATACTCCCAATCTTAAATCATTAAGCCCCCTAAAAAAAGACTTCCCAACTTAACCCACCCAAGAAAGTTTCGGAATCAAAGACTTCAAAACTCAAAAAAAATTTTCGATCATCCCAGTCTCCGTCACTTGAAATCCGGAGTACCCCCCTCCCCTGGAGTTGCGGATTTAAGATCCAAGTTACTCACGAGATGGATAGCTTTCAAGAAGAAGTTTGTAGTAATTGTAGAGAGAAAACCTAAAAAAATTCTGGGTTCCTGAGTGCCCATTTCCCCGGAAAAATGCATCACCTTCTGTCACGCCCCCTGTCACGCCCCCTACACAAAGAGACCAAGCAGATTTATGGGACACTATGTAACGAGATCAAATACTTGTTGGCGTAACCAGCTATATCTAGCCCGGTTAAAAGGAAATTTGCTCAGTTTTGTCCCTACATTCCAAACGATGTCTGATACAACAGGAAAGGTAAACTATATGTCAGTACTGTTAAAACAATCTTTCTCGATTGTAGCTTTCCAATCTGATGTCACGACATCTCACAATGAACATGCGGACAAACGGATCCGTCAGTTGGTGTCGATTGCGACAAACGAAATATCCGAATACCTTATTTTGCGCCTTTTTCTAGGCCCTTTTG
>OX419337.1:21853805-21868805 GCA_948470475.1 Galaxea fascicularis
AGGAGTAGTCCCAGTCTCCTGAGTTAGTATTAGAGAGCTTAAGCAACGACGGCGGCGACGGCAACGGCAACGAGAGCGTAACTTTTTCGTGATTATTCCAATTTGTTTAACATGAAAACTGCTGGCGGACTATCTAGGGTCTTAATTAACTGTGTCAGTACGGTGTAAAAGCAAAGAAAAAGAAAGAAAAACTTGCCGTCATGCGCTCACGTTCAAGAGAAAACCTAAACTTTGGTCATTTCACGTTGTTGTTTCGCAGAGGACGGCAAAGAAATGTACCAAAATGTAAAACGCACGTGCAGAGTATTGTTTTTACTCATTAATCCGATTGTTTTGTGGCGTTCTCGTTGCCGTTGCCGTATTCGTTGCTTAAGCTCTCCATTATGAACAATAAATGAATTAAGGGTGCTAGGTTCTAAAGAAACTGTGGTGCTGCGTCGGTGGGGAGTAGACGGAACTTTGGTTTTATCGACGGTGTTGATAATGTAAATTGGCCACCGCACAGGGTTTCAAAATGCTGAAGTTTCGAGCGTTAGCCCTTAGCTTCGTCAGAGCGAGTCGAGGAATTTTGTGTTGTGTGTGGTTTATACAAAGATGGAGCTACGTTATTAGGGAGCTTTAGCAAAGATGACGGCAACGGGAACGCCACAAAACAATAGTCTTAGTGACCAAAAACAATTGCTCTGCACGTGCATTTTACAGTTTTGTACATTTCGTTGCCGTCCTCTACAAAACAACAACATCAAATGACCAATTTTACGGTTTTCTCGAGAACGTTAGACTGTTCCTCAGCATTTTTCATGTTAAACAAATTAAGATAATCGCGAAAGAGTTAGAAAATCGAGAAGTAATCTTTGAAATGACGTTTTTGTCGCCGTCGCCGTCGCCGTCGCCGTCGTCGCTCTTAAAGCTCTCTATTGGTGGGAACCTAGTAACGTGAAAAACAAGAATAAATTAAAAGAATGACAAGCGTTCGTTCGGTGGCCAATTTACATTATAAGATCTGTTCATAAAAACAAAGTTTCGTAGTAAAAGAACAGTGGAGAGAATGGCGGTCAAACAAAGAAATAAGAAAGATTCGTCAAAGGTAAGGTTGTCTGTTTGAGTAGCATACAGGACGGACCCTAATAGTTAGTAAGAGATTCTGATTGGTTCATTGCCCTGTTTACGTCCATTGTGCCGATTGGTCAGATACAGTTGCTTTTGTCTTACGTCACGCGATTTCAAACAGCGCTATGAGACAGTTTTACTGTAGTAGTTTTGCTTTCTCTCCATAATCGGTCAGCAAGAGTCGCGCCACTTTCTCAGCCAATGAGAGGCAAAACCAAACCTGACCGTGACTTGCTTACAATTTCCCGCGCTTGGCACCCGGACTACATGCAAATGCTTGGAATTCTGATTGGCTCATTACGCTGTTTGTATGTGATTTGATTGGGCAGAATATTAATTACTTTCATCCTGGTTGTTGCTTAGTGATTATCAACTGAAGTTTTGGTTCTCAATCTCCAGGTTGGAAGAGCTGTGATAGCGTCCCCAAACTCGTGGATGAGTACATGGCTGGGAAGCTGAAAGTGGATGAGTTTATTACGCACACCATGCCACTGGATAAAATAAATGAAGCTTTTGACCTCATGCACGCCGGAGAAAGGTTTGTAAGAAGTAATTTTATTGATAATACTGTAAGGATTTAAACACGAAAAGGTTTTTTACCTTATCGTTATTTCTTTTTTTGATATCATGACAACGTGAGCTCTGATGAACATAATTGCGAGTGTGCACACACTAAAGTTACCAGCGTTTCGATTATCTAAGATTTAAAGTTATAAATATCTTTTAACGATTGCATGACGTGTTGAGTCTTGATCATCTGTTCTTTAAGCGTTCTCTAACCTTTTCGATACTTTGTTCTCAACGTTTCGTTTACGTGTTGTTAACCTTTTCATCATTTATTCGTGACTTGTTCATAAGCTGTTGTTTTAAATCGTTTGCTACTTTAAACTCTGAATTGTACTATGCAATATCGCTTTTTCAAGTTTTGGTTCGTAGGCAGTTCACGTTTTGATGCTACAAGTCAAACACGGGGAGCAGTGTTCTGAGTTCTAAGTGGGTTGCCTCTCCGAGTTGGCAACTTTTTTGTGGGAAAATCTTGCTTTAGGGTGGCAGGGGTGGTATTTATGTTCTTGTTCAAATGACTGGGGGTTACTCGGGGCCAGTCTCTCAGCTGGGATGGGCATTGATAGATGCCTTGTTCTTACCGCTCCCAATCATTTAAATTTTCTTACTCTCCACAGTATCCGCGCCATTGTTAACTTCTAAGAAAGACGTCGTAAGGCAGGTCAGTGTTATGGTATATAATTTAATTTCACAATTTTCTATTTGTTTCTCGTTTCGGTCCCTGAGGGCTCAAACCGTAGCTGGTCAGTGAGTTGGTGTTTGGGGGAGGATCGGGGGGGGGGTACGGAGGGTGGAAGAGAGGAGGGTGGAAAGTAACTAAAATAGCGAGAGCGGGGGGGGACGGGGACGGGCATGGGGGTGGAAGCTGCGCAAAAAGCCCCCCCCCTTCCCGGCTTCCACAAGTCCCCCATGCATTAAAGCTTAGCAGAGCATCCGAACCAGTAATTAATCGGAGGGCCATAGAGGGATAGAGGTAGGGAAGTAGCGTGGTCGATAAACGAAAGGTGCACATATTCGATGTCGGGACCATTCGGAATTTTTTTCCCAAAGTATGTCTGTGATAGTATCGAATATGTGCACGTTTCGTTCATCGACCACAGTACCTCGTTACCTCTTTTTTTTTTGTTTTTTTTGTTTTCAATACAACTTTATTGAACATACACACGTACAGTTAATATACGCAAAAGACAATCTACAACGAAACAAAAACTACAACTTAAAGCTGACCAAAAAGAAACCTAACACAATAAAAACATTAGTAGTAACTTAAATTAAATGGGAGCGTAATCAGTTAAGTAAACAGAATTTCATAACATATTTAAAAGAGACGAAAAAACAGACCATTTTGTTCTGAAATCTTTTTCATGACCAGTCGTACAAGAAATATATTGTTCTAGACTAATTTTATCGCTACCTCTTTTTCATTACGAGTCGGCTGTTTATCTCGTTTTTCACGTGACATTCCTAATTAACATGAATAACAGCAGCTTTTTTCTGCGATATGGTAAGCCGTCGTTTTGAAGCAGATTGCGTTCAGCTATAGCGACTTGCTGGTTGTCGTTTTAAGGTTGTTTTTATTTTTTCTCTTACAGCTCTCTCATCGGTGTTGCGACACAAGATTACGCTCGACCAAAATGATTACGTTACCGAACTAATTAAAGGAAAACTCCCGAGTGGCCTGAAGTGCTGGAATAATATATCCATGTAACCAGACAATAAAGGTTGGTTTTCGTAAATGCACTCCTGCGTATTCTGTGTTAGAGATTTACCCTTCTCTAGTTCAGGGATCAGTTCGATTAAACGCCTTCACTTGTGACCGCATATAATTTGTTCTGTTGTTTTCACAACGCATCTAAGAACGAATTCATAACAAACAGTTTGTAACCTGACACATTAGTTGAGTTAGCAAGTATGGTTGAAAACAGCCGTTTCAATTTATATCATGTTTTCGCGAACAGAAGCCCAGATTGTAAGCTTCGGGTTTGACGGTTTATTAATTGGCAAGAGGTTCTTTCTTCATTCCTACACAAGGACAATTTTTCATTATCTGGTCGAAATTAGACTTGCCAAAAATTAATCGGTTACTTCTGCGGTGGCCTTGTGTCTGATATTTGATCGAGGTTTTTCCTTTCTTCCCAACCTGGATTCCGCACTGCCAAAGAGTGAAAAACGAGACTGTGCAGTGTTAGGCACTGGAAAAAAAAGTCTTCTTAAGAGATTTCTGGAGTATCTTTGTCCTAAAGAATAACTTAACTTGACTGATAGCTCACGTTGAGAGAACACTGAAAACCAGAGAATATGGTTTACGGGGACAGGCCAAATTATTCGCCTCCTTAAAGGTGCGCAGCAGCTTACACGGTTTGGTGTTGCTGCAGTTCGCGTCCTACGCCCCGCGCATAAACTACAGGTATAAAGGTCCTCCGAGGCACTTAACGACCTTAACCCATCGTAGTGAGAATATAACAGTTTAGATTCGATGAATTCTTTGATCTTCCAGTCAATTAGTGTTCTGAAAACCATGACCAGCAGGTGGTCATTTAGAAAAAGTGAAAATAATTTTTATTTCAATTTCCTTTTCAATTGCATCGGCATTTCTTTTTAAATCCCTGCTGTCGCGTCCCCACGCCCCGAACGCGCGTTCCTGCGTCCCCATCTCCGAGTCCCCGTCACAGTCCATCCCGCCTACCAGCTTGTAACAACTTGATATCAGAGCTTTAAACTCTTGAAGTAAAAACCTTATTGTTTGTAGACTCTTCTTCTTCCTTTTTTTCTTTTGTTTTTTCTTTTTTATTATTATTTTTACGTTTCACGGCCGTTAATCCAATACCGGGCTAATGGCAAGAGGAAAAGCATACTGCATTCGTGTTGCGTGACAAAAGCTTTCCTTTTTTAAACACTTCAGTAACGCGACTGCAGATGTTGTAATCTGTGTCAGAGGTGGACAAAGTATGTCGCAGACAGAAGAAAAGGTGAGAAACAAACAGTTGAAACTTAAATTCGGAAACCTTGTAACGCCCTTTTAGGAGGGTCAAAAGTTCCCCCCACCCCCAACATCCAAGGTCTATATCTGCCAACAACACCGTGGAAATTTAACTGAAGCCATCGAACTCGCACTTCATCTTGTACTCTTTGATATATGTGAGACGCACTTCAACGGTTTCGGGTGTCCATGCTCATTTCTTCGATCGCCTTCTCTGACGAAGAGTCTCGTAGATTGCCCGCTCTTCTTTTCCCTTTTTATTTATTTCGTGGCTGATCAAGTACAGATCCCTCTGTTGAACCCTTCTTTTGATCAAGACTTTTGCCTATTAATTGGAAATCATCTGGCTAATGGCAACGATTTTAACATAATCGGCTTCAATATAGGGTGCAGACAAAACGTGGGAAAAGCCTAGAGAGTTTTCGAATTGAATTTCAGAGCTCCCTTGGGTATGCCCTCGTCCGTGGGTGCAAGCCCTCTAATTTTGTTGTTGGTTTGTTTTGTTTGTCGTAGCAAGAATCAGAAGTTGTCAAGGTTGCGATAACATAGCAAAACAAAGCAAATTGAGGAAACAAATGTAAACTTAGTGGGTTTTGGGAATATTTCAAGGCAACCTATCATGATGGATTCGTGCGTCAAGAGCAAGCTTGGTAGACACGCTTTGGACTTAAGACTGGACTCATCATTTAAGAAAGGAAGGAACTTTGAATTAAGTTTCGCAAGGTACAATGGCACACAATAAGAGGTAATCTTTTAAAGGGAGGGGGAGGGGGAGAAGGGTGTTTATTTCATTCTCGGAAGAGCTGGTGACTCGTAACGTAGACTCGTTGTAAATCTGTTATTCTTAACAGCCCATTTCGTGTCGAGCCGCAGTAGCTTGGGAGGCCAGTAAACCTCTTGTTATAGAAACAATAGAGGTTGCGCTACCAAGGGCAGGTGAAGTATGAATTAAAATGGTAGCATCAGGAGTTTGTCACTCAGACTTGACATACCTCAATGGACATTATAAAAACGACGCATTCCCAACAGTCATGGGGCACGAAGGAGGCGGGGTTGTGGAGAGTGTTGGAGAAGGCGTGACGACAGTGAAACCAGGTAAATGACTTGGCGATAAATACTCAAGGCGGGGTGCAATATGGCCTCCTAGGGAGACCCTCTTTAGGCAAGTCACGCAATTTAGGCAAGTCACTCAATCTCTCGTCATCGATGGGGGAGATTGCGTGACGAGTCAAAAGAAGGGCTACGTCGTAGGCTGGTCACAGTCATTTATTTCTCCGCTAGGTGTAATAAGGTTAAGCTGGAGCCTTGCTCCTCCTTGATATCATTCTTCCAGTATTTAGTCCGGATTGCCTAAACAGTTTTCGTTTCTCCGACCATACAACATAGGTTAATCTTACTACCACAAGTCCAAATCAATGAGCGCCACACAGCAACATAAAAAGTCATTTTATGCGCCGCAAAGTTAAATTTTATGAGTGTTTTCTACGTTTTTCAATGACTAACCTTCTCATGAATTGTGAGTAGTTTCACGAGGAAGTCTCCTTTCTTTCTCTCGGTGCGCAAATTTAGGAAGGAGCACACGAAATCAATTTTTATTATTCAAAATGATGTCATTTTTGTAATCTCCTAACAGAGATAAAATGACCTCCTTATAAAAGCAAACCGAAAGTCAGTTCTTCAAAGTTTTACTTGCTGGAAAGCCTTCCTTTTATACACTGCGAGGTAGCACTGGCCAATCCCACCCTATCCCCTTTCCCGATCACACCAAGAAAAAAATAAAACATTGGACTTTCAGTTTCTACTTAGACTGCGTGCCAAGCGATAAAAAGAGGTGTAAAGGAAGGCGCACGCGAAGCGAGACGAGGTCTCTTTGAGTGTTTCGCGCGCGCTACCGATGCCACGCAGGTTTGTTTCCGCTCAGCACGTCGTGAGGCCACTAATGAGTTGACTTCTGTTTTTTCCAGGTGACCACGTGATACCGACCTGGATTACCAATGGTGGAGACCGTTCTTACTGTAGAAGTCTAAAAACTAATCTGTGTGGCAGGTAAGTTAGACAATACGTGACTGCCATCACTATCATCCTGAGGTAAAATTACGTGGCAAATGCCTTTTTAGTTGCAACTGTTTATGTCTTATCCCTTTTGACACGAGTTTGTTACTATACACTTAGGATGTATAAACGTTACAATGATATTACCTGCACTAAGAAAGAGAGCAATAAAAAATAGACACAGAGGCACGTAGTGACGAGTTGCTAAAACGTTCACATACCCAGTAAGTGCGAGGATAATAATTGTTTTGTTAGTTAGTAGTAACTGACTGTCTGTCTGACTCACTGACTTACTGACTGATTGATTGACTGCGTGACTGACTTCCGACTGCCTTACATAGAGAAACTTCTAAAAGAAGATACTTCAACGTAACTGTCACACGTTGCATGATGATATATTATGCATCATTGTGAACATTTTTAACATTCATTAATTTTTTTACCTTTCTTGTAAAGCACTTAAATTAAAGGCTAAGGATACTGGCACTCAAGAGTATTTTGTTATTATTATTATTATTATCATCATCATCATCATCATCATCATCTGTTTCCACGAGCTGTTACACGATAACGATGGAGAACTTTAGCAAAGAGAAAGGCGACTGCACTCGAAACGTCAATTATATAAAATTATTTTATAACTTCTCATCTTTGTTCCTTTTTCACGATTATTTCATCTCATTTAACTTGGGAATTGCTGGCGAAATTTCCAGGGACTCCATTGACCTTAAAGTATGGAAATACAAAGAAAATAAGAATCTTATGCACTCGCGTTTTCGTAAAAACCTTAATTTGATCATTTTACTTTGTTGTTTTGGAGAGCTGGAAAAAATTGTGATTACATTAAAAACGCATGGGGAGAGCGATTCGTTTCGCTGATGAAATCTATATTGATTTATGGCGTTCACATTGCCGTTGCTGTCCTTGTTGCTAAAGCTCCAAAAAAAAAAACTTGCCACGCCAAATGCTGCAACGTGTGCACGCTTGACGTACCTACCGAATACGGCACCCAGTGCTTGAGACAAACCACACGGGGTATGGGGCGAGAGTAGGTTTGTCATTTCATCATGGCGGCCGTCGCTCATCATAGGACTTGTGAAAGTCCAGGCTGCGAACAACCAGCGAAACTCCAATGCCCAACCTGTATAAAACTGGGAATTCATGGCAGCTTCTTCTGTGCCCAAGTAAGTTTATTCACCGGCCAATCCTCATCGGACAGTTACAAAGAAGAGAAAACTGAGTTGTTGTTCATTCGACCAAACTTGCGTGATCATCATTTTTTATACCTAATAAGAGATTTAGTCGTAAGGTCGTAAAACGTCTTATTTTTGACAACATTCTTGGCTCTGGCAAGATTTCCACACAGCCACATACATTAATTATACATGCATTTTGTGACTCAAACTCTATTCGTTTTCGTAACGGGGTTAATTAGCATGACGGTGATTACAATTTTGGATCTACAATTTTTGTGACTCAAACTCTATTATTTTTTGTATAAGCAGGGTCAGTACCTATGACAGTGATTGTCATACTAACCCTGTGTTACAAAAATGAATAGAGTTTGAGGCACAGAATGCGGAAAGATTTCCGCAGAGGTCCCTACATTAATTAGACATGCATCACTCTCATACTAACCCTGTTCCAAAAACGAATTGAGTTTGAGTCACGAAATGCATGCATAATTAATGTAGGGACCTCTGCGGAAATCTTGCCCAGAATGCTTGTATAATAAATGTATGGGGCTGTGTGGAAATTTTGCCAGAGTGGAAAGATTTCTGCACCGCTCCATACATTCATTATACATACACCACTGTCATGCTAACCCTGTTCCAAAAACAAATTACTGTAAGTTTGAGTCACAAAATGCTTGTATAAATGGGGAAATCTGGTGTCACATCACTGGCACAGTAGGACATACACTGTTTTCCTGCCAAAATGTTTTCTGTTGGATGCAGAATTACTAGAATACTATTCCCTATTTTTGAATAAAACAAATACTGTAGATCCCAAAAGAACATAGTGTTGTGTATTCTTAATATTTCTATTGTTTTGTTGCCCCAACAAAACATGCTGTTTTGTCGGTGCTTGACCTTAGCGGTAGTCCACTAGCCCAAGTCTAGTAGAAATTTGGTAGGAAAATTTGAGAACCACTAGCCACTGGGCTATTTGTAATAGAAGAGGTTTTGGGAATAGTATTAATGAAGATAAGTCAAGATCAGTAATCACAATGTTTGCCCTACTAAATGACACCATTTGACTAGTATATCTTAGACTTCACTAGTCCTTGGACTACAATGCAGGTCATAAGACTTTGGGTCACTTGACAAACTTGGGCAAAAAGTAGAAAATTTCACTACTTACACTTCTACCCTTATAACAGAAATGAATGTTGTTCTTTTGCTGGGTCCTTTAGAACCCCCCTCCCCCCAGACAATGTTGAAATATTCCAGCCGTCGATGGACGCATCTGCTTTTTCGCGACTGCTAAAACTCAACATTATAATGGGGGTGGGGGGGAGGGGGTTAAGCAGCAATTGTCCCCAGACTTTTCTCCTGCATTGTAGCTTGTTAAAAAGCTAAGGTCAAGCATTGTATGTGTATTGTATGGTTATAGGTGTTGAGTTTTATTTTCCTTCCATTGTGGTGATAGTTGTTTCACAAAAATATTAATATTGTTGTTTGTTGTGCAGGATTGCTTCAAGCAGAGCTGGAGTGAACACAAAAAGGTACACAAGACTGTAAAAGCTGCAGGTAATCAAAAAGGATTTTAAGAATAACATACTGTCACTTATCATCTTGTGCTGTTATTTGGAATATTAATGATACTTATTGTAGCTGACAAGGCAAGAGGCTGAGTTGGTTAATTCAGAGGCTATTCCGTACATTTAAACATGACATTGTTTTGTTATTTATCACAATGATAACAAAGCGTCTACTTTATTAAAGTCATTGCAGAGAATGTATTAATGTTCTGCCAATTTTCTCCCCAATACATGATATACATGTACGTTCTGGTACCTCACACAACATCTTTGGTGTACTTCTGATGACTTGCTGAGTGTGCCTTCATTATATTTTAACAGTGATACATTCAAATGAATGTATCACTGATATCGGTGGTTATTGAAAAAAGTATAGTGGTGAAAACCAAACAAATTATGGTGATTTCAGTGGTTAACCAATAAATTATGATGGCTAAAACCAAATAGATTAGAGTGATTTTGGTTCTTGGCAAAAAAGGTAAGGTTGTGAAAAACAAACAGATTTGGTTGATTTTGGTGGTCACCACCATACTTTCTAGACTATAACCACCAACATAAGCCAAATCGGTTTGGTTTTAACCGCCATGCTTTTCTGGCTAACCACCAAAATAACCTCAATCTGTTTCGTTTTAACCACCTTACTTTTTAGAGTAACCTCTAAAATCACCCAAATCTGTTTGGTTTTAATGACCATACCTTTTAGAGTAACAATGAAAATAACCCAACTCTGTTTGGTTTTAACCACCATACATTTTTCACTATCCACCAAAATCATGCACATCTATTTGCAATGGTTGTAACCACCATACTTTTTAGGGTAACCACCAAAATCTTCCAAATCTGTTTTGTTTTAACCTCCAAACATTTTTGACTAACCACCAAAATTATCCAAACCAGTTTGGTTTTAACGACAATCCTTTTGTCTTTGGCTGCTCAGAGGTGAATAGTGCTGTACTTTGCTAATCACCTCTCAGTAAGTTAACCAATCAGAGCATGCAATACCACTGTTCACCTGTGTGATACATGTACATGTATATACCAATGAGTCATTGTTTTATTTTGTCTGCTTTTAGCTAAAGTAGAGGATTCTACACATGCAGCCTATCGTCCTTGGCCAGGATACAAATTCAGTGGATCCCTCAGACCATGGCCGCAGGTAAGAACTAATACAAAAGACATGTACGTCACCAAACTGACAGATAAAAATCCTCTGTTTTTTCCTGTAAATTGTATTGATTGCAAAATAGGCTGCAGCTAATTTTAAATGCCTTGCAATGTTTCTGAAGACTACTATTTGTTTCTTACATGGTCTTTTTTTATTTCTTAAGCTTGTGGCATCATTTGTGTAGATGACAGAAGAACTGTAGTTTCACTTGGTTTAAATTACCACTTACAAGTTGTACATGTATAGCACTGCGCCTGTACTGATGGATTTGTTGTCTATACATGCATGTGCATGCATTTGCTGTAGTTTGAATCCATATTTAAGTGCAAGTTTAAAGGACAGAGTCTCCTAATGTTTGCGTTTCGCACATCTCATATTCAGTTGTAATAGGGTTTCTAAGGACAAAAACTGGAGTTCCTGCAGATTTTCAGGGACAATAAAGCTTCAGTTTGGAAGGAAAAAACTGCTATACATTATTACAACTTGTTCTTCGAATTATTGTGGACACTTGTAGCCTATTATCTCTGAAAAATGGGGGGTTACCCTCAATTTTCTTTTTAGATCTTGATAACCCTTGCACAGAAATAACAAGAGTAGGGCAGGACACTTCATCCTTGAAACAGTCCTGTTGTATTATTGCATTAAGTAATCTATAGCTTGTTATGAATGACATTGAACTATTCAAAGTTTAAAGGTGATATTGAATTGAAGCTTTTCTTTAAAGTCTCCCAGACGAGAGGTTCCAGACCATATCCAGAAACCAGACTATGCAGAGACAGGTTTGTGAATTTGTTTATATGGACTAATCAAAACTATTAGCTGTATTATTTTTATGAGTGACTCACTTAAATGTTAGCTTCGAAAGAAGAAAAAAGAACACTGGAAAAAATTCAATTTGATGTTAAGGAGGCCGTGATTTCAGAACCGCCGTTGTCTGGCCTAACATTCCTGAAAGTGGTTTGTTTTCAGACTTCGTTAAACAACTTAAAAATGGTACGTGTTTTCATGGGTAAGATTAAATGAGGAGAGAGTACATGTCAATACATCAATTTGAATAATATGGCGGGAGATCCAAACAAATAAAAATAGCACGCCTGTTGTATTTCTAATTTGAATAACCACAAGTGACTTCTCGTTGGCCGAAATTAATTCTCCACTCGCTTAAGCTACCTGGTTTAGTGGCTTAAATTTAATGAGAATTCTATTGAAATTTGCCAACTCGCTTAACTGTAAGCAAGATGGAAAAGCAACTGTTTTCACACGATTTCTGGTTGTCACTCGCTAAGTGATCTGAAAAACTGCTTGTGAAAACACGGTGATTGTTACTGTCGTTACTGCCATTTAGCTTTGTCCGTAAGTGCGCTGGATGGCTGATCATGGGTACGTTTCAAACCCTAGACTAGACCACAAGCAAGGATCTTCATAAAATAACCGGTATGATCTTGCCAGCTTAGGGCTCAACATCTATTACATGTACCTCAGTTTAGGGCGGTAATCATGATGTCATTGGGCAGTGATGTCAAGTCGTTCGCCTTGTCCCTAAATGAAGTGGGAAAACTTTCGGTTTAGACTTACATGTAGAACCTGAATTCACTGCAGCATTAGGCATTTACTTGTGACTCTTCCTTTTTTAAATTGTAGGTGTTCCTCTGTCAGAGATCAAATCCAAACAGAGTATGCAGATTAAAGTTCTTAATGAGGAAGAGATTGAGAAGATGCGTGTGGCATGCAGAGTAAGATTTAACTGCTGTTATTTTCTAATAAACCAGAAGACCCATAAACAGTATTCAAAAAATTGATTAAACCACCACCTCGTCTCACACATCTCAGGGTTGGGTGGAACTGGGTGATGGTTTGGCCACCTGTCCACAGGGCCTAAACTTGTTTTGTTATTGTAATTCTTAGTTGGCAAGAGAAGTGATGGACACTGCAGCGAAGAATGTCAGAGTTGGCGTCACCACAGATGAACTGGACAGGATCGTCCATGAGGTCTGAAGTTTGTGAACAAAAACAAATTATATGAAATTTAATCCATAGTCCTTTGCTTATGGTTATTTGCAACTTTGTAAAAACTTTGTTGTCTTTTAATAAGTTAACTGAAATGTTGTCCACTGAATTCACTAGGAAATACGTTAATTATACACCACTAAATTAGTGTTATCTGCAACAGTTTGATATCTGTTTGCTTGTTTGTTTATTGTGTAAGTGCCTTCAGACAGCATTCTTGGCCATTTAAAGCTTAGAAATTCAAATCTGATTTATCGTAAGACGAAAAACCCTATGAAAATTTGTAAAAAGTTATGTCTTCAGCTGTTCTAATAACTAACAAAACTAAAATCCCAAAAGGATTGATAATTTCTTATTAATTAATTAATAAGAAATAATTAATAATTAATTAATGTTAATTTTTTAATTTTGATGACGTCACATGAAAACCAAGAATTTGTTCTAACAGATTTGAGTCGTTCCTAATTTCCTTCCATGCAAAGTCATCGTGGCTTACTTTATCAAATCGAAATGCCGAAATTTTCTACGTTATCACTGAGTGCTATTAAACAGTGAGTGATCGGCCAATCCCATTTTTTTTGTCATCATTCCAGGCTTGTCTTGAGAGAAACTGTTACCCATCTCCACTGAACTACCATGGATTTCCAAAGTCATGTTGCACGTAAGTTTCCGTAAAAAATGTCCTCAATAAATCTTCCATCTACATGAAAACTGAGGGACAACCTGGCCAATATAATTATCATGTATATGTACAATATTCTGTCTGTTAATAACAAAGTTTATTGTATGGTCCTGTCCGTATGTAGGTCTGTCAATGAAGTTATTTGCCATGGTATTCCTGACATGAGGCCTCTAGAGGATGGCGATCTCTTAAACAGTAGGTTTTTTTGTATTATGCAATCTCCTTCAATTGTAAGAGAATGGCTGTCCTGGGACTAACAGGGGTATGCTGCAGTACCTTGAACTGCATCATCTTGCTATGTGAAGTATTTAATAGTTAATAATACTATTCACCGAAGTCGGGGTGGCTGGTGGTAGATGGCCACATTTTAGTATAAACTAAAACAGTAAGATAATAGAGCTCAAAATGAGGATTTTAACTTATTTGTTCCAACAACTATTTCCGCGTGAGTTGCTCGGCGGTGAATAACGCTTGCTATCCCGTGTTGGAGTAGCCAATCTGAGCGCGCGAAAAACGCTATCCACCGTTTTGGTATATTTTACTAATAAACGATATCACCTGCCTTTGTTTCTTTTTTCATGTCTCCAGTTGACATCACCATTTATTACAATGGTTTTCATGGAGACCTGAACGAGACCTTCTTTGTTGGTCAAGTGAATGAAGAGAGCAAGCAATTGGTGAAAGTGACGTATGAATGCCTCAGTCAGGCGATAGATGCAGGTTTGTGTGGGGCTTTCAACTGCTGCTAGTTTGGTGACACTCAATAGAAAACTGTTCTTGAGGCATTTTCAGTTCATTGTTGCATAAACTCACAGTCAAGGTGATCATTCTGACCAATCACGACGGACGCAAACAGCACATTGAACCAATCAGCATCCGAAGCAAAAACATGTGACCACCGCAAAGCGCGGGAAAATGTGAGCGGGCCGGTCACGATTGGTTGTGTTTGTGGGTTTGCTTTTGATTGGTTGAAAGAGTAGCGTGAGTTTTTCTGACCAATCACAGAGCGTATGGTGAAGTAAAACAAAGGCAGATGTGAGTTACTCCTGAGGAAACCGCACAGACACTTTAAATTATAGAGCAAAGTTAGGTGGGTAAAACAAAAACAAATGTGAATTACTTTTGAGGAAACCGCACAGACACTTTAAATTATAGAGCAAAGTTAGGTGGGTAAAACAAAAACAAGTGTGAATTACTTTTGAGGAAACCGCACAGACACTTTAAATTATAGAGCAAAGTTAAACGGGTAAAACAAAAACAAACGTGAATTACTTCTGAGGAAACTGCACAGACACTTTAAATTATAGAGCAAAGTTAGGTGGGTAAAACAAAAACAAATGTGAATTACTTTTGAGGAAACCGTACAGACACTTTAAATTATAGAGCAAAGTTAGGTGGGTAAAACAAAAATAAATGTGAATTACTTTGTAAATTTTGCGGTAATGTGAGTTACAACTGTATCTGTTAAGATTGGTTTGTGCGTTGTTTTTTCAGTTAAACCTGGTGTGAAGTACAGAGAGATCGGTAACATAATCCAAAAACATGCTCAAGCTCACGGCTTTTCTGTGGTAAAGAGCTATTGTGGGCATGGAATTCACGAGTTAGTATATTTTTCCTATTGTTTGTAACTTTCTGATCTCAATCATAAATGGAAATAAGCGATATAAATGAACGTT
>OX419337.1:21871305-21893805 GCA_948470475.1 Galaxea fascicularis
CAATCACCAGCTTGAAACGTTTAACTTTTACAGCGTCACGTTTAGTAAAGACGAGAAGAATCGCTGCTCTCGTTGTTTTTGTTATTCTGCTCGGCCGCGGTTCCAGTTTTTATGCCGCACGCATTAGATAAACTTCAAGAGGCTCAGGATATTTCTTTCATAGCCATGATATTTCTTTTGCTTATCCCTCAGGTTGCTTGTTTCCGACCAGTTTCGGTGAGGTAATGTTCTAGTTCATCATAGTCTTTTTAAACTGAAATATGTCTTCATTTTGATTAAATTCGCACATGGCGCCGTTGTTTGTATGGATTACAAATTCGCTTTCTTCCTCGGCACGGACATCCTTGTGAAAGCCGTTCCATCCACCTTTTTAAAACATTGACAATTTACAGCAGTCCTGAGCCACTAAAATAGAGTAATTTTCCGGAGATGAAGCTCCCGCCGGCGTTCCTATCGGATACTTTCGTTAAATTCATTCAACTTTTCCCAGAAACGCTGCAACAAAACTAAGGTTTTCGCGCCCTTTTCGTTTAGTCAAGCGATTAACAAATGTTGCCATTTCACGTTTTTCTCTTTCTCTACGTTTATTTCTTTCATTTGCTTTTGGTTCAGATTCTCAATTCGTGGTCACAGTGTTTTTAATAAAACAAATATTCTACTCGGGCTTGCTGGATATGAAATGATAAATAACAATGAGGCGCGTAGCGCCGAGTTGGTTATGATCAGCGCGCCCTCGTAGAAAAATGGTTAATTAACCAAGCGCGAGGGCCGTGTCTTCAGTCGTGTAATAAATCTCTTATTAACCAAGCTTGCTCGGGACCGTACTGGGAGAATATCGGCCCGAGGTCTTGGCAGTACGGACCGAGCGCAGCGAGGTCCGTACAAAAAAGACCGAGGGCCGATATTCTCCCAGTACGGCCCTCGCGCTTGGTTAATAAGATATATATATATATACTGATAACTTTTCCAAACGTCCTCTTCCTCGAACGAATTTTTCCTTCCCGTAATTCATTTAGATGGCTTGTGTTAGGAATTGCAGAATGCAATACAAACTAAATCAAACAGTTTGGCATACATTTGTAAGCTTAGATTTCCCCATGACCTATTGAGTATGCAAACAGTATTTTTGCAATACAGAAAACAAAACTCTTCCTATGCTAACAGCAAAAGGTAGCAGCAGTCTGTGGGAGATCATATCACAAAGACGCAGAAAAAATTCTCCAAGTGCTTCAAAGATAAAGGCAAGTTTCGACATTTATCCATGCTCCTTTTTGGGGGATTCGAGATTAAAGTAGCTGTCAGAACTCGGTGTTTGTTTTAGCTTGGTTCCTACACCACATCATTAAAGACAAATCCCTTACGAAGCTCCTTTAAATTGTGTCCCACACTGCAGAATAGTGGACCTAGCAAACATTAAAAAAAAGTTCCTGTAGGTAACAAATTAGCGGTAGTATTTTCGGCAAAGATAACAAACGAACGTATTTAATCTTCCTCATCTTTCTTTTTAAATCTTGTTTGAAATCTGTATCAAGAACAATGCGTCTTTGTTGTTGCTGCGCATACATTCTGCGCATCTCGGGATTTCCCGAGAAACTACAGTTTCGTAGGGACGATGCTTCCTATATTAGATTATTTTTGCATGGTTTGTAACTTTACGGATCTCGCGAGGGTTGTTGGTGTACTAAAAGAAAGTTAGGGTAACTACACAGTTGTCATGAATAACTGACCTTCAATTTTCCATACATTGTTACTTAAAAATGGCGTTGTTACAAGAATTTCTTTCTGGATTTCCATAGCCCTTGCGAAGATCTGCCTCTGTAGCACAAAAAAAGTCTCTGAATCATAAAGTATATTTTAAAGGTGCCTTGAAGACGGTGCTGAACCGGGGGAATTAATTCGTTTAGGTGTGCTGTTCACACAGAACAACGGACCGTAGGAAAATTTAGACGCTTAGCCGGTCAAAAGTCCAACCTCCAAAATCGAGATAAAATTTTTAGGCGGTACGGTAAAAACTTTTGACCGGCGCGGTGTTAACACCTTGACCGTCTAAATTTTTGTACAGTAAAGGCGTGGTTGCATATTGTATTTGGTAAAGTAGCGCTATGCGCATTGAAAGCTGTTAAAACCACTGATAGTTTCGTGAGAACAAAATGTCCGGTGAAATTTTTCAAGCGGTCGAAAATTCGTCCGGTGCCTTTTTTGTGAACGTAGCCTTGATCTCCTGTGTATAATTAAGGTGGCCGAACACAGTTTTCAAGTGCCTATGCCTAATACACCATTACTTTAAAACTATCCATACTTTGGCGCCCATTTTTTGCAAGAGCCAAGTTTAACTACGGAAGTATTTATTCTCGCATTTTGGCCAGGGTGTGTGCTGTTGCCATGGCAACAGGGCTGGTTAAAAACAAGGCTTAAAAAATAGTTTTTGTTTATTTTAAAAAATCCAGTCGTTTGATTGTTTTCATCGTTTGCCCACTACGAATTGACATTAAATCCCGTCTGTCAACACTGTCCTAATAAAATTTTGACATAGGCGATTTTCGTAATTCCCCGGAAATCGTTTTCTTTATTATTAAAAATTCCCTATGTCAAAATTCCCCTTTTTTTTCTTGATAGATCATTCACGTGGTTGATGAACTATTTTCTTGCCAAATTTCTTGAAATTCTAACGACTGGATTGTTAGAAATCGGCAAGTTTGTGCAAAAGCAATCGGTCTCAATTTTTTGAGCAACTGCGCATGCGCTGCATTTAACTAGGTTCTTTCGATTCGGAAAAATCCGAGAACTGCTGGGTACTTTGCATCGTTACCTTTTCTAACATACCTTTGTTATAAAAGACTAAAGCCATCAGTGCACTGCGGTCAATTGCGAAGAAAATAGCAAAGATAGAGCGGGCATTGAGCAAATAAAATGATCGCTGTATCAACAGCATGTTTGTTTTTGCAATCCTTGTGTACGCGCTGAATCGCATCAGCAAGAGCGCGCGCGAAAAACTGTGTTCGGCCACCTTAATCGTTTCGTTTTGTGTGCTTTGTATTTTGATTTCCAATAAAATGTATGATTTTATTTACATTAGTACGCACGTTACTTGAGTCCTCCTTATCTACTTAAATTACGACACTTGCAATAGGGGCTTTAATCTGAGCACCGGTGCCACAAACGCAATGTTCACACTTGGTGCCAGAGCACTAGCACCCGGGTACGGCCACAAAATGGTGGTGTGGCCACACATTGGGTGCCCAAGTTCTGATCATGTACACATTTTAGTAGTGCCCATTGCATTTTAACTGTGCAAATCTGTATTCCCGGTTCGGTAAATCTGTATGATACACTATGTATGGCGACGATGATGATGTAATGATATAAAAATGACGGTATGACAGAAACAATAATATGGTGAAAAGTTTATATACTGTTAATGATGATGATGATGTAGAGGATATTACATGGCCGCATGGGGATACGAATTTTATCTTCGGGTGCTGAAAGTATCTCGTATCCCCAAGCGGCCATGCAATGTTCCGTTTATTTTATAGATACTGATAAAGTTTTCCACATAAAACACAACTTTTTTTATATTTAAAGCTCTCTTGTAATTCGCTAATCATGGTTGTAACCATGGCGACACCAATATCCTCACACGTGAAAGATGTAGTATCTTCACTGCGCACGATGAAGATATGATTTTTTAGTAAAACGAATCCTGGTATTTCTTCAGTATCTATAAAATAGATGACAATTATATCATCATCACCATCGTCGTCATTACATCATCATAATCATTATCACCCTCATCATATCGTCGTCATTATTGTTACCATCATATCATCATGATCATTCCAATCTTGTCCTTATTATTTTCATCATCATGATCATTATCATTATCATCATTACATCAAAATCATATCATCATTCTTATCACCACATCATCCTTATGTCACCACCATTATTATATCACTAGTAATATTGTCATAATTCTATCACGATCAAATTTTCACCCTCATATCATCACTCTCATCATACCACCACTGTCATACGATCACCATCATATTATTATCACCATCATTTTGTCATGATCTTCAATAATATTATCCTTAACAGCATCCTCCTCATCATATTATTATCACCCTGATCATCATATCATCTTTATATCATCACTATTCTCATCATCGTATTACGGAACTTAACCACGACGACGGCTAGGTCGACGACGACCGCAAGTGAGGGTATATGTCAGTGCGCAAGCGCGACCGTGGTGCCGTCGTTGACAACGACCCCGAAGGCAGCAATTTCACGTCGTCGTTTTGCACCTATCAGTGTTAAACGCCAGGGTCGTAGGGGGAGGGGGGAAAGCGGGCTACCCGCGGGAATCTGACTAAGAGGGCCCACGATCGGGAATTCATTTAATAAGTCCTGACTCTGATAGAAAAGGTTTCCCCATGGGTGGGAAATCGACATTCCATAGGTGCCTGGGGGTGGGGAATTTTTCTCTGGCTTCCCTGAAAATGTCAAATTCCCCTGGGTCTGCCCCCAGCCCCACCCTAGGGTTTAACATTGATAGGTGCGTTATCAGGAGGTTTTGTCGCCAAATTTGAGACATAATCCCACTCTTGTTTTTGATTTTAAGAGTGCTTTGGATTTTTTTTATTCTTGTAGATCGATGTTTGCGTCCATTATTTTTTTTTCCAACAGACGAATTAGATTGAAAATTTGACTACCAAATTCAGTTGTTTACAGTTTAAAAAAGTAACAACACCAAAAACAGATGCACGTTTGGAGGACCGAGCGAACTCCTAAGTTATAAATTTAGGTAAGACGAATCGTTTATCTCTAGTATGGAGGAAAAACACTTCATGTCGAGAATAGTTTTCAGAAAATCTCTTAGCACAAAAGGTCTTCACATTTAAATGTTTGCGCGGTGGAAGAAAGGTAACCTTACGTCGAACTTTTAAAAGAAGGGCGTCCATTATTCCAACACTTTGTAACACTGGGCAAAATTGTCAAAGGAACGCGAAGTGGCAACTGCATTAAGATACCCCGTAGACTACCCGAAAGCTGCTGTTGGTAATGGTCCGAAATTCCAGAGTGTATTAATGTCGTAGTAGTGCTGTGCCGACCATTAGGGAGCTTAAGCAACGGGCTTCAACAAGGTTGTAAGTTGAGGCGAGTGAGTTATGCCTCAGTGAGTTACTGGCCGTGAGTTACAAAATGTTAAAATTTCAAGATTTGGCATGCAGAATTTTAAAAAGTTTCAAGATTTGCCATGCAGAATATTGAAATTTCAAGATTTGACATGCACAAAATTGAAATTTCAAGATTTCACTTGCAGAATATTAAAATTGCAAGATTTAACCTGCAAAAAGTTCAAATTTCACAATTTGGCAAGGAGAATATTGAAATTTAAGGATTTGACAGGCAGAATATTAAAACTTCAAGATTCGACATGCAGAATTTTGAAATTTCAAGATTTAGCAAAAAACATATCTCATGCAAAATTTTGAAATTTCAGGATTTGAAATGCAAAATATTTAATGGCTTAAACCGTTTGGGTTGTGATCAAAATTTCAAATTTGCTGAAATCTTGCACACAGCTCAAATAAGAATAGAAATAATGTTTTGGGAGCTTTTAGAAGCATTTAAACATCATTTCTAGACTGCTCTTTGAAATAGGCAAAGTTTGAGCCAAATTCCAAATTTGAGCCAAAACCATGGCTTAACCCCTTTGGGTTTTGGTCAAAATTTCAACTTTGCTGAAATCTTGCACACAGCTCAAATAAGAATAGAAATAATGTTTTGGGAGCTTTTAGAAGCATTTAAACATCATTTCTAGACTGCTCTTTGAAATAGGCAAAGTTTGAGTCAAATTCCAAATTTGAGCCAAAACCATGGGTTAACACCTTTGGGTTTCGGTCAAAATTTCAACTTTGCTGAAATCTTGCACACAGCTCAAATAAGAATAGAAATAATGTTTTGGGAGCTTTTAGAAGCATTTAAACATCATTTCTAGACTGCTCTTTGAAATAGGCAAAGTTTGAGCCAAATTCCAAATTTGAGCCAAAACAATGGGTTAACCCCTTTGGGTTTTGGTCAAAATTTCAACTTTGCTGAAATCTTGCCCACTACTCAAATAAGAATAGAAATAATCTTTTGGGAGCTTTTAGAAGCATTTAAACATCATTTCTGAACTGCTCTTTAAAATAGGCAAAGTTTGAGCCAAATTCCAAATTTGAGCCAAAACCATGGGTTAACCCCTTTGCGTTTTGGTCAAAATTTCAAATTTGCTGAAATCTTGCACACAGCTCAAATAAGAATAGAAGTAATGTTTTGGGAGCTTTTAGAAGCATTTAAACATCATTTCTAGACTGCTCTTTGAAATAGGCAAAGTTTGAGCCAAATTCCAAATTTGAGCCAAAACCATGGGTTAACCCCTTTGGGTTTTGCTCAAAATTTCAACTTTGCTGAAATCTTGCACACAGCTCAAATAAGAATAGAAATAATGTTTTGGGAGCTTTTAGAAGCATTTAAACATCATTTCTAGACTGCTCTTTGAAATAGGCAAAGTTTGAGCCAAATTCCAAATTTGAGCCAAAACCATGGGTTAACCCCTTTCGGTTTTGGTCAAAATTTCAACTTTGCTGAAATCTTGCACACGTCTCAAATAAGAATAGAAATAATGTTTTGGGAGCTTTTAGAAGCATTTAAACATCATTTCTGAACTGCTCTTTGAAATAGGCAAAGTTTGAGCCAAATTCCAAATTTGAGCCAAAACCATGGGTTAACCCCTTTGCGTTTTGGTCAAAATTTCAACTTTGCTGAAATCTTGCAGACGGCTCCAATAAGAATAGAAATAATGTTTTGTAGGCTTTTAGAAGCATTTAAACATCATTTCTAGAATTCTCTTTGAACTAAGCAAAGTTTGAGCCAAATTCCAAATTTGAGCCAAAACCATAGGTTAACCCCTTTGGGTTTTCGTCAAAATTTCAACTTTGCTGAAATCTTGCACACAGCTCAAATAAGAATAGAAATAATGTTTTGGGAGCTTTTAGAAGCATTTAAACATCATTTCTGAACTGCTCTTCTAAATAGGCAAAGTTTGAGCCAAATTCCAAATTTGAGCCAAAACCATGGGTTAACCCCTTTGGGTTTTGGAAAAAATTTCAACTTTGCTGAAATCTTGCAGACGGCTCCAATAAGAATAGAAATAATGTTTTGTAGGCTTTTAGAAGCATTTAAACATCATTTCTAGAATTCTCTTTGAAATAAGCAAAGTTTGAGCCAAATTCCAAATTTGAGCCAAAACCATCGGTTAACTCCTTTGGGTTTTGGTCAAAATTTCAAATTTGCTGAAATCTTGCACACAGCTCAAATAAGAATAGAAATAACGTTTTGGGAGCTTTTAGAAGCATTTAAACATCATTTCTGAACTGCTCTTCTAAATAGGCAAAGTTTGAGCCAAATTCCAAATTTGAGGCAACACCATGGGTTAACCCCTTTGGGTTTTGGTCAACATTTCAACTTTGCTGAAATCTTGCACACAGCTCAAATAAGAATAGAAATAATGTTTTGGGAGCTTTTAGAAGCATTTAAACATCATTTCTGAACTCCTCTTTGAAATAGGCAAAGTTTCAGCCAAATTCAAAATTTGAGCCAAAACCATGGGTTAACCCCTTTGGGTTTTGGTCAAAATTTCAACTTTGCTGAAATCTTGCAGACGGCTCCAATAAGAATAGAAATAATGTTTTGGGAGCTTTTAGAAGCATTTAAACATCATTTCTAGAATTCTCTTTGAAATAAGCAAAGTTTGAGCCAAATTCCAAATTTGAGCCAAAACCATAGGTTAACTCCTTTGGGTTTTGGTCAAAATTTCAACTTTGCTGAAATTTTGCACACAGCTCAAATAAGAATAGAAATAATGTTTTGGGAGCTTTTAGAAGCATTTAAACACCATTTCTGAACTGCTTTTTGAAATAGGCAAAGTTTGAGCAAAATTCCAAATTTGAGCCAAAACCATGGGTTAACCCCTTTGGGTTTGAGTCAAAATTTCAACTTTGCTGAAATCTTGCACACAGCTCAAATAAGTATAGAAATAATCTTTTGGGAGCTTTTAGAAGCATTTAAACATCATTTCTAGACTGCTCTTCTAAATAGGCAAAGTTTGAGCCAAATTCCAAATTTGAGCCAAAACCATGGGTTAACCCCTTTGGGTTTTGGTCAAAATTTCAAGTTTAGTGAAATCTTACACACAGCTCAGATAAGAATAGAAATAACGTTTTGGGAGCTTTTAGAAGCATTTAAACATCATTTCGTGACTGCTTTGAAATAGGCAAAGTTTGAGCCAAATTCCAAATTTGAGCCAAAACCATGGGTTAACCCCTTTGGGTTTTGGTCAAAATTTCAAATTTGCTGAAATCTTGCACACAGCTCAAATAAGAATAGAAATAATGTTTTGGGAGCTTTTAGAAGCATTTACACATCATTTCTGAACTGCTCTTTAAAATAAGCAACGTTTGAGCCAAATTCCAAATTTGAGCTAAAACCATGGGGTTTTGGTCAAAATTTCAAGTTTAGTGAAATCTTACACACACCTCAGATAAGAATAGAAATAACGTTTTGGGAGCTTTTAGAAGCATTTAAACATCATTTCGTGACTGCTTTGAAATAGGCAAAGTTTGAGCCAAATTCCAAATTTGAGCCAAAACCATGGGTTAACCCCTTTGGGTTTTGGTCAAAATTTCAAATTTGCTGAAATCTTGCACACAGCTCAAATAAGAATAGAAATAATGTTTTGGGAGCTTTTAGAAGCATTTACACATCATTTCTGAACTGCTCTTTAAAATAAGCAACGTTTGAGCCAAATTCCAAATTTGAGCCAAAACCATGGGGTTTTGGTCAAAATTTCAAGTTTAGTGAAATCTTACACACACCTCAGATAAGAATAGAAATAACGTTTTGGGAGCTTTTAGAAGCATTTAAACATCATTTCGTGACTGCTTTGAAATAGGCAAAGTTTGAGCCAAATTCCAAATTTGAGCCAAAACCATGGGTTAACCCCTTTGGGTTTTGGTCAAAATTTCAAATTTGCTGAAATCTTGCACACAGCTCAAATAAGAATAGAAATAATGTTTTGGGAGCTTTTAGAAGCATTTAAACATCATTTCTGAACTGCTCTTTAAAATAAGCAACGTTTGAGCCAAATTCCAAATTTGAGCCAAAACCATGGGTTAACCCCTTTGGGTTTTGCTCAAAATTTCAACTTTGCTGAAATCTTGCACACGTCTCAAATAAGAATAGAAATAATGTTTTGGGAGCTTTTAGAAGCATTTAAACACCATTTGTGAACTGCTTTTTGAAATAGGCAAAGTTTGAGCCAAATTCCAAATTTGAGCCAAAACCATGGGTTAACCCCTTTGGGTTTGAGTCAAAATTTCAACTTTGCTGAAATCTTGCACACGTCTCAAATAAGAATAGAAATAATGTTTTGGGAGCTTTTAGAAGCATTTAAACACCATTTCTGAACTGCTTTTTGAAATAGGCAAAGTTTGAGCCAAATTCCAAATTTGAGCCAAAACCATGGGTTAACCCCTTTGGGTTTTGGTCAAAATTTCAAGTTTAGTGAAATCTTACACACAGCTCAGATAACAATAGAAATAACGTTTTGGGAGCTTTTAGAAGCATTTAAACATCATTTCGTGACTGCTTTGAAATAGGCAAAGTTTGAGCCAAATTCCAAATTTGAGCCAAAACCATGGGTTAACCCTTTGGGTTTTGGTGAAAATTTCAAATTTGCTGAAATCTTGCACACAGCTCAAATAAGAATAGAAATAATGTTTTGGGAGCTTTTAGAAGCATTTACACATCATTTCTGAACTGCTCTTTAAAATAAGCAACGTTTGAGCCAAATTCCAAATTTGAGCCAAAACCATGGGTTAACCCCTTTGGGTTTTGCTCAAAATTTCAACTTTGCTGAAATCTTGCACACGTCTCAAATAAGAATAGAAATAATGTTTTGGGAGCTTTTTGAAGCATTTAAACATCATTTCTAGACTGCTCTTTGAAATAGGCAAAGTTTGAGCCAAATTCCAAATTTTAGCCAAAACCATGGGTTAACCCCTTTGGGTTTTGGTCAAAATTTCAAGTTTGCTGAAATCTTACACACAGCTCAGATAAGAATAGAAATAATGTTTTGGGAGCTTTTAGAAGCATTTAAACATCATTTCGTGACTGCTCTATGAAATAGGCAATGTTTCAGGCAATTTAAAAAATTTGACCCAAAATCATCGGTTAACCGTTTTGGGCTTTGGTTAAAATTTAAACAATAGAATTTGGTTAATGAGCTTCAAAGTGCTTCGTCAGGTGCTTTCCCAAACCAGCTGATCTTTGGCCTAATTTGCTCATTAGCTAATTTCTGTTGTTTCAATATTCATAGGGTAATTTCTCTTTGAAAAAGCGGATTTTTTTAATTTTTTTGTGCTCTGTTTAAAGAATGGGATACTTTGAATATGTGGTGCAAATTACAGCGTAAAAGCTCTTATAATAACAAAGAAAATCGCCGATGAACATTCAAACAATAGAAATTGGTTGATGAGCAAAATGGACGGAAAATCATTTTTTTCCTATTTATAAATTTTTATTTTCTAATAGTCATAGCGGTTTGTTTCGGGCTTTTAGGAGTTGGAGTTTGTTTAGCTTTTTTGGCTTGGCGGATATAATTGGACTATTTGAATGTGTGCTGGAAATGGTAGTGGTTTAATAACGAAGAGAATAGGCTATAAACATTGAAGGAAAAGCAGTATTGAAGTTCTTTTTAGAAGGTGGATAAACCCACTTTTAAGCTCATTGACTAATTTCTATGCTGTAAATAACGATGCGATCATTTGTTGGTGAAAAAGGGGATTTTCCTGTTTTAGTTCTTTTTTGTTTTAAAGAATGAAAGTGTTTGGATATGCTATTTTATCTTTGCTAATAGTTATATAACAACTCACAAAGACAATAGCGACTGAAGTAGTTCATTGACCAACCTTTATTCTTTGATTTTTATACATCATTGTCTCGGCAACTAGGTGTGTTATAAAGTCAGTTAGAAGGAAATGTGTAGGTCTATTAGTTTATGGTAGAAAACGTTTTGGGCGAGGATACGAAATGCGGGTGAAAGTAATGGATACAAGGAAGTGCCTGTAGCAGTTGCCAGGTTGTTAGTGGAAGTTTAGTGGAAATACAATCACCATGTTACACCAAAAACCTGTCATTTCTGACTTTACACCCATAAGTTTTATAAGGGATTAAAATCATATTAGGTCTTTTTTTTTTGTTCAGGTTTTAACTAAAAAAAAGTCACTGTTTTGTGCCAGGCAAATGAATGTACTTCTGTATATCAACCCATTATGCTCCCTGAATTAACTGTTATTCTCAAATTGCCTTGAATTTACTGATATCGTTAATTTAGAACACTGACAGTCTGAAACGAATGCTGCCAAATCAACATATTTGGTAAAGGGAATCCTCAATGAGCGGACAGGACTCGAAGCTACGACTCTTCTCTGACTTATCTCTTCCTTAACCACTAGACCATCACGACACTACCTGCACAAGCCTCAATTTTTAAACACAATATAATTCATGCGCTTTTCCTACACCCTGATATAAACCTACATAATGACTCACTGCAAAATAATTTTAGAAAGTAAATGGAAAGGTCAGTCACCAAACCTCAACACAAAGCTAACCATTTCAAATCAGCACTTAAACCTAATCACAGTACAGCAGTGACATTCTACGCCAGACTCGAGTTGTAAACTTTTTTGCTTACCTGTCCTTCAGTGGTCCACCTGATACTGTAGCTTCCTTTTCATGCAAGACATGACAAAGGGCCCAAACAAACAGTCCCAGCAGATATACCCAAAATTGTTGGCCCAGCATTGTTAGTGTTGGTACATTATTGCTCAAACGGTCCCTAAAAGTCCAGACAATGTTCAAATTACACTGGCCATGCAATGAATTCTAGAACAAATTCAAACGTGTTGGAGTCCATAACTGTTGTGAACCCTGTTCAAAACACGCCACATTGTTGGACTACTCTAAAGCAATCACAAGACAACAGAATTATCGGGATCAGTCGGGTCATGTGTACTCTTGTCTGAGTGGCGACCGACATCGCGACTGATATATCTCGACCGACTATCGGTCGACATCTCGGTCGAGGTCGACTATCTGTCGATAGCCGACCGACCATCAAGCAATAGTCGCTCGACAGATCGGTCGAGATATCGGTCAACACTACCTATAGTACACGTAATCCGGGAACCCTTGGTTCCAAAGTTTCAAATTTCGCAAGATAATTCAAACAACTTCACCAACACGAAACCAATAATTTATTTTGTAGTAATGGACATGTAAGAAACTTCAAGTTATACGTCTTACACTTGGTAACTTTTTACCGATGACAAGAACGAAAAAATGCTATGATGTTCTTTAACCAAAATAAAGTGGAAGGTCTTCTCTCTTGTAATACCTCAATCCAAAGGACAAACTTTGGTCCCAAAAAATATTGTTCACAAAATCTTTATATCCTTTACCTCTACTCCGGGGACACCTCTGTTCAGGGAACACCTCTATTCATCTCTGTTCCAGTAATCATGTAGCTCTTCCAGACCTATATTTTCATTGGTCCCTATGATCTGTAGCTTCTTTTGTTATCAGAGCCAGGAATATTGCTCGTGTTGTATCCATCTATTGTTTCGTTCTCCAATCACAGACCTAACCTGGAAAGCTACGGGGTCTCTCAATTCAAGGGACACCTCTATTCCGGGGACAAATGTTCTGGTCCCAAGGGTGGCCCCTGAACAGAGTTTCCACTGTATTACAAAATATGCCAGGAGCCCATCACTAGGAGTGAGTATTGTGTTGTATGTTATTGCATTACATGGCATTACCTTGCATTACCTTGTCTTCTCTTCCACTGATTTGTTGTATTGTGGCGCACTTATGGTGCATGCATGATGACATAAAATATCTACTTGTGAACGTACGTTGCACTTATGGCGCCAAGGCCGGGAATCGAATCCGGGCCAGGGGAGTGCTCTCATCGCTGTGCCATCCCTGCTCCCCTCTCTCCTAGTGATGGGCTCCTGATATGCTTAAAATATCAACTGCCTTGAACATGGCATGCGTATGTAATCACACTAGCCAAAAAAAATTCATGGAAGGCAAAAGAACAAGAAAAAAATTCGTGCAAAGAAGATAGCAATTAAAATAAAATAAAATAAAAGTCACGCACACCTGCAAAGAAATCCTGCATATGCAATGGACGACAAAAAATTCATACAAACTAAAAATACCCTCCCTCAATCATTTTTCTAATGGTACTTCCCACAAGGGAAACGCCCAGCTTAATTTCAGTATTTAATTTTCCTAAATTCTATTTTTTCCGCATGCATGATGACATAAAATACCTACTTAGGCGTACGTTTTCTATACTTTTGTTATTTGATTTTATACAATGGACGGTGTAAACGGTGTGCTATGGTTGGTGTAGACGAATTTGCGACTAAAGTATAGACGCAAGAATGACGTCGTGAGTCAAAGTGGAAAAAACAATGAATAAACCAAAGAGATTCCATTTGTCAGTACTTGTGCACTTGCGCATGGGGGACATCAAAATGTGGTATGAAAATCAGTCGCGCTACTCGCCTGTGACTCGAGGCTTACTTCTTTGTTCTTACCACGCTTTGACGCCATCCGTGCGTGATCAGGGTACAAAATTAATACACACTGCCAAAGAGAATCTATTTGTTAAGTAAAGCGATTTGAACTTTACAGACATGCGCTATACAAGTCATTATTATTACCTATTCCTTTTTGTGTACGCATTGTAATTAAAGTGTAAACAATCGTCCCTTGATTGTTAACATCATGAAATTCAAACCTCTAAATTCCCTAACTTTGAATGATATCTGTAGGAGACTATACATTTTGCTAAAATCTGTATGCTGAATCTTCAAGTAAGTCGCGTTTTTCATTTAATCGTTAAGTTAAAACTGCAAAACTCAAACAAAGTATATTGTTCTATTGTCTCCTCTAGCTCACAAATACACCCGGTAATTCTTAGATGGACTTTGCATGGAGAATTTCGTTGGATTCCCGCCAACTAACAAGTTCATAGAAAGAGGTTAAAATAACGTTTCTTCTACGAAGAGTTTCCGCAGCAAACATTAGAAAATCGCGCTAAAATTGAAACAGTTAAGTAGCAAATTGGCCGTTCACACATACCAGCTGGATCGATCCGACAAAATTGCCAGCACTTTTTGACTCAAGTGTAAACGCAAAATTTCAACCTAACCTGAACCAAAATTAATCAGAAACTCATCACTCTGGATTGTTGAGTGTGTTAAGTGTGAACGGTTGGTTCTAAGAAGCTTCAGTCTCAGCTCTGAAGCAAGTCAAAGCCCAACAAAGCCTCAGAAATCGAGTCACACAGAGAAAGAATTTTGAATGGCGGGTGCTCAGCAATATCAGAAGCATGCGGAAGCGAATCCGTTATGTAGAACTTGTCAAACGACACTTCACAGTCTGTAAACAGTTTCCACGATTCCTTGGGGAATACGGCATGCGTGACATAGGCGCTTATCTTCACTGCCCCAGCGGATAGTAATGCCTGTTAAGGCAACACAATTTATAATGAATATTACATTAAACAGTGATGGTTTAATCTTAATGATGGTGATTAAGACAGTGAAAATGGCAAGGCCACGAGCAAGACGATGGCAGTGGTGATAGTGGGCACAGTGACAGTAGCAGTGGCAGCGATAGTGAAATTGGCAGACTGGCAATGTCAGTGATACTGACAATAATAGTGGTAGTGCCAGTGACGGTAACAGTAACAATGGCAGTGGCAGTGACAGTGACAATGAACATAGTAGCAGTGAGTAACAGTGAATGACAGTGGTACGGACAGTGGCAGTGACAGTGACAGTGGCAGTGACAGTGACAGTGGCAGTGGCAGTGGCAGTGGCAGTGACAGTGACAGTGACAGTGGCAGTGGCAGTGGCAGTGGCAGTGACAGTGGCAGTGGCAGTGGCAGTGGCAGTGACAGTGGCAGTGGCAGTGACAGTGACAGTGGCAGTGGCAGTGGCAGTGGCAGTGACAGTGACAGTGACAGTGGTAGTGGTAGTAGCAGTGACAGTGACAGTGGCAGTGGCAGTGACAGTGGCAGTGACAGTGACAGTGGCAGTGGCAGTGGCAGTGGCAGTGACAGTGACAGTGACAGTGACAGTGGTAGTGGTAGTGGCAGTGGCAGTGGCAGTGACAGTGATGGTGACAGTGACAGTGGCAGTGACAGTGGCAGTGAAAGTGGCAGTGAAAGTGACAGTGACAGTGGCAGTGACAGTGACAGTGGCAGTGACAGTGGCAGTGACAGTGGCAGTGGCAGTGACAGTGGCAGTGACAGTGGCAGTGACAGTGGCAGTGACAGTGACAGTGACAGTGGCAGTGGCAGTGACAGTGACAGTGGCAGTGGCAGTGGCAGTGACAGTGGCAGTGACAGTGGCAGTGGCAGTGGCAGTGGCAGTGGCAGTGGCAGTGACAGTGGCAGTGGCAGTGACAGTGACAGTGACAGTGGCAGTGGCAGTGGCAGTGACAGTGGCAGTGACAGTGGCAGTGAAAGTGGCAGTGAAAGTGACAGTGACAGTGGCAGTGACAGTGGCAGTGACAGTGACAGTGGCAGTGACAGTGGCAGTGACAGTGGCAGTGGCAGTGACAGTGACAGTGACAGTGGCAGTGGCAGTGACAGTGGCAGTGGCAGTGGCAGTGACAGTGACAGTGGCAGTGGCAGTGACAGTGGCAGTGGCAGTGGCAGTGGCAGTGACAGTGACAGTGGCAGTGGCAGTGACAGTGACAGTGGCAGTGGCAGTGGCAGTGAAAGTGACAGTGACAGTGACAGTGGTAGTGGTAGTCGCAGTGACAGTGACAGTGGCAGTGGCAGTGACAGTGGCAGTGGCAGTGACAGTGACAGTGGCAGTGACAGTGACAGTGGCAGTGGCAGTGACAGTGACAGTGGCAGTGGCAGTGACAGTGACAGTGGCAGTGACAGTGGCAGTGACAGTGGCAGTGGCAGTGGCAGTGGCAGTGGCAGTGGCAGTGACAGTGGCAGTGGCAGTGACAGTGGCAGTGGCAGTGGCAGTGGCAGTGGCAGTGGCAGTGGCAGTGACAGTGACAGTGACAGTGACAGTGGTAGTGGTAGTAGCAGTGACAGTGACAGTGACAGTGGCAGTGGCAGTGGCAGTGGCAGTGGCAGTGACAGTGACAGTGGTAGTGGTAGTGGTAGTGGCAGTGACAGTGACAGTGGTATTGGCATTGACAGTGACAATGGCAGTTCTGTTGCAGTGGGAGTGACCTAGTAACAGTGAAAGTGGCAGTGGTATCAGCGGTGGTAGTAACAGTGAGTGACAGTGACGGTGATAGTTGTAGTGGCAGAGGTAGTGATAATGGCAATGACAGTGGCAGGGACAGTGGCAGGGACAGTGCTATTGTCAGTGACAGTTGTAGGGTAGTAACAGTGACAGTGGCAGATCAATCACAGACCATTAAAGTGCCTATAACCCCAAAATATTTTTTTCGCTAAAATGCATCTTTGCACCTGTTTGAAAAAAATTGCGGCATTTTTTTCCTTTTTTCACTGAATCTTGACTTTTTATGGGCTTTAAAACAGAGCATCATTTGATTCATGACTGAGTCAGAAGGGGAGTGGGTCTATTCCTGATTTGACGTCACAAACTGATTTGCATTGCATTAACTCTTTGTAAACATGCATGCAAATCAGTTTGTGACGTCAAATCAGGAATAGTCACCCACTCCCCTTCTGACTCGGTCGTGAATCAAATGATACTCTGTTTCAAAGCCTATAAAAGTCAAGATTTGGAGAAAAAAGGACAAAAAGTGCCGCAATCCATTTCGAAAAGGTGCAAAGATGCATGTTAGCGAAAAAAATATTTTGGGGTTATAGGCACTTTAAGATCATATGGAAACCAGGCTTAAACCAAGGCTATCTCAGAAAAAATACCATGGGTACATTTGTCTATAACCTGAAGAAGAGGGAAGTGATAGCCAATGAAAGTGAAAGCCAACAAGATTTTGAGAGTGATCTTAACACTGCTATAAAAGCATTTCTGCCACTACCAGAGAGGAGGAGTGGGGTGGTGATGATGATGATGATCACGATGATGATGAGAAACAAGCATTTTCCTACCTTTGCGCATTGCACAAGAGTTCCCCCAGTCATCACAAGGTCGTCAACAATGATCACATGATGTCCAGACGGATCACCTACACCAGCAACAGAAATGCACATAAATATTCCAATCAGGCAAATACACTATACTTGCTTCAAGTTTCCTCAAGCACAGCCTTGGCTCAGCAGCAGGCTCTAGCAAGAAATAGGGTGCAAACCAGTGTACAATGGATATGGTATATACATTACAAGGGAGCTTAAGGATATGTGAGACCTGTCTCCCCCCTCCCCCCTCCCAATTTATGTTCTACACTACCCCACTGTAAGTACACAGGTGTCTGTACGCTACTTCAGTGTACATGTTTCCTAACAAATCCCTATAACCGATAGCCAGTCTTCAGAATCAATTTTGTCCAGAATTAATTTTGTCACACACCTTGGAATTGATGGGTAAACGTGGCCTAAAATCTATTGATAATTTTAGAAAAATAACAAACAACAGACAAGTTGGAAACTGCATCCCCCACCATGGACCATGTATCTAAACTTACCATCCTTGACTCTGACAATCCTCTTGTTGCCATCTCGAATCTTGGTGCAAGTGATTGTGGGAAAGGAATCGAACATGGTGTGAAATCTCTTGAATGCACCTTCATCAGGAAATGCAATGCTTACAGTATTCTTTTGACTAAGCATTGTAATTTCACGAAGCAGCAATGGTATGGCCGTTTCTAACCTAAAATCAAAGATGAAATTTCTTGGTTAATGTTAGTTTCGTGTAGTGGTTTTCAGGGAGATATTGATTCTGATAAAACATATTTGGGGTCTTCTAATATTTACAGTGAAAGTTTCCAAAAAATCCAAGAAATAAGAAATCATGCATGCCTTTTTGAACAACTGTTCCACCAACTCTGCCACAAATGTTTATAGAAACCAGAAGAAAAGACAGTTTTGTCATGACTGCCACTTGGTTGGCCTAGGGGCTGGAGCAATTTTGCAATCCGGGGTTGACATTTCTTAGAAAGGGATGGGTTAACATAAAAAGAAAAAAATATTGTCATTCCACCTCTCCACAAGAAGGCAACTCTGAGACAAATTTTCTTCTTGCCCCATGCTCCTTAAATTGTAAATGCTACACCTTTCACCAGCCCCAAACCCATTACCTGGGTATAACATTGTCAGTAAAATAGAACCTCTCTTGTAGAGCATGAATGTCAAACACCATGATCTGTGAGGGACCTCTTGCTGTCAATGGAATAGTTGATAACAGCATAGCCAGTGTCTAAAGTACAAAAATGTATAAAATATTTACTTAAGTCACCTTGTTACAGTACTGTTAGTATCTGTAATTGAACACTGTTTTATAACAGAAAACTGACAAAAGTACAATATCCTTCAGAATTGTTATCCAATTGGGCAGTATAATAAATTTTATTTATAAAAATTTAATAGTGTTAAAGTACAGATACCAACTGTAACAAGGTGACTTGAGTAAATACTTATTAATATAAGCTATAATGATAATAAATTATTATTATTATTATTATTATTATTATTATATAACAATCATAAATAATTATTATTCTTGTTATTATTACAATAACATTACTGTTATGATAATTATTATTACTATTACTATAATAATATTATGCAAACAATACAAATTAATTATACTATAGTCCACTCCTGATTTATTAATCATTGTTACCTTTGCTGTGGCAACTCTCCCTTCAATTTCTTCTCTCTCCATTGTTCCAGTTGGAAAGTAAGGTACAATGGCTGTGAAAGATCGTGCTAATAACCTGGTAAATAAAAGTGGGTCAGCAAAAACTTTACATAAATAATTAACTGACAGAATTACATGTAATCACCTGAATTCCAATTTCAATTATAACGTTGGTAAGACAATAACACAATAGGAATATTATTGATAACTACATGTAGTTAGCTGAACTAACTTAAGTACAGTAATACATGTAGATAAAATGTATGAGTGGAAGATCATTATCTAATGGCAATTTAAAAGGTAAGGCAATGGTGAGCCATTAATACCTTACAAAAACAGATGTCAATATTATTTTTAATATGATTGTGAAATAAAGTATAACTAGAATTCAAATGTTTCGTGTGAATGTCACTAAATTAATCAAGCACACCTATTGTTCAATCAGAAGAGCCATTTCTCCCTAGAAGTTGGGTCATGTATTTGTATCAGGAAGAAATCTTTATGAAAAGTTAGTTTACAATTATTATTTTTTAATTATTAAGTATTACAGTAACTTATCTTACAAGTTAATTTAAGAGTCCCAGAGTAACTTAAGGCTTCTTCTGGATGGTGAGAGGAACACATACTCTCCTTTCCTAACATTTCCTCTCAAAATTTTAGATACACAGCTCTCACTTTTGAATGAAATACCTTTTACTATGATAATGATGATGATGATGATGATGATGATGATGATGGTGATGAGTAATAGTAAGTAATAGTGATAATCCTAACTGTATGCATAAAGGGCAACAAAAAGCAATATCATGAATTTACCTTGGTATTTTATAAATAATTGACAGTTGTTCAAACACTACTTCAGGTGAATGAAAGCTTGCCAGAAAGATGACTGCCAAATAAAAACATAAAATGTGACAAAAAAACAACTACAAAACAACAACAACAACAAACAGCAGTTCTTATTTGTGATAAGCTGCAAATAAAATATGGGCTGGCACAGCCTGCTAGGAAATTGACCTTCCCAGATACCATCTTGAGAGACTCAAGGATTGTGAGAGAAGACCTCCCAAACGCCTTGGCAGACAGACGGGTCTGGAGTGAGATCATTCTTGGCACCCCAAACTGAAGGGTCAAATGATAATGATGATGATGATGATGAGATAAGAGCTACAAACTGTGAACAGCTGACTGGTTGGCTCAGTTGGTACTGAGCAGCAGACTCCCATTAAGGAGGTCACAGGTTCAAACCCTAGCTTGACCAATTAACACTCAGACAAAACTGAGCAGAAAGTGCTGCCTTATAATGTTATAAAATGTTATACTTTCTAGTCTTCTTGGATAAGGGTGATAAACTGTAGTCCCCGTCTCACACACAAACCTTGTGAAGAACCCACACACTGACTGTAAAGAGTAGAGGACGTAGATCCTGGTGTTGTGATCTGGCCTTTGTGTGTACACTATAATCATGGCTTGGTGCATGGGTAAAAATCCTTGGAGGTATTGGCTGATTATATAAACAAAAATAAGTTCTTCTTAAATCCGAGGGTAAATAAAGTATACTATACTTGCAAGAGGGTGGCTACATGTGTGATTTTTGCGGTGTGCTGGCGATGCGAAAAAATTGCTTGTCTAGCCGAGGCTTAAATCTATAATATGTGATTTTGATATTAAATAATTACCACTTATGATAACTGCCATTCACAACCATCTTTCTAGCTCGTCACGCAAATTCTTTCCTCCTGAGGAAAGATTACATAAGGAGCCAAAAGAAGGTCTGAGTAGGAGGCTACCATTTTTACTATGATTGCAATTTGTCTAGTGCTTACCATCTCTTCCTGCACAATCTTGTTTGACATTCTCAATGAATAAATTTGGCCAGCCATCAGGGAATTGTTCCCAGGAGATAGTTCTAAGCTCCACACTTTGTTGAAAATGAAGAAGACCTTTCTGAAATTTATCATGCACAAACAATTTATTGTTCCACTTTTTATTCCCAGGATTAATTGCTAGATTTTAAACTTATCACACTACCAAAACAAATGTTAAATAAATAAAATTAATAAAAAAGCAATTAAATAAAATGAATATATAAACTACATGCAAAGAAAGGACAAATTGGTATTTAGGTAATGTAGGGCTTTTTGGGATATGATGAAACAAATACCAGATAAAAATGAATGTGTATTTCAAACAGAGGACGTAACAGATCAGGCATTCCAGCGGCCAAGAGGCAAACCAGGTTGCCCTTAGGCCATGAAACAAATTGATATAGTATGGTCAGAGGAATATCGGGATTTGAGCCTGGCCTTGACCATGTTTAACTCCCAGTATAGTGTACACTGTTTCAGGAGTATCCCCATTTAAGTCTTAAAGTTACCTCTCATTTGTTAAATTTCGGGCAATATTTCCACACAGCCCCCTACATTAATTATACATGTATTTTGTAACTCAAACTCATTTCGTTTTTGGAACAGGGTTAATGTGACAGTGATGCATGCATGTTTAATGACACCTGTAATGTACGTATGGGGTTGTGCAGAAATCTTTCCACATTTTGTAACATTTTGAGTAAAAGTGATGCCGGAGGTGGCCTTGTTTTGATACAGGTTACCTCCAGCCAGTCGCTTCTACTTAAAGGCATGAGCTTTAAATTACTGTATGTTGACGTGGACGGGTGACGTGGATAAAATTAATTGATTGATCTTAAAAGTAATCTATTACAATAACCACAGCTTTAATCTTTAAGCCAAACGTGAATGCATGAAATCGTCTGGATCACCTTGAGCATGAAGCAAGTCTTAAGTCTTGATTATTTTATATGAATTAAGGGATTAAGGTTAAAACAGGCATTTCAAACCGCAACTGAAAGCCGTCTTTATAGAAACCCTACCTTCCTCACGACATCTTGGCTGCATCTTTCACAGATTTTTTCCGCCAAATATCTCATAGACTTGTGGTAAAATAGCACGGCAGGGGGCCGAGCTACAAAACTTGCTTTTTCAGCTGACCATTCCGCCATGTTTGTTTTTGAAAAACTCTTGGTACACTGGTCGGTCCAGTTAGTCTTACATGAGGGGGCTAACCTTGCTCAAATTTGCGAAAAAAAAGAAGAAAAAAGAGACCCACTGTGGCTGCCAGATATTTATGGGGAAAACTTATTTTTGTGTTTATTGTGTTTGCGACAGAAATTGATTTCTTAAGTACTTCACACCTTGAAACGTTAAATGAACAACACCCGGTTCACATGACTCCTGTGGGTGATCGTGATGCCCGCTGAAAGGGCACCAAATTACGCGGGCATCACCCACCGCAGTACTTGCTATAGTAAGGGCCTCGTATAATACGGCTGGGCGATTTTCTGTCGGGCACCTCTGAGGGAGAACTTCTGCTGTTAAACTGTAAATGAGTAACAAGCCACAAAACGAATAAAAGTGAACTTGCGACCTCGTCGTTCGTCTGGCTCATGGCTCGTGTACGACGACCTGACTGACGTCATTGAACCACAGCAGTGTATAAAGAGGAACAGGGCAACAGTAACCACAGAGGAACAGAA
>OX419337.1:21896305-21951305 GCA_948470475.1 Galaxea fascicularis
AATCCAGTTAATTTGTGTTTTCCACAACTACATGTAGTGGACTTTGACAAAACATTTCAGTCCTTATTCTGGGCCAAGTGGTGCAGGGGTCTCCTGGGAGCGGTCTCTATGATCAGCAGACTGGATCTTGGGAACGAGACAGTCAGCTCATTGCCCAGCCTCCACCTGACCCTAAGTCGACAGACTCAAAGGAACTGGAAAACATAAATAATTATTAAACTTTGGTTGGCAAGATTATAAACTAAGAAGAAATTCAAATAACCATGCGATAATCTTGGAAGGGTAATCAATCTTCACTTTTAAGTTATGTCTCTCTTGTTTGACATTTCAGTTTGACAGGTGGTCTGATGCCCAGAGGAGAACCATTCTAGAGATCCTTCTATCAAAATGCAAGAGTTCGCAACTTCAATATACATTCTCTTTGATTGATGATAAAATACCGATCACACACGTGGACTTCACAAGAAAACTCCCTCGAATCATATCAGTATACATTATGTCTTTTCTCGATCCCAGGAGTCTTTGCCGCTGTGCTCAAGTTTGTTGGTTTTGGAAATATCTTTCTGAGTTGGACCAGATTTGGATGCCCAAGTGTTTTAAGTTTGGTTGGATTCTGTCTTTTGTTCCAACTCCTTTTGAACAAGGAGTATGGAAAAGACATTACCTAGAATGTGTCAGGGGATTACAATATATGAGGCCAAAGGTAAGAGATTGGTGATATGATTGCGACAATGATAATGATGATGATGACAATAAAAGCATTTTTATTAATTTCTTGGGGTTGGTCAGGCACTCAGGGTTGCTTTTTCAAGTTAGTAATACTATGTCACTGAGATTGTGAGCACATTCAGTGTTCTGCATTTTGTTTTGTTGTTGTTTTTTCAGTTATAGTACCGGTATGTAATTTTTATTCAACAAAGTTACTCAAAACATCATTGCACAAAATCATAAATTCAGTCTAGGTTTATGGTTGGACTGATCTGAAATTACAGATTTGATTGCGTGCCATTGCAGTGGTACAGCTTAAGTCTCCTATGCAGTTCAACAACACTTGTTACAAGTATTTGACATTAAAACTCCAAGCTTCCTTTTTCAGTCCCCACCAGGTTCTCCTAAGATGAGTTCAGCTGAAAAGATGATATCACGAAGCCAGAGTCATGGAAGCTTAATTAAAAAGACAAATAAAAAACCATCAGGTCATGACATCCCACCCTGGAGAGGACCTGATCCTCATCCCACTGACATCAAGAGAAAGTTCTCTACTAATTCAGAAGGACATGTGGGTGGATGCAGGTACTGTCAGTAATAGGTGTTATAAGGGAGTTTAAGAAACAAGGACGCCACAAAACAGTGGGCTTAATGAGCAAAAACTATTGCTCTGCATGTGCGTTTTACAGTTTTGTACATTTCTTTACCATCCTCTGCAAAACAACAACATGAAAAGACCTAATTTTAGGTTTTCTTGAGAATGTGAGCGTATGATGGCAAAATCTTCTTTCTTCTTCCCAACTTTGATGTTGTTCATAGTAACTTCGTTCCTGGAGAGTTTGCCAGCATTTTCCAAGTTAAACAAATTGGAATGATTAAGAAAGAGTTACAAAAACGAGAAGTAAAGTTATATTTTTTAATGATGACTTGTTCTAGTTGCCGTTGCTGTCCTTGTTTCTTAAACTCCCTACTAACTAGAGATTGCTGAGGACTCCTGTGATAGATTCTGTCAGGTATGTGTGACATAATTAGTAACCCTTTGAGCCCTGACAGTGACCAGAACCCACTTTCTCCTTCACATGGGTCAGGAGAATAAAGCAAATGATCATCAAACATGAAACAGGGGGTTCATTAAGGGCCAGGCACCGGCAAATTTGGCTGGCTGTGAATGAGATTATTTGCCCGGCTGTATTCATCTTCTCTTCTTACTTTCTTTAATAAGAAAAACAAAAAATGCCCGGCTGAAACTCCCCACTGGCCAGTCCTGCACAAAAACTTAACAAAACCCATGTGAAAATTTGTTAGTTGACATTTTAAACCAAAATTAAATTGTCTGAGCTAGCAGTATAGTTTAGAGATACAGTGTATGAGAAGACCAGTTACAGCTGTATTAGATAATATGCATGTTGATGTCAGGGCTTAGAAAAAGGTCAATAATAATTGGCACAGCAGATATCAAGTTGAGGTTTGGGAAATTTAATTGAACTGCATGCAAAAAAATTTTGAAGAAAATTGGGGTAATATATCGTACATACATGTACATGTAATTGTATGATGGCATTAATTGAAGGGCTGAGAGCATAACCAGTTTAAACCTATGTCAAATGTTAGGTGTTTTTTTTTTTATTTTGCTTGGATTTACTTTTTGAGTTTGGCTGAGTTTGTACTGGTCAATGTTTTAAAATCAAATTACAGTTCATATGCAACAATTCAGACAAATCCAAGCAAAATCGAAAAATGTCCTAAAATTTGACATGGGTCAGTTATGCTCTCAGCCCTTCAATTGCATTGTGCATAATATGTACAGTTGTGTATGACATGTTAGGCCTCACAAATAAATATATATATACCATAATATCGCAGCCAGAAGCATGTGGGCTCTTACAACTCTGCATTAATGCAAAACAGCTGCTGAGACAAATGCTATCATAGAAAGAAGTTGGTTGAAGGCTGTCTTACAAGCTTAAATGGATGGCATAGAAAGCAGGGAATTAACATGCAGTCATGATGATTTCAGAACTGAGTCATATAACTCCTCAATATTGAATTAAGTGTCTGACATATTACTCTGCTTCTTATTGAATCTAGACGCTGCCATATGTCATTGCATACAGAACACGCTGAAAAGGAAGAACAGACACTCAAGAAAGGAACTGCAACTAAATCAACAAAACTGAGAATACGACCAGCTACTGTGAGTTTCAAGTGTGTTGAATAATAGTAATGTTTGTAAACACAGCTGGGCTGTCATCAAGGGCCAGAACAGTGGGATTCTACCTGTTGAATTTTTGAGTTAGATTCTTTGAAGAAAAGCTCTTATATTGATCGACATGTCCAGAAGTAATTAGAGTGCAGGTGAAAATTCAATTGTTGTGTTACAAGGTTGACACTTGTTACCTATTGTAGTTTAATGGTCAGTAGCTATCACGAGTCTCCTATGGCACAGCATGCAGTGGAACATTGTCCACCCTGTTTCTGCCAAAATCAAGAATAAACTTTGCACTAGATGAAATGTTATATTTTTGACTATTTTCAGGCAAACTTTGCACCAGAATCAGAGGTAGCTGGAACAAAATTTAACACCAGGACGGGGCGACCTGATTGGGCAATCCAGTCGTCAATCACTCCTGTGAAGGCAAATCGACCCCCACCTCCTGAGCTAAAACCCTCAGCACAAAGCCTTGGAAATGCTAGGGGAATTAGAGACCCACCAGGTGCGTGCAGCAATATATATGACTGGTTTATGAGAACATTTGCAAGGCTTGAAGGATTTTCAGAGAGCTGGTACAGTAGTCCAGGGCTGGATAGTACTTTGTACTGCCAACCCATTTCAACAAAATTTAGTCCAGAGTTTTGGAAATGAACTTGAAATGTACTTTACATGTGTACTACAGCTTCTTGAAGGAACTGACCAGTTTGTAGTGAAATTCACTAAGCCCAATCCAAACATCTGTGGGACAGGGTTATTTGAACCAATTCCTACTGTCATTATAGCCTTCTTTTCAAAATTTAAAGAAATGTTTAATGACAGCTCCACAATCGGAAATTAAAAATAATGTTTTATTTTTTTCAAAATAGCCATATGTACTATTGCTCAGAACAATTCATACTTGGATATTTTTGGCTGTGTACATGGCAAGGATGCTAATTATGAATACCAAACAGTGTCATGGCAAACTCCAAACTAACCTGCGATCATACCTGGCCTCCTCCTTACATTAAAAAAAAGCATTTAAGATGCCTGATCACAGGTTTATGCTCCCATTACCCTCCTCTTCATTGTCTGAAAATTACCAAGAGATCTGGACTTTAATTAATACATGTGGTTGACAGTTTCAAAATAACTATCTATTTGTTCATCTTTTTTTTGTGAGAAGGTGAGGAATTGTTCAGGAGCCAGCCATGGAGAAGACCGCCTGATTATGAGTCTGACTGAATCACAGGACATCCAGGTCATTGTAAGATTGGGTTGCTGTGGCTAACACTAAAATCCTGGACTATTCTCACAATGTACTAGATTCTTGTAAATATATTTAATGTCCTCAAAGAAACTTAGACTTACATTGTTCTCAGAAAGAAATACATATATATTAGGTAATAAATTGTACAATGTACTTAAATAATAAAGGAGGTGCTGCAATGTTAAGAGTTAGTTTTGATGGAGTACATGTAGTTTTAGGGTACATATATGTGTTGTGCCGCATAGCACTATAAACACATACAAGTGGTGGAACAGAGAATTAACTCTGAAGTGTAAATTTAAGTGCTAACAGAAACCCATGATAAACCCACTGGGCGTTAGCCCTAGTAAAGGGTACCAGGGAACCACACGAAATTCTTATGACCTCGGTTGGAATCGAACCCACGACCTCCGGATTAGATCTACAGTTGCCGTTACCAGTTTTAGCAATGGTAGATCTAATCCGGAGGTCGTGGGTTCGATTCCCACCGAGGTCATAAGAATTTTTTCTTTGCCTTGTGTGGTTTCCTGGTACCCTTTACTAGGGCTAACGCCCAGTGGGTTTATCATGGGTTTCTGTTAGCACTTAAATTTACACTTCAGAGTTAATTCTCTGTTCCACCACTTGTACATGTAGTTTTAAATGTTGTGCCTGATAAGTGATAGTTTGGGACTTACTAGTGTAAAAACTCTATAATTTGTTAGGAATTTACAAATTAACCCAGTTTTAGTATCAAAGGGTTGTGCAGCTAATTACAGTTTATACAAAAGTGTAAACCTTACGTTTTGATTGGTCTCAACTATAGTCACAGTCAAGGAAAGGTTTCAATAATTTTTGAAATAGTCACCTGCGCCAACTTTAGTTGGTGGCAACCTGATGAAATTTTTTTTAATCATGTTAATGAAAATCTGGGTAAAGTAGGCGGCAGTTAAGACGACAATTTGTCAGTACGTGTGTTAATTAACTCTACCTTCAAAGATAAGTCTGTCATGTACAAACAGCTTATAGTTCTTTTGCCTTTAGTTTTAGAAATAAAAAGTGTTCTAAGAGCATTGTTGAGTTATATAAGCATGTAGGAATTTTTCAAGAAAACAGCAATGCTTCTCACACTTGTTGAGTGTTTTTATAAAAGTTCTGAAGTGCTTGCATAAAATTTGCTCAACAATGTACAAGGAGCAAGTTTTTCATTTCTTTATAAAATGTCCCAGAGATTTGTGGAAGCCATCACACCAGGAGACTCTTTAACCCCCAAAATTTATTTTTATGTTCAAAATAATTATTTTTAAATTATATGGATCAAATCACAAACATTGTTTTCATATCCCCTTCACACCATACTATCTCTAATATAAGTGTTTTGTTGAGCACCTATTCAATGTTATTAGGTTAACATTTTTTAGATACGCTTCAGTCTTGCATTTGGTGGGAAAAGTTTTTCCCAATCGATAAATGGGCCCTTTGCAGTTTACCATGTGATGTCATCGTAAACTCCAAACGCTCAGTCCAAGGCCCCTAGTCTTGTCCTAAGAGCACATAAATTATCATGGCAGGAAAGTGGGAACGAGAAGACTCGTCGTTCTTCTTACACGAAGTATCTTGCAGCGTGTAAGGCAAAAAATGTCTTCCTCTTCGTCCACTTCTATTACGGACCTTGTCGCTTCATTTCTGCGAATAATTGAAACAACCATCAGGCAAATCTGTCGTCGAATTAATGAACAAGGAGTGATCGCGCTGCTTAAAGCGGTCGTGTTGTTTGCGGCCCTGTTTGGTCTGAAGGAGAACTTGAAACACACGTTTGGCTATGATTGTCCACAACAAGGACATTTTTTCTACGGCAACCTCTACATTTTTGGCCCTTCAGTTTTCTTTCTGTGTTTTGCCTTTGTGTTTTCTCGTCCATTCTGGGAGTTTGTAACAGGATGTTTCCGCTGTAGTTTGAACAGGCGACTTTTGGCTTCACCAAGTTCAGCTGTGGACATATACCTTGCTCTTTCAGCGCCATTTCTTTGGGTGGCTTGTGGTCTTTCGGAAGTAGATTATTATATTTGTGCATTATATGGCCCAGTGAGTCATTCAGAGTTGCAGAAAGAATGGTATGTAGTGCATCGTGAAGCGAGACGAATCTCTGAAGCAAAGACCGCATGTCATTATCTTGTATGGGAAATCCTAATTTCATGGTCCCTTATTTCAACCGTAGTGGTATCCCTACACCGGTGTTGCACAAGAAAACTCAAAACAAACGAGATCCAGTCCGTATAGCGGCCAGTGCATTTCTCTGGGTGGTGCAGGACCCCGGGTGCAGGACTTTGTTCAACTGAAACTCACTGCACCCCTCTCTTCAGTTTGTTTGGGATGAGAAAACTTCGTTTACATTTCTGATGGGTGCAGATATCTTAAATACATGTAGCTGATTGTCTCTGAGAAGATTTTATTTAATGATTTAGTCTTCGTTTTGAAATACTTACATGGTTGAGCACCAGTTTGAGTATTCCATACAAGACACTCCATAGCTCTCCAGACGTGGTCTGTGATTGGAGAACAGAACAATAGATGACAACACAAACAATACTACAGATTGCCAGCTGGACAATGAAGTTTTCATTTTTGCACTGTAAAATCGTGGAATAATCTGTCAAAAGAACCTTGGATTATTAATGGTATTACGACTTTTAAGAAAAGATTATTTAATAGCATATTACAGTAATTTATGTATAGTTTTTTCCTCTTGTTTGTAAATGTTATAGTAAAATGCCCTGTCAAGGGAGACTCAATAAAGATGTATATACATGTATGTTATGCTGTAGTGGCCTTGCAGCTCCACAGTTTTCCTCGTTCTTTAAAGCCCTAACCTGTTTGTGGAGCTGCAGAGTGACTTTATTAGCTAATATGTTCCCCAGCCAAAAATGGATAACTGTAGCCAGAGCTTGGTCAAGGATCCTCATGGGCCATCTACTTCCACCATGGTGGTATAACTTTGTCGGGTTATGCGTCACTTCTTTTATGCATTGAAATCAGAGCTGTTTAGGTCAAACAGCATTTCATGCCATTTATTTTGGTCCTCACTTTTCAGTTTGGATGAAATCCTGGATTGTGACCACTGAAATGGAAGCTACTCTTCAGTACTTTCCCATAGAGCTATTTATTGTGCTGTACAAGGTGGTTCTAACTTTTGAGTCTGTAGATGAAGTCCGAAAGTGTGGCCATTCCAAATGAAAGCTACTGAGCAGTTCTTACCTGTGGTGCTGTTTATTATACTCTGCAAGGTTGTGTGAGGACTCGTGGTCGAAAACTGAAAATTATTTGAAACCACAATAATTAATATCTTGAAAAAATGTCAAGATCGTACATCATCTTGTCCATCTTGAAGACATTTGGCTTATTGGGCGGCAGCACTCTTGAAAATATTAATTTCTCTTTATAACTTTTCAAACTCGTGACCTTAAAAAAATATAGTTAAATTGCAGAAAGATATATGACCACAGCTTGACGTCCTTCATCAAATCATTTGACCGCGGCGAAATCACGTTTCCTCAAAACTGATTGTTCGACATAACCCTTTCTTTCGGCAAAGGAGGGCAACTTGACCTTCGGGTGAAGACTCACGCGGCACGCAAGCTGATTGTACTATATTTTCGGACTTTGCAAATGTTCTGCAAATACCTCCACGGTTTTCTTTAACTTTTAATTTTGACCAGTAGTAAAAATCTATCAACACTGCTGAGCACCTAAACATTAGGAAATTGGCTAATTCCTGTAAGAAGTTCCGGAAAGTCGGGAAAATTTCACGCGCGATCGCTTCGCTCGCTTTGCATTGTTCCCAAGAAACTTCGGTAGACTCGTAAGGTACCGGAAACTTTCGTCAGCATTTATTTTGTTTTCTGGGGCACAATAATAGGGACCTTTAGATTTGAGTACGAGTACGAAAATCTAATTTCACACCAGTCACCTTCCCTGAACCCTCACTCTTCCTTGTAGATTAGGAGATTGTAGAAACAAGATTGATGTCACTAGTGATCATCTAACTGAAGCACGCGACGAGGATTTGAAAAGTCGTACTCGTACTTATATCTAAAGGTCCCTATTGTTGCTCGGACCAAAACATTTGGCCAGCTAGCGTGGATTCGGAGAGCTTGCTAATGGTTAAAAAACTATACAGCGACTTGAATTTCAAGTAAATTATTACAAGTCAGTCTGCGTTATAATATGCAGATCAGTCTTTAAAATACAGGGAAAAAAAAGATGTTTTAAACTCTGAAATAATTTCTTGTGACCTTCGGTTTAAGGATTTAATAAATTGCATCTTCAGCTACATATGCCGGCATAACAGTACTGTCGGGCAATATATAAACGCAGTCAACTTAAATTTTTAAAATTCATCTTTTCTGTGCAAGCTAAGGCTCTCAAAATTTTTTCACACAAATAGAAATAAATGTGATACCGAGTAAATGCATTGTGTCTGTAATACAGGCAACAAAAGCAAAGAGTCGTTGAGGTACTTGTAATATTTCGAAATATTACAAGTACCTCAACGACTCTTTGTGCTTTTGTTGCCTGTATCACAGACACAATGCATTTACTCGGTATCACATTTATTCTCTAACTGTTAAAGTTATCAGCAGCTAATGGGGTTTTTCACACAAGGTAATCGTATAATAATTGTCTACATTTTGAGAAAGATTGTTTCTTCAAGCAACTCCTAGTGTTAAACGAGCATGAAAAGGTGATAAAGGCATTATGATTGTTCTCAACAGCAGGAAGAAACTTACGCCAAGCTTTGAACAAAAGCAGGCGATCCGAATGTTAGAATTCTTGCATCTCAAACGAAAAGATAAAGAAATTATGCTTTAACAACTCGGGAATTCTCAAGATCGTACCGTGATCGAGCTGAAGAAAAAGTTAGTGGAAGTAGTTTGATGGTAGACACCCTCAACTGTCTCTTCACAAGGAGAATTCGTTGGTTATCCTAGCCTAGCCGCGTACAAATAATGATCATCAACATTCATTTTCTCCTCACTGTCTTTCATACATTTTTTATAGTAAGAGTACAGAGATTTGTTTTAAGATATAAACACTTCTCTTAGGTGATCGATTCCCTCTGTCATGTCCATGTTTCATGGTCAGACAGTGATACTGTTGGGAGAAATTAAATCAGAAAACGGCTGATCACATTGAAACTTACAGAACTTCTGATCAGGGAACTCCACACAGAGAAGCTTGAAGGTTTGAGCCAAACAAAATTAGTACTTCACCTCGCTAACATTTAAGTTTTGGTAGGCTTTTTTTTTTTTTTGTAACGCTAAGTTTTTCTTCCCTCTTGAATCACGGGGAGTCCATTAACGCCATTGAAACTCGTATCTTCATTTTTATCGAAAGAGCAATTAAACATAATTTCTTCTCCGTCATCATCAAAGCTGTAACTGTGAGCTTGAGTCTTCTCGGAAACGTCACGAATCCAATTTAAGATTCGATCATCTTTTTCGTTCCCTTGTTCGCCATCGCTCGGCAATCTCCTTAAGTGCCTATGATGGACCCTTCGGCTACGCTGCGCTGTCGGACTTGAAGTCGGGCTCGGTGGAAGGCTTCGAACACAAATTCCCGGGCTCCATTCAGCTTCAGGAGAATGATCGGTGAACCCAGTGCTGTGACGCCGAAAATCGGTTCCTTTCACAATCTGCTGTAAATCTAGGTTGAGAGAGAGCCTTTGAGATGAGCTTGATGTCGTCAACCTGGACGTTTTTCCGAAAGAAAAGACAGAATCTGTGTTTACACCGGGACTCGGTGTGGGGGTTCTATTGGCATAAAATTGCTTCCCGCTGTTGTTTGGAATCCATCTAAAATTAGAGCTCCTTTTGTCGTTACCTTGAATCGGTGGAAGCGAAGAGTTTTCTAGGTCCGTCTCGCTTCCCCATTGGCGAGAATTCTGTTTTCTTTCGAACGGCAAGCTGCAACGACTGAAACCATCCATGGAAGACTGAAATATTTTATCCGACTTGAAAATATTGCTTGATTTCCAAACTCAAACCACAACAAAGTTACATCTTAGTGCCCATGTAAACTACCAGCCTCGTCAATATTTCTCGCCGAGAAAACAAAAAGCAGGATGAGAGAACAACAGTGTCAGACAGTTTAAAAGTGATCTACCCGGCGTCTCAAAATCTGCATGGTCGGAATTTGGGTCGACTGATTTTGAGCCGGTTATTTTTGATCGACGTACAATGGAGCTGTCACAAAAGCTTTTTAGATCAGTTTACTGAATGACCCCTCATGTCAGAGTTATTGGTCTAAAACTAATTATTCTGATTGCTTTGTTTCGGGATGGGAAGCTAAAAATAATTAACGTCATTTTAACGACACAGTATCAATAGCATTAATTTCATTGTTTGTTTTAGAAGAATCAGGTCATTAAATTTACGAGGAGTTTACATCATGGTATAAAAAGAGGATGGTGTAAATCTGGAAAACGGCTCTGCAAAATACAAGGAATGACAGAAGCGAGTCATCTAACTCGTTGCCCAGAACGTGCGCGTGTGCACGCACGAGCAAGTCGTATCACGCGATATCAAGGATCCCCCAGAGGGTCATCAGAAACTGCTGCTTCACGTTGTTTACACGCTTGGGAGAGCTTCCCCAAGGACTCCTGTTCAAGAACTATTTTTTCTAGGTTAACAAACAGGCAGCCAACCTCACAATTAAATTAGGCGCTTTTGAGCGACGGACAGCAACTGCAAGTGAACGTTTCGCATTAATGGCAAGTGGTTTAAGTAAACCGTCTCTAAAAACACTTAGTAATAGAAATATAGTATCGTCAAGGCAAGTTAAAAAAGAAAACACCTCACTTCCGGTTGCCGTCCGTCCCTCAAAAATGCCGGTGCTTAAGTGCAAAATGCCGAAAGAGCTTTACTTCATTCACACAGAGTCAGCCCATAGGTCCCCCACCGCCTCGAAAGCGACAGTCCATGATGAAGCCAGCTGAGGTAACTTCGCAATAAGCTTGTATTAAGTGATTTTTTTTTTCAGCGTTTCCCGTATAAACCATGTAGATCGTTACCTGATGCAAATTTTGTGCTTGGGCTGCCTCTGGTTAAACGTCTTCGCCTTTGATTTACGTCACGAACGTGAAGAAAAAAATATTTTCGGCTGACGTCATTTTCGATGTTTTTAAGTTCTTCTTTATTGGACTGGCAATGAAATTGGTAGAATCCTACTGTGGCTGACACTTTTTTTCTGAGTGAAAAGGGATTTAATTATATGCATTGTTCCTACCTTTTTCAGAAACAAATTTCCAGGACGACTTTTCCAGGCCTCAGAAAGTTTCAGCTTTTTGCAGGACCCATAATGCTCATTACATTGTGTGCAGTTGTTTGATCTTCCTATCCGGCTGCTTGTCGCGTTCCCGATGGAGCAGGCACGTGGTGTTCGCCAGGTTTACCAAAGTGGTACACAGAACAGCAAGCGGGATTTAAAATGATTTTAATCTGTCGACTGATTTGGGCTGAGCCGCTGGTACATCACTCACGGTAAAAACTACAAATGAAATAGCCGATTGTCTGTGTAACGGCATGAAATTACAATTCTAAAACAAATAATGTTATAAGACTGGAAGCGAGAAAGGAAAAAGGAAAACTACTTACATCTGATCTGTGCTCCGAGTGCTAAGAAAGTCAAGAAACTCCTAATTTCTCCAAATGATGTTCCTGTTAACTCCGTGCGTCTCGAAGCATGCAACGCCGAAAACTGACTAAAAACACGTGCTATTGCAATACCAACCCTAAATTCTAAACCAACGACGTCACAAAGAGACCTAACGCGGCTAGCCATAAACGGAAATTAATAATCAACCAAAACAATTACGGAACGGAAAAAGTCTCAATCTATGTACAACACACTGACTTTCACCAAACATTAATTACTAGAGTTAACAGATGTTAAGGTATTGCCAGGACCTCTGGACTACCATATTTAAGGACGTTTCAGTACTGGAAAATGATGGACTAACATTCAGTTACTTTCCAGGATTTCCAGGGCCAATGTGAACCCTGTACTTAACGTTTAGCCAAAGTATGGTATATTTATGTTTATTTTACTTTGCTCGCAAGGCACCATTTCACCTTTAATATAGGCACGCAAAGCGGGCAAAACATGATATTTCTCTACGGCATTGAACTGAGCGTGGTAGTGACAAATGAGCAGGTAGAGACATGGTAGGGGAGATGTGGTTTGTTTTCCTAGCTTTCTCCCCCCCCCCCCGGTTAACATATTTTAGCTCATTTTGTTGCCCCTTCTTTCACGAACCTTTCTGCGGTTTCGGAAAGCAGGCCCATCCAGGTTGTGCTGATAAACTTCTAAACAGTTTCTTACAGTAACAAAATGCGTAAAAGTGGCTACCAAGTCGCTCACAGTATCAAGTGCATCTAAGCACAGATATTGACTTGATGTCTACTTTATTACATCAATAAAAAAGTCAGCTATTGATTGAATCCTCGAGAGATTTTCCCATTTTTCTGAATGCAAAGTTAATAGTTTAATATGGAGCTCAATATTATAGACACGCCTTCTCTTAGCTATAAAACCGCCAAGAGACCGAAGACTACCAATAGCTTTCGGAAATGCTTCTCATTCGCCTTGAGAAATCATCTGATAGTGTCCACCGTATAACGGCGCAAGTTCAAAAAATAAGTATCCGTAGAATAAAAACTCTCTAAAGACGATTTATCCATTCGATTAAAAAAACCGTTAAACTTTCACTGATCAAGATTGAATCAGACATTTTACTTTGGTTGGTATCTGACTGCAAAAAAAATGACCTACTGAACACAATGAAAGACATCTTCCATCTCCTTTAGAACACAGTGCGCTGTTAAAACGGCCCGTTGGTGCCAGCACTTCTTCATCAATTCCCAGCACGCATCAGTAGTGTTTTCTGGACGTTCAGGATATATTTCATTTTCGACCGCCAGCTTCATGGCCGCGTTAGTGCTGTGTCTCTCGTAGGCCTGGGGACGACGAGTCCCAGATCCCTCGCATAGGACCCACAGCAGTGCTCCAAAGGCATAGATGTCGTAAGAGCAGTCGCTTGGCAGACCCTTGCCGTAGTGTTTGTGCATCTCCAAAGAAAGATGGAAGGGTGTTCCTTGCCGTGTTCGTTCAAATGGCCTTTCAGGTCTGGCCATGTTTATCTTAGCTGTTCCATCTCTCATAACCTGTTGGGGAAAACAGGAAACAAACTGTAAGCACTATGACTTTTCCTTCTACTTGCAGCAGATATAAAAGCTGAACGCAAAACTCTTTCTCAATACGGAGACTCGATTTGATAGCGAGGCTATACCCTTCTAAACTAGGGCCAAATGATATACCTGCTTTCTACTGTCGTCTCTTCTTCCCAGGTCCCTCGCTGTTTTTCTTCTTTCAGTCCCGTTTTCGGTCATCCCAGGATAAAACCACAGGTTTTGAAGCGTAAACTAAACATTAACTTGAGGGAAAAGCCATTACACAGTGAAATCGCCATCGCATTACGCGAAACTTTAAATAATTTCCCAGCTAACACTATGACTAAATATGAAGAGGCCTTAGCTTACCAATATAGAATCTGGTTTGATGTCCTGATGGATATAATGCGCGCTGTGGATAGCTTTCACGCCATTAATCACGTCCACTGCTATCTTCATGCGGGCTTTTAGAGGGAGACCATTTCGAAGGGCAGTGGTAAGGTCTGAATCGGCTTTTTCCATTAATACGTGAATTACTGATGGCTCAGGAACCAACCAACCATACACACAAAGGAGGTTTGGGTGTGATTTTCCAACTACGGCTTGGATTTCCCTGAAGGGAGTTGACAGAACAACAGAAGCTCGCTTTTAAAGGTAAATTGCATAGTATCGTATTCTCCAACCTTAACAGGGAAGGGAGGGGGTGAGGTGGATATAAGCGATATGAATGAAAACTACTTTACTCGTAAATACGTTGCGCTATTGTTGCTTATCAAAGAGTCTTTTCTGTTCAATGTGAATGTGTCGTAAGACGCCGCCAACGGGCGAAGTTCACCTTAACAGTCAGACCAGCACGGAAAATATTATAATAAAAACAAAAAAATTGGTTCAGGAAGAGATTCGCCAGAAATGTGCAGCGGCTTGGGGGAACCACTATTCGCAATCCAAACATGAAGTTTTTGAGCTCTTCCGATTCGTCATTTGATCGCATTTCTTACAGATTGCTCCATTCACTATACTTTTGTGAATAAATCTGCGAGTCCGCTAACCAGGGATTGGCTCATTTCTTTACTGTGTGCAGTCGATTGTCAGCTCTTATCATAATGTTTGAGGTCGCCTTTTTTCACTGATATTGGCCTTTGTTTGAAGAAGAAGTAGAAGAAGACGATGACTACGACGTCAAGCAGGCAACATGAACCACGACAAAACAAATTTTAAGGAGGAAGGAACAACAAGATACGTTGAAGGAGCTGCTCATAACTTACATGACGTTGAAGAGATCCACTGATGTCTGCGCCCAAACTTCTGGATCCACGTTTTCTTCCTCTATAACCTTGACAACACGTGCTCCTATGTACCCCTCTTCTACCCATCCTGAGCAATCATGGATCTTGCCGTGTTTGGTGGATTTCAAAACTGGACCCAGTATCAGAGGTTCCTTGGTAAGTAGGAATTCCAGAGCGAGGCTTTGGACAAACAAGTGCCTTATCCTGGGAACGAACAGGATGGACATTTCCTGCAACTGCTGTGACGTACTTGTTGAAACCAAGTCATTTACGCGACTGAGATCATCGATGACCTTGTAAAACGCATCGTGTACTACATTAAGGCCTTTCCTAGAGGCTACGCACAGAGACTCCGTGATGGCTTCGTGGTTGAATTTGGAAAGAATCAGACCCGTGATTTTTCTCCTGGTTTGTTTGTCTCCAAGATCAAAGCTAGCATTCGAGGATGTCCATTCAATCGCGTGAAGCAGTCCTTCAATGAGCAGCTTTGTCAAAATCTTTCGCAACGCATGACACACCATGGCCTTCAAGAGCTTCAAGACATCTGCACTGGCTTGTGGCAAAGAGCTCTCTTCATTGCAAGTGGAACCTAGTGATCCGTAAGCAATCCTGAATGCATATCCAAGCAATGGATTAGCAATATGCATTGAATGAACCTCAATTTGTTCGGTTGTTGTTTTCAAGAATTCCCCGATACAGCTCTTAAGGACATTAAACGTTCTGTCCAATATCACTCCTTTCATAACGACCAGGAAACGAAGAAAGGGGGTATCCTCTTTTCTTGGAGTAAACGAAGGTTGATCTGCAGACTCACTCTCTTTCACAAGAAGCAAATAATATGTTCGCGCTTCCAGACCTGTGGCAGGCCTTGCAGAATGGACTTGATATTGGTCTGCTACTGACTTGAATCTTTCCTCAAAATTCAGGAAATTGCAATTAATCAACATGCCGATTTTCTTTTCGCTTGCAATGGTATTGGTCAAAGTCTCGTGCAGGGATTTCCCAACACTTTTAGCCATGTCGAAATCCAGTGAGCTTCCAAGAAGCGTGCGCGGCAAACTCTGCCTTATTCTTCCCATAGCGTGGACTATACTCATCTGCAGCAAAATCAGTTTGCCTACCGCTTGTCGGGTCTGAAATTTGACGGTTTCGTCCAAAACAGCCAGCAAGCCATCTTCGAATCTACTAAAGTCCTTGGTTGCGTTACTGGTCCTTTTCTTCTTTCTATCTTCACGTACGTTCTGCGCCGATATGCCATAAAAATTAACACAAGTTTCATACGATTCAGTCCCTGCTATCAGTCCATCATTCTGTAACTGGGAGAACACGGTTCTCCTTTTATCGGATTTCGTCGTCATCTTCTCGTCGTCGGAGTCGAGTTCGTCACAGCTTCGGACGTCAAACGTTTCAGTTTCAGCAGATGTGTCCACCTTGTTGCACACGAACAGAAACGACAATTCTGGATATTTTTCTTGAAGAAAACGGATTGTGCTACGATCCTACACGAAAAAATAAATGGAAAATTAAATTAGCTCAGCCGTCTGAGCTCCTTTCCACGGGATGATGAAGGGAACCGCACCGGTAGTGGGGAACAAAGAAATCTTTTGTGTTTGGTCCACCTGACTATTTAACTTTAAAAGTGTTGTTTCGAGGTCAAGATGTAATGCACCATGAACCGCTATTAACTTTGCCGGTCATTATGATGCATCATTTCGGTACAAATTTTTTCTTTGCTTCTTTAAAAGTAGCAGTAGCAGTAGCAGTAGTAGCCTTTATTTCAGTTCAGTGTCGGAGTGTTTAGTCCTCACGAACTAATTGGGGACACTATAACTAAAGTATTAAAATGAATATTACAGCATTAAAAAGTTTTGTTACAGGAAGAATAGTACAAGTGTACGTTTAAAACAAGCGAAGGCTTTGTATGTTGTAAAAAAAAACTGTCTGCCTGGTGATTGCGTGACTTCGCCATATATAATGAAATAGGCAAGTATTGTGTAGAGAGATTTCGAACTAACATACTTACAGAAGGCCTCAAATGAGCGTTTCCATCGATGATATACACCACAAGAGGAGTTGTTCCCTTCTCAAAGAAACTGTCCACCACATCGTCTAACGCATCATTCTCATTTCTTCCTGGTGAATCAATTAGCTCGAAGCCGCTTCTCAGAAAGGGATGATTCAGAGCGACTTCCACGCAACACCGTACATGTTCAGCACAGTCTCTTCCCTCGTCAGTAGCCACCACATACTCCTTAGGGATCTTCTTGTTGAAAGTAGTAGAAGGTATGACTTCCGAGCCAGTGCTATCAACAACTCGGACTGTATTTTGACTCGGTGAGTAGCTGATCTTGACTATTCGAGAAGAGCATGGATTCTGATGGACAGGAAGGTGCGAAAAACCCAGAAGCTCGTTCAGGATAGAGCTTTTTCCGCAATTTCGTTCACCGATGAAAACGACTGCGGGCCTTTTGTTCAACGTATGCTTGATGCCTTCGATGTTAGTAGAAGAAAACATGGCAGCGACGACCTCTTCGCTCAGTGTACCTTGGTTTTTCATTTCTTCCAGACATTGCACAGTTTCGTTAAACAAGGATGAAGCTTTCTCTGAATACTGTCTAAATTCCTCGATTGTCTTCTCCAGTTTCCTTTGCATTTTCTGGTGTAAACAGACGAACGTAAGATAATGCTTTTGGACAAAGTATGCTTTTGGACAAAGGTCAGTTTCCAGATCATTTCCGCGAATAAGAGCTTTTCAAACAATTCGTCACGAGGCCGCTTCCCGGTAAAGTAGAATTAATTATCACAGGGACCACGCGGGGGGAGGGGCCGGGGGGGCCTGGGCACCCCAACTTTAGTGGAAATATAACAAATTTTGTAAAATACTTTTCCAAAAATGAAAAGCACCTTCACGGGATTAGAGTGGTCGGCCATAGCAGGCGGACTTCGCGGGAAAAAAGTCAATCCCTTCCCGATCAATCGATTAAAGAGCCGGATGCGGCTCCGCATTTTAAAAACTACTCCGCGTACCTTGTAAGAGGGTCCCCTATACGTTTTTCGTGAAACGTGATTTAGATTTATTTCTTCATTCGTGATTCGTGATTGCCGATATTTGCTTTATCGTGAACGTGAACGAATTTTGGGAATTATCCGTGATGCGTGAACAGTATCAATATTTTTACGTGAATGCATTTTCCAAAGTGGTATAGGGACCCTCTTGTAACATATAGATTTATCGATTTAACGAAGTCTTCGGTATGACGAACAATGTTTTTCAGTCCCAAACTAGTACAGCGTATGGAACAGAACCTCGATAATGATATAACGAACCAGTTTCAACAGTCCCTTGCGGGCACTTCGTTAACCCTTAAACCCCTAAGAGTGATCAATGTTTTATTTCTCCTTACAGAAACACTGCTCAATCAAACATAAAGGTTGTGAGAAAATAGGAAGTGGTTAACACGTGTTTAAGAAATTCTCCTCATCGTTAGCATGGAATATGTATGGAGAACAGTGTGCTGAATATATAGAGTGAAATTAGGGAGTTCAAAGGGTTGATTCATAATACTTTCACAGGATCTCACCCTCCGTTTTGCACAGTTAACTCAAAGAGTTCCAAACATAACTATAATATAAAAGCTAACGAAACACACTAATTTGGTCAAATTCAACAAATACCACTATGGCTGATTTCTTGCCTGCGTGGCCGGCGTAATCGGGAAAGGGGAAGGGGAGCGAGGGAGGCGAGAAAAAATGAGGGGGATTGGGGAGAGGAGAGAGGGAACGCCTACCACAAGAACCCCATTCGCTTCATTTCTGCGTTCGCTGGCAAACGCAAATTTCTGATTGGCTAATTTCTGACAGTAAGTCTCTTGAGAATTGAAGCAATTTAATCCCTCTTACTGCGTGCCCGGCGTGAGACGTTTTGTCTGCATGTGGCACATTCCCGCGTGAAATCAGTCATGCAGAGAAACGCGCCTCTGATTTTGATTGGTGGATGAATTGACAGTTATTGACGGATAAAGTAATTGGATTAACTGAAAATCGTTGGGCGGGAATGAAGCGAATGGGGTTCTTGTGGCAGGCGTTCCCTCTCTCCTCTCCCCAATCCCCCTCATTTTTTCTCGCCTCCCTCGCTCCCCTTCCCCTTTCCCGATTACGCCGGCCACGCAGGCTAGCTGATTTCAAGCGTGACTAAATTAGCGTCGCATAGCTAAACATGTGGGCCATATTCACTTTTTGCAGTTAAAAATATTGGTCATTTGTTCCTATTTATAAGAAACTGCGAAAAAAGTCATTCGATATCTGTTCATCTTAGTTTTCCAAAGGTAGTTTGCAACTGATGGGTTGCAAGCTGCGTTTACCCCTGCCCCCCCTCCCCCTGCTACGGGCCTAAAGTTAGTTTGATCTAGAATCATGTGGATAGAAGAAGATTCTACTTAGATTTCCATGAAAGAATAAAAATACCGTTTACCGTTTGCAAATATCTGCATGAGTTCCAGAGATATTTAAGTTTTAAAAATATTTAAAACATGCAAATGAGATGACTGATTACGTCACACACTCAACCCAATATTATATAAAGTATATAAATAGAGCTATCTTCGCCAATTTGCAGCGTAGACTATTGAAACTTGGTAGGCTAATAGTTCTAACACACCTACGGCTATAAAAAAATTATGTTCCTATGGCAACTCATTCGTTTCCAGTCCCCACCCTCTTGATTTCAATATCTTAGTGATTTTCAACTTGGAAAACTTTAAACGAGGCTGCAAACTCGAGCTAACATATTTATATGCTTGCTGGATCATGAATATGAGGCACCATTAGCAAATGTCAAAATGAAACGCCAAAGGTGGCCAGAAAAGCCAGTAATATTGGGGAGGCCTGGAACCCAGTATATTGCCATGGTAACAAAACTGTTAAGCTGGTATTGTGGACCACATTTAATAGAATCTTACTGCAAAGAATCAAATATTTTTTTATACAAATTGGCTGAGATATCTTTTTTCATCATATTTGATTAAAATTTGGTTGAGTGTATGACGTCATCACTTGTCTAATTTGCATATTTTATAAACTTGAATATCTCTGGAACGAAAAGAGATATTTGAAAGGGGTGAAAAGCGCTTTTCTTTTCATACAGACTACCTGTTTACGTTTTAAAATGGCTTAGATAGCAAATATGTGATTTTCGTCATAGTACCACTTTAAATGTGCCGCTGATTGTCTCGCAGGATTGAGTTACGGGACTGTGGCCGAGGCAAATAGCGACAGGTTGCGAAAGCATGCATGTGTCACGTCGCCGAAGTGAAGGAGGGAGGGTAGAAAGTTGTCCCAAACTTACCTTCTTGTGTATCTGTTTTGAAATGCCCCGAATCAAAGCAAACGGATAACTTAAATAGAGATTTACAAAACAGGGTTATGTAGCGCACGCACTCCAGAATTTCGTAGCAAAATCATGAATGAGATACCGTGGCCCATATAGGACATCTAAAACATTTTTGTTTTCGATTGACATTTTCATCTCAAATGTTTGTTACAAAATCTGAGTTGTTAAATCTTTTCAAATAAACAACGGATTCTCAAGCGGAAAATGCGAGTTGTTTAATCTCCAAAATACACAAATCGGATTTCCAGCGCAAAAATCCGAGTTGTCAATTTTTCAGTTGAACAACTCAGATTTATAACGCAAAAATCCGAGTTGTTTAATCTCAAAAATACACAACTCGGATTTCTAACGCAAAAATCCGAGTTGTTAATTTTTCAATTAAACAACTCGGATTTTTGCATTAAAAATTCGAGTTGTGTATTTTGGAGATAAAACAACTCGGATTTTTGCGTTAGAAATCCGAGTTGTTTAATCATAAAGTTAACAACTCGGATTTTTGCGCTAAAAATCTGAGTTACTTAATTGAAAAATTAACAACTCGAATTTTTGCGTTAGAAATCCGAGTTGTGTATTTTGGAGATTAAACAACGCAGATTTTTGCTGTAAAAATCCGTTGTCTATTTGAACAGATTAACAACTCAGATTTTGTAACAAACATTTGAGATGAAAATTTCAATTGAAAACAAAAATGTTTTAGATGTCCTATATGGGCCACGGTGATGAGAATAGGGCAAGGAATGAAGATGGAGGAAGCAATTGTAATGTTAGGTTTCCTGTGGTAGGGAGTTGAGAGGGAGCCTGGTAAGAGGGACAAGCCCCCTCCCCTCCCTCGACAGGAGATTTCGCTTCTATCGACTGTCAAGTTTGGAATAGACCACTTTCTAGTGACTTTATTGTTATAAAATGAAAAAACAACGAGCGAAACAAGGTACAAGCCTGGTTAACAATCTTGTGTTCCACTCCACGTGTGAAGAAAAAACGTGTCGGCGTTCACGTTTTTCGTCCGAACGAATTGACCAATCATGATATATGTAACATCAGTACGTCTTAGCAGCGTTATAACATTTTCTATGATTGGTGGAATTTTTTGATATCCGACGCTTGTTGTGAAACGTGAGTAAAGAGGAAATTTTATCCTTCGTGTAAAGTGAGAGGAAATATCTCTGAATAGGAAAAAATATTAACCCCTGTTTCACTGCTTGTGGAAGTTGACTGCGGCTTTGATCGGTCTCTGGCTTCACCGGTAAGTAAACTCCCTATACATCAGTTGCGATAGGTTAAAATGTGTCGGTAATTTTCTGTAGAGACTTCGGTCAAAATAAGCTTAAAGGAATTGCCTGTGTGTAATATTTTTTCGTCTGAAGGTCAAAGTGAAAAATCGCGCTTTTTCACCTTATTAATGTTTATTTTTAAGTGGTAGGTTTCTTCGTGACATCGTTGATATAGCTTTCCGACAAACGAAAGAAATATAATTTAACGTAACCTGTCGATGTGTCAGCCGATTTACGTTACCTTGATACACGGTGTACAGGACTTAAAACAGGACTCTCGATGTTTGGTTAGATGTATGAAACCCAAATCCGTGATTTGCCGAACTCGAAACACATTTGGGACGAGTATTTCACATTTTTACATATTAGAAGAACTGATTAAAAAATCTGTTGGTCTAAAGGATGTACGCAAAAATGAAACTGAGACCAGCCTAAACTTGACGCTTCACAGTTGCATCTGAGGCTCATGTGAGGTTCTTCCGATCGGTGTTATGAGTTTGATCAAAAGGACTGGCAGTGTGTTTATAGGGGTGCGGTGTCTCCCCTTAAAAAGGGACTTTGCCCTCAAATAGAAATAATGATGATCATAATAGTAAGTAAATAAACAAATCTGTTCACCCATGCAATGGCCATTGCTTTCTCTGTGTTTTGAGGTACAGTAAAAGCGATAGCGGTTTAAATTTCCTGTACGTTCTTCAAAGTCAATTCATACTGTACATCAGCACTGTAGAGCTAACCACATATTGTAGAGTGGAGGTGTCTGTGAGGTTTATATGTGTACAGTAGCCAGGGAACCACGATATAATGGTGTAGGAGTCCATAACAAACGAGCCTATGATAACAAATTAATAATAGTAATTGGACCGAGTGGAGTACAATTCAGGGACTAATCGAGTGAGTAATTTCAAAATCGATTTGAAATTAGTAGCACGATTACTCTCTGAATTGTACGACACGAGGCCCAATTACTAATTAATCGAATCAATAAAAAGTTTTGAGATTAAGATTTTGAAAATGTCCTTTGAGTGCAAAAGTCAGTGGTATGTTCCAAGAGTCCTACAAACAGTGGAAAACATGGAGGAAGCCATTAAAGTGCACATAATTGACACATGAATGGCCTAGGTGTCCAATTACAAAAAGTTGTAAGTGAATACCTATAATTGGATACCCACATGATCGCGTGCCAATTTCGCGACAAATAGGTGGGCACAGAACCAATCAGAATCAAGAATTTTGTTGTAGATACAATTAGTGCTAAAAATTAATGACTCAAAACTTTTGTACTAGCTTGTGGTTAATTACAAATATAAACAAACTGGATAAGCACATACTTGTGATATTCTGGTAAGTGCCCACTGAGAGCATTAAAATGACTTAATGACCGAAATGATCCACATTTTGTAAGATTCAATTTTTACCTCTGTTGGTCTATTTTACCCTTATCTTTTGTACATGTAACTTTTTGTTTTGTATTGGGGTAAATTTTAAATCTGGGTTTCAGGATTATGTTCATCATGACTTTGATTTCATCACAGCAGGGCTATTGATAATGCGGGGTTCCAGGAAATATCCAGATCACCCCCACCCACTCTGTCAGACATTCCAATTTGCCACCCCTCCCACCTGCCTCCTCCCCCTTGGAATTTCAGTTCACCATCCTTGGGAAAGGCTTGAATATTTTTTGAAACTACACATTAGGCTTCTGTTCAATATATTTTACATCTGTTACATTGGATGTGCTAACGCAGGTATGATGCACTCACTTTCCTATTAATACTCCAATCATAGCTGCTAATTTTCCAAATTTGAGAAATTTGTGATTGTGAGTGGTGAATATGAAATGAATCATATACATAAACTGCACAAATGAAATCAAATGAAGGCTGATCCTTGCAGTTGTTATTTTATTCAGCCTTCTTTATACAATTGCATGCCATTGCATTAACTGCGAGGATCAGTCTTCATTTGATTAAAATTTGTGATTATAATTGATCATGCATTAATAAAGTGTTTTATGACTGTTATCTTTTTCTATAAATCAGACTAAGAACATGGAACACAACAAGAACCTCACTGAACTCTTGGGCGAAGTGCAAAGAAATACAGATGCATTACAGAAAGCAGTTGCTGAAGTTGGTCAAGTGAAGGCAAGCCTGAAGACAACAGCCTCTGATGTAAAGTCACAAATTCGGGACAGTGTAAGCCGCCACCTGGAAGCAATGCGAAACAGAGAAACTTGGCTGCTGGGACAAGTTGAGGTTGTGCAGCATATCAAAGAGGATGTGTTAAGACAGCAACAGGCTGAGCTCAACAAGGCTCTGGGTAGTCTGCAGTCAACTTGTTCATTGTTGGAGCACAGTGGTAAAAGCCTTGATATGGAAACCCTTGAGTGTTGTGTGAGAGAAGGCTTGGCTGCTGTCAGCAACATGAACCTCAAACCAGAAGAAACTAACACCATCAGCTTTGTTGCTCGGAATTTTGAATTTCAGGAATCCATTTATAAATTTGGAGTGGTGGTGTCTGATAATCCTCTTGCTGACAAACAGCTTGTCTCATCTTGTGAAAAGCTAAGGTTAAGTTCTGGGAGGAAGGTGGCCTTCTTTTCACCATCTGGAACAACTGATGACTGGCTGATGAAGGGAGAATGTGATAGTTCCCATCAGGATGCCCCAAAGATCACTGCAGCCAAATTTAACATTGAAGATTGGCTTCAGCCAAAAGCAGCTTCAGCTTCAAGTTCCACAGAGAACTCTGTTGTCTCCGTGCTGCAGCATTCTGTAGGGCACTGGCTTGACAAGTCACAGGAGGTTGCCATGGAAACAGAGAAAGAGACAGAAGCTGTTGATAGTAAGGATGACTTTGAGAAAGAAGATGCAGCCATCACAAAGAACAAAGAAGCTGACATCCAGAAGTGGCTTATAGAGTCTCAAAAGATGTGGCCAATTTCCCCCATGCCCTCTTCAACCATGTTTGAATATTACAGAGAGGTAAAAATGTCAGAGTCCAGCAAGTGGTTGAAGAAGTCAGGTATCATCGTGAAAGAAGATCTTCCAACCGATCTCATCGGTGAGACATACCGCAAGATTGCAACTTCAAGTTCAGACCATTGGCTTAGAAAGAAATCGCCAGCTACATCCAGTTCCAAGTTCTTAAGGAGTGTCAGCACTCAGTCATGTTCAGAGTGTTCCTGTGGGATGTCTTCAGTTTGCTTGGACACAGATTTACAGGAATTTGATAACAACTCAAGTGAGCTGTCCACCTGGTTACCAGTGAAGAAAGATGATTGTGAAACTAGCAGTAGCATCACAGCTTCTCTAATGTCTAGTGATCTGCCTGACAATAGTAAGTGGCTGTTGCCGCAGTCTGAGGGTGAATCTAGTTTCCTGTCAACCAATGATTCAACTGGCATCAACAGTTATAAAGAAAACCTGGCAGCTCAATCAAACCAGCACTGGCTTCAACCCAGAGGCTCAGATGAGTCTGATAACAAGCAAGCTGACAAGGGACAAGGAAGTGGAATTAAATCTTACACAGATTCTCTTCCAGTTGATTACGACCAATGGCTTTTGAATCAACCAAGTGATAGTGGCATTTGCAAATGGCTTGCACGTAGCTCTTCCGAAAAGTGTAAGGAGTGTCCAAGGATGTGTTCAAAGGGACTGTTTAAGGTTTTTGATCAGGTAGCAAGCTCTAAGGATGGCTGGCTTATGTCACAAGAACTTTATTAACTAAAGCACTTGAAGAAAAATGCATCAATATTGATACAATAGAAGGGTTTTTCTTGACATAACAAATTTTAGTGATTTTTTTGTGCACCTTGTTTCCATGTGCATCTCCATTTTAATCCTTTACAGTGTAAGCTGTGACAACTATATACTCATTACATTTTTACTATATTTCATATGGGATTAGTTGAGAGAATTTGTCAGAACCTTTCATGTTTTGCGATTGTTTTCATTATTCTTGTTTTCTTGGATCAGTGATCCTGGTGTGCATTTCTCAAAACCAGGGAAGAGATTTCAGGCCCCAGAAGTATTTTCAAGTTGCTTTTCCATTGATTTGTGGTAGCTTTGTAGGTAAACTAGACCATTGTATTTGTCAATTTGTGGCCTGTTTTCTATACAAAATGAAATATTAGAATGGTAAATGCCCTTAGTGCATGCAAAGAAACGTTAAGAACGACATGAATATGATATTGGAATTAAGGGGGTTGACATTATATCGCAATTCTTTGTTTTTGCAGGCAGTAAAAATTTGATAAGAGGCAGGGTCTTCTATTAAAATTTTTACCATTGTCACATGGAAACAAGGTGACAATTTGAAATTGACGAAAAGTTCAAGATGATTAGAAGCAGGGTCTTCTATCAAAGAAATTACTTGTAAATAGCTATTGTGTAGAGATCATTATTTAAACTATTTTTGTATACATTTGCCTATTAGGGAAAAGGATAACCATTCGTTGGCTTCTTGGGAGGACTTTTCGGAGAATATTGAAGGGATTAGATCATTTGTATAGAAACTGATTGATCGTAATTGCAATTTTTGATTAATTAGAAAGTAGTAGTGATTAATGTTTCCAAAGTTCTTGAAATTGCTACAGTTCAAAACCATGAAGGTAGTGGGTATTGTTGGAGATTTTGTTTATTAGAATTGCTTTAACAATTGAGCAATATTTGTTTGGCCTTGAAAAAAGGAATCTGCAAGGGTTTGCAATTTGCTTCATCATCCATCTGTCTGAAAGATCAGAAAAGGTTACCTTCTGAGAATACCATAATATGGAACAGGTTGTTTGATCGTTTAAAACAGAGTGACAAAACAAAATATCTGTTTATCTCTCCAAAGTTCTTGTTTATCAGATAAGTTGAATGTACAGTATGTTAACTGAACCAATCAGTGGCTGTGGTGGTGTTGAGCTTTGGGGGCTTATAGTTGGAGTGGAATTATATTCAGAATTGTCTGATGGTAGTGTACATTGCTATGCAGAAAGCAGTGGCGTTGTAAGCTGTGGAAACTTGTACTGTCCAAGCATAGCATCTCACACAACCTTACAGTGTACAAGTTCTTACAAAGCAGACATATTTTCATTCGTATTCTGGTAACTCAAAGACTTGGTAACAAAGCAGGATATTTCAGTCAACAGAAAGCCATGTTTCCCTTAGTGATTGAGGAAATTGGCATGAACTAATTTTTTAGTGAAAATACATGTATAATAGGACATGGTGAAGTTCTCAAAAGTTAGAGAAACATTTTTTTCAACATGAGAAGTGTTAAAATATGTGTTACAGAGTAATTGGCATCACTGGTAAGGGAACATATCCAAAAGTGTTCATTAGGGACATGCAAAAGTATTGCTTCGTAATAAATTGCATGAAACCACAGGGTTCCTATCTGTAGAGCATGCATGCTTATTATTCAGAATACTTAAACTTGGAAACATTCCTCTTTCAAAATGGAAGAATTTAAGCTTGGCTTTTGTAATAACAACTGTTTTCATTTTATGGTAAACAGCTTATGTCAGCGGTTAAAAGATTATTCATTTTCCTGTGAACTAATGACAATAAACTAAGCAATGCAGAGGTTTGGTTGTTTTTTCTACCTGTTGTGTTGTAATGTGAGGTGATAATTTATTAACAAGGGTCAAATTTATTGACTCTGATTATTTTGTTCTGTCATTCTCTGCGATTTGTTTCGTTTCATTATTGAAAGAGCACAAAATCTTTTTGCTTTGTATCCCAAAATTTGATAAAGAAATGTGCAGACAAATGCTAGATGGGGGGGGGGGGGGGGGAGTGAGGGAGATGGGGTTGGGAGGTGGACTTTTCATGGACAGAAACCACCATCATTATGATCATATCATCATCGTCATCATTATCATTATATTACCATCATCATATTGTCATTATCAATAGATCATCATTATTATCATTATCACCAGCATATAATCATCGTCATCATTACCGGTATGATCATATCACCATCTTCATCATATCATTATTCTCATCACATCATCCTCGTCATCATTATCGTTAATAATATTATAATGACTGCAAAATTTTCCTTGACAGCCATATTAAAGCGGTTCTAATAATAAGCGTGGTTTAACCCTTTCCCTCCTAAGAGTGACTTTATAGATTACACTGCGTGGCTGCAATTTGCGCCTAAAGAACAGTCTGGCAAAGTCCCCCAAAAAGTGTTGTAAAGCGCTTTGAGCCCTTTGGATAAAAGTGCTATATAAATCCTCATCATTAAAACTATCTCCCTTAACCCTTTCCTCCCTAAGAGTGACTTGTCTTAAAATCTAGGAAAGTAACACTTTCAACGAGGCAGGCCCGGCCAGGGGGAGTAGTGGGATACCAATATACCCGCATTCCCCCCCCCCCCAAGATACCAATATACCTGAAAATCATGATACTTAATACCGAAAAAATTATTTTGAAACGATACTAAATACCTGAAAATGAATAAGTAAAATCTTAATCTGAATACCTATAGTATAGGAAAAACTAAATACTTTAGGATTCAAAAATTTTCTAAGATTTCTAAGATTTTCTAGACAGTTCTCCAGATTTTAAAGTTGTAAAGAGTTGAGATTGAATCTATTTTCAAGGAAGCAGTTTTAAAAGTACAATGTAATATGAGAGAAAGAGTATATACTTAAGTTATGTTTGACTATGTTGGAGTCTGACAATAAATAAGGTTTCAGTTGTTTTGAGAATTGGTATACGTTTAGATCTTTAAGGTTTAAGGGAATTTTGTCCCAAGCAATACATGCAGCATATCCAATTGTTTGTTTTCCCGTATCAGTTCGCACTTTTCTTACGGCGTAAAAATGCACAAACATGCACAACATGGGATTTTCGAAGCACTTCTTACTCTGGATTCTAAGCTACATTGGTGAGAGACGGCAATTCGTACAAATCAACGATAAAACATCCGAGCTTGTTGACGTGCAATTTGGAGTATCACAGGGCTCGATATTGGGGCCAGTGTTATTTAATTTATACGCAAACGACTTCAACGATATCCATGACTGCACGGCATTCCAATATGCAGACGACACGACCTTTATTAAGCACTGTACCCCTTCGGATATAGACACTACTGTTGGAGAAATGAGTAGCACCACGCGAGCCCTTAAAGGTTGGTCAAGCAATTCCAACTTACTCCTTAATGCAAAAAAACCAAGCAAATGCTAATCTCCACAGATCAAATGTCAGGAGTGCATAACTGAAGTTAGAAGATCGGGTCCCCCAAATAAAAGCAAATGGAGAAGTGTTAGAAAGAGTCACCCTGCACAAATTCCTTGGTGTGTGGATTCAGGAAAACCTGAAATGGACTAAACATGTGACTAGAGCCGTATCATCGTGCTTTGCAGCTCTATCTGCAATCAAGAAGATCAGAAACATAGCGCCTAAAGCCTTAAAGAAGCAACTGGTTGAGGCATTGGTACTTTCGAAGGTCGATTACAATGACATTGTAGTGTATCCGTTACCTCAGTACCTTGAATCCGCCGCAAGTTTTGTTAACAACCGTTATGGGAAAATGGCTGATGTTATCGGATTAGGATGGCTCCCTGTAAAGGAAAGAACCGAAATGCATTTATTAAAGACAACTCATAGAGCGTTATATGATACTTACTGGCCAAGCTATTTAACCCTGCAGAGACGTCAAATTACAATGAATCAATGCTCGTGTGCCACACCGCAATTGGTTGTGCCTCTTGAAACTGGATCATTTCGAGATTCAGCCTCTAAGGTATTTAACAGTTTGCCAAATAACATCAAGGTTCATTTATTCACACTATTTACATAAAGTTAACATACGAAGAAAAGTATATTTACAACACATGATTATTCGATAAGTAATTAGAGTACAGGTTATAAAATGTGTATGGTGGTCAAAGTAGATAAGGCTTTCTAGTTGACCACCATACCATCAAACTTGAGACTAATGCTAAAACATTTGCGAGGAAAGCTTTTAAGTTTTTGAAAACTAAGGCCGACCTTAGATTACATTGATTTCAATTTATATTCAATTTGTATTCAATTTGTAAGTGTTTTCACATAGTTCATTACCTGTAAATTATACCGATATACTTATAAGTATTTTCATTTTTAGTTAGTTTATGATAAATGTAGAGCTACTCTGTAGAAATTTCATCATCAAACCGTTATTATTATTATTATTATTATTATTATTATTATTATTATTAAAAGGGCAGGTGCGAACGGGACACGAGGACCCATGCGAGGGACCGCCCATGATATTAAATTAAGATACAAATAATAATTAAAACACGGTTAATTTAAAAGACGCTAAAAACTAGGGATGACAGGAGCAGGATCGTACAATTGACCAGGTACAGGGATAGTATATGTCAAAGTGATTGAGCAGAAAGTGAAACATGTGCTCAGTAATGAAGTTGCGGAAGGAAGCAGTAGTTGAAAAACTGGTAGGGGGTGAGAATTTACAGATATAGTTCCAGAGCTTAGCAATACGATTAAGGTAAGAGGCCCGAAAAGTGCTGGTTTTACATACAGGAGGTTTAGGTTATAAGAATTACTTAGTCTGGTTCTAAGATAGCTTGCAAAAAATTGGAGGGGGACGCCCCGTATCCACTTTTTTAAAGTAAAATTGTATGGTTCACCGTATCAAATGCCTTGGAAAAGTCTAAAAACACGCCGGCACAAGAATACAAATTGTTATTTATCGCACTAAGTAAATTATCAGCAATTTCTGCAATGGCTTGTGAGGTTGAATGTCCCTTTCTAAAGCCAAATTGGAATTCATATAGGATTTCACGCTTTTCCAAATAGTTTACAAGCTGTTTACAGATGAGTTCTTCGAAAATTTGAGTTCGTGCAGAGAGTGTAGAGATAGGTCGATAATTAAAAGGATCCATCTCCTCGCCCCCTTTATCTATTGGTGTGACTTTTGAAACTTTAATTTTTTCGGGAAATATTCCTTGTAATAGAGATTGATTGAAAACCATGCTTAAGTGCTACTGAAACGAATATTCAAAGTGGCTTATTGTTACTTAATTTTTTTTTTCAATCTTAGAAGAACACTACTTGAAAATATAAAATCCGGCCGGTGAGTCCGTAAAAATTTCACCCATTGAACTCTTACTTTCTGGTTTTTGGGGAAAATATGCATAGAAACCCCGGCACTAAAAGAGATGTTAGTATAGCTAATTTGTCCCAGAGCACCAGCCGCACAAGTCTTACCTCCATGCTTCGCCATTGCAGTCATTTGACTGAAAACGTGAGAACAGAAATTTCCCCGCGCTCGATGTGTGAACCGTGTGACGTCATATGCATATTTAATTAAGGATCGGCTTGTCGCACTTTCGGCAGCAATTTGGTCATGTTCGCGTTCGAAAAAAATACCGATAAAATGGTTTTTGCGGCGTCAAAACTTATTTAGCTGATCAAGTACATATTGAACTAAAAATTTGTTGTTATTTTCACCAGATTCTTTTTGGGTTCAGTAGCACTTTAATGCCTCATATATATGGTTTGCAGCGTGTTTTATATATTTGCTTGGAATATCTAATACCGACGTATCTACTTTCAAACTCATTATTTCATCATATACTTCAGTCGGACAAATGCCACGGAACATAAAACTATTTGCTGTCTTAGTTCTATCTAAACACATTGAAGGGTCTTTGTCATGCTTTGGCAGTTTATCTGCCAGGCCATTACCAACATTGATAAAATGGTTGTTTATTGATCACAAATGCTCTGCTTGTCTATATAAATTGTATTGTGACGCAGCAGTTTCTTGATTGTATGTTGAGTATTTTCTTTTTTTGTGCTTATTACTTTGCTAATTGATTTCCATGTGTATTTTATGTTTTCTTTGTTCAGTTCAAATTGTTTAGCAAAATAATTAACAATTATTGGATGAGGTTGAGCATGATAGCGATAATTATAAAGGCCAAAGTTTGTGTTATCTGCCGAAGCCGAAGGCCGAGGCGGATAACACAAACTGAGGCCTTGATAATTATCGCTATCATGCGAAAGCCGAATCCAATAATTGTTTTATTATGCATATTCCTGAGCTGCACTGGCGACTCCGCCATAACAAAACTGATCAAACTGCTGGTTAGTGTATTAGTTGACGTCACTTCTGCATGCATAAAACTATTGTCTGTATGTATGACGTCAATTCTACATATATAAAAACTATTGTCTGTAGGTATGACGTAAGAGAAACAGAGCTAGCAAGAATTAGCTGCGTGCTTATAGCCAATCAAAATCCAGCTGGTGACACCAATGTATAATAATTCTGTTTAGCTGCGTGTACAATTCTATTCAACTTTTTACTATATGCCTTATACTCTTTTACCTTGCCTGGATCCGTACTGTATAAATACGTCTTTACTAATTTGTGTTTTTGTTTGATTGAGTGCATGATTGCTTTCGAAATCCAAGGCCTTTCTAAGCGCTTCCGTTGCGGTTGTGATGCTTTGCGCAAAGGCGCATGACGGTCTGTGATAGCGCGCGGATTGTCTACAATAACTTTCATTAACATCATCTGATATCAAGCTTTTGAAATCTACTGAAAGTAAGTCTTGGTGAAAGGCATTTTTATTAAAATGCCTAGAGTCTAAAAAAAATCTAGGTTCATTCAGTTTGTAGGCAGTGTGTTAGCCATTGTGCAGAATACTGGTAGATGATCAGAAATATCGGTAAGGAAAAGTCCAGATTTAATTAGCTTTTTAGACGTATTCGTGTAGATATGATCGATAAGAGTGGCCGTATAATCCGTTATTCTGGTTGGTTTGGTGATGAGTGGCATAAATCCTAAGCCAAGAAGCATGTTCAGGTACTCTGATGTTTGTTTATCTTCATTATATTTCAATAAATTCTCATTGAGGTCTCCAAGGACCAACACCTCGTATCCCTCGTAAGTTGTTCTAATTGTTTTCTCAAAATATTATGAAATAGTTCTCGGTTGCCTTTAGGATGCCTATAAACACAGCCTATTACAATATTTTTTTGTGCAGTGCGTGCCAGCTCTATCCAGCATGACTCTATTCCATCACCTGAGATATCTAAATCACTCCTTCTTGAAAATTCCAAGTCATTAGATATATATAAACTATGGAGGGGGATAATAAACCAAAACCTCCTGCCTGTGTTTTTGAGTTAATGTTCACAAAAGTGTAACCAGGAATATTCAAATTTGCACTCGTATTTTCATTAATTTTATTCTCTGATAATGCAATAATATCTGGCGTTGTCTTAACTGTTTGATAATGAAAATTACGGGTAGAATCATATTTAAGACAATGTTTCGGTATCCTCATGACACCATCATTAGGTCAAAATATAATATTCAACAGATAACAAGAACATTAATGTTCAAGTTCAAATTCTTAGTCCCTAAAGGCTAGGTGAAAAGTTTTGCTTTTATCGAGTCACTTTGAATATTTGGACACGGTTTGTGCTCGCGAATAAGGAACATTTCATACAGAAGACAATCAAATTTGCTAGAGCATTTCTTAAGAATGAGAAACATATTAGATGTTATTGTTCTTGATGGATGTTGACTTTGGCTGTGATTGAACATTGATCCAGATCTATCATATAGCAAGGGCTTATTTTCCTCCAAACTACGAATATTGCAGTGGAATATCGAAAACCCTTTTTGTTTAGAAGCGTCATCAAATATTTTGCCAGACTTTTTAACTGAATAATAGTGAGATTCAATGTAATTATCATGAGCGCATTTAAATGGGTCATTTTTGTCTGTTGAAACAACTATATCCCTGTATAAGTCCACTTTTTCAGAAAGTCGATCTTCCGAGTTATAAACCCACGAGCCTATGGTTTTTAGGAATTCGGCATCATTTTCCAAGTCTTGAAAAGGAAAAGAGTAGTTTGGTATTACGCTAATACCGGTAATACAGTTACTATGGTAGTGCGCTATAATAAGTTATGGAATATTTTGGTATTAAATACTTAGTAAAGAATAACATAGTAGAAGTAATTCTTAATCTGTTCTCGTGTAATAACCATCTTTGCGCCGTTTTGGACGGAAGGCCGTTTAAACCCGACTGATCACCATCACGGCACTTTTGCATATATGACCATAATCTATGTTTACTTGACCTTGAAGGGCAGTTAATTACGTGCCGTTTCGATAGACGAATTGATGGAAAAGTGGTGCACAGAGTCTACAAAATGACACTCATCAGTGAGCGTCAGATCTTTCGGCCGTGTACCTTTCCATCTGAGTTTCGAGCAACAGCTTTCACGATACCATAGAAGTAGCTTGGGTTGTGCTGTTTCGTTCACTATTATATTTAAAAAAAGGTAGGTATTTTAAAATGAGTTCACTTTATTCGACATTCAAAGTTATTTCCGGGCTGTTGTGCCGTCTGAATGCATGATTTATACTCGCTGTGTTTTCCTGAGTCTTTTTCCATGAAAGTTTTGATGTTCCTTTTTATTAATTCCTGCGTTTCAGTTCTAGACTCAAGAATTGAGCACATTGAGAAACATAAAATCGGGCTTTGGTCGTCGTACGTCGACCGTTTGATTCTCTACTGTTGAAGGCATCACGATTAATAAAGTCGACTTACAAAAATCTACTGGGAGTATACATCGCCATTGAGTTTTGAGTCGACTTACAAGTAAGTGTTTGTGCTAACGTACACACCTTTACTGAAAAGACATCAATCGGGATCAACCATTTGCTGAAATTTTCTCGTTTAATGCCTTTTAAAGATCTAGAACGTTTGTAAGGTGTTGAATAGGAACTACACTGAACTGGTGTCACACTTACGCTGATTGTTTCGCGATAGCTGTCTGATTACTCGCATTATGTCATCTTGCGTCTTTCCTCAACAAATATTTGAAGTTTTGATTTTCGTTTTAATTTTTGCGTTTCAGTTTGGGGTTTGTGAATCAGTGACACTGAAAAACGGCTTTGGCCGTGCGTGCCATCAGCTTGAGAAGTTTCGGTGTTTGAGTTTCTGAGCTGTTCAGGGCATCACAAATGACAAGGTAAGCTTTTGCTTAGTGAATCAAAAATGAAGTGAAGCAGAAATTCATGATTAATTTTGGATTTTTGTAGTGAGTTATATGCATTTCTTTGAACTTAGATTTGAAATGCAGACTGTTCGACTGAAGCCGTACGTTTCTGGTGTTGAAAAGTTTGATAGCGGAAGTCGAAACCAGAGAGAAAAGTCCTCTGGAAAGTGACAGAGAAAGTAAATTTAACACCACTCATCAAAAGGGTGTTTACATTTCCTTTATCTTTGCCATGTTCATTCAGCTCGGTTCGGCTTAATTTCAGATATTTTTGGGAAAAAACATTTTAAAGCGAAATTATAGGGCCGACTTCGATTTTGTTTTCTGTTTGTTTTCTTGCAAAATCTAGGGCATAATTATTCAGACGGAAGAAACTGGCTTTTCAAGAAGGTGTGTTTAAAAATTGCGCATAACTCCAGACAGAAGATGCGGACTTTATCCGCTACAACCATTCCCATTCACTGGACTATGAACTTCACGTGATTTGCGAGTGTTAATAATACCTTGATCTGGATGATTGCTGTTGGAGAGACAATGAGCCATTCTCTGTCTTTTGTGTGCATGAATGAACATTCCGTTAGGAAGAGGGTGCAATTCTCCGTTTCCTCTGTGTATTACAAACACTGTGTACCTCTCTGGCATACCAAAGTAGCTTTATTTTCTTGAAGCAACTGTAAATGTATTGTACTTTTTCATGCATCCAATTTAAGAACTAAGTAACTTTGTAGGTCTGCGCTGGTTCTCACTAGCGCATAAGCATAAGCACAAGCATAAGCATAAGCAAGTGAGAACACCAGCGACATTAGTATAAGGACATACGCACGCGCAGAGTACAGTTTTTGACTCAATCCTCGATACCACGTCTCCTCGATGTGTAAAAGCAATGCAAGATGGCTGACGATAATGAGATATTTCTCTTTGCGTTACTTGTGATAGCGTCCGCCATTTTGCTTGTGATACTTTCCGCAGAAGTCTGGGTCAAAGTGACCTGTGATTGGTTGAGAGGCTTGAGCTTATGCGTATGCTTATGTCGGCCCCGTTCTCACTTGTGAAAACTGCGACATAAGCATAAGCACAAGCCGGCACAAGAAGAGCAAACATGTTCGTTTTTCTTATGCTTATGCTTATGCTTATGTCGCGGGTGTTCTCACTTGCTTATGCTTATGTTATGCTTATGCGTGTGCTTATGCTAATGCACTAGTGAGAACGAGCCTTCAAGTCGACACTTAATTAAGGTATTTGTTTTGATGGGTTGTTTGATTACTCGAGTTATGTCTTCCTGTGGATCTTTCTCACAGTTTGAAATTTATTTTCCTGTTAATGTTCCAGTTCGAGTTTCAAGAATAAATGACGCTGGACTGAAAAGGGCTTTAAAATGGCTTTGGCCGTCCCATCAGCTTAACAGGCGTTTGCTGCTTTGAAGGCATCACAAGTCACAAGGTAACCTTACCATGGCTTTTTGACTGAGCAAAAATGTACAATCCTAGGTTCAATTAAGCCGTAAGGTCGTTCATTTTGTCTTTGTGTGTCGAAAGCTTCTGAAATGTTTGTGTTTCCACTCAAGGTACAAGAATAAATCACGCTGAAAAACGTTTAAATGCCTTCGGCCGTTCCTTCAGCTTCACAAGCTTCTGTTAACGACTCAGACGCCGTTGAACGCATCACGAGTGATAAGGTAAGCATACTTATGCTGCCTACTTAGCAGAATCTAAGGGGAGTAAAAGGGAAAATTTGGGCTTGCCTTCGAATTTTGATTTTGATGTCGCTTTGATTTTGCTTCTTTTTGGAAAATCTTGGTCTCATCTGAATGACTATCCGTGGTGATGAAAAAAAGGGCTTACAAAAATGGGGAGGGGTGGGGCAGCTTATTCACTGTGCAACTTCGCTAGTGCGTGGACACGCCTAAGGAACCTTGTGCCCTCCCACAGTTACCAAAAACAGTCAAGAAACAGAAAAAAGGATCAATGCAAGTTGATTTCCTTTGTTTGGCCGGTTTCGGGAAAACTCATACGCTAATTTTCCAAATTCAGTCCTTCAAATCCAAAGATAACTACACCTAAGTTTCTGACATGATGACCAGTTGGTAAGCCAGAGAAGATCGAACTTCAGGGAACTTAAGATTTGTGGCCAAATTTGGCGCTTACATCCCTCTTGCAAGAACTCAAGAAATCAAAACCAAATGTCTGCGAGTGGTCTTTTTCCGAATTCAGTAGCTTATGAACCACTTTGATTTATCTCTCTTTGTCATGAAGATCTGATAGGCTCACAGTTAAGGATCAAGACTTTAGGAACAAGTGACTCATAGACTACAGATCATTTAAAGGGAACCTGAGGTGACAGCATGGAGTATATCATAAGAGACTTTAAGGACAATGACAGCGTCTAGGCCAAGATATGAGAAGATGGCAGGTAAATTAATTTATGTATTTACTTCGTGGATGAAAAGTAAGTCTGCAGCAGGTAGTTCTAAAAAATTTGCAAAGAAACAAGAGGAAAGAGATTGACTTTTTCCTCCCTCTTTCCAGTCTCTCCTCGTTCTCTTTTCTAATTTGCATACTTTTACCACCCGTTCACACGCGTGAACTGAACTGGGACTGTTTACAGTCTATTGTACTACTGTGCTACAGGAGACCCTTCCAGCTTTGCCATCAAATTGCCTTCATATGTTCATATACCGGTACATTCTGCATACACTCTCCATTACAGATCCAAATGTTAATTTTTAAAGTGGCTTATTCGTAATGAGTGTGAGTGTATGGTGGAGTATTTTAAGATTGGTAGATAGATGAATAACACTGACATAGATAGGTGTCCTTAGCTTGAAAAACGAAATTGTGAGTTCATAAACAGGAGCTGCACCTATGACCTTCCGACTACTTGTTTGGACGCTTTACGACCGAGCTACAGAAGGCCTGGGAATTAGTCCTTTAACCTAAAAGCCTCATGAGACAAATAACCTGAGGTAATTCGTTGAGTTGTGCCTAACATAGTGTTTATTTTTGTAATCTTTTCTTAAATTCTCCAACTATAGGAGCAGAAGCTGAAGAGAACAGGCATGACGGCCGTCCCCCACAACTCAGTTTTACGGTTCCAAGACCAACTGAAATTCCCACAAACAACTTGAAATGGAGTTCTGTGGACCTGCCAATTGATATTCTGTTGTTGACTGTAAGGAACTGTGAGTTTTTAAGCTGTTTCTATTATCTTGGTGAACCTTTCAAGAGTTACCACAAAGACACTGGTTACGTGTACTTTGGATCCATGGGCAATGGAGACCAGGAGAAGCTGAAGGTTGCGATAATGATCTGTTCTAAAAGTTCTAACATTCCAGGGAGTTCCTTAACAGTCGCAAAAGCATTCAACGTTCTACAACCTAGGGCTGCGTTTTCTGTGGGCACCTGCAGCGGTTTAAACTCTGAGAAAGTCAAACTGGGTGATGTAGTTGTAGTCTCCGAGTTGATAACTCCTTCCGTCAAAACACCTGTCAGCAGAGATACTGGTAACCTTTCCAGAGATGCAGGCTTTGGGTGGACACCTCCTTTAAAAAACCCAGGTGAACGGCACGTGGCAGTACACAGAGATAGTGTCATAGTCGGCCAGAGAGAGGGATGGAAGTATGACGATATTATTCGAGAACACCCTGAAGCACATGCAGTTGAAACTGAAAGTGAAGGTATGTGATTTAATAATATTATAGACTTATCTGATTTTCTTTCAGTGGCGTATAACACAGCAGTTGACGTATGAATGACACAGGTACACCGAGGTTTGAGATTCCTACATCGTGAAGACGCTCAGGTTATCGCCAACAGAAACCTCCTCATATCGCTCACTTTCGTAAACGTAAGGCTACTTGAGGGCTTGAAATAAAAGAAACTAATTTTCACCACTTCTGAAAATTGACATATCTAGATTATTTTCCTGGAAGGTTTACTGTAGTTTCAACTCCTTTCCTTCTATTGTAGGTCTTTTCACAGCGGCCTATGTTGATAAGGTAGAGTGGATGATCGTTAAGGGTGTGGCCAGTTATGGAGATCCAACTCAGTCCTCAAGCAGTGAATGGGCATCATTTGCAAGCACCATGGCGGCGTCTGTGGTGGCGAGTACTATCCTAAACGATCCTGCCGTTTTCAAAGAATGGCCGCACTATAACAAAGGTGAATCTCATTTCTCGGAAACCAAACTGAGCTTGTTTTTAAGGGAAAAACACTTGAAACTAGAATTCAGAGTTAATGAAGTGTGTTGTCCATCATGTCAAGAAAATGACAATGGACATTTGTATGGCACTCTTGTAATTATTATATAGTATGAAAAGTTTAACTGTTGCAGAGTGGTGTCATTGACCCATTGAGGTATGAGCGCTGGAAATCCGTGTGAGCCACGTAAACAGCTAGTGCTGCCTAAAAGAATAATTTCTCCTTTACCGGAGAGACAGAAAAAAGCGCGAGTATTTCAGCCATTTGAGCTTTTAGCGAGTAACAACTAAACAGGTTGGAGGTGTCACGTTGTTGGCCTGAGGATGGTTGTATCGAGCATCTGGTAGTTTTGGCACGTTTCCAAGCAAAGCTTTTAACAATGTGCTTATATACTTGGCTGCGGCTTGTCAAGGTCGCTATAAATTAAATCCGATTCTAAACGTGATTGACAATCACTGTGAAATAAATATTGGTCCTTAGGTGACAACAGCAAGACTGATGAGCAGAACAAAAAAAGAAAAGGGGAAAACGAGAATGAAGGTCAGTTTTGGTTGCATATATAACGTAAGATTTTGTTGAATTTTTCGAATTTGTTATTTATTATTATTTATTATTAATCTTGGTGTAATACTGAAGAACAAGTATTGGATGCTTTATCATTAAGCTGATACAAATTTATTTATGCCCGGACCCTTCTCCCATATTGTTATTGTTTTTTTTTTTCAAGTTTTCTGTCAAAGGGTGGTGGAAAAGGTACAACGGGGCAAGGTGAAGCGGAGAAAAGCCTCGGGAACGAAGTTGAACTAACGTTTGCTGCGGCCAAGTGCTCTTGTTGTTATTAATCTCTTAGAGGATATGTCATCGTGGTTAGAAGGGTTCTATGTTCTATTGTAATTTTTCCTACCAATATATATTTTTACTGTAACATCAGATATGTAACTTTATCCGATGCTTTTTAATAAAGACGTTATTTTATGTAATTAATTCGGAAAATGGCTATATGTCATTTACGAGTTGCAGATATGAGGCTCATCTCATTCCTTCGCCCGATCTTTCGCTCGCTCTTTCGCTCGATCACTCCTTCATTTTGTGAATCCGCTAATTAGAGATAATGCTTGGCGTAAAGAAAATATTCTGAACTGGGTAATGGCGGCTATATCGCACGCCGTAACTGTGCAGCCAAGATTATGATCGTCAAAAGTACCAAATGAAAAACCAAATTTCATCAAGATGCTACAAGCGACTAACGAAAGAAGAAAAACAAGTGTCAAACTTTTCTTTTGGAGGTTTCAGTAACGAAGGAATCAAAACTGTATAACCGGGAGTGGTTTCTAATTCATTTTTTAAGTTCAGTGTGGCTCCACAGGTTGCCCAATCGTAGTGTGTGACATCAAAGTGAAAAAAAAAACCGTTAAAAAAGGGAAGCTTCATCGGACAGTTACATCGGATTTAACAAATCGATGGCATTGCACTTTGACGTGCCAGAGAGTAACAAAATAGTAGAGTGAAAGTAGGAGGCTAGAATGTCAATATTTTCCCTCAATTCAGCTCCTCGAAAATTTACCGCTTTTTAAAGAGGCACTGTCATAGTATTTCGGTCTGCTGTAATATGCTAAAAAGTGTCTTCAAATCAGGAAAAATCCACAAACAACCAAGCCGTTTATTTACTCAGGACTTTGTTACTACACTGAGATTAAATACCGTCTTCTGTTACAGATGGCAAGGATGGAAATGGATTGTATTTAGAAAAAAGTTAACCCAACGTTTTTCAAACTCTCGCACGCCATCTTGAAGGCATGGTTAAAAATGTACTATGGATGGCTTTTCCTCCAAAAAATTAATTGATATCTTTCTCTTACATTTCAAGGAATGTTTTGGTATTAGTAAAGGCCATAAGTAGCAATTTCTCTGAAGTTTGGGTCAGAAAACAGCAAAATCCGCATGACAGTGCCCCCTAAACGGCACATTTTTTTATATATTGCCCTTTGATGTCACATACTAGGATTCGACTGCCTGTGGTGGCACACAGTCTTTTTGTTTTTTGTTTAGCGCTAGTTGCTTGGTCTGCATGAAGCTACTTTAACAGTCTTTACAGACACCAACTGGCTGACCTAGCTGACGTGGTGTTCATTTTATTTTTCTAGATGAATTGCAACTACAACCAGCCATTAAAAGCATGAAAAACAGAGTCACAACATACACAGAGAAGTCCATTGATCTTCAACAACCTTTCCGACCAAATCCAGGAGAAGGCCGAAGAGCTAAAGATTTGAAAATCGACGATATTTATGTCAACGTGGTGATTCATGAAGGCAGAGTGAACTATGACTTTCCTGAAGATAGATTGGAACAACTCCAAGTGTACTCCAAAGCCAGCTCAGTTCAGCCTGCCCCTACACGGCCACAAGATATCATTGATGGTGAGTGCAGGAACGTTTTAATTGTTGGTCGTCCAGGCATTGGTAAGACAATGCTGTGCACCAAGCTTCTTCGAACATGGGCATCTGATGACGCCGAAATGCGAACGCAATTTGACCTAGCCTGTCTTTTGAAATTCAGGCACTTGAGTTTGGATACAGATTTTACTCTTCAGGAACTGTTGGCTCGCTCGGAGACGGTGGAGAGTTTGGATGATAAAGTCTGGGAGTATATTAAGAAGAATCCAACTAAAGTGCTTCTGATTTTTGATGGAATTGACGAATTTCCAGCAATATCATCTTCACGCAAAGATGTCTACAAATACGAGAACACTGTGGAACAGAAGATGCCTCTCCATACTCTATACAACAAGTTAGCATTAGGATATCTCCTCCGTGGCGCCACTCTTGTCACAACAACCAGACCAACTGCTGTGAAATGTGTTAAACACCTGAACTTTGATAGAACGGTTGAAATTATAGGATTTTCATCCGAACAAGTTAAAGAGTATGTTAAGAAGTTTACAGAAGGTGACCTTAATGCCGATACGAAAAAAACAATCTGGCAACATATTCACTCAAACTTAAACATCTTTTCACTGTGTTATATTCCAGTCAACTGTTTTATCATTTGTCATTGTTTTCTACAAATAATACATATTTTTCCTTATCCTGCTCTTAAGCTCCCCACAAAGATCACCGAAATTTTCAGCATGACCATCAAGATGTTTTTCTTTAAACACAACCGTGATGATACATACAGCCACTCAGGAACTACATTGGACTTATACATGTACGAAACATTTGATAAACTACAACCTGAAAACGAGTTGGTGTTCAAGAGACTAGGAGAAATCGCTTTCGAGGGCATTAAAGCGGGCAGACTAGTGTTTGAATCAGGCGAAGTTCCCAAAGAGCTGGAAGATTGTGGCCTACTTCACCGTCTGCCTGATGTGAGACCCGGTAGACTAAGCGAACGTCCGAAACCTCAGTATTGTTTTTTGCACCTCACAATCCAGGAATTCTTTGCTGCCAAGTATATAACGGATACCATGAGTGAAGAAAAAATGCGGCTTTTTGTTCGTGCTCACATTCGCTCGGGTGCGTGGCAGGTAGTGATGCAATTTGTGGCCGGACTGTTAAAGCCCGATCAAGACGGAGAAATTTCAGATGTTTTTGCCGAATGTCTTCCCATGGAAACTGTAAGTGAAGAGAAGGGACCGAACGACGAGGATAAACTGGGTTCATTGACCCGGTGGCCGATTGACAAAGACAAACATTTAGCCCTGCATTTGTTTAGATGTATTTATGAAGCCGATGTGAAGCAGCAGAGCCTACTACAAAGCAAAATTGCAAAAATTGGTTTTCATGCGGTAGATTTTACTAGGTGCAGTCTCCTGGCGGTTGACTTCACAGCTGTAGTTTATTTTCTGAAAAATGTTAAAGGAGTATTACGCGTGGATTTGAGTGATAACATTATTGATTCGTTGGGTTGTTTAGGGATTGTTGATTTACTAAAACAGTCAAATTCTGATTTAATTGAGTTAAACCTTAGCCTTAACAATTTTGGACAGCAAGAAGTGGTATACCTGTGTGATGCACTCAAACATAAAGACTGTAAACTCATTAAGTTGGACCTCAGCAAGAATTATATAAATGACGAAGGCGTTAGACGGCTGTGCGATGAACTAAAAAATGGCAATTGTAAACTCACTAAATTGAACCTCAGTAGTAATTTTATAGCAAACCAAGGAGCAGCAAAACTGTGTGCTGCACTAAAAGATGCAAAATGTAAACTCACCAAGTTGGATCTCAGTAATAATAATATAGGAGACGAAGGGGTAGAACAACTGTGCTGTGGCTTAACTCATGAAAATTCTAAAGTCACTGTGTTGGACCTCAGTAACAATAACATAGGAGACCAAGGAGCAAAACACCTGTGCGATGCATTAAAATGTGCATATTGTAAACTCACTAACTTGGACCTCAGTGATAACAGTATAGGTAGCCTTGGAGCATCACACCTGTGTGGTGCACTAAATGATCAAAACTGTAGATTAACTAAGTTAAGCCTTAGACATACAAATGTAGGAGACAATGGAGTAACAGACCTGTGCGTTGGATTAACACAAGGGAAATCTAAAATCACTGAATTGAACCTCGAGCGTAACAATATAGGAGACCAAGGATCCGAGCACTTACGCGATGCACTAAAAGATGAAAAATCTAACCTCACTGATTTGACCCTCAACCATAACAAGATAGGAGACCAGGGAGCAAAAAACCTGTGCGCTGCACTAGAAGATGCAAACTGCAAACTCAGTAAGTTGAACCTTGTAAATACAAATATAGGAGACCAAGGTGCAGCAGACCTGTGGAATGCATTAACACATGACAATTGTAAAATAAAGGAGGTGAACCTCGAAGGTAACAATATAGGAGACCCGGGAGCAAAACAACTGTGTGAAGCACTGAAAAATGAAAATTTTAAACCTACTAAGTTGAACCTTAGGGGTAACGATATAACTGACAAGCGGGGAGCAAAATGGCTAAGTGAGGCACTATTGTATGCAAATTGTAAAGTCATTAAGTTGGACCTTTAGACTTCGGTGGTAACAATATAGGAAACCAAGGAGGAACACCCCTCCGTCCTGCAGCAAAATGTGTACATTGTACAATCTTATTCCCGCAGTACTTGGTTAATGCTGTACATGTATAAGATGTAAACTGTCAACTTAGAGGGCCGATTGTTTAAACAAAATCTAACTTAGGTCGTGTTTTAAGGCAAGTAATTGACCTCTACATTCTATTTATTAGTGAGTTATTAAGGAAATAAGTGTTTTTGTAATGACATATGCCTGCTTGACTTAAATTATGGTGAAGAACGCCTACCAGTGCGAGTTAGCAAGATTCAAATCTTGTTAGACTGTGGTTTTGATCAATCTCACCTTTAGAAACGTTACCGGCCCAGTAAGTTGAACCTCAACCGACATTAGATAATTTTTGAACCGAAAGCAAGGTGCAACACACCTTAGTAGTAATACAGTTAGAGATGTTATTCGGGTAAATAGTTCATATATTTGTTTAGAATAAAGTATTACTTGCACAAACGTGACCGTTCTATTCGACTGTGTTTTCTTTGTGTTAACCTGTAATTATGTTTTAAAAGTAACTGTTTAGGAATTTATCCACCGACCCAAGACTTAGAACCAACCTCTTAAGCATAGTAAACGACACTCTAGGAAAGCTCTGCTTAATTGCTTTCATGAGAATCATTTCATTCGAGGATTCCATCCTTGGACTCAAAAGTTTTACCACGTATTACCATAAGAACATTGAATGCAATGTACCACCAGCTGGCTTTCTTAACTGGCCACGTTTCAGCAATTGCACAGCGAATGCATAGTTAATAGTACCACAGGAAAGTACTGCTCGGTAGCTTTCATTTGAATGGTCACACTGTTGGGTTTCATCTACAGGTTTAAAGTTAGAACCACCTTGTACAGCATAATAAACAGCACCACAGGAAAGTGTTGTTCAGTAGCTTTCATTTGAATGTTAACGGATTTTTTCATCTATTGACTCGCGCGCTAGGACCATCAGCATAATAGGCCTAGCGAGGCACAGCAAGGCATAAGAAAATTACTGCTCAGTGGTGTAAACACTAATGTTTCCACCTTAAAATTTCAGCCAAAGACTGAAACGTCAGAACCATCTTTTATAGCATAATCAAAGGTACCTCTCAAATGATTTGTATTTATGCGTCTCATCGACTTATGTTTTGTCAAGCTTTTTAGCGAGTTACGATTCGAATTTTTGTTTTCTTGACATGTCTTGTCTAATGGTGAACAATACTGAGTCATTGCGAACTTCAGTATTATACAAGGGTCAAATTTGATTGTTAAGTAAGGGATGTTCCTTTCATTGTGCACTCTCCGTAATCAGCGGCAAAGTAACTGAGACACTGTCTTATGTAGAGTCTTTCATGCAGGCCCAAAAACCTTTTCGAGGGAATTTTTTTTTCAATTAAAAACAAAGCTCGGAAATTCATTGTTGGTTTTGAAGAAAAGAAAAGTTTTTACGAAGCCCAGAGACCTGTTAAAAGTAGCTTTTATTTATTAATAAGAAGGATTAATGGGCTTTTTGACGGAATTTGTCTCTCAGACAATGCAACTTCCAAAAGTAGGCAAAATGCAAAGCCTGAAAGTAGATACAAAGAATTGACTTTTTGAAATCGCGAATTCACAGAATGTTGATAAGAAAACCGACTTAGCACATTAATGCTTGTGGAGCACAATCATTTTGCATTAATTGTATGAGTTTTTTTAGTCGTGTCAAATCTTCCCATGCACAGTAATGTTGGAAGTTTTCCGTGATGTAGCCCTTAATCCAACACGTTTTCGAGGCAAAAGCTTACAGGTTGGTGCAAATCAATGTAGTTCCTTCAAAGTTAGGCACATATGAAAGCTTTTATCGCAAAAAAAAATTAATTCAAAGTTAAGTTCTATCAACTGTTTTGCGTACAATTTATTTTCTTACGAAATCCTATTTTAAAGTTTTTGCTGATTTTTTATTCGTCCGAAGGGCTGTTCAAAGCATGCAATTTTCCCGCCAAAAAAACTTGGTAAAAACACGAACGCTCAAAATACGCATGCACCGTTTTTTTCTTTAAGTTTTTTTTCAGTCAATGGTCTTAAATAAAAGTTGTTTCCTACTCTTGAGTAAAAGCAAACCCAAACGAATGCTATGATCAGTCGTTTAGATGCAGTTTGTAATCCATGTTAAATTCCTTGTACATTTTACATGGATTACAAATTGTAACTTCATATCTAGTTGATTTGAAATTAACTTCAAATCAACTAGGTTTAAAGTTAATTTCAAAGAAATGAATTTCAGATCTTGACTAGTTGATTTGAAGTCAATTTCAAAGATTTAAATAAATGAAAAAATTTCACCTCTTCATCAGTGTTTGTTGCGGTCATTGTAGATTGTTGGCAATTTATCATATTTATGAACGCCTACCCCTGCCCTAGATAATTGTTCTCGACTACCAGAGGACAGAACTTATAAGTATTTGAAGGGTCTTCTTATTGGCCAGAATCTGAGAAATTTCCATTTTGGCTTCGCACGCAAACCATCTCAACAGGCGTTTGGTTTTATGAACGGAGTTGATACTGTAAATTGCCACTGCACAGGGATTCTAAAAGCTGACGTTTCGAGCGTTAGCTCTTCGTCAGAGTGAATCAAGGAATTATGGGATGTGTGTGGTTTATATAGTGGAGGAGGAGCTACGCTACTGGTGGTGACATGGCAACGTGAAAAATAGGAATACATTAACTGAATGAAAAGCGTTCGTTAATATCGTGGCCGATTTGAAAGATGAATTTTTGTTCTTGATTCTTACGGCTTTCTGTCGTACCTTGATGTAGGGAAAGGCCGCAGATAGCCATGTGTTGTTTGGAGTGGTTATGAAATATGATTTTTTAAGTAAGCTACCAAAATCTTACCATGAACCAACCGTAATGCCCCCTTAAAATGACGAGGGACTGGCTTAGATGCATCCTTGCATTCTTCTCAACATCGCGAAGGTGTTCGCGGAATCGGTCGCCTAGTCGACTTCCTGTCTCGCCAATGCATAACTTGCTGCATAACGTACAGGTTATGCAATAAATTACATTTGCGGAGGTACGTGTAAAAAATCATCGGTGATCTTAATAGGTTGCTTAAGTCCCGAAATTTTGCACGGTGTTTAGAATGAAAGGACAAGTTTTGCATCGTGGGCGCGCGCATTTAAAAGTGCCGGGTTGCTCATTAGTTTTGAGTGCGCTTCTAACTAAAACGTTGCCTACGTTTTAGCTCAAGTGCTAAAAGTGAAGCTTCAGTGCCCCGGATTAAGCTGGGCACTCGCTCTTTTTTTGCGTTTTCGCCATTTCATTTCAAAGAAAATCTGAATAGGGTTACAGCGGCATTGGTAGAGCAGATAGAGATTTGCAAAATGAATCCTTGTGCATGTGATAACTCCACCATCGATTTTGAGGCATTTTGACACTACCTTAAGCTTAAGTCGTGTTTGCTACAAAACCTGGCACAAAAATGTGTACTTACCTTCCTTCATAGTGGACAAGCAGTCGAGCCCCGCCATAACACAGTTTGACCCTGACTCGGCTACAATATCAACAAAATGGTGGTTTGACATGAAGAAAGTGTAAAACTGTCAATCATGAATATGATTAGCCAATAGCGGGGCATGCTTTTGCACGGGCTTGCGTTTGCACGTTGTTTTTTACTCCAGCTTTTTGTTTTGTTTGTTCATAGTAATATTACTTATTGAGTTCATGCAAGAACTTAAATTTATTCACATAAAATAATGGACTGTTTAGTTCATGTTCTGAAAAGACGTATAGGTGGTTTTCAGGTTACGTCATCGCCGCCATGCTGGTGGACGGTAAACAATAGATCTCTCATTAGCTCGTTTTGTTCGTCCACCAGCATTTGTATATTTCACTATTGTTATCTGTGTCTCTAGAGATTGGCTGCAAACCACCTATTAGTTCTGGCTGTCGTTGTTGTTCTGATGATTTCTTAACCTATTACACTTTTTACTTTATATTGTTCTATTTTCCCAGTAAGGGTGACACCTATGTGATACAACACAAGTTCTTCTAATTATAAGCTTGTATTTATTTGTTTCTCTTGAACAGTTGTTGTTTACTTTGATTTTGACAAAAAGCGTTAAAAGTAACGAAAATGTACGGAGAAAAAAAGGAGTTTAAGAAACAAACGAGGACGGCAACGGCAACGAGAACGCCACAAAACAATCGGCTTAATGAGCAAAAACAATCGCGCTGCACGTGCGTTTTACATTTTGGTTCATTTCTTTACCGTCCTCTGCAAAACAAAAACGTGAAATGACCAAATTTTAGGTTTTCTCTTGAACGTGAGCGTATGACGGCAATATCTTTTTTTTCTTTTTCCTTACGTTGACGTCGTTCATACCAACTTAGTTCCTGGAGAGTTCACCAGCATTTTCCAAGTTAAACAGATGACTGCGAAAGAGTTACAAAAACAAGAGGTTATATTTTCAAATGATGTTCTCGTTGCCATCCTCGTTTTTTAAATTCCCTATTTAACAAACTTTTCAGTACTAAAAGTGAGATTTAATTAAGGAATTACACAGAAATGTGACAGGAGTTGTAATAAAATACTCCTATTTTGCACAAATCTCCACTATTTTTGAGTAAATAGGAACAAATCGTTTCTTTTAATTTCCTGTTTGTTACCAAGTGTTGTTTCTGTTACAGTGAAACGGCTTGCAAAGTATTGAGTAACGCAAAGTTGTTCCTTGCAAAGGAGTTATAAAAACATTTTTGCGTTGGTGACTTTTGGTCAATGTATGCAACACTTTGTTATACTTTTGAAGATCTGCAGTGCAAAAATCTGGCTCTACCTCGATTTAAAAACCTGTGAAGCTCACGAGTGACGTAAAGCAAAGGCAACAAAAGGTTCGAAATAGCAGCGTAAAACAAACACAAAACAAAGAAAACTTCGTCAGGTTTTTACACCGAGGTAAACCCAAAAATCATCCTCATCCATGGAAATAGACTGCCCAGTTCCCTCCCCTGAGCGACCTCTACCGATTCGCATTCAGTATGGACCTGTTTAAGGAAAGGGGTGTTAGTTTCTAAGGGATGAGTCATTAAAAAAATGATGGGGATTTTGTCTGGCAGTGGACACCCCCTGCACGTTTTTTTTCTCTTGTTTCTTCGTCGCACGAATTTGTTTCTTTTCTGTAATTTTCCCTTGGCATGGTTTTTGCTTTTTCCGAAATACCAGAATTCGCCTCATCTTGCCCGCTCGCGGAGCTTTCCATATAATAAGGTACGCAAACGTGTGTAAGTAGGCTTACAAAATCAAAATTAACCTTTGCAGTATCTTTCTACGGTTCTTCCTCTTGTTAATGCCAATCAGTTCTTTCTATCCGCAAATGGTCTTTCTAAGGGAGTGCCAACCGTTACAAAGGTATTTGGGGGCGATTTACCACAAAGCGGAACAAGCAGATCTTAGTGACACAAATTTCATTTTGGATACCAGAACCCGTTCACTTGGTCTGTACTTCCCGTGTGGTCACAAATCTTTTTATAATTAGGCACCCTCCTTAAATGTTACACCAAAGACTTACGACACTAAAGACAGCAATGGGACAAACATGCTTTCTCAATAAAATTGTTGTATTCATAATTTCCATCAGTAACAGGACCCTCGATCCACATTAAGTATCAATTAAATAACGAATCAATACATTTTAAAAGAAAACAACTCTTTTTCCACAATTTAGTTTAATTTACCTTTCCCCGTGAAACTGAATTCAATTTAAAAAAATACATTGTCAGACTGAGGTCTAGCGAACAATTCTGAACTATTCATACTGTGACAATGTTTCCAATAGCGGCCATATTGGTTAAATGAAACCGAAAAGAAAGTATTTGCATAAAAATAGAGTTCAATTCCCAGAGGATCAGCCTGGTACACAAATATGGCCGCTGTTCCTTTGTTTTGGTAAACATGGCCGCCGTGACGTCATGTGAAAACGCTGTATTTGACATTTTCGTACTGGCGCAAACGTCCCAAAGCATTGAATGAAAGCTACTGCTACTGTTTCGTGCAGTTGCTTAATATACTTCACTGTAACACAAAGTGAATCCGATTGAAAGTTTGGAGAGAAAATTATTTAGTTGAAATCTAAAGAGAAGTATCTTCCTGTGGTTCTGTTTACTGCATTCAATACGTTTCAGGTAAGTGGATGAAATATATTCATTGAAATGAAAAACGCAGCTTACTATGCTGTAAAAGACAGCACTATCTTGTGAAATCCATCTAAGTCGGACTGATCAGCGGCCATACCTATTGCGTGACAATAAAGACTGCGTGACAAGTTTGAAAGACGTTATTTAGTTTGTGCTTGGTACCTCCGGGAGGTACAAAGTTCTGACTTTAAAAATCTCTTAAGTAGTCCATAGTTTTATTACTGTATTTCATGAACTGTAATAACGTGAATTAACATAGGAAGCGTTTGTTTAAATATCATGAATTGACGCTTTGGCCCTTGGAGATGACACTGGACTGACCGCTGATCCAGGTCTCACGGAATCGCTTCCAGATGTCTCGTCTCCAGGACCTCCCTCGGACGATTCCAATAGCTTGGGAGCTGGGTCGGTTGGTGTCGAGGACCGAGACCCCTGAGGTGATGATAGCGGTCGACATGAAAGAGCAGGACTGGGCGCGAGTATGATGGGCACTGAACTGGGTCGCACGTTGTCCGCTAAAGAACCTAAACTTGTTGGAGAGCTGCTTCGGTTTGACAGTGACGGTAATGGAGGCTGTAACACCAAACAGACTTGCTGCTGTGCCCCGCCTGGAGGTGACGTGATACTGCCGCTACTGCTTCCCTGATTCAAGGGCATGGTTCGGTCGCTCTCTGGCTTATCTTGTTTTTCCATTTTATCTGCTAAGAAGAAAAATGCATTCAGCATTAGACTTCGAGCGAAACTCGCGCCTGCGAAAATTGCTTCAAGCGGCAAAATTTGGTTCCCGCGAGAGAACACGTCAACACTGAACTCGATGTTTTTCCCAAAAAAAAGAATCGCTGTAATTTCTAGCACAAATGTTTTCATCAAAGTTCGGTTTTGAAACCCGTTCGCTTCACTCCGTATCTATATTTTTGGATGGAACATTAAAGGAGACAGATGAAATTCTATGACAAAGGAAAACGATATTAGCATGAGCACGGTTTTGCGACCCTTAGCGATAACCTTATCTCTCCTTTCTATACTATAACTTGTTCAAACGAAGGGATCATGAAAATAGAGAAGATGCCGGATCACGACAAATGAGATACATGTATGTATAAGAACAAGTGAAGAGACCACTGAAGAGACTGAACCACTATAACAATCAAACAGTTAGATTAGCTTTGCCAGGTGACACCAATCTCACCTTCCACAGGCAAACCAGGCTGCTCTGGTTGCGTAGGCCTAGGTTCCTCAGCCGTTATCTTTTCTAGCTCGGCCTTCGCTTGACTTACGTTGGCCGCAGAGGACTGGTTACGAGGGGTGAAAAGTTCCTGGCGCAGGTTTGGTAAGAAGCAGTCTATTCTCTCCCACGTGACCTGCCAAAGGGCCGAGTACTTATGAATCTCGGAATCAGTTCTCTTGTGCGTTTTGCGGTCGTCGGTAGACTGGGAATTAGCAGTTAGTGTACATTCTTCCTCGTCAAATATCCCGGCTGTAGACATAACCAGCAACATGTTCTTCAGGGATTCAGGAATTGCTTCAAACTGTGGCCGAATATGAAGTGAACGAAAAACATCTTATTATCAAGTCCTACCATGTCGCGAGAATTCCTCGCAATGAAGAACCCACCACAGAGCAGGCAGCAAAGATGGTATCAAGGAAGTGAGGACGCAAGAGGAAATAAAATCGTTGCAACAAGATATCTGGTTGTACGTCTGTCCGTCTTCATACAAACAGTACTTCGACACCTTAATGATTAACCCTTTCCCCGCCAAGGGTACTTTATTGATTTTACTCTGGCTAACGCCAGACGATTTTACTCGTCAAAGGGAAACCTCTTGGCGGTGAAAGGGTTAAGGAATTGCCTGCATTTTAATGTCAATAACACGAGCAAAAGCAAACACCGCGGTTTTTAAGTCCCATTTAGATGGAAGGAGGATGATCCCAGTGCTAGGATCATTCGAGCGCGATATGTTTCCAGCTTTCAGTTTACATGCGAAGGGTTGCATTTGGCCCCAGCACCAGTATCATTCTACTGCTAGGATCATCCTACCTGAGAGGTAGCATGATCCTAACGATAGGATCATCCTACCTCCATGTAAACGGCCTCTTACTTGTATGTTGTGAAACCAACATCAATGTTATATCTCAATCACAACAGACGTAAACAGCGAAACAAACCGATCAGAATTCGAAGCATTCATATACTTACAACCAGCGCAAGCGCAGAAAATTGCGTACGAGGAGGAAAGGCTGGTTTGGGTTAAGTTTTCTCATTGGTCGAGAAGGTGGCGCGAGTTTTGAGAATCAATCAATTTTGAAAACCAATTTTGAGAACAGCAAATGGGAATGACCTCAGACACTCAACTGAAAACCATTACTTGTTTTGGCTGGTTAACACTATGTATCAAATGTCCTGTAATGCGACAAAAACGAAAATAAAAGGTAAAAAAAAAATACAGCAGATGTCATTGAGAACCAAACAGCACTCACCAGAAGATCACTCTTGTCTGCGTGCATGTACTTGTCCATGAAGTCCAAGATGGTGAGCCACAGGGCAGTGAACGTGGCCAGGGATAACAGCGGTGTTAGGTGCTGTAAGAACACCTACACGACGGTAAACAAAATAGGGGAGGAGAGGGACGTGAGATGGTGAATTACTAGCATGGTAAATGAATGAAAGGTGAGATTTATTTTATACTGTCACATGCATACTGTTCTGCAAACAAGAGACCAACCTACGAACCTTTCGATCGATTACCAGTTCAGATGCTCACCACTGCGTGACAGGAGACTGTTGGGGACTTGGAAATATAACTAGGTTCCAATATAATTCAAGGATCAGAGGCAACCATACAGAAACTAATACCTTTTACCTGGCGAATGAAAAGATCACTATGATCATCAAATACCTTGCAAAGTAGTGTAGCGGCCCTCATGCGAGTTTCTTCCACACCCATTGGATCTCCTGTGTTATTGACTTCCAGCAGGCGTGCCAACATGGGAAACAAAACCTGTCAAATTAAGATGGATCATGAAAATTAATTTTCTTACCGTCAAGGACAACATGATGATTGTGAAACACAAGTAGGAATAGTAATCAATAATTCACCACAAATGCTACAAGTTAAAAGCGCGAATTTGTTACTCATGAACAAACCTTATTGAAGCATGCTTCCCACTCCACCGCGGTCAGAGCTTGGAGATCATGAACCAACAAAGCGCGCTGAAGATACGTTAGCGCTGACATCCTCACATCACGGCGCATGTCGCAACACATCCGGGCAATTCCCTGTAACAGCGGACACCAGCACTTGCTCCAAAGGAATTCCATGCTCTGATCACAAGCTGCTGTGACGTCATCGTCTCTGCTTTGCTGCGATTGGCTGTTATCATCCGAGGCTTGCTCAAACAGGCTGCTTCCATGTGTATGAAGGGTGTACATAAGCTCTGTAAGTTGAAGCGACATGGCATCATAAGTGTTGTTTATGGTTTCAACAATCTCCGCCTCGTCTTCGCTGGTCGCAGGGCTGCTGGTAGCAGACTTGGGCGATTTTCTCGTTTTCAAACTCGTAGGACTGACTTTTCTTGACCTTCCAGCAGCTACCGCTGCTTTTTTGCTGTTTCGTCCCCAGCTGCCTTTGTAATCAGCTGCGTTTTCCTTAAACTGCCATCCATCTTGCCTGTAGCCAGCGCCTCCGTTTAAACTCGCTTCTGAAAACACGCGAATTGCGTGTACACACTGAAGGTAGTTTTCCTTGGTGACGTGCGCGTTGTCGCGGATTAAAAACGCCAAGCTCTGGCAGGATTTCACAAATGATTTACTGTCATGTTTGTTCAGTTTCACGCCTACTGTCAATTCGTACTGATTTGCAGGTGAGCTGTCGGAATCCTGTTTTGTTATGACCAGCCACGTATCTCCTAAAATACTTCCTCCTAAACCCGACTCCGCCTCCACGCTGGTGAAAGAACCAACATCACTCTCCGAGTTCGAAAGTCCTTCGGCAAACTCATAATCTCCCGAGATGGAGTCACTATCCGTATCCTTGGAAACCGTTGCCGTGGCAACAGGACCAGAAGTGACGGTCGGTAGAGATGCAGCCGCGCCAACGCACTCCAAAAGTGTAAATACTGTGACCCAGTCTCTCGCGGCTGTTATGCTGGAGGCGTTAGTCCTAATAAGTTCGTGAAGTCCGTAAGAGATTTGTCTACCGCAAGCTTGGAGAACACTGTGTTTCATCAACAGAAGGATTCGAAGGGTTAAAAGAACTTGACTGGAGACTTCTTCTTTGTGTAAAAGGCGGATTGCTAGTCGCAGTAAGCCCACAACAGACCTCTCCACGATTGAACTGCGCAAAAAAGTTGAAATAAATCATTAAGTCAATGCCAAATGCCATAAGGGCGGCAAACAAAGCATATTAAAGTAACTTTTCTTCTTTACAAAACTAACAATTTTAAGAATAACTGCTGGTATAGCATAATAATAATAATAACAATAATAATAATAATAATAATTAGGCCTACTAATCGGGGACACCAAGGACTTGGCATTGATTAGCTGGTTGTTTAATTGATTGATTGATTGATTGATTGATTGATTGGCAGACTGGCCAGCTGCCCAACTGATGGACTGACCAACTGACTGACGTTTCGAGCGTCAGCTTTACATCAGAGCGAATCGAGGAATCATGGGTTGTGTTTTGGTTTTTACAGAGAAGATGGAGCTACGCTAGTGGTAGGAAAATGGTGATGTGAAAAACACGAATAAATTAATAGAATGAGAAGCGTCCATTGATATCGTGGACTGACCGCATGGCTAACCACCTGGCTGGCTGTAAGGGTAAATGATGATGATGATGATGATGATCATGACGATGCTAATGGGGTAAATGAGACTCGTCTGGATCAGTTTCACATGCGCTGTCAAGAACGACCATTATTTCAGATAATATTATTACCTGTGTTGAGTTGCGTTCACAAGTATGTTAGACAAGTGATCCCGGACTGTACCCCACAAAGCTGAAACACGGTCCCTAAAAAAGATATCATAGAGTGGTTTGCAATTGAGTGTCGTAAAACCAAAACCAAACCAATTAATCCGACAAATCACTAGAGACGCAGACAGCTCAGTGAACCAATCAGAATTTGAATTACGTAATTACATACAACCGGCGCTAAGCGCGAGAAAATGCGCAAAGTGCAGGTCGCGATTGGTTTTGGTTTAGCTTCTC
>OX419337.1:21956305-22053805 GCA_948470475.1 Galaxea fascicularis
CGCACCAGCTATGCCACGCTGTTGTAAGCTTGCTCTTTCGACCTATAAAATAGGAACTGCTACCAGAGACCTTTCCAATGTCGAGACAGTACCGAAAGCTTTTTCACTTCCAAACAAGATTATTTGGAAAAAATATATATCTACACACAACCACCACGTTGCAATTAATGTACAGTTTACTGAATGACTGAATGAAAGCTCTTGAATAGACTTCATAGGCAAAAACTTGAAATAAATTGTTACCTTCCACTCATAATTCTCTTTTATCTTTCCACTCCTCTCTGAAGGCATTACAATCTCTTCATTTCTGTTGAAGAAGCGATTGAGCTGTAAAAACTTCGTCGTCAGCATAAGAATAAGGCAGGTGTTTGCATCCCAGGAGAGTGTGAAATCTTTTTATCGCCATCAGAGTCAATCTTGATTTAAGCTCTGGCGGTACAGCCTCCTTAAACAAACTTGGGTTGAGTATCCCCTTCTGGCATTGCTTCTTTACCCCAAATTTACATTCAAACATTTTCTTCCTGTTAGACTTCTAAACGGTAGTATTTTAATCGTTGATCTGTCATAAGAATGCGCGTGGAACGAAAGCCACTCGCTCGCGCGTGGGGAGGATCCACTTTCGGCTCGTGTATGTCAGTGAGTCACACGATCGCGGGAAGAAGTAAGAGTGAAAATACCACTGCTTTGCAGTTTACCTTCCTCTTACCACGTCTTCAGCTGCCGTCCCTTTGTGGATATTTCTTGTGATACGGTTGTGAACTAGCTGGGTGCCAGTGATAATCGGGACTAGTCAGATCCTTAACGGAGATTGTTCCCATCGCTGGCAACTCTGCCCCGAATTTGACCCTCCCCAAATTTTCTTCGCACGGCCTGTACGCGTGTCATTTCTATATGATTGCTGACACTATCCAGTGTCCCACAAAATACGACAAATACCACACCCAATATGTTACAAAGCGCCCGCAAAATCTAAGTACAAAACCTCTACCCTACCTAATGGCGTGGTAGACTTCTTCCAGCATACTTGCTTTGAAATCACTCGAGCCGTTAGCCTTTCTCAGATTTCTCTTGAATTCCTAAGCGAACAAAAGAAACAGTTGTAACTAAAAAAAATCTTCTAGATAAATTGGCTGTAAGAAATTTTAGAGAAGAATGCCGTGCGGCAAACTATTAGTGCAACTAAGAAACACAAACTAAAACATAACTGCACCTCGCAAGTCATCGGCTTCTGCTGCTTGATATTTGAGTTGTGTTGATCAACGTTCAGCATAATCACTGCATAGCAGAGTGTAAACACAGCATCTTTGTTGGCAAACGGCTCGGGGTTGCCTTCCTACGAGGTACAACACAAGATTTAGCCATTTTCACCACAAACAACACTTACCAGCAAACAACTAGACGCCAAAAGACTTACTGACGCCTCGCTAGGCCTACGGGCAAATGGCTTAACGCAGTTTAACGCAATTCAACGAAGTTAACAATAAAAAGCACCAGTGTTAATTTCCCCTAGCGGGGTAAAAACCAGTGATTGTCCAAGAGTACGCGAGTCTGTTTAAAGTCTTCACAGCCAATCACAACACTGGTTAACTAACAGACGACCAATAACATCACGACTTCGCTGACCAATCAGATCCACGAGCAAAGTATTTATACCATCTACTGACATTACACAAATCACTTGACCCTTATGATTTTCAATCAGGTCGTCGAAACGTCAATGTCACCACAGTCTTCTAAGGACTACACTCACCCGAACGTTCTTCACTTAGTTGCGGGATAACTTTAGGCTAACAGTTACTTCCCTAATTCGTTTGCCTGTTATTCTTCAGGTACAAAGTTCACTTACATAATACAGCTCTGAGAAGAACTCTATAATGTGCTCAATAATGGGACTTTCTCCAGGCAGACGAAAACTTTCCAGGAATGTACGAAGGGCTTCGTCAATTCTCAAGTCATGAAAATGAAAAGACCTGTAAAATAAAACTGACTTTCAGAAATGCAGCACGGGAAACAGCAACAATTTGATCTTTGGTAACAGTAAACAAAGGAATTACTATTATTATAAGTTTAAAAAAACAAGAAATATAATTTATGCCACTTTCTCAACCAATGAAAACAAACCATTCTTCAGCCCGGTGCCAATTATCGCAAAACATATTTTATCCCTACAATTGTCGCTTACATCTATGCGAATGTGGTTTTCCAAAAGAACAATAATGACGAAATACTCTTGGCGGAGGTGACTTGAGATCAACGCGCAGAATAGTCTGGACTGAGCAGCTGAGCCTGACTTCCGGTGGCACGTCACGAGCTCGGCGGGCAACGCACGGTTTTCCCGCTAAAGCTCTCCCGAAAGAGGGCAAATTCCGAGTGAACCGTATTCTGCTCGTTTGTTCATTCTTAAAACAAAAGACAGAATAGTTACAAAAGACTATGTTGATACCTCACAAACGCCTCTAAGATGCGACTGTTCTTCTTGTCACCAATGTAGTCTCCGATGGTCTTTTTGTCAAGGCGGGGATTTTCACGCAGAAATTTGGCCATTTCCTCAGGATTAACTGGAGAAGAAAGCAGGCCGTGCTCTTGCAGAAATTCAATTCCTTTCTTAGGCTTGTTGTTGAATTGTTCAGTGCCAGCTTGGAGAATCTAGAAAAATAAAAAAATTAACTGTCACTGCTGACAGTCAACTGCCCCTTAGTGTTACCGCAGGCGTTAAGATCGGTAAAGACGTTGCATGAAAAAACAAACAAACAAACAAAAAAAACACTAACATGTTAACAGGACGCTGTCGCGGACGCAATAAATAAATGTCAGTACTTATCCAGCCGGGAATGTTGGGAGGGATTGTGGGTCACAAACCTCTTAATAAATGAAATAAACTTGAGATGCGGAAATTCTAATGTTTGAAAAACTGAAGGTGATTTGTTATTAGACAATAAACCACCCTGATAACTCAACTACAACTTTAACTACAAAGTGATTCAGTTACCTTTTTTCTCTGCCTGAGCTGTGTCAATGTATCAGCAGTTGGCAGTTGAGAAGAAAACATCAGACCCAAGGAAGACTGAAGCAGCTTATCGTCACTGTCATCAGCATCACAGGCTCCCTTTGAGGCGCTCTCCTGAGACACACACTCCCCTGATACCACCCCCACCGTCATCTTTTTGGCCATGGCAAAGCCAGATGTGGGAGGAGAGGGTGGGGACAGAGGCGGTGAATCGCAGTTTTCATCTGTGCCAGAGTCATCATCACCTGAAATATTTCACGTATAATCCGTTTGCAACTTTTGTGTCGGTCCAGTAACAAACCGATCCACCCATAAGCTACACTAACTTTACAACACTGAAGATACCTGAAACACACTCGGTATAACCGTGAATCAGTTACAATAAAACCTTCCGTAAGTAGACACCTTTGACACAAGCAATGATGTCCGCTCACCAGGTGTTCGTTTACAGGCAATTAGAAATGTAGAATATAGCGGGGAAATCGCTGAGACTGGAATTCGCTGGTGTCTGCTTGAGCAAGGGGCGTCCATCGCAAAGTTTCGACTGTATTTCGGTGTTGTTGAACAGCTTTCGCTCGCTGGAAAGACTAATTAACCAAACACCATGTCACCTGTTTTTTCTTTCTTTTTCTTTTGAGTTCCATCGGCGATGTTTTCCTCAATTGTCTTCTCGACGGTGTTTAACAGCTGTGAGTGACAATGTCCTTCGATACTTTGTACCACGGCTAAAAGGGCGTCCAGTGCTAGGATATGCACACTGTAAAGGCTTCCAGCTGGGAAGGCATTCTAACAAACACACAAAACAGTTAAATAACTAAGCAAGCTTTCCTCGACAAGTTTGCCTTGAAACTTTCCGTATCATTGAGTCTGTGGTAAATCTCAAAAGCTTGGCGAGCCAGTTTTTGAGCCCATTTTTTATGACAAAATTTGTAGACGTTGTTACAAACGAAAATGCGTTGTCAAAGAAAAAAAAAGAAAAGTACGCATGAAACAGCATCTTAACATGTCGAGTTTTCGTTTTTAGCTGTCAAAATCCCTGCCACTACCCCAAAAAAACAACTGAATTCAGATGATTTTTGTCACATCTTCATAAAAGTCTTGAAATGAAAGGTAATGAAAGAGCATAGAGAGGAAGATTTAACAACGACTAAACTTTGAAATTAAGACTTCTGTGAAAACTTGATTCACACATTCAAGGGTAAATAGCGCAGCCTTCAATTGAGAGTCAAAAGCAATCCACATTTGCTTTGGTTTGGCAATGTTACGTCCTGTGATTGGTCAACAAAACTCGTGCTATTTTCTCCACCAATGAGAAGCAGCAAAACCAAAATCAATCATGACTCCTCCGTGCGCATTTTCCCGCGCTTCGCGCCGTTCACACATAATCGCTTCGAATTCTGATTGGTTCATTGCGCTGTTTTCGTCTGTAGTCATTAGCCAAAGTAATACTTTTGTTTTGAACTTCACGCTAACTTCAAAACGTCTTCATAAAAAGATAATATTTCTTTACCTTAGAAAGTAGCTTACAGAGCTCCTCAAACACATTGGTGCTGTAAATGTCACAGTCATAGTTCAGATAAAGCTCCATGACCAAGTTGGGAACACGAAATAACTGAAACCAAGAATAAAAACACAACAATGAAAAGGTTTTGAATACTACAGTAACACAATGCAGTCATTACGGAATAAATACGCAGGCGGCAAAGAAATAAGTAAAGTTTCTTTTGCCCAGCAAACATCAGTCTTCGTGAGATTTTATCTACGCTTAAACACTTAGCGAACCAATCTGTAAATTCAAGTTTTAATGATTGCCTTAACCGCACAATTACAAGCAAAGAGTTTGTCCTTTAAACCGAGGAAACACTCTTTCTGTACTGTTTGAGATAAGGCTCGTTTTATGTTGGACAGAAAACGAACTGCAGTTAATCAAGTGAAGTATTCATATTCAATGTTACCTGATTTATTGCATCTAGAATCAGTTCCCTTTTCTCATAATGGACACTTGAAAGGTCTAACGCCAAAATATCCATCAGCTTCTTAAAGAACATCTAAAAAACAAAGTTAACAAGTTCATACTTGCTAGCTAAGATGTGATAACCTCTGAAAACGCTGTCAAGAAATACGAATACAAAACAAATTAAACACAAGAGTTAGAGCTCTATCGCTGCTAAATTCGTACGAACCTCCATTTGGAATTTCAGGTGAACTCGGAGGCCTTCAAAGAGTAAGAAACAAACTCTAAGAGCCATGGTGAACAAGCTAAGAAAGTCACACTGGATCAGCTGGAAGGAAACAAACCAAGTGATAAGTTGATATACAGTACCGTTTTAATTGAATACCTTAATATGAGCTAAGTGTCTAACGAAAACTAATCTTGTCTTCTGTATTGCTGACCAATCGCTGTGTGAAGTAAACTGAAAACCACTCTATAAAACTTGATGTACCTACCCAGAAAAGGTTTTTGCACATGTCGTCTTTGACATAGTTCATGAGAGAAGGAAAAGTCCCAATGTGGTGGGAGCCAGATTCTAAGGCAACAGTCAACAAGGACAACCCCATGTGGATCATGGCTTCTGAATTGTGTCTGAGAGGTAAAACAGAAGAAAATAATGTCGACTGAAACAACATTCTGACCAGAATTATACACAATTTTAGCCTCTGTAAGCATGCGAATATAAAATCTTCAGTTCGAAGAGGGAACGCGACAGGTTAAAGACCCAGTATTACCCATTATGCCTCTGTTGTTGTTTCGGTTTTCACGGGAGCGAGGCGTCTATCGTTATCGAGCGCGCAGTGCACAATGGGAAATACTGGGTCTTTAACAGCAGGCAAACATAAGATTAAGAAAATTAGCTAAAATTCCAATAAAGATATTTCTCTTTTTACTTTGAGAGTTAAAAGCTGATTAGTTTTGTTTCCGTTGAAACACTTAATTTGTTTTTGCTTTTTGTTTTTCACATTTTTCTAATGAAAAATTGTTGAGCGTATTAAGAAGTGTAGGGGCATGAGCGCTGTATAAGTTCTTGATCATCATCATCATTATCACAACAATCACAACCACCATCATCATAATAATAATAATCATCATCATCATCATCATCATTATTGGCACAAAAAAGAAAACAAAACTGGTGTTGAAGACCAAACAAAACAGGCTTCTTTTCAAATTATTTATTATTATTATTTATTATTACGACTTCAAAGCGACTTTTCTCTCACAGCTCCAGCACTGGTCATTCGAGGGGAATACAACCAGGGTTCCGTAGATAACGTGGGTCATTTTCTGGAAGGCGTCTCGGAAGTTCAAAAGTTCCGGCTTCTTGACGGGCTAAAAGTACAAGCTTTCTGTGATTCTCGAATTGTGCGTACCAGCAGATTGTAGTCACTGATTTTCTAGTGATCATCATCAATGGCATTGGAGATGGATCCCGAAATATATCGGGAACTTGATTGACCTTCTCTTTGCAGATCGGAAGGAAGGTCTTCACAGAACACTGGATCCCAGTTCTTGCTTCCCTGACTGATCCAAACGTGCTAGCGCTCCATTAACTCACCAAATATCTGTTTCAAGTCATACTCCAGTTTGACGGGCTTACCAACAGCTTCCAGGAAATAATATAACATGCCACAAACGAAACCACAAGCGTTAGAAATGCCAAGTTCCCGCTGTAGCTCAAACCCTCTTTCGAAGAAACGATCCAGTTTTTTAGCCATGTTTCGGAGGAATGTGCTTGAAACGCGTCAGAGTGCGGTGATGATATAACTAAGTGATTTAAATCATTAAGCAGGATACGATACATGTAGCTAATTAACGACCTTTTCCGCAATTTTGAAAGAGCGGCCGCTTCTTGATCTCAAAGCGGTGTTCGAACACCATTGACACCGCCATCATTATTATCATTATCATTATTGGCTTTATTATTATTATTATGCTATTCATAATAAATTATTCGCTACTCCTAAAAAGTGCTTTACTACAGTGCATTTCATATTTCCCTCTGTTGAAGATTAAGAAGGCCCCCCTGAAAACTACTTCCAGTGGTGGAGGCTTCCTCTTAAAAGATGTATTTCATTATTACTATTAGAGTAGCAAATACAAACAAGCTTAATCTCACCTGTCATGGGGATTGATGAGTGAAATTAGAAATCTAAACAGTTCTCTGATGCATGGCAATCCATAGGGGACCAAGGGACCAGCGCCTACAAAGATATATTCACTTTAACTTACGAAACTGATACTTCTCCGCTCAAAAAACAAAAATTACAGTAATATTTTCTGCAAAAAAACTGCAATTGAGAATGGGACACTCATCCCACAACAGTTTTGACCTTCCTGATATTACGTCTAAGTTGTTTGGGTAAGGCTGCACTTTCTTGAAAAAAATGGCAACGAATTCGTTTATATATCGATAGGTTTTCGATCATCTTCTGACTTTTACCGCCGCCATGTTGGTAACCCAGATTAAGTCTTGTAATCTTCCGAAAATTATCTTCACGATAAATTTGTTGTCAAGAGTACCATAAAGCAAGGAATCCTTTCGTTTGTTTTGTATTTAAATACGTTCCTCGTATAGTTCTACCCCTTTCTTCCTGAATAGTGTTCATGTATATGCAAATTTATTTTACAAAACCCAATAGGCCATTTCCGAGTTCACGTCTGCCTCCTCTTCAAAGCGAGTCTAAGTGCGAAGTTTTTGTGATGGTAATTAGTTCTACTTTTCATATGAATGAAAACTAATTTCCATAACAAAAACTTCGCACTTAGACTCGCTTTGAAGAGGAGGCAGACATGAACTCGGAAATGGCCTATTGTTGGGACCATACTGCGGTTTTCAATAAGATGAATTGAGTGTCGAAAGCAATTCTCGTTTGCTTTTGGTTATGCTCTACTTTGCTCTACTTGGTCAGCAAAACCAGTGCTACTTTCTCGACCAATGGGAAGCCAAACCAAGCAAATGCTTTTTATTCTGATTGGCTCATTACACTGTTTGCTTCTGTTGTGATGGACTACAATAATTACTTTGATCTTGGTATTACGACGCTCTATCGAAAATCTACTTCTAGAGCGGTTTTCAATAAGCCATTTCCGAGATCGCTTGAGCCTCTATTTCAAAGCGAGTCTAAGTGCGAAGTCTTTGTAATGAAAATGAGTTTTCGCTCATATGGAACGCTGAACTTATTACCATCACAAAACTTTCGCACTTTGACTCGCTTTGAAATAGAGGCTCAAGCGAACTCGGAAATGGCCAATTGAGTGTCGAACGTAATTCGCGTTTGCTTAGGTTTTGCTTTAATTCGCTCTGTGATTGGCTGACAAAACTCGCGCCACTTTCTCAGCCAATGAGAAGCAAAACCAAATCCAATGGCTAGTTGCACGCGCGCATTTTCCCGCGCTTGGCGCCGGTTGCATGTAATTACTTCAAATTCTGATTGGTTCACTGAGCTGTCTTCGTCTCTTGTGATTGGTCAGAGTAATTGCTTTGCTTCTGGTTTTACGACACTCAATTGAAAACCACTATCACACAATTCAGTTTGTTTGCTTCTTTTACCTTCTTTGACAGGTTCCTGAGGTGTGAATCGCACACCGCGAGGGTTGACATAGTCGTCTTGTTGTATACTTGACTCTAGTTGGCTGCCCTCTGTTATTTCTGACAAATCTTCAGATCCCACTGTTTCTAGAGAAGCCGTGCTTCCCATGATTTCTTTACTATCATCATTATCTTCCTCTGTCATTAGGGTGCTAGCCACACTTTCCTGACCCTCCTGACCCTCCTGGAAATCATCAAATTCACAGGTCTACCACCAATCACAATTATAGATGGGGTTCCCTGCTCGCTTTTTGTCCTATAAGCTTTGTTGTGACCCAATGATACATTTCCGTACACTGCCATTGACCGAAACCTTTTATAAGTGAAGTTTGAATATAGGTGAATTTTTGTATAATTAACCTTTTTGAAAGCAATGAACGCTTTAGAGCTACTGAGCCACAACATATGTGGAATTTGTCTTGAACCAGCTGGCAGACACTTTTTCGTCAATGGCTCACTTCAGAAAAGAGTGGTGGTCTAGAATTGGACAGCTGCAAGAGCGACTGTAAGGTGGGAGGGAACGCAAAATACGAAAACTCTGCTACATGTGCTTTGCTGTATACCTTTGTGTAAAAATAATTTTATAAACTCCCCCCCCCCCCCCCCCACAAACTATCACAGAATTGCACAGTAATCTTGGCCTTAGTCATTTCCAAATTGAGCTGTATTTCATGACTTTACCTGCTCCATAACTTTGTCATCTCTTCCTTCTCTTTGATCTTCCGAAATACCCAGTCCCTCCACACTGAAGTTCACACCATCACCCTGTCCACCCATAAGTCGTGATGCTACTGATGGCTCTCCCTCTGGTAGGGGCTCATTGGCATTGGGACACTCTTCAACAGGCTTCTCTGAGTCCTCATCAGGAGTGGTCCCTTCAGGTACCATTTCCAGTCTTTCTGCAGCCTCTTCATTTGCAAGTTCTTCATTTTCCTTGATACAAGTATCTAAGTCTTCTTCGACTTCCTCTTTCATCTCTTCCTCTACTTTAGCATTCTCTGGTTGTTCTTCGATGTTCGTTGGTGCTACAGGTGTCGTTGCTGCTGCTGTTGATGTTGGTGTTGTAGTTGTTGTTGTTGATGCAAGGGAAACTTCTTGCTGAGCTCGTCTTGGTTTGGGCGACATATGTTTTTTCCTTTTCCCTGTTGCAATAGCTCCAGCTCGTTTGAATACCTAGAAAACAAAATCCAATGCATGTACCATACATCCCTGTATTATAGCTACCTCCTAAAATAAGCCCCCACTTTAGAGGGACAAAATACTTAACACCACCCCCCCCCCGCCCCCTACTCCCCTGCGACTCCCATCATTTTCTCCACAACCATTTTACAACAAAATCAAGTTTATTAATAACCAAGAATGTAACACTTGCTGTACACTGAAATTGTTTATTCAAGTGCTTGAAGTTTTGAACAAACTAATCTGTTTATAACACACAACTTAACTCCTCTTTCTTCACTGAGTTTTGTTAACCGTTTTATAAATAAACCCTTATATAAGAATGCATATTCTCCACACTGTACTGCATGCAAATCCATAGTCATTATGGGGAGAATTTGATAAACAATCAAGACCTTTGTCACTGATTGATCGCTTTTTTTCTCACAACCTTTATGTTTGATTGAGCAGTGTTGCTATAAGGAGAAATTAAGAATTTGTCACTCTTATGAGTTCAAGGGTAAAGTTAAATATACCCCCTTTTTGTGAAGCCTCCTTGCTCTATCCATCCTACCTCTTGCTGTTTCTCCATGTTTTCAGTTTGTACATGTTAAGTATTGTAAATTATGTTTGATACCACTTATTAAAGTTTAAAATGGAAAAAATTAATAAGAAGGTAAAACAAATGAGCAACATGTTCTTTATGTACCTTTCTTATATTGGGGAAAGCTCCTGACTTCAATTCCTCTTTAAACTGAGGAAGTCTGAAAATGACAGGAATTTTGTAAGTCTGATTATTTCACCCATCAACAGTTATTTTATCAAAATTTCTTACCTTGAAAACAAAAGCTGTACCATATCCATCAATGTCTGTTCTGCAGAACGTCTAAGAAGCTCTGAAGATCAATGAAAAAAACAGTTACTATTAAGAAGTTACAATTAAGAATTCCCACATTACAATCAATTATACAGCTACATTACAGCTCCAAAGTTTAAGGTGGCTTATTACAGTTTTCTTCTGCTATACGTGTTTATGCTTGGTTTGCCCGTGCTTGAAAACCCCATGAGCAAAAATGAAAAAAGAAATGTGTCATGCAATACTGAATACTGAAAAGCAATCACTTTCACTATGATGCCACTACCTTCCACAGGGTTTAGGTGGAGCTGGTGCAGTAAACAAACACATATTATAACTAGCTCAAAACATGAGGTCGTGGCTCTGTTGTGGGGTGAAGAGATTGTGCTCACTCGTAGCAGTTGGGTTTTCTTTGACAAATGCATGCGCAATGTTTTTCTCAATGCAGGTCGCATAAAAACCTGAAAAACCCATTTTCCTTGCTTGATTTCTCAAAACCTAGCCGAACAACCTATGTCCAAATTTTGGTATCTGCCAAAATACACCAAAATGGAGATGTAGAATTTTTTTCAAAAAAATCTGTCAGACAGAATTAATTTTATTAATTTTAAAAATAGACAAAATTCAACATTTTCACCGACTGCAAACATTGTGCCTGATAGAGTTTCATGTTCTTCTCTCTAAATGTATCTTTTTATCTACATTTTCAAATCCTGAAATTTTTAGGTGGGGTCGTACAGCTAGATTTTGAGAAAAACACTCCCGATCAGCCTATTTTGTACCCAACCCTCTATATTTTCTTAAACACACTTCTTGGACATCCCATAATACATATTTGGCCACAGACGTGATGTTTTAAAATTTAATGTTGTATTTTTGCCCCCAGATGTTTCCTTGGTCAGTTCAAGCAACTCTAGCTTGCGTGTAATGCTTACTGAACTTCAAGTGCACGCAAGCTGCCTGTAGCAGAAAAAACTGTAGTAAGCCACCTTAAGTTTCCAGACCATCAAAACTTGAACGTCAGGACTCAATCCTCAATGCTTGAACACCTCAAGTATCACGGCTCAAGTTCTGTGCTTTACATTTTGATTGCCATTGGCCACAAGCCGCAGAAGAAGAGAGCCGGGCCTCAAAACTTAAAATCCCAAATGTCAACATGTGTATTCTCCTAGAAGTTCTCAAATATTTTATATGTTATATGTTGGGAGAATTTGAAATAGAGTTATTTCAACTGATCCCTAGTGATCATTCTCTGAATTCTCATGCCCTGTATTATTGAAGAACTAGTGATAAGGTAAGAGGACGTTAGATGGTGATCGCTATTGGGATGTTAGAAGAAATAACACTATTAACATTTTTGATAACAAACCTAAGCTCACAGTTTCACTGACAAGCAAAGAAGCTTTTAATTTTATCTCCCAGGTTTCATTCAGTAATTGGTGCTGGCTTGCATGTCATCAAGTGACCCCGATATTGTAACATGACAACTGGTGATAATGCTTGAGACAGCTGTATTTTCTGAATGATGACCATGAAAGCTTCATTGCTTGTTAAAGCAGATGTTTGCGCCTAGATTTGTGTGCCACTGAACTTGTGCTAGCAGGCACCTCCTCTAGGCAGACACCTCTCTTAACGGGACACCAACAAACCATAGTTCCTGGTGATGTCTCTACTCAAAACCAGCACTGATAACCATCCCAAGGGTGATTGCTTATGAAAGGTTTGATACACTTGTAAATGAGGAATGTGTATACAAAACTTAAACTAGTGAAGTCATTAGTTTATTGAAACAATCACATTGTATATTGGCAAGTAAATGTTATTTTTCTGCTTTCTTACTGATGTGACAGAAGTCTCAAAATGTTGAGTAGCAAGCATAATGTTTATTCATAGACATACCACTAAGTCTTGTTTCAAAACAAATCCTGAAGCAAGACTGCATGATCTCGCAAACTGATTCATTTGTCATGTGCGCACCAACAGGAGTCAACAGAAGGGTCCTTAAAACCTGAGGAAATAATATTTCAAGTTATAGAACAGTGCTCCATGCTGACATAAAAATTACGTTTTTGATATCCAAACCAATTTAAAGCAGCCTACAGTAATAATCTTGAACAAAAAAACAAATAATTTTATTCTTCTGCTCTGCTGTGCACAAAGAGTAGAAAATTTATCAACTGTATCGCTATTAGAAAAAAATGTGAAGACATGAGTGGGCAAGCAAGACATGTTTAAGAGAGCAATTGTAAAGTTTTCATAGCTTATTAAGTGATGCAGAAAGAGGAAATTCACTGTTGTTAGCAGCAAAAATCAATAGCATTGTGCCGTACCTGAAGAATCTTCATGAGGACAACTTCGTCACTGCTAGGGTCTGTTCCAACAAATCTGGCATGAGTGACTGCATCAGCAAGATTCTCAATGCCAGATGCTGCACTTTCACTGGTGGGGTCTGTGTAAGAAAGCACACAGTAAACTAAAGAATCTGATATACCATACAGAGCACCACAGGGATAATCACAAAGTTATGAAGCACAGTACTTGTAGCTACAGTGTCAGGGATTCCAGCTGTTGTTGGTAGTATAATCAAAATGCTCTTTGTGAAGAAGCTGCATCCACATTCTCCAAAAGCCAATAACTTTAAAGACTTACACTGTAACATTATTTCTAACATTATTTTTAAAATGAAAATTTGTGATTATCAAAGCAAAATGGCTTTCAATGTTGCTCTTGGCATTTGATCTTGACAATGTCATCATGAGGACGTTGAAACGTTGTTCCTTTTTATTACTGTTCATTTTCACCTTTCACCTTTTAGAAACGAGTCCCCTGAACAAAAGGTTTGGTTGTTAGTGACTGATTTGAAAGGGGATTCCCTTAGAAGTGCTTAAATCTGTTACACCCTGTAAGCAAGAATGAAAAATAACTCCTTAACCCAAATAAATTATGAGCAAAGCTTATTAAATTTTTTATTTTAGGCTACAAAAAAGCAAACTTGTTTAACTGCAGTGCCATAGTAAGCAATTGCCCCACCTCCAAGCATAATCAATCTTACCCTCTCAAGACATAGATACAGGCAAAACAAAAAAGGATCTCTACTAACAAAGAATTTGAGGTTAATGTACTTACCAACAAGGCCATAAGACAGAAATTTGTTGACAGAAGATAGGGCGACACCCGTGATAGGCCCTGTGGTGTCCTCTGATCGGATCACATCAAGAAAAGGTCCCAGGAATGTATTGACATCTATTTCACTCAAATCTACAAAACAAAAAGTAAAATGACTCAATGAATTCATATTATTGTAAAACATTAATTAGAGCCAAGTTAACATTATAATATTTCAGCATTGTCAACAAGCATATTCCCCTAGTTGATACATTTCTTATGGTGTTAAATGCGAGAATTTGGTTTTAAATGAAGAGAAATATATATATATTTTGTCATCTCCTCTATTTCCATGAGGGTTACAGCTGTATATTAAAAAAAAACCAGTTACATTGTTTAGGCTTTAAGAGCATATTTGATGTAAAATTCTTCATAAGTTCACTAGTTAAGAGGATTTACATGATTTACACTATTTACACTGTAGTGTTGACACTGGAATGGTCTTTGCAGCCATATTGAATGCAGGTGACATTGATACGCTTCTTGCTTTCAGTGAGACACACACCACATAACAGACAAAACCTTAGAGCACACAGGGCTATTATCAATGAATATCTTGCCAGAAAAAAATTAGACCATAATATGAAATAAAGAGACAAATTAACATGCTTTTACAACCATGAATCCATGGTAAAAGCTACTAAGACAAACCTAGCTGGTGGTAAAATTTTGCAAACATAAACATCATGAAAACAGTTTGAGTTCACATCCTATTAGAGATGATAAAAAAAATCCACAATGAACAACTAAGCACGAATTTTTCACAAATACACAACATGAAAATATTATTAATTTGTATCCCTGAATGTGGCAATGGAAAAAGATTCTATCAGAGACAAAATTACCAGCTATCAAATCAATTATAATTGTTCATGGTAAATAAACTGCCATATATATGGAAGAAAACATCATTTAGATTGAAAATAATAATTCCCAAGACATACTTGGCCTAACTTGAAGCTTTGAGTTTGTTAAGCATGCAATGTCCAACATTTTGAGGAGCATACTTGTTAAGCTCCGGGGGATTTAAATACATTTTGTGACATATTGGAAATGAGGCAAACATTAAATATTCATTGACTTGAATCAAAGATCAAAGATATTAGATAAGCAAAATACTAACACCTGTATATAATTTAAAGAAAAAGATGGCACATTTTAAATTTTCTGAATTAAAATCACCTACATATACTTTGTTAAGTGCATGCATGCATACAAAGACTTAAAAAGACAATAACATTAATTTTCTTCACTCAAGTCTTTGGTTCTTCTCTGACAATAATTGAATAAGTACATAAAACAAATTAATTAATACACAACAAGCATGAAAAAAAGTTGTCATTTCCATTACCATTTCTTTGCTTTGGTTGTACTTAATATGTCTCAGACTCTGTAATTGGTTGGTAATAATATTGGCGAATCGTATGCTACTTTATGAACCAGTGAGGACCACCAGCATGGTTACTTTGTGTTTTAATGGACTCAAATGCACTCCTTTGGGTCTGATCTGCTGTGATTCTTTCAGAGTAATTACTTTGGTTTTAGCTGTATAAAGCACAGTCAAAAATCAATCCAATCAAATATGTTACTAATAAATAAATATTTATTGTTCTGAGCTCAGTTACTACTGTAACTCACCAGAAACAGTCACAAGTTGGTCTTTAAGTTGGGAAAACCCATGAAGAAGGGGATCTTGCTCTTCATCCTGAAATTGAAACAGAGCCAAGAAAAATGAACATCAAGTTTCAGCATAATAAAAAATAATTATCACAAAGTCTATGGAACATGTGGAGCTTTCTTTGGCGCATTTGAAAAGTTTCATTGAATTTGCATGGTACATGACATATAGGTAAATATTTATTATAATTATGATTATAGTACACTCAACAGAATTACTAAATTCTGATTGGTCGCGAGTAGTACAATTAATCCCAAATAGTACTCTATAGAAGACTACCTATTAAGTTTCCATGACAATGGCACGTAACTTCATAATTTTGTTGAATGTACTATAAATAAAAAATCGCACAACCTTCTCCTACAATTCAGGATTAATAGATACTCGTGATTTTGAAAGATCTCAAATTGCACTCACCTAAAGGCTCATGCAATTTTGAGAACTTTCAAAATCACTTGTACCTATTAATCCCAAATTGTACTCAAGGTCATGCAATTTCCTATACTTTTTATTACTATTATTACTGTGTCTATAACAAAATTCTTGATCTTGATTGGTTCTGCGTGTGCCTACACTGTATTTGTCGCGTAGTTGGCACGCGATCACATGGGTGTCCAATATTTATTACAGGTATCCAAGTTCAACTTTTTGTAATTGGATACCTGTAATTGGACACCTATGCCATTCACACTTCATTCACAACTATGAGTGCTTTAATGGCTTCCTTCATGTTATTCTGCTGTTTGTAAGACTGTTGGAACATACCACAGCCTTTTTCACTCAAAGGAGGTTCTCAAAATCTTCTTAACCTCGAAATTTCTTATTGATACAATTAATTAGTAACTCATACAATTCAGAGAGTAATCGTGCTCATACTTCCAAATCCGATGCGCATGACTTTCAAATTCCTTGCCAGATTACTCCCTGATTTGTACTTCACTCAGTCCAATTACTATTACTTATTATTATTATTATTATTATTATTATTATTAATATAGTTAAATGACATTTTAACTTAGTTAACGACCTGGAGCTATCTGCTGTTATAGGTGTTTTTATTATGTATCCCCATCGTGTAGCCGGCGTGGCGTTGTAGCGTTTTGGTTAGCGTGGTGGCATACTTCCTAGCGTTTTGGAGGGATGTTCTGTGCCTGAGGGCACCTTCCTGCCTAGCGGTATTCTGTATAAGTGTTTGCGTGCGCCAGCGCATGTGCTTTCGTTGTGTATTGTTTTGCTCGGCTTTGTGCCTTTCAAGCGTACCATGTTTTTCAGGTGTAGCATTGGTGTGGGAAGTTTCCTTGCATTTTCCTCGTCTCCTTGGGGCTTGGAACTCTTCTTAGTTTATTTTGTTCATCATTTACTAGACTAAGTATTTCCGCCAGAATTTTTGGCATATTTTCCACCCCTGGTCGGCGATTCGGGCTTCGTTTTTCTGTGTGAGCTGTCTTCTCAACATGCCGCCCCCTCGCTCAACCAACAACAGCTTATCAGCTGGTGTAGTTTCCTCGCAGTCGTCTGATGCGTCGGCCGGTGTGGCAAGTACAGCATCTAGTTCTACCTCATCCTTTTCAGCTGATTCCATCGCTGAAGCCGTGGTTCGGGTGATTGGTAGTTCGCTTTCCAAAAATCACACAGCTTAAGATGTTGAAGTTATTTTATTTTTCATCCTGTCAACCAGTTTCAGTACCATTTTTCCCAACCACAATACTGGCGTGAAAGAACTGAACTTATCAGCTTATTAGAATAGGTTTCTTTTATGTTTGAAAGTGTTATGATGAGTTTATAGACACAAGATTTTAAATACACAATTTTAATTTTAAAGGAACTAGAATGTCAAATAAATGCTAGCTTGTGTTTAGCTTGCAGTATACTTAAACAACTCAAACTAAGTTTCCATGCCCTTGAGGAATTTGTCATGGAACCACTGTCAAACCTTTGCAAATAGCAGCCAAAAAACATTGATTTTCCTTTACTCCACTTGTTTCCACCTTTGTTGTTGCAATACCAGTTGTTGATGAGCAGAACTGTAACATGCTGACATGTCTCTCATTGTGTCAGCAGCAAAGAATCATCAATAAATCACTTATGACCAGAAGTGAAAGCAACTCTGAATTTGCTACTTCATACCTGTATCAGGCCTCATTTATATGAAAAAAAGTTGTCCCAAGTCTCAACCAAACCAAATTTAGTACGCGTTCATTCAAGCAATAGACCACAAATTTCTATGGTTTACAGGCTGATAAACCACACAAGATATTGGAAGAACACAAGAAGAATTTGTAAATCACAAGCCGCAGATGAGTGATTTATGAATTCTTTGAGTGTTCTTCCAATATCTCGTGTGGTTTATCAGCCTGTAAACCATAGAAATTTGTTGTTTATTGCTTCTATATAACAATTCAGAAAACACACAAAATTTCCATGAGTTTACTGGCACAATAAACCATTGATTTGGTTATTGTATAAATACATGTGAAAGAATGAAGTTTTCCTGCTTAACAGAGTCCAGAGCTGTTTCGGAATGATATCAGCACTTGGGCAAGCATCCCTTGACTGAGTTGATCTGAGTAGGCTAGCCAAAGTGTTTAAATGGTAAAAAGTTGTCCCAGCAAGGACTGTAACCCTGCCAAGAAAGTCACCCTTCTGGCTGAACCAACTTTGTGTTTGTATAGGTAATCACATGATTCCGAGTACAATTTGGAATAAATAAGCACGAGTAATTTTTTTCAAAGACCAACAAAATTTTGGGTCTTTGAAAAAATTTACAAGTGCTTATTTATTCCAAATTGCATGAGAAAAATCATGTGATTACTTATTAATAATACACTTGAAAAAAGACTTCTTACAAAGCTTCAGCCCATACATTGACTACTGAGGTACGCAGAAGGCATTGCCCTCGATCTTACAAAACTTGGAGAAGCTTCAAAAATATCCGGAGATCACCGGAAGTGTTCGGGTAATCTTCAGTAATCTTCAGAAGTGTTCAGGTAATCTTTGGAAGTGTTCAGGTGATCGTCAGAAATCGTCGGAAGCATTAGCGTGATCTTTGAAGTGTTCAGCGATCTTCGGAAATCTTCATGTGGTCTTCGGAAATCTTTGGAAGGTTTTGCATGATATTCGGCAGTCTTCGAAATACATCGGTTGGTCTTCGGAAGTCTTCGAGTCTTCGTTTTAACTTCGGAAATCTTCGTTGTAATTTGCACTTGTGTTACACTTTTTTGCACTGGTGTTACACTTGAACTGCACTGCTCTCAGCCAATCACAATCAAGTAATTTTTTCAAGTGTATTATTACTCATGTAAACAGTTTGTTGCATTGTGTAAGGAAATGTACACTGTAGGAAAAGTTGGTTAGCCCAGGGTAGCTCAGGTTGATGGGTGACCCTTTTATCTGGGACAACATTTTCTCCATATAAATAGGGCCTAAGATGAAATTGCTTCTGTTTGATTGAGGGCAAGGGTGAGGCAACACTGTGTGAGGTCTATCAGAAAGAGAATTAATCTCATTATGGTTCAACACTGGAAATATTTAAAAAGGGTAAGAAGTGCATAAATTGGAATTATGAAGCTTCTCATGTGTCTTCTAATTTTGCACCAATTTGCATAATTTTGATTGGAGAGGTTTGTATGAAATCTTAAAAATGTGTTTACAGTCATTGTAGCCTGAAACTGTTCTTCAAAAAAATATTTCGTGAAAATAATCTCAGTGCAAATGTCTTTTAAAAGGCCTTTTCGCTATCAAAATCATAGCTTGGCAGAGTCACATGTACACTGTACAGGGGTTCAAAGTCAGCCCACATCGCATACATGGACATTTACTGTAATTTTAGCTGTGTTTGCCCCCCAACCAAGATGGTGTCAGAAACTGTGACGAGGTCTAATTATTGTGGATTAAATGAAAATAAACATCAATCGGATTTGAGAGAATCACGGGCAAGATCTTTGTGCATCCTCATACATTGAAAATACGTGCATCACTGTCATTCCAACTCTATTCATTTTTTGAAACATGGGTTAGAATGACAGTGATGCATGTACAGCTGTACAACAAATAAAATTAATGTATGGGGCTGTACAGAAATCTTTACAAATCACGCTCAAAAGAATCTTAAAGCACAAGGCAGACATGATATACTTTTATACTGTAATTTTTGGACAGGATGAAAAGGTGATCAGAGATTTACACTTTCAATCAGAAACAGTTTGTTAAGATTTGAAAACACTACCTTTTGTGGGTTCTTTCTTGCGCTGCTTTTAGCTGTGCTTTCCTGTCATAAGCTTGTGCACTTCTCTTATATAACATTTACTTAAGTGATTTTACGAAAAACTTTTGGTTTACTGTCTAGTATGTACAGACACAGAAGTATTAATATTAATTAACAGGCAGAAGTAAAAAATAAATACAGAGCCTTCGAGGGAGAAAGATCAGCGATCTTCCATGAATGAGGACTGAAGTAAATGAGTCATGTAAAAGCTAAACGTATAATGATTAAGTTCCTTTCGAATAACAAAATGCAAATATGAAAGCTACATCGTAGTAATTTTAACAGCGGTAGCATATAGAGCCAGCTAGAAATCTCGAAATTAAATCCAGATACAGTGTATAAAATTATGTTCATATTGATTGTAAGAATAAGTTAATCAATTTTCTGTGAAATGTTTGTCTTTTGATGAACGGATCCTACCTGGTGGCTGTGAGATCCGCCGCGAGTATTTCTCCGCAGAGCGGCAACAACCAAAGACATCTCTCCTTGAACGATGTAAACGCCATTCCGAGGAGACAGAGGCCCTTGTTCGTCGACTTTAAACATGAAGAATCCTTGCTTGATTGTCGAATATTTATGTTTAACGGTTGCCGAAGAACGTATAGTTTATCTATGAATTTTACACATATCTCTCTTCGAAGAGCAAGTGGGGAATATTTTAAAATAATCAAGAACCGGTCATTTGATACAAAATTTTGAGGAGGACATTTTGGATGTGGATCCGCTGACGTCACGGAGTTACACGCAGGCGCCAAAAGAGAGAAATCTGGATCGAGTTAGTCCCAGTTCTACCCTCGCGCGCAACTGGAGGAATTTTTTGCAATACATGCAATATTCATGCAATATACATGATTGTAATATTATGGATCAGATAAAAAATGATGCATCTTCCACCGATTTAAAGGATTATCCTTACCAGGTGGCTGGACATTGGGATCAAGGTGGGTTTTAATTTTGTGAATCATTGATTCATAGCTAAACGAAGCATCATCGCCCTGATATGTGAAGACTTATAATATCGTGACATAATAAACTTACTTCGTTTCGACATGCAACGCAGGAAAACGTGATCACTATCAGGGTCGGCAACTAAATTTGTGTAACGCCAGTCGATGGAATAAATAATCTGGTTATTGATGCAATTGGTCAGGGAAGTCGTGATGTTATTGTTAAAACCCTTGTTGTTATACGCGATGCTTGTAATGTAAATGGTAACAAAAACTTTTGTTATCAATATTATATCATATTCATAATATCATATTCTTATGTTCCTTCGTTTCTTTTTTAGACCCTTTAAGGCTGACTTCAGATGGAGCTTGTGTATTGAAACCAGTACAAAGACCTCCTAAGGGTGAGAGAGAGGTTGTTTTCTACGAAACAATATTTAACAAAGATGAAGAAAGAGATGAGATCTTACAGCTGAGAAGACTGCTACCACATTATTATGGAATTGTGGAATTGAGTATCCTAAACCTAACCTCTGTTTGGATCTCTGTTCTGTTCTGTTTGAATCTTTTTCTGCTATGGTCACATGACTCACCAAACATTGTACTGAGTCAAAGTATTCAAAATAATAATAAAATATAGTAAATAATTAACAATTATTGGACGAGGTTGAGCAAAATATCATGATTTGTCAGTGGCGAGCAGATCAATTATTTGCTGAAGCCGAAGGCTGAGGCAAATAATAATGATCTGTGAGACACTGGCAAATCACGATATTTTGCAATAACCGAGTTCAATAATTGTTTTATCATTCAATCACCAAGTTTGTTTTGATACTTTTTTTTGGGAAGCGGTAAGCGTGCGCTGCTGGCAGAAATCAATTGGTTTCCTTCTCAGTTAAGTAATTTATTCTAGCATGGTTACAATTGCGCATGAGCAGAATATTATTTGCAGCAAAAACGCATTTAGACGATATTACGCATGAGCAGATCATTATTTATTGGCAGTTATTTGCAGGTCACGTGGTGGGCTCTCAGCCAATGAAAAGAGGGGAAAATATTCATCGAATGATAATAATAAATACTTAATTGACCATTCCCCTAGAGGTGCTCTTCAGGGCCAATGAAACAAATAGTACAAATGAACACAACAGAGTTAAGAATCCCAACTGGCGGGAGGCAGACCAGTTGGCTATTTACAAGGATGACCGAGGAGTTGAACTAGGCGCAAAGCCAGAACAACGCCAACTAGTGGCTAGAGCAGGATTTGAACCAGGTTTGCCACATTGAAATCCAGCACCCTTAACCACTTGGCCATCCTGCATCCTACTACTAAACCTTTTCAACTTCAAATCATATTCAAATATATGTAGCTGATCTGTATCCAAGATATGAGGCTTAGAAATCCCCATGGCAACAATATAGTAGTTAAGTTAGTCCCCCTTAATCTGGATATTTTGTCGAACCATACCTTTTAGGTTACATGTAGTTCTACAGAAGATATCCAGATTTCAGATCTCCAGAGGTTGGCATTGTGGTACCCCAAACTTTCTTGCATGACAGTTACACTCTCAGGTTATTGTGTGACACTTACATGTATATTCTTACTTATATTATTCCTCCCAATAATAATTGTAAACACCTGCTGTTACAGAAACGATATCACATTTTGTTCAGTTGAAGTTAAAGTGTAATTCAAAGTTAAGTTGGCATTCTTCTCATCTGGACACTAAAGCAGCTTGTGACTTGCTGACAATATTATTTTTGCAATGCCTGTTTCTCATGTCAAAATTCAGTGAACATAATGAAACCCACTCCACCCCCGATTATCTGGCAAAAACTAGTGAGGGTAGTTACAGAGGCAGAGGAGTACTGTTGGCACATTTCCAGTTATCTGAAGTCAATAAACAGTCAATAAATCATAAATAACCCTTAACTAAATTACCGGTACTGCAAGTTGACCCTTAACAATAATGTTACCCTCAGATTCATCAAGGTATTTAAAACTTGAGAACATTACAAGCAAGTTTGTTCTACCGTGCATAATGGATATCAAGATTGGTAAGGTGACTTGGGATGATGATGCAGACGAGACATTCAAGGAAAGGAGGAAAAATGAGTGGCCACTTAGAGAGGTCACTGGTTTTAGTATTCTAGGATACATGGTGTGTACCTCTTAATAAAAACAATTATTTTTAAATATTAAAAAGGTAATACTTTAGTTGAACCTCTGATGTCCTGATTACCACTGAGTTACAGATTTGTGGGAGCTTGGCCATTAAACAATTTAGGTACAGCTGTAAAGACCCAAGTGCTGAACAGGAAGCATAATGTGACGAGACTGATGTGGGATGGGAAATTTTAAACATGGAAAATGGATGGTATTACAACCCTAAATATTCTATACTGTCACACATTATATTTGGGATACTATTAGGCTTCACTGTTCTAAGCCGAAATTATTTCCCAAGTTCAAGAATGAATATACAGTCTTTCTGGAGGACTCTTTGAGAAGGATAACCTCTCAATTTGGTGCCCCCTAACTCTTTTTAGGTAAGGATTTACAACAAATTTACATCACGTCTTTAACTTAACAGGTTTACAACCACAAAACATGTGCTTACAAACAATACAGACGTGACTGGTGTAGAAACTTAACATCAGTGGGAGATGTTGAGAAAAGTGAGTATCAGAATGTTTTTTGAGTTGCAAGTGAATGACACAAATGACTAGTCCTGTGAATACAAGGTGGGGAACTTGAGGCGGGGTTACCCTGGATTTCAAATTACAGGGATAATCAAAGGATTTTTTTAGGTAGAAAACTTTGGCAAGTATTTTTTCTGGGTGTTTTAAAACTATCTGAAGGTTCATGGTAGTTCCCCAGGGGTGGGGGGAGAGTGCCCTCACATCCGAACTGCATAGTTTGACGTGGGATTTTCTTGGGTTTTGGTCTTAGTCCCCATTTGATCACCCCGTCACTTGAAATCTGGAGTCCCCCTTCGGGGTACGTCTGATAGGATCTTGTGCACCTCTATTTTGACTGGCATGTTAAAATGTAGAAATCTGAATAGCCCACTTCCACAATATGCTACATGTAAGTGACCTAGCCTATAGATGGAAATGTGGTCAACTAGTTGACCTTTTAAATTATGTTTTTCTTATGCTTACCAACAAGGACACCGAGGTTTGTATCAAAACATGTTCACTCCCAGCCTTGCTTCTTCTCAAAGGCCAGGGGCCTGTTTCTTGAAAGTCCCGTAAATTTTCCGGGCCCGAAAAGCCACTTCAAAAACTGTGATCCACTTATTCTAAAAAGCTGGTCCTTTACTATGATTTCAAGATACGAAAGGGAAAGTTTGTTGCAAAATTTCATGCCTGGGAACATGTTCGCTTTTAAGATGCAAAGGAAATTATGGCACCTGAAATGCAACCAAAAAGTTTAGGGGGTTTCGAGAAACACATGCCAGGTCACTAAATACACAAATGTAAAAAGGACTTTTTGTGTCATCCATGTAAACGTAGCAAAGGTCTTGAAGCTGCACAGCATTCTAAGATCAGTGACTCCAAATAATTTATCATTTTCTTTTTGCAGCCTTTCAGGACTTCTTAGGTTGTGTGGAAAAGAATTTGAGACAAAGAACACTGGATCAACTGATAGAAAAACTAGCAGACATACTGAGATGGTTCAGAGCTCAACGACTTTATAAATTCATTGCAAGTTCTATTCTTATCGTGTATGAGGCAGACATTCATATGACTACCAACACAGCTGCCTCTGCTGAGCAGAGGGAGCAAGCTTTCAATGGTCGACTTTCACTGCAGCCACATTGCCAAAGTCTTTCACAAGTAAAGACAACTTTGGTTGAGGCACGGATCATCGACACTGCTCATGTGTTCTTGTCACCTGACGTTGACAGCAACTACTTGTTTGGCCTTGAGAATGTCATCTCAATGTTTGAGAAAATCCGGACAACCTTAGAGAGAGAGTGAATGACTGTTTTTGAAGATTGTTCAGGACTAGTCCATTAAAATTTTTAGCCTTCATGTTGTATGTACAGTTTTGACTGAACTCACCATCACACCGCATCTACATTTTCTGATGATGATGATGAGACAAATCAAGACCGTTGACACTTTTACTCTTTGTAAATATGCATGCAAATCAGTTTGTGACGTCAAACCAGGACTAAACCCACACCCCTTCTGACTGGGTCGTGGATCAAATGAAAAAAAAAAAAGGGAAAAAAGTGCCACAATGCATTTCGAACAGGTGCAAAGATGCATTTTAACGAAAAAAAATGTTTTGGGGTTATAGGTCCTTTAACGAGTTCAGAATAAAATGCAATGTGCCTAGGGTTCCTGCCCAGGTCTCTATTATTTATATTGCATAGGAGTAAACTTTGAGATCATCAAAACTTATCTGCCGGAGGCTCATTGTTATTCACATGGGCACAATTTTACGCTGTTTGATTCAAATGACAGGTCTAACTATCTGCGAATTCTTATTTATTTACTTTAATTTATAAGATACAATAAGTTACACAACCTGTCTGGATTAGCTTTGATACATGCGGGTTGTGCATCGTCAATTGTATCTACTTGAATTGTAAATTAAATGAAAAAAAAAATTAAATTAAATGACCTTTCAGCCATAAAGAATGTGAAAGACCACGTCAATTCTTCATTCAATACATAACTTATTACTGGACACCATTGCCACTGTATGTAGCATGGGCATATTCATCCTGTACCCATTGCACGGAATCTTGGTTCATGGTTTAATTCCAAACTGCCGTGGCAATGCATTTGTATTACAAAAATCTGTTGTTTTTGAAATTAGGTTCAAAATGGACATGCAAGGACTGTTATACTTGGCATTGCACACTTTACTGCTGCAAGACTTGTGACAATCCCATTTAAAACAGCCACTACAACTAACCACCCCAGTTTGACTATTCACTTAGTCAAATTCTGTGTTACACAATGACAAATGCAGAGTTTGCAAAGGAACAGCACAAAATTTTATTTCCTATTTCTTACTACACTGGAATACAGGATCATGCCAAGTTCTCTTTATGACAACTGTCCACAGTCTGCAATCACAACTTTCTTGCTTGTCTTTCCACTTTCACTTCCCACTTTCTCCATTTGGTCGACAATTTTCATCCCGTCTACCACTGATCCGAACACTGTGTGTTTGCCATCTAACCAAGTGGTTTTAGATGTACAAATGAAGAACTGGGATCCATTGGTGTTAGGACCAGCATTAGCCATAGAGAGAATACCTAAAAGGACATAACAAAGTAGACAAACTGTAGACTGTGAAGGTTGGCAAGGGACGAAAATAGCGAAATGCACACATTTTTGTTATTAACAATACCATATTCACACTAAAAGGAAGGTCACAAAGTTTTGACGGAGGTGCCACTTCAGCCATCTTATACTAAACCAGGACAAAAGAATCAGGGGAATATCCCAGCAGTGTAACCAGCCAGAACACAAAGTTTGTGGCCATTTTTGCCAACTGGTGTATATTTCAGATAACCCTGAGTAATTTCTGTTTAAAATTTCATGACTTTGGAGGAAACAAATCAAAACTGCTTTCAAAACTCCAGAGAAGGAGAGTCAATCATGGAGATAATCAAGCGCAATGCATTCAATGGCTGAAAATCAGGCTTTTGCCAAGTCAGTTGGTAAAACTGTTAGTAGCCTGCAGGCAAGCTCTATTGGGGTTGCCTTCAATCTTTGTTTTGAGTGGGATCCAGCAGTGAGTGTACCAAGCCTCAAGAAGATTGGAGTTGGGGTTTGAAAACAAGAGCATGCTGCGATGACTGATGAATTTTCATTTCTAACCCAGAAACCAAGAGGTGGGGACGAGAGATCAACCACAAATGCGTTGCTTTGGTGGAGTTTTGCAAGCAACAGCCTGACTACCTATTGAATTGCAGTGTTCCTAAAATCCTAATTTTGCATGCACAAGCATTACACATACCCTCTGTCTCATTGTTCTCAACTTAAATTTCAACTGCTCTGCAAGTATCAGTAAGGATTTCTCTGTATGTGTCCTTATTTTTCAACAGTTTGAAATTACCGTTCAAAGAATCAACAGTGAAAAATCAACTCTCACCTGGGCCTGTGTGTTTCAGTGTGAAATTCTCATCCGCAAACTTTTCCCCATAGATTGACTTGCCACCAGTACCATTATGCCTGGTGAAGTCTCCACCCTATCCAATATGAAAGAATGTCAAAATAGATGGTTACAAACTAGTCCACAAAAACTTGGGTTTATCAACAGAGTTGATAATGTAAATTGACCACTGTACAAGGATTCCAAAAGCTGACATTTTGAGTGGGAAGGCTAGACTATATTTCTTAAGACCACCCAAGAGACATTTTATGCAATAACATGAACAATACCTGGCACATAAAACTTGGAATGATTCTGTGGAATCCGCTCCCCTTGTAACCAAATCCCTTTTCACCTGTGCACAAAGCACGAAAGTTCTCTGGAACAGAATTTACAGTAACACATTAACTCCTAAAGATAGAAATAAAAATCACTACATCTTTCAACAAACAGATGAATCAAAGGTGCCCTTGAGTAAATGGCTTTTGCTCACAGGATAGCAAGTTCTCCACTTATCATTACAGACAGTCAGTTTGCCATTTCTTTCTTGTGACTTTAATATTTTAATTGTAAAAGGGATTGTTTGCCATTGAAGAAATAAACAAAGATTCAAAAAGTCAGTCATTTAAAGCTTTGCTAAGGTCAGGCCATTCCATTCTAAGACAAATGCAAGTCAGATTAACACTTGAAATCGAACTATTTGTTCAAGACAAGACCAGTGGTTAATCAAAGTGAGTACTCAGTGTACAGCAGTAAATGCGGGGTATTCCATTACACAAACCTCTGAGTGTAAATTTTACATGCATGCCTGGAAAATCTGCATGTAAATTTGCTACACCACTTTCATGTATTTTTTACATGCGAATTTTGCTTGTGTAATGCTTGTGTAAATTGCAAGCAATATAGCTGATTTACATGCACGATACACGCGTGTACTGCTGCTAGCCCTCTGGCCAGTATTGTAGAGAAACTGTGGTGCTGCAAAGGTGGGGTAGTTGTTATGTGCTGTTTCGCTTGAGTTTTGCTGTGACAATAATAATAATTGTTATGCACCTCTCAAACAACATCCAGTCATCCAATCATTTTTTATCAGCCTGAGCAAGATCTCTAACTTGATATATCAGACAGGGAGAGGAGGGAGCTTGGGTGAGCAACTTCCGACTGTCTGAGAATCAGGCAACATTTTAATTAGAAGTTGGCTTCAGATTACGCTCTCTTGTCCTTGCAGCGCTTTCAAACAATTTAACAGTTCAGGAGTTCCATTTTTACCAGGAAGATGTCAACCTTCACCTTCCCTTTGTGTAGTGCATGGTTCAATTTTACCTGTAACCATGCCCTATGGCGTATTTGTGGTCCATGAGGAACTCCGGGGCAGGGAACCGCTTCTCACTGTGTGCCCGAAGGGGTGGGGAACAGACCGCCAACACAGAAATAATATGCAAATCCTGACGGTATGCCCTGAGGGGGGAGGGGGACGGGAGGGGCACCCTAACTCATAGAATAATATTGACCATACATACAGTACCACTCAAAAGTTGACAGTCTTAACTCAAAACTTGATCCTCAAACTTATTGAGAATTGAGTATTGACGGGCAAAGGCTCAAGTTTCAAGACACTCAAAGAATTTTTCAAGGATCTTGACCTCAAACAATAAGAGAAAACAAAAGTTTGGTCGAAGTTAAACCACTTGTACAATGAAATCGGCTACAGTCGAACCTCGATTATCCGGACTCGTCGGGACCTCGGTAAATAGTCCGGATAATTGAGAGTCCGGATAATCGAAAATATGAATATTAATGAGATAGACATGTAAGCAAAAGGTGTACAGCAAAGAAAACATTTTAATTGTGAAATCTACACAGCCTGTATGTATATATCAGCTGAACGCATTGGAATATTCTTTGTCTTGTTGCACTTGCGAATTTTGAAAAGCGCACAGGATCAGTAATACGCTGTTTCAACAGTCTTTTAAAAGGATTATTGGGCTTTTTTGTGACTTTGAGTTTTCAAGATCACAACTAATTAATATTCATGAAAAAATTGGGACCGAAGAAAAAAGTCTGGATAATCGAATAGTCCGGATAATCTAGGTCCGGATAATCGAGGTTCGACTGTACTACCAGTGTTCCACTGAAATCTGTTTCAAAACGGTTCTTCTGCCGCCTGAAGGGAACTAAACCGCAAGACTGAGTTTTTTGGGCGCTGTTTTATGAGCTGGCACTGTAACAGGATTGCTTCTGAAATATTCACGCTAAGCAGTTCCGTGTATGATTTATACTCTTGATTGGACTTGGATTACAAAATCTTAAGAAACAGCATTTACTCCGTCAAAAATGCAGAACATTTTCGGTAACAATGATGGTCATTCGATTGAAGAACAAACTCTTTCCTTGTTGACAGCGGCCATGAATGTTTACACATTCGGTAAACAATAAAATATTTGCATAAATGTTATAAATGCCACAATGGTCATGTTTTTTACACTTTCTTTAAACTGTTTTGGATTGTAAGCATGTCTTTTTGTGGTAGTTGGTTGGACTTCTATTTGTTCACTTAACCCAGGTTGAAAAATTATGGAAACAAAACTACAAGATTGTGTCTTTCTCGGCAGCTGTCAAACAAGCCGACAATGGAAACACAATCACTTCTAAAAATATCTACGCAAAAGCAGTGCAAGTCTTTCAAAAACTTCAAAATGCACAATGTATTGGTTAGTACTCCACAAGGAGTCAAGGAAACTTAAAACATGGCTGCTTGCTTAAAGAACAAACCCTTTCTTCAAGCAGATTTTAACAGTGCCGCTGTGAATGTTGGCATCGTCATTTTAAAGTAATTTTGCACAAAAGTTAGTGGTGCCTTTATTGTGACTTATCAAAACAAACACAGTCCATGGAACGGTAAAACTGTAAACATGAGTACTGTCATGGTTGCTATGGTGTTCACTTGAATTAGAACTCAACTAAAAATAGAAGACAACGAACAAGATAAATATTACAACACTGAGGCTATCGTGGTAAGCTGTCGAAAGCGTTTTACTATGAAACAAACCGAACTGTGGAGTCTTGAGATGAGACGGGTGAAAAACTGATTTGCAAAAAGTTCTTTGGTTTTGGAAAGATTTCCACACAGCCCCATACATTAATTATATATGCATCGCTATCATACTAACCCTGTTCCAAAAACGAATGGAGTTTGAGTCACAAAAGCAATGCATAATTGGCCCGATTTATACTAGAGACGGATCATCCGTCTGGGACGAACTTGGGCAGAGAACAATAGTTCGTCTTATAATTCATCTGCGTATAAATATGGGCAAACAGACGGATTATCCGTCCAGACGAACTATCTGGATAATTTTTTTACTGTTTCGTGTACTGCACACGTACAACAACAACTTTATTTACATTCACACTTTAACATATAAATAAAGACTACCTGCAAAATAGCAAAGCTAGTCGAGGCAGGTAGTATGAAAGAACGTGTCAATTACATTTAAATTAAATATTTTTCTAATGACAAAAGATAAACAATAATTGTGTAGTTCCAGAAAATATCCATACCCCCCCCCCCCCCACGGAAGGGATTGGAAATTCAGGAGGGTGGGGGGTTCAAAGGCCCAGGAATTTCCGGAGGGGGGGAGGGGGGTTGCCTCGATGAATTTTGTCTTTTTCCAGACCGGTCTCAATTTTCACACAAGTTTCGTTGTTTGCAAATTTTTGCTTCTGAAGTCGCGAACGGAAAAAAATACATCTTGCTAATTTAAAGCACAAAATGAATATTGTTATGCTGGTTAGGCTTGATATATTCTGTCGCCGCTAGAATCCAATCATTTTCCCGAGTAGCGGCTGGTGTCGAAGCGTATGTTGTGGAAAGTAGATAATTATTTGTGCTGATTGAAAATGTCTGTCGCACATGACCAGGTGCTTTTGTCACTCCTATCTGTATCGTTTCAGCTGGAGGATTTTGTCGCATTTTTAAGTTGTCGCAAGAGTGAAAAATAGCGTTACTGAACTGAAAGAGTGCATCAACATTGAATTAGCAGAAATTCGGAATCTGTCGATAACAGACCCTTACCTCGTTAGCAATGATTCTTGAACGAGGAAAACAGTACAGTAACAGTTATAGTTCATAAGGCAAATATATTTTTAAGCGAGCCGTTTGCGATACAAATCAGCAGAAATAAGATAAATAAACGACTTGTTGCTTCAATATTTCCGCATATTAAAGTCGAAGACAAAGGGGAAAAAATCGTTCGACATCCGTTTTGAATCACGCGAAATCATAACATTTACATTAAAGCCCAAGTGAAGGTTATGTAATTTAGGGAAATCCTGAATGGGAGCGAGTAACAATCCTTTCACACAAGTTTGTTTACATTCCATGTAGTGTGTGAGGCTGAATAATTTGTTTTCAAACGCAGCCATGGTGCTTGCAACATCATTTTCGACAAAACTTTGAATTAAAAGAAAAATGTTTTATAAAGATTTTAAAGGTTCAAGCAGGTTTTCAGAGAAGGTGCAGAACAAGGCGGTTTATCACGGGCTAACGCCGTCAGAAATAAATGCCGCAAAGTGAAATTATGCAAATTTCGAAAAAATCGGCGGCGTATCAAATTTTCACCGCCAGTTGACGAGACGCCAATCTGTCGCGAAAAAAGACTGAATTACATTTCACGGCTACAAGAAAATCGAGAAACGCGTTTCTTTTTCAGCATTTTTCTCTCAATAGTCTTGGAATTGAACTTTTTAAGTAACTGCTGTTTTGTCTAAATTATGAAGCGGAATTGAATTGACGGTATGAAATCTGTAATAATTTTTCATATCGCAAATTCTGCGATAGGCAACCTTGAGGTTAGCGACGTACCTTTTGGTTATGTGTTGGCCGCAGTATCCACCAAATTTTTTCGGGAAAAAAGGTAAAGATCAAAGTTGGGTATTTTGCACTATAAAATAGCTTATATTTTGGTTTCCACAAGGAATGATAAAATTTCCAGGAGGTGTACGACAAAAATGGAATTTCCAGAGGGGAGCTGATTTTGGAAAATCCAGAGGGGATGGGGGGTTATAGGAAAAATCCCTTCCGTGGGGGGGGTATGGATATTTTCTGGAACTACACATTACAAATGTACAGATATTAATTACAGAAATAAATACAATAATTCGTGTTCATCGACGAATTATCCAGATAGTTCGTCTGGACGGATAATCCGTCTGTTTGCCCGTATTTATACGCAGACGAATTATAAGACGAACTATCGTTCTTTGCCCAAGTTCGTCCCAGACGGATGATCCGTCTCTAGTATAAATCGGGCCATTAATGTTCGGGTCGCGTGGAAATCTTGCCCTTCGCGAAGATCGAGTTTCGAGGGACTGTCAACTCACTTTTGAGTCGAACAAAACCCTGAGCATGCCCAACCCCAAGACTCCTTATGGGCAACAGGTCTGTTGTTTCTCTTTGTAGAAGACGACAAAAAATGGCAGATGGCTGATGCCAAAGATGACGGGCGCTTCTCAGCAAATGCAACGTGCCGCGCAACATATTACCACAAATTCACTTATATGCACGATAGTCTAAACATTATTTTTTAAATGTTTTAAAGATGCGGAATGAACGAAGTTACATGATAATTTAACCCATGTGCGAGGACATCTGAAAAACCACATGGATCATCATGAGCGGCTATTGGTCATTCAGTGAACCTCTTCCACACCTCAAACTAAAGAAGTCACCAAAGTAGTAACCTAGTAAATTAACCAACGTGAACTTTCCCTCTAACTCAATTATTTGCGTAAAAACGGTGAAAAACCTGGGCTCAAGATGGGGAGACTACTTCTTCCGTCATATCCCGAGCACAAAGCACAGTCAATCGAAAGCACCGACACCTCCGTAAAACATGAGCAACTTTGTACGAACACTGAGAATAGATCTCGAAAATAAGCAAACAACAACAAATTTATCAAACCTGCCGTCTTTGGGACAACATCAGCCCTTAGCTGTGAATGAAGCAAGGAAACCACAAATTAACGACCACGAAACAAAATTTACAGTCTACTACAGCGAGTGAAGTGTCAAATTCTTAAGCTTAACTATCATACCCAAAAGCAAGTTGATGGACTTACCTCCATCACAATACGTCCAGCGGGTGCACCACCAATCGTAATATCGAAATACACCCTTGGTCTGGCCATAGCTGTGCTCGCAAATCGACAAAATAAGTAGGTCAATCTCGCCAGATCTGAAACTTCGAAGGGAAGGGCAGAAGTAAAGGACTCAGTTCGAAAAGCACGTGAGTATTGGCCCTGACAAACACCTGCGGACACCCCTTTTAGCATTGACCATCAGGGAGTTTTCATTGGCGCAGAAAACAATTGCTGTCAATCAAAATATGTTTTCGGGAGGTGGGTGTAGGTGTGGGCGTGGGGTAGGGGGGAGGTGGACAGGTGTCGAGGAATAGAAAACAGGGATTCTCATTTTTCTTTAATTTCTTTTCTGAAATTTCTTGCCCGTATAAATCCAATCTACAATCTGCCACTGGCGGGACTTAAACATCGTTTTTTAGCCGCTTAACATGGATTTAACGTTGATATCTCGTTCGCGTTTCAAGCAATTAAAAGTCCCTATGCTCATCCCACGAAGCTATGTTGTGGGATATTTTGTGAATTTTTGGATAATTTTTGGGTATACTTGGGAAGAGATAATTTTTCTCAAAGGATTAGTTAAATTTAGGAAAATAGGAAATATTAAAGATTTAATGAAAGTTTACATGTAAAATTGGAAATTGAAGTTAGAAATTAGTGGACGGACACCAAACCAGTTCCAGAACAACCTGCCGAGTCCTTGTGGGGTCTCAACTGTCTGGTCAAAACATTTTGTCACATTTCAATTCCTTCTTTAAACTCCTTAAAATTTCACTCCAATTGACGTTAAGTATCAGAGCGATTACATTGCATTAACAACACCGAATGCAGATGTATACGTAGAGAATCCTCGAGGATTTTGGCGTGACGTGCCAACTCAAAGTTTACTGGTGTTGAACGGCCAAAGTTTTTGTCACTCAAACATTTTAAAACACAATGGATCCAGAAAGAAGAGATATTTCACACATACCAGTTTTAGCAAATTTTGAGCAGTCTTGCCAGTGTTTTGGGAGCAGGGTTGGCGCAGTGGTGAGAGCACTCGCCTCCCACCAATGTGGCCCAGGTTCGATTCCTGGACTCGACGTTATATGTGGGTTGAGTTTGTTGTTGGTTCTCTACTCTGCTCCGAGAGATTTTTCTCCTGGTACTCCGGTTTTCCCCTCTCCCTAAAAACCAACACTTCCAAATTCCAATTCGATCCGGATGCAGGACCTCCCTGAAAACCACTTCGCGGTGAGTGGAGCTTCCTGGGTAAATATCATTGATTTATTTATTGATTTAGTGTTACATACAAAACAATTTTCGCCGTTTTCTTGCCAAAATAATGGCCAATGCTATCACGTTACTATTCATCAACCTGGCACCCTCTCAAAATAATTTTTTCACATACGCGATCCATTCCAAAGAAGGATCACATACCCCAAATTGCCCGAATTGGATGAAAAAATGAATGAACAAATGAGCAATTGTAGTGGCCATTTCGGGGACCGGGAAAGCGGAGGGGGAGGGGGAGGGGAGGCCAGGGCCCCCAAATTTTTGGGGAAAAATAAATTTAGTAAAAACTATTTCCAAAATAAATGAAAAGTAATTTCAAGGGATAATAGTGGTCAGTTAAGGCTGGTGGACCTCGGGGGAAAACATCCAAGCCTGATGGAATAATTATTGTGAATTTAACCGGGTTAGATGCGTTGTAACCATTTCTATAGTACACCCCCTCTTCTCAGTTGAAGAAGCGGGAATGGCTCCCGCACTTTAAAAATTGCTCCGCGGCCCCTACAAATTAACTCCATAACACTAAAATGGGAAATGTAGCAAGAAAGGTGAGGTTTTTCTTGTAGTAAAAAGATCAAGAACCAAGGTTTTAAGACAGAGATGCCCTGAGAAGTGTGCCTTCCTTTCAGGAACTCCGACTTTCTGGGTGCCTATTTGTAGAGCGCAAGGGAGCCGCGGGGCTGAATGGAGGTGGGAGGGAGGGGGGGGGGGTTGCAACCCGTACGAAAAGGAGCACTATTGGGCCTACTGATCCACCGTCGTTATACTAACCATATTTATTTTCATTAATTTTCATTCAAGCTCTCAATTAGTATAGACGAGCGAAAAAGAGGGCGTCTGGGAAGGAAAATGGGGTTCTGTCACTCCCTCCCAAACCTCTGCCGTTGTCTTTCACTCGTCCGCACTGACTGAGGGCCTCAATTGTTTTCCCGCAGCTTGGCTCCAGAGAACATCCTCGTCACAATCGTGACGACAACTTCAACAAGAGACGTCGGCAGAAGTAAAAACATTTATTATAAAATCAGCAAACACAGAAGCAAAATAAGGGTACATATATATGTTGTGCCGCGTAGCACTATAAACACGTACAAGTGGTGGAACAGAGAATTAACTCTGAAGTGTAAATTAAAGTGCTAAGAGAAACCCGTCCTTTGCTACCTTCTGTCAAAATAGTTGAGAGGAAACACCTTCAAATTGTAGTTGTGTTTAGCATCATTTTTTTTGGTAATTTTTAAGGGTCGTTTGGATACCAGACCACATGACATTATATTACTCTTATTTGCAACACAGTCAGTGGAAGACCCCTCAAAACGATAGAATGTCTACCTGGGTGGACTCATTTGTTAGTGCGAGAGGAGACTGGATGCGAGTAAAGCGAGGCCCAAGAAGGACTTCCCACCAGAAACTTAGCATCAATACCTATTATTGCCCCGACCCTCCTCCTCTGTGGGTATGACTTAAATCCATGGTAAGACTACGTGTAACTCCTCCCCAACATCACCGTGGTTGTTTACCATTTACATGGGAAAACCGGTTGGTCGACGGTTTGTACAAATGACAAGCAAAAATCCCCAATGAGAAATTCCGTTCAGGATTGGCGTGTACCATTTGCACAACCCCTACTAAATAACACGTGACACGCATCAAAATTGGAGAAGGGCTTGGAACTAGTGAAAATCGCAAATGGTACACACATTTTCCGTTCGGAAATTCCGGTTGGAAATTTTCGACCACCTTTCAAGAAATCCCGTTTTCCCGTGGAAATTTCCGTTCGGGAAGAAAAAAATAGTATTCCTATTTACATTCCATCCTAAATTTCCGGATTTTTCCGGTAAATGGTAAACAATCCCTATGTATTTACCTACACAGCACGTTGCCACCGTTCCAACTATTGTTAAAGTGGTTACGTCACGTTTTGGTACAAATTTAACAAGCCACATGAGACGTTTGAACTGATGAAATCCAAAAATATCACTCCTCGATTTTGTTTAAAACTCTGCTTCATGTGTAACTGAGTTACCATGGCAACGGATGGCAAGGAAACCGATAATACTTTGCTACCTTCTGTCTGTCTGTTAAAGCTTTAAGACCGATTTGTTTACGAAAATGTTCTTAGTTTAGATTCATTCCCTATTTTCGGCCCAGATTTGCACATCTTGCAGAACGCCACAGTTTTGCAAATTTACATTTTACGTCACTAAATATTCTCGAATTTTTGGAACATGGTCTCTTAACAAAGGCAAACAGGCCCATGTCAAATGCTATTTCAAATTTCTATAAGTTGCTCTCTCTGTGTGCCGTGTATTCAAGTTGCGGAGTTCTGTGCGTCTTAATGTTCCTCGGCTTGATTTTAAACGGCTTGTCCGGTTTGGATGACCGGGTAATGGACTCCTGCCTGTAGATAAATTTTCCTTTGCTAGTAGGCTTGGGCTGACGTAACAGCTGGGTATTCTGTGGAGGCAATTTCCAAGAGGGCTAAATTATCTATCCCGAGGACAAAATCTCCTAAGAAGCCTGTCTGAGTGACTGAAGACAAAATTATCCTTGTTACATGGTTTTGACTGGCGGAATAAATGGGTGTCCTGCAAAGGGACAAGCGAAGTAAAGCAGTCGGAACATCTTCGGATGACATCGACAGCCTTCCCCATTTTATCGGAAAAGCTTCGTTTGTTATAGGGTGTTCTCTGAAAACGGGTATGTTAGAGACAGCATATTCAGAGCATCTTCGGGTGTAATCGGAAAATCTTGGAATGACTGAGCACATATTCGGAAAAAGTGAATGTCAGACAAGATACAGTCGGAACATCTTCGGAGATCCTCGGAATATCGTCAATTAAGTGTTTTACGTATCATTTGTGTGGTTAGTTGGCTGGTTATCTAAGTGATGTAGGGATTGGACGTAAGGAGTAACTCCTTCGGCTGCCATCGGAAAATTGTCGGCACTTGCCGTAAACGGAAATTGTCGCGTTTCCACTCTTAAGATGCCAGAACGTTGGAGAATGAAAGTTACTGAAAGGTGCGTTAAAGAAGCCCTGGTCGTTTATCGTAACTCTAACGAAATTTTATAACTTATTCCACGTTGGGCAACTTTTGGAGGGTTGTCCAATACACTCAACTAGACTCTAGTTGTGTATGCTTGTATTCTATCGGAAAAGCGGAAGTCTAGTGGTCATGGCATAGAGAACAAGGTATATTACATGTGTACCGTGCTTGTCTCGAGTCCTCCACTGGACTCTGATGGACTCCAGTTGACAATTTTTTTGGACTTCCGGTTTCATTTCACGACTAGACTTCGAGTAACTCCAGTGGACTCTTAGATTTGACGACTAGAGTCTAGCAAATACCTTAGAATCCCTCCATTCTGCTTCTAATGCTTCCTGCTTGTCCCGTTTCCGATCCTATAAGAACATAAGAAAAAGGCTCCTTAGCCATAGAACAAACAAATTAACCAACCAAATCATTTTTTCACAGACAAAGGAATTGAATTTGGAGAGAGAACAGGGATGAATTCAAGTCAATTTGCCTTGACGAAGGGCTAACGATCGAAACGCCAGTACCCCAATGCCTTATGGGAGGCCAAGTTACCTGACCAATAGCCGAGTCGAGGAGTCGGGCTCATTTTCCGAACCGTGGCTGGTAATCGAGCCTACCCGATCTGTTGATAAAACCAAATTCGTTTTCACACACCCCTTTGAAGTAAAGTCAGTCTAAAAATCGCACCAATATCATCGACTAAGAACGTTTTCGGAGCATTTTTAGAACTTGGTCGTCAATTAAATTTTAAGAAAACACTCTTGAGAAATGCCTCCAGAAATTTTTGAGCACGCGTGTTTCATTCTAGGAACGTTTTTGGAAATATTCAAACATTTTGCGTCTGATTTCTTTCCGTTAGCTTGTCCTCTGTGATTAAAATTCAAAGAATAAGAAAACCAAAGCTTTGGATTAAATTACAGTTTCTGGCAAAACCGAATAAAAGCTAAGACTATCAAGTAACTTATGTAGCAAAGTGAACACAGGAACAAGAACTTTATTTCGGTTTTAGGAGTCACGCAGACAATGATTCTATTGATAATTAGTCACATGATATCAATTCCGGGATAGTAGTTCGACGCGCAGTTTTCGTGCCCTTGTTGTAGTCCTGTTCGTTTTGAGTCGTGCTGTTAGTAAAGCTCTTTTACAGAGACGAGGATAAAGTTTGGTTGACTAGGAAAACTTACAAGACGGTTGATGTAACAACTCGCAGGGATCCAGATTAGCAAAGAAAACACCACAACTGTTCCAGCCAAGTTGTCTTTCATAAACTGTGCAATTTTGTTGCTATCCAAAGTGGTGAGGAAGGTCCAGAATCTTTCCACCAAATCTTGAGTAGTTTTCTTACATTCGCCCTGGAAGTCGTTAAACAGAGGAGGACAGTGAAACGCCGCTTATTCTCGACAGTTTCCAAAATGGCGCCATAATGACACCGAATCGTTCATTTCCATCGCTTACATTTTCATGCACTCGCATTTGCGCTCGCGTTTGCAGTTCACACGTGTAAACCGCAACGCAAACGCAAATGTAAACGCAAGGTATACACGTCAGCCTCGTTCGCCATCTTGAATAACTGAAGACTTCGACTGCGCTTGCGTATCTTACCTTGCACTTGCATTTGCGTCCGCATGTGTGAACCAGGCTTTAGTTTCACTTCAGCTAAGTTTAATTTGTCCTGGCGATAGCTCACATATTTTCTCTTACATTAACCCCGATCCATACGGACAACGGTTGATACGCTGTCAAACCACGTTGATCTCGATTTACCAAAACTAGTTATTTCTGCACCGCACACTGCATTTCCATTTGTCACAATTATGTGCTTATTGAAGATATTCTAACCCCTTTTATAAAATCAAAGAAGGTTGAAAATGTTAGTGTAGAACAAAGACACGGGAGGCTGCGCTTATACGAGGTTTCAGTAGAGAAATCGCCAAGACCATGGTTTCATGTACTGTTACAGGAGGTGTCCCCAAGTGAAGGTTCAACTGTACTTAAAACGATAACTCATTTCAACCCATTTTATAACTGCGTACTCAGCAACCTGGCCTATGAATGGAAACGAGGGGGATGACCTTGTTTTGTTACAGACGTAGTAAGTAAGTCAGTAATCTTTATTTATCCACGGTTAAAATTCACTAATCTAAGGCATACTGATATCACACTCAAAATCCAAAACTAAAAACTGCGAAAGACAAAAATTGTACAATTGCTTACAACATATGTAACCTATCTAAAATACTCATTATGCCAACATTTAAACCTGGTTTCAATGAATGCCGTACATCTAACTTTTACTGAGGTAATTATTTAAAACAGTTCGAAATTCGCTCTGAGATTCTGCTTTCCTGACATCAACTAGTCTACATTTACACGAAAAAGACAGAGGTTTATATCAAAACACTTAAAGGTTAGGCCACTCAACACACAACTGTATTTAAGCAATAGAAAACGTTTTCCGTGTTTGCATAGCCTGATATAAACACGAGAGGGGTTGGGAGAATTCGAGACATTTACGCAAACCCGAGACGAAGTCGAGGGTTTGCATAACTGTCGAGAATTCTCCCAACCCCTCGAGTGTTTATATCAGGCCATGCAAACACAAGAAAAAAGTTTTCTATTGCTTTTATAAAATAACTTCCTCTAAAAACTACAACGCGTCACACAACCATGTTTACATACTCTCATGCAAACACGCCTCTCGGCCAATCAGAGCGCGCGTACTATCTTAGTTATTTTATAAAGCAGGCTATTACCTGGACACAAGTTCCTTGCTGTTCTCCACTCTGGCATGAGCGGCCATCTGGGATAACTAGAATGCGGTTCGTGACATTGTCTTTGTACGGTTCACAAATTCCACCACTTTCGCAGCAAACTTTACAAGCATTCTCCACCTCAGAGCATTTGCAGGGCTTGAGTCCGTTGGCATCACAGAAAGACAAACACTGGCCATCGAGACATTTTCCCCTTTAAAAAACCAGACATAACAGAGTTGAAGGTGGCGACAGAGAGACTATAAACTAAAATTTCTTTTCTCACGAAGCAACAGGACAAAGATGTCAAAAAGTGTCGCGTCGCTTCCGGGATAGAGCTTCAAAAAATCACATACTTGTCAATGCACTCGGTTTCATCTTCCATGTTCTCCGCTTCTGGACATGATGCACTCTGGCCATCACATTTTGTCTCTTTCTTACAAGTTGTTGCGTCAGCTTCGCGACACGTTTCCCCCTTTGTGTTACCGTAGGTGCAGTTCCTGCAGCAAGGTGAGTCATAGCCATCGCTGGAGAGTGGAACACAAGGAAAGCAATGAAACACGGAAAAAGGATGGAGGAGGCAAGGTGGGTGGGAGGGAGGGAGGGAGGGAGGAAAGAAGGGAGGAGGGAAGGAAGGGAAATAGGGAAAGGAGAGAGGAGGAAAGTTGGGAGAGAGAGGTGGGATGGAGGGAGCGAGGAGGGATGGAGAGAGAAAGGAGGGAAGAAGGAAGGGAAGGAGGGTGGAGGGATGGAGAGAGAGGAGGAAGGGAGACAGGGAAGGGAGGGGGAAGGGAGGTGGAAGGGACGGAATGGAGGTAGGGCGGAATTGAATATGAGAAATGAATAGACAGCAAGAAAGGAGGGAGTAAAGAAGTGAGTAAGGAGGGTAGTGATGAACGAAGTGAAGACAGAGAGAGAGTGAGAGGAAGGAAGGAAGGAAGCAAGGCTGTCACCTGCATTGAGAATTTGGTTTTAGCTTGCAGGTTTTAGTACAGCACAGGGTATCCTCTGGTACAATGCCTCCAGGATCACATTCTTCGTCTGCTTCTTTCTTGTAGTTGCCACAAATTTCATTTCTTGGCTCTAAAAGAGTTCACAATAAATTTGGAAAACGTACATTTAAAAATCTGATGGCCGACCTTCTAAGTCGGTAACAGAAATAAACTATATCCCGCAATCAGTATTCCTAATAAGGTGAAAATACCTGTTCTAACATTTCAGATTTTGCACTTCAGAAAGTTACGGATTTGACCATATTTCAAAGTTTTATCTTTGTAAAGCAAAGTAACACAAGGACATGTAACGAGTCCTACAAAATGTGTTGGAAACATTAAAAGAGAAGCCTTCACGCACCCAAAGTTTACCTCTAATTTTGATGACTACGCATAAAAATCAATGATACTTAAACGTTGAGTTCACCTTGTACCACAGGTAACCCAAGCTCGATAGGCATATAGGTCGTTATGACTCTTTTGTGTTTTTTTGGTCGATTTGAGGCGATTTCTTGGCGTTTTGGTTCGAACGGATTCTACCTCTATTGCACTTCCTGGTCTGACATGAAACAGTGACCATACCCTTGAAACAAAACTGTGACTTGGATTTTAGCACCTCAAGAATTCTGCGCCTGCTGCATGGCGAAAAAACCTGAAAAAAAAAAAGAAAAAAAAGCAAAAAAAATTACCTCAGCTTATAGCAAGAGGTTGCCCTGACAGGCTCAATGGTCTCAACTCAATATCGACTTCTAAATTCGCTTCACTGTTTGTTTGTGTTTGTTCGTTTTTCTAATTAACATTTGATGAGAAATTGAAGGTCTTGGTGCAAGACGTGCCAAAGTGATAACTTTAATACACGTACGCTTTCCTTTGGCCTGTAGACTGGTTATCGCATCAGAAATGTAGGTCCGTAATTATATTGCGTGCTAAAGGCTTAAATTTGATGAAATACCCTATGACTTATTCAAAAAGCTCAAGACACAGAAACAAAAACAATTTCATTGGGCTTTCAAACGAAATCCAATTTAGGCGTACAAATCAGAAAGAAGTTCAGACCTTTGTCTCCAACACGACAACTAGTCCATAGACCAACAGAGACCAAATTTAAAAGAAATTTGCAGCCAAATCATCACTTACAACTTTCTTTCACCAAGTCCTTTCATTGTTTCATGATTGCGTACTGTGGAGTGCGAGTGATTTTTTAATCAAAAATATACTTTCATTGCAAACTCAACTGGGCGCATTTAGAGCACAGCCCTGGAAAACACAAAGAATTTGCGTTGACCTAAAAGACCAATCAGAACCAATTTAATCAACCTTGGTCAACACAATTCGCCCATAGTTCTATGCTAAGACAATCTGAATGGATTTGTGACAAATTGACTATTGTTATTCAGTTTGTACCTTGTTGTTACGAAGTTGTCCGCTCACTGAAGCAGGGTACATGATGTACTTGCCACCGCCTGCCTTGTTATCTGCTGGTGCACACTCATCGGTATCTGGATCATGCTCACTTCCGAAATTGTGTCCTGAGAGCAATTCAAAGGGGAGCTCATATATGAGTTACACACAACACCCTGCCTGCTTCACTGGGAACTTGGTAACAACGTACAATTTCTGCTAAGTGAGGCGAAATAAGTGGAAAATGTTTTTCTAACACACTGCCGGAGCCTCGGAATGTGTCAGGTGACTTAAAATAATTAATTAGGTATGTAGTTGTTTTTGTTGTGTCCACCATCACTGACCATTGTTTACCTGTACACATTTACCAACTTTGCCATTTTTGTAATTTCCCAAATTTTAGTAGGATGTACTCGTGTAATCAAACCTCTGTATTAACTGGCCACCCCTCAGCAATCAAAGTCCTGATGAGGGTTCTTCTATTTTTTTCTTTTTTTACCTCTGTTAAGCAGCCAGCCCCAATTAAATAAGTAGACACGCTACAAAAGGCACTGTACTTTACGGGTTCAAAATAAAATCAGAGCTTTTAGCCTGAATTTATAGGCTTTTTTTCCCAAGGCTGATTTTTTCGCCGATCAATAGATGTAATTTTCTATTGCTTCCGTGAAAAATCGCCGGCAAGTGTGACCAAAGTGCCGGCTGCTATTTTGAACCCTGCCTTAAGTACACCTGGATCATTTGTCAATCAACCGTCGATGCATACAGACCTCTGTGAAAATTTGTGCAATAACAGGCCACCTCCTAGCAATCAATTTGTAGCATTTCTTTGTCTTTCTTGTTTCTAAGATTTATTGCGCTAATTTATAAATTCAAAATGGTTTGCTTACATTATGCCATCGTTCAACTACCATGATGATACAAGATTTATGAGGCTAAATGATATTCTTGGTTAGAATAATGAATTCAAAGAAAAAATATGTAAACTATATAAACACAATATCCACTTATTCAACATCAAATAGAAACTAAACTACATTTTTTATGTTGTTCGTCTTTGTTTTGGCCATTGGCCGCCATCAAATTAGAGCTGAAAAATTTTTTGAGTAGGGTGGAGAGCTATCCCTTTCATAGCGCATCTTTGAGTTTAAATTCCCTGAGGCTGGCCTCTTAATAGGGGTTGAACTGTATTAGAGTTTGTTGAGTTTGTGATAAAGGCCAGACTGTGGTGGTCAGCTTGGCATGTCTACCAGTGGTGTTTGATAAAGCATATTCAATATTTGACCGTTGGTCACAGAGGCCAAATGAGAATTTTCCAGTCATGGTTGATTAGCCCATTACACAGCCAATATTATTTTAGCAAAGAAAAAGTACAACTTACCAATTTCTTGTTAAAGATGCAGATATCCCAGGCAGCAATAAAGGAAGGAAAAAGAAGTAGTTAAAAAGGGAACTTAGCAGTGATCATGATCAACAACCCTGACAACTTTCTAGGCTAGGTAAATCCTGAATCGTCACCGTCATCATCATCTTCATCATAAAAAAAATAATTGCTGACACACCAACCTGTGGTCTTTATAACCAGATTGTTTCCATAGATGTCAGGCAACAACAAAGTGACCACAATTGAACTTATAATTATTTTCAACTCTATGCTCTAAGGCCCAATTCAAACGTCAAATTACACATGTGCCAAATCCATTGCAAATGAGGAAACACAATAGATTTTTCTCATTTGCATTAGATTTGGTACATGTGAAGTTCAACGTCTAAACCAGGCCTAACACTTCCATAAAATTGTGGCTTTTACCATCTCTGTAATCATCCATCATCATCATCACCACCACCACCATCATCATCATCATTAACAACTTGATCGTCATCACCATCATCCCAATATAAGTGACACTTTACTCTTTCAACCCTAATATCAGTATCTACAGCTGTATACTCAACACACTGTTCTCCATTCATTTTTATGGTGATGATGAGTAGAATTTGCAAAATAATCAAGACCTATGTCACAATTTAATCATTTCCTATTTTCTCACAATCTTTATGTTTGATTGAGCAGTGTTAATATAAGGAGAAATTAATCATTGATCACTCTTAGGGGTTCAAGGGTTAAAATAAGTACCATGGGCAGTGACAATGTCAGCTTCCTCAGTTAGCAGCTTTCTTCCCCAGTTTATGGTGCTGCTTAGTCCAGTGTTAAGGTATAGCCAAGTGTTATTTGTGAAGTACTCTGACAAAAACAACATCACCATTAGGGGTGGCGAATTGTACCTCTAAAATCATAGGTCTGGTAAACTTTTTATTCAATCTCGAAATCTTGACAGCCTTTACAAAAAGTCTCGAATTCTTGTTTACTTGTATTTATTTCAGTCTCAATGTCTTGCATGTTTGATCTTGGTCTTGGTCTCGGATTTTCAAACAAAGGTCTCAGCAACTTGCTGAGTCTCGGATTTTATGACTTGCCACCTGTATCATTTAATGCCACCAAATCACTGTAAGTTATCCGACCTTTATCTTAATCATAATCTTAAAAATAGAAACCCCGATAAAGCAGTTTTCAATTCAGCAAAGTTGAAATAAAAACAAAAGAAGAAGAAAACAGCACAAGCAGAAAAGCTGCAAGAGATGAGCCACCCAGCACTAGATTATCTCCTTTTATTGAAAGTTTTTCAAAAGCTTCAATAACAAATCCCTCATTTGGATTCCCAGATGCCATGTTTGAGTTCGATCATTACAAATGTTGGTTTCTGTCATAACAATAAGACATAATATGTTATTAATTTTTCACCAACCAGAAAGCTGTGTTCATGGGCAAATGTGATGTATACAGAAAACAATGCCATCCATGCATCCTCATGTTTCGTGAGACAAGTGCTCGCTGACTCATCTGTTGCCACTGATGTCGCAGCCTCTGTGAGAGCCTGCTTGCAGGCTACAGCATAGGAGAGTGACTAACAAGATGACAGCAAAGACACTGCCCCTTATAGCAATAATATTATTATTATTAACTAGTCCACAACTGATCTGCTCTCTGACAGCAACTTCTATTTCTTTGTGCCTGAACATATTGCCATTTCCAATGGTAACATGGACATTGCAAGACAGGTGATTGTTTTATAGATAAGATTCTACCACAGACCAATGACCTCTTTTTCAATAATAAAAGAAGACCACTCAGGTAAATTGATTACCATCAGTGCAGATTCCCCCAACAGCATTTCTTTTACGATTACCAACATAAGCCAGTCCAATAACACCATCAGCAAAGTCTTGATATGTGAACAAATGTGCCAGGCAATACTTCTTCCAACTCTTGTTGAGACTGAAAGTCTACAAGAAAAAGATAAGCAACAGATACAAACAATAACTATGCCAAACTCTGAAAGCATCCCTCGCATGACTCCTATGATATTGTCCTTAAAGTGGTGCATTTTATTCTCTACAAAACCAAGTTGAACAAAGTAAATATCATCTCAACATACTTTCAAAAGTTCCTTGATAGGCCATGGTTTATCCTGCCGCTTGTTGTAGTGATTCTCATTGGAAGGAAAGCTGTCTTCATGTACAATCACCTGTGAGAATAAAAATAAAAATGGGGATAAGAAATAAGAGAACAGGGGCTTCATAAAGGGCAAGGCACCAAGCAAAAACAAGTTGACTGGCCAGCTGTAAATAACATAGTTATGCCTGCCTGCCGTGATAATGTTGAGGTAACTTTTTCTGACAAAGAAGTTGATTCCAAAATTGTTTGCCTACACTTGAAAAGCAATAATTATTATTATTGAAGAGCTCAGTGCAAAAGGGTATGCATGGCTGACAAACTCTCCATTTCTCAACATTTGCACTACTTTTGCACACTGACTGGTCATCACCTAAGGAATATCGAATGATATGAAGTTTGTGGCCTAGGCTAAAATGGATCCTTCTGGTAATGAGACCTTCACTTGGGCTGTGAATTACAGGTGAAGCCTCTTGCTAAGCCCAAGTACAGCATTTCTAAAACTGGTACATGATAATAACATGCATACGTCTGCAATCTCAAATCCATATCCTTTGTATTCGTTGGACCATTCTGTCCTCCGATAAATAGTGTCCACTCTGTCAGCAACTCCAATCTGATCAAAACCACATAAATTAATCATTAGCCCATTTAGAACAAGAGTTAAACTTACTTAATATTTTAATAACTTGTAATGAGTTTGGGCATATTACAATAAATTAAGTTCAGCACATGCTAAACAATCTCCCACTCATTTTTCTCCAAAAATCGTGGTAGAATTGGAAGGGGGCAACCTGCGTTCTGTTCATGGGGATTTTCCCTGAAGCTTCTTCCCCAAATTAAGTCAACACAGTGGCGGTCACAACATTGGTCAGTACCAACAGCTTCATTAAGCCTTCAATTCTTTTTTGTGAGTGTCACACAACAATCTGCTACCCAGATAGCTGAGTCAGTAAGAAGGTGCACCAGACAGCTGAGTAGAAGGTCAGTGGATTAAAATCCCAGACTGCAACTCACAAAGTAAGTTCTTAATCCTTAAATTCTCAGGAGTGATTAACATGTAAAGTCTTACAGTTTCAATATATGATAAAGCAATACAGGTGATGAGAATAGACAAATTTATCAGGGTGTTATCTTAACATAACATCAAATTCTCCTAGTAGTTTGCAAGGAAATGTATGGTAGCCTGAAAGGAGAATTTATTGCTAATAAGATCTTGGAAGTTAAACAGTTAAAATAAGTGCTGCCGTAAGATCATGCCGGCTGTATGCTCAATGCCTGCCTCATTTCAGACAGGGGACATCATTGTGCAGTCTGATATCAAGCAGTTACCCAAGTTGTGTTTTTACTTTCACACTCTTCAACCCACACAGCTGTGAAAAAGAGTAAGGAATATAGTTTCCAGAGCTGGGGTCTGTCTTCTCACAAATCTCAGACAAGGGTGGAGTTTGGGTGGCTCCTCTGGTTGTCATTTAACCCTTTAACTCATAGAAGTGATGAGCGTGTAACTTTGCCTTACATTATCAATACAATGTCCAGCAAACAGGTGATGAGAATAGACAAACAGATCAGCCAGAGGGTGATAACTTTATATCAACTCATTGACAAGTTTTCTTAACTAATGTACAAGGGACTGCATAGCAACTAGAAAGGGGAATTAATAATCAGATCTTGGGAGTTAAAGGCTTAAAGAAGCCTTATGCATCCTTGGCATGGATAAACCGGAGGTCCCGTCTCACAAGTCTCCACAATTAATTTCTGTGGGACGTTAAAGAACCACTAGGGGCGTAACGAACCCTGGCTGTGACCACCCCTAGTGCTGACCTTGGGTTGGTGCTTCACATAGGGATAACCTCATTGCACCTTTCCCCCTTGGACAGAATTGTCCAAGAAAAATTTGTATATATAATTTGTATATATATGGATAAGGAATCACAATCATCAAGTTTTTATATAAAGTAATTTTCACTATTTTTACAATAAAAAAAAAATTTATCAAAACTTTCCATGTAATTGATGGTTTTCCTTTTGTCGTTCTGACCCATCTCTTGGAAAAACCTGTAATCAGCTACCAAAGCAAGTCTACATCTGATCAGAGTGGCCGCTGCACGTCTCTGTCGATGTGATCGCAAGTCTGGTGCTGGAAGATTTGGAAAGTACACTTCAATGAATATTAATAACACTACTAAAAGCTTAATTTCAACAACTTTTTCACCACTGTTCTTCACGATGGTTAAAAATATTTCATTGAATTTTTAATAACATTGAAAGTGAGGTCAACTGCTGAGTTGGTTGGTTGGTCAGTTAGCCAGTATCTCAGTGAGTTGGCTAAGTCTATTCACTGTCTCATGGGCCATGGCTGATACATGACTGTCGATAACAATGTAGTTAGAAGAATTTCCATGGACCAAGACAGTGACAACTGGTGCTGAACTTCCCTAGTACCCAATGTGCTTCACAACATATCACACAGAGATTTACCTTATCAGTCTCCTGTACAACCTGGACAGGACTACCAGACCATGGTTGTCATGGTCATTGTGTAAGGATTTTAGATCCTAATCATCACCAGGGTGGATCAATGTCAGTATCTGAGCAACCACACACCTACTGTACCCCTCCCCTCACCCAACATTGACACTGACTTATTAACTTATAACTTTCTGGGTTAGGGGAGGGGTGGGTGTGTATTTACCCAGATACTGACAGTAGTCCACCAGGGCTTAAATGAGGGTTAAATGAAGTTTAAGATGAGGAAATTATTTGGAAAAAAGCTTGCACCAATAGGAAACATAAGGTAAACAATTGTTCCATAATAAACGACATACATTTACAGGAAAGTTGGACGACAAAGAATGGTTTCCTCACCAACATTTTCCTTGTAATAAACTGTAGAATGCTCTGAATCATGGCCACAAAAGCTGTATTTCTTCTTCCTGAAAATACAGCCAGAATTCATAACAGATAATTATATTTTCAAGTAGAATCTAAGTTCCAAAGCCATATGTATGAAATTAATAACAATAACAACAACAATAGCCCTAACAATAATTATAATTATAGTAATAATAATAAGTGGTTAAGGGTGGTGGATTTCAATACCAATGGTGACCCGGGTTCAAATCCCTCTCTGACTGCTAGCTTGTGTTGTTCTGAGTAAGTGCCTGGTTCATCTCCTCGGTCATCCTTGTAAATAGCCAACTGGCCTTAGCCTCCTGCCAGCTGGGATTCTTAACTCTGTTGTTTATATTTGTATATTTGAAAAGCCCCTTTTGGGTAGTGGACAATTATTATTATTATTAATGTTGTTATTTATTATTAGGGTCTGATGCATGAATGGTTGATTTCTTTTGTTTGACTAAAAAGGTCCAGTAGTGCACACTTCTGATTTAAAAAAACTGTACTGTACTACATAGAGCGTAAGAGGAAAGAGAGGACCTTTCAAGACAAAGAATCATGCTCAACAGCAAATTATTTCCGTCAGTAGATTTTACTTACTTTGGATCATCAAAAGAATGTGTTATGTTAGACTTGACATCTGAATGGCGATATGTAATCATCTCCTGACTGTTTGACTTTGCTATATGCCGCCAAGCTGGCTGAAAAATCAAGACTTTCATCAGAGGCATTTACATGATAATTAACAACTGTACAATGTTCATTTCTGAGTGACTCATGACCACATTTACTTATTACAGGCCTGAACCAGTGCCGTGAACACTACATGTTGTCTCACCTCTATAATATAAGTATCATCTTTGGTTACTATGGAAGCTGTAAGGACTCCATGATCATTATGAATGTTAACATGAGATGATGAGTCACCTAGAATAACAATACATTTTTATTGCCTTTGAATTGTAATAAATATGGTCAATATAACTGGTATTATACTCCACCCTACATTTGCCGACACCTCCCATAAGCAGAGATGCCAACCTCTAGAGACTTCAAATCTGGAGATTTTTTCTTCTGTACACCCCTCCCCCACCCCCTTATCCAACCTGTCTGATCTGGCTAACACCCCCTGAAATTCCTTCCTTCCCTCCTTGACATTGACTGCCCCCTCCCCCAAGTGACATTTCTTCTTGAAAATGCGAGTTTATCTGTCAGGGACTTTAATAACTGGGTGAATGTTCATCCACTCAGACTATCATTTCTGTAGTAGTAGTAGTAGAGAGGAAAGTCTTTGTAATATAACAATTATAACAAGTACCGGCATGTGCAAGACGCAAGAAAATAAAGCAAAGAACCGTAACATATATTAAGCAGAAGACGTCTGGTGATTTAGATTTTTTACTTTTATCCAGGAGATTTGGTCATCCATACGGGAGAGCGGGAGATTCACTCTGCATCCAGGAGACTTCCAGATAATCCGGGAGAATTGGCATATGTGCATGAGTAAATGTATATGCAGACCTCAACTAACCACAGTCTTCACAATTTTTCCAATCCAACCCTTTAACTAAAACCTGTTGTTGTTTGATGGCTTGTATAATGGGGCACATTTAAATGTTATCTTACACTGTGGTGGGAACATACCTTCGTTGTAACCTCTATAAAAGCTCTCTTTATCTACTACAATTTCTGTCTTTTGACCATCTACTCCAACAGAATAGGCATGGAAATTTTCACTAAACAGTTCACTATGTGGAATAAGATGAAGTTTGAAGTGCCTGCAAGATGCAAAAATGAAATTAACAGTTTACCGTCAAACTCCTATTAAGCGGCCATCTATGTAATGGCCACCCCCTTACCTATTAGGCAACCAGTAATCAAAGTCCAGAATAGGGTTCTTTTATTGATTGTTGTCTCTATTTAGTAGACAGCTCCAATGAGAGGCCAATGAATAGGGTTTAAACTACTAATAGTGCATTATATAAATTTACTAATTTTGGAATAAACCCCCAACCCTTTCACTAAACTCGCAAAAGCACAGGAAAAGGGAGGTATAGACATTTTCTGGAACTTGAAACTGTCCATTCTGCCAGGGCTTATTTTACTGATCACGTATTGTGTAGTTCCAGAAAAGGGAGGGGAGGGAGGGGAGGGAGGGGTCAAGAGCAATTATTTTATTGCTTCGATTTTGGTTTCATGACTGTCAAATGAAAAACAATCTAATAGTAACTTTATTTTGCTATGATTTACTTGCCTTCCTAATGTTGTGAAGGAAACAACCTTTTCTTGTGTATTGACATCTCTTTTGTGTAAACCATGAAAAATTTCATTTGCATGTAAAGTTTCATAGTGCTTTAGTACATCTTCTAATTTGCCTGAAAATCAAATGTAGAATAATTTATTGATTTTATGCATTTAGTTACCAAGTGGTAAAATATCAATACAGCATCGCTGAGGAGACTACAATAACAATTATTATTGCGGTGTCATATTATAATAGTGTCTTCTGAATGCTTCATTAATTGTTAGCATTGTGCTGCACCACATCAGGTTCGCCTCAGAAATTACACTGTATCCTTTATATTTCATTTACTCTTTGAAGTGTTCAATTAACACTTAAACTTTCCACAATAGTTATGTTTTTGAGTCTTGAAAATATACTCCAATATCAACAGTGGTACAGCTAGGCCAAGTGTACTTGTACTGTTCTAGTTTGAAGTCAGTTAATAACCTTGAAGTACTAGTGTTAGCTGATCAATCTTTAAATTCAGTATTGAGTATTGTAGATTCAACGAAGAAAGATCCAGTCAGAAAATAAACATGCTTTGGTTGCATTTCGCAGACAAAGCGACCCTTAGCTAAGAGTGAAAATTTGGCAAATCAGAACTAGTAGCGGTCCTTACTATAAAAGCAGATATCACAACAACTTAAGTCACGAATCAACCTGAAGTTTGCAAGCTGAGAGACAAAAACTTCAGTAACTTTTACCTTAATTCCAAAGTTTATAGATTAAGGACTTGCATGGACATTCAATAAAACGACAACGGCTTAAATAAAAAGAAGTAAAAAGACTGTTCCAGAATAGGGCGATTGACCATTTCAATACTTCCAACTGAACATGTCAATTTCATACCGAATATTCTTCTGTACACACTGGAATGATGGCCGCGATTTCTCAAACATAACAACACATACTAACCTCTTTGAGCCACAGTCACACTAATAATAGACAAAAGGAAAATACAGCTTCCTAGATCACTAAATCCCAACATTATGAGAGCTGTTTACGAGAGGAGTTTTCTCCTTCACTTTCACAGCCTTTCCGGTAAACTTTTTCCCAGACCTCCAGCCGTTTTTTGTGACGGCACAGGACACCCATGTTCACGCAGATTTCCCTGGTTGTTCTATATTTATAACCCCCTGTAAGCTGACGTCTCGCACGCAGGGGCAGGTAATTTGTTGAAACTCCATGAACTAAAATAAACCCCTTTCATTAACGCGGACAGAACTCTTGATGTTCCAGGTGCCAGCTGCTGAATATTCACTTCTACTGACACACCCTATCTCATGTCGTACGCTTGGTGCAGAGTCTGTCCAGCCACACGTCTGTCCCTTTTGCATGAGACTGTAACCTTGTCGAGATGGCGAGGCTTTATTCCTACTGGTCTGACTGGTAAGACCAGCTTTTCTATAAAAGATGAAGGGGAGTTCCAAACAAAGCCGGGTTTGAGGTCACGTAGTTCGCACTGACGCAACTCACTCCGATAAATCTCAATTTTGGTCACTAAGATGCCAGCAATAAAAGCTAGCAATCCTGGGCATTGAAAAGCGTCGCAAAGAACCCTACAGACACATAGCTTTACCACCCTGGGGACTTACAGGAGGGAAATGACGATGATGGTGATAATGATGGTAACTATTATCTTAGTCGTAGCCTTAGTGAAGGTTCCAGCAACTAGCCTGACTTTTGGCTGTGTGTGTTTTTGTGGTCTCATTCGCATAAAAGCCCTTCAAGCCAATCCAGTCAGGCCGACCATAAGCTGGTAGGAAGTCAGCACTAGGGGTGGTCTCAGCCAGGGTTCGTAACGTCTCTAGTGGTTCTTTAAAAATCACAATCAGTTGTGAAAGGGTTGTGAGACGGGACCTCCGATTTATCGTCCTTATCCGAGAAGACTAGAAGGTCTAACTATTTGCAGATGTCACTGCAAAGGAAGCTCTTTCTTCTCAGTTATTTAAAGACCCTTTGTGTTCTGGCCGAGACGTCAACCCACGACCTCCCGCACAGTAGTCCGGCACTCTACCAACTGAGCCACCCGGATGATTGATGATGAATGACGATGATCGTGATGATCATGAGGAGGAGGAGGAGGAGGAGGAGGATAAGGGTGAGGATGGAGCTAGATAGGAATGATGATGAGGATGATAATGATGATGATAATGTTGAGGAGGAGGAGGAGGGTGATGATAAGGGTGAGGTTGTAGCTAGATGGGAATGATGATGAGAATGATAATGATGATGATGAGGAGGAGGAGGAGGATAAATGTGAGGATGAAGATGGGAATGATGATGGAGAAGATAATGATAATGATGATGATGAGGGAGTGGATGTTGGGGATGACGATGACGATGATGAAAATAGGTCCGCAATGCGTACATGTGTGGCTTACTAGACCACGTGACAGGCGCTCGACCCTCATGGACAAATAAATAAATCTGATTGTGCCATAATGTGGCTACACACTTCGTGTAAGCCACACAATGATGACGATGAAGAGGAGGAGGATTAGTCCTGTCCCGGTTGTGCTCGGCAACTTTTGAGCAACTTTTAGCGTTTGACATCTAATGATAAAAATAAGCGAAAGAAGTTTTACACAACGTTTCGATGACTCCATGCCATCATTTTCAAGTGAACAGAGAATAAAATTTGACAACTTAATATATACCGTGCGAGGCGATAAAATGTAAAATATGCATGTAAAAAGTGACAAATTTAAATCAATAGGCCATTTCCGAGTTCATGTCTGCCTCCTCTTCAAAGCAAGTCTAAGTCGAAGTTTTTGTGATGGTAATTAGTTTACTTTACATATGAATGAAAACTAATTTTCATAACAAAAACTTCGCACTTAGACTCGCTTTCAAGAGGAGGCAGACATGAACTCGGAAATGGCCTATTGAAATAAATAGTTTTGCGCGCATGCATATGGAGTCTGATTGTGTGTTCAAGCACGGCCTTATCTTCTCTGTGAATAACATTTCATAAATCAGACAGTCCAATTTTCCGTTGCACTTCTTTAAAACGGAAAAGTTGTTGGTAAGGTCGCCGATGTTTTCAAGACCGTGGTCGATCTTTAAGCGCTTGCCGATTGCTGAATAACGATGTTCGTCAATACACTGGTGTAGGTGTCGGTTGGTGTAGCCGACATACTCTGCATCACACATCTCAAGCATGTTAAGGCATTGCTCAAGCCTCATTTGCATAAAATCTGAAAAACAGTAATTACTCTGTCAGAATTTGGTTTAATCGTTGCAGAATTGGCAGGCTAACCAATGTCGACAACCTTAATATTCTAAGACCAACAAAATCTGATAAAATGGGTCACGTGACTATAATTAATTGTTTTATTTTTTGAAAAAACAACTGAAAATGGGCCGCCGAGATGACATACAATCACTGTCAAATTTAGTATTTTTACAATTGTGATAATGGCCCCTGCAAGAATCTGTCCTGAATGGCCGACTAAAATATTAAGCTAAGAAGTTATTACGTAAAAAAGGTCACGTGACCTTCTATCTTTCCATATATAGCCTTATATAATTGAGAAGTTCATTCATTCAGGACAGAAATAGTTGCCTTAGAAAGTGGTTAAAAATTTCATATGGTTAGTTTTTCGTGATACCTCCCTATCCTTGGCCCATTTTAGAATTCATCTTAGGCCGGCTTGTGACGTCACAAGTCACGTGACCACCATAAAGACACCTTACGAAATTTAAGGATACCAAATCTTGTTTGGGGTGAGTTTCTGGCTCCCCCTGGGATAAAAACAACGTTGCTTTAGATCAAAAACATTTTTTTCTTTCTGGTGGTCTGTACTGGATATGAGCCATGCCTTAACATGCTTGAGTGCAGATCACATTTATAATTGTACACAATGCATTGTTGGCTAATTATAGGTGGTTTTGGCTCGCTCATCTTGGGGTCTCACAAATTTTGCGACTCTTGGAATCAGGTTGAAGAGTGTGATCGATTTGGCGTTTGAAGCAAGTTTTTGCGGTTTTAGCAACCTTGAACAAGTTTTGCAATTTTTGAGCAACATATAGGTTTAAAGCACATATCAAGCACGAAACTGTCACCGATTTCGTCGAAAATTTCAATTTAGGCGAATTAATTTCTTGAAGGTTTATCAACCTTTTGAAAACATAACCTGGATAATCGGCTAAAATGACGCACAAAAGAGACTGCCTGTTTTTTTCAGGTGACTTTCCATGAACGGAAATGGGTGGTGAGAAGCCGCCTTTATTGTTTACTTTTTTCATGACATTTGGTTTGTGTAGTCCAGGTATAGAGTGTTACAACTGGATTCCGAATCATTTATGTTGATCAGCTGGGTTTTATTTCCGGTATCACGTATCTATCACGTTGTTGTAAACAGGTTTAATTGGACCAACAAAACTCCCTATCTAACAGATAATATCCTCTGACTGAAGATTGAAGCTTTTTTTCTTGACCGATGTTAGCGATTATTGTGATGAACGAAAAATAAAGCTTTAATTATCGTTTATATAAAAATATCAAGAAATTTAGACAGCAACTTTTTGGATTTTTGGCAATTTTTTAGCAATGTTTTGGCATTCCACTGAGCAACTTTCAAGCATTTTACGAGCACAACCGGGACAGGCCTAATGATGATGACGATAATGATGACGATGACGATGACGGTGCTAATGACTGACAATAAATGACGATGAGGAGGAGAAGGAGGATGGTGGTGGTAACGATGACAATGGCGATGGCGATGATCCTGATGACGAATTCCAAATGTTAGACGTTTTTGAAAGAAAAAACAGAATGCACGATTCCACTGAGAATTAGGATTTTACTTAATTAATTCAAGAGCACAACGTATATACTGTCCTTTGTAAAACAGACGTATTTCAGACTTTTTAAATAATTCTTCAGATTAAGTTGTTTACCTTAAATTATTTCTAGCATTAAATCTCATACATCACGTGATTGAAAACGTATTCCAGGGGCACCCAACGGAGGTGTTCCGCCAAATAGGTGTTCCGCAGGGGATGCATGTCCTGGCTGGAAAACTGAACTATCGTGAAGTTGCTGGGAAAAAGCGGGGGTACGTGCTAGCTGGAAAAGAAGCATTGGAAAGTTGTTGGGAAAAAAAGGCGCGTCTGTCCTCGGAAGAATGCTTTGGTGACGTGACTTCACTCCCCCCACCTTCCAAGTGAAGGCTACATTTGACTGAGGCCTGTTGCCACGCCCATATTGTGGCGTACGATGTATGAATCGAAATTGTCCCTCTTTTTCTTGCTGGCTGGGGAACTTCCGCCCGTCCCTGCTGGCAAACGGAATTTTTTGGTTTGTTCTTGCTGGGAGTGCGGAACAGATAAAAATTTCCCAGCAGGTGGAGAAATTGCTCCAAGAAGGCTAATTTTTGTGTTATTTTATGGCCATGATATATCTTGATGAATTTTTGAAAAAAGTGCTCGTTGGGTTCTCCTGTAATTCTTCACCTAACGAAGCATTTTAGGGGGATCTAAATTAAATATGGAAGCATCAGCCATTAAAGTCGAAAAAGAAACACGATCAAAAAGGAATCAGAAAGACTTGTTTATTGTTGAATTATAAGAATTGTCTCGATCAACGCCCCGAGGGTGTAAAAAATTGATTCTTTCAGCAAGACATAGGATGAAACATTTTCTACCCGTCCTTTGCAAAATACGTTAAGTCAAATAGTAGGGATTTTATACCTGGGCAATGAAAGATGGACGATATGGATAGATTTCTCTTTGGAATATAAAAGAGGCAGATATCTGGAACAAATGTACTGGCCATGTTTCGTGACTAGGGTGTGTCGCTATTTCAAACGCGATCAAAGTTCATTAATTTTCGCTTGAACGTGTTCAAAATTGCCCAGTCTCTTTTGTTTAAGGAACCACAAAAACTTGAGAACAAAGGGTTATTTTCCCGTGTAATTAGCATTTGTCTTGTAATTTAGTTTTCGCTCGAGAAACTAACATTGAGAGATTTTAAATCACGATCAAAAGTTCTTCCTATTTAGAAAAAAAAGAGTTCAATATTTTTTTGTCGTGGAAACATCGAATAGAATAAAAAATCATAATAGATTACTGCTTCGCAAGGATCAAATACATGTTTCTGTCACAAGAATTCAAAACCAACTGCTTTTGCCGTCTTACTTGTATTGAGGATGTCTTTGTCGTCATATGAAATCCTACATTTAAACAACACAAACATAATAACTTTTCGCTTTCAAACATTCAATGTTGGAGCAAAGAAGGCAAAGGTTCGCTAAAAACCCGAAAAACTTTGCAAACTTCAAAGAGCATAACAGGAGTGTTTGATCAATTTAGTAATTCTCGTTTGTTCGGTTACACCTCTGTTTATCGATGCAGCGGACACGTGCTAACTGCTGGTAATCCCGGACTTAATATGCAAATCACTTTTTCGGCCCACTTTGCTGTGTTGCTAGAACACCGGATTTGACACTTATAGTTCTTCACCTCTTCTTTTGATTCGTTCTCAAGATGAAAGTCTTTCACCGTCCTTTATCAGTGATCCTTCTTGCCTTATTTTTATGCAGTCAGTGTTTGGCTGCAAAATTAAATTTCCTTTCGGCACGATGCCGAAGTAGGTGTTTCTCAAAGGTGAGCGATCGATTGAATGTTTTGAACCTGTTGTTGAAATACCTGACAGGTAGTGATCTTTTGCCAGTTGTGTAGATGGTAGTGACCTTGCCAGGAACTTTAGAGTGATTATTAGACGGTTATAAGCTCCATTAATGTGTTCTTTTCTCTAATCTTTTTTATGATCACAACTTCGCGCGCCTACCACAATTTGCTTCAGGAGAATCAAAGACAGAACGTAAGTACAGAGTACTGAATTTGTACATGAAGAAATTCTATTCACAAGCTAAGAGAGTAACTTAATTCTATGTGGGAAATTTAGTCATTTTAGAGAGGATTCTTTAAAGCATTGACCACTTTTATCTCCAACTACGAAATTCAAACAACCTTTGAAATTTGTTGCAAGTAGTTGGCAGGATTTGTGCACCAAAAGCGTCGCTCAATTTTCGAACACCCCTAATTACTGAACAAAATCAAAATCGAACTTCTCAAAAAGAGAAGCCGTAGTTTGTTTTATGAAGACAAGGACAGATTGTGAGATAGACCCTTAGCTTTTGAGCAGTCAGCACATTTTTTAGCCAACGTTAGAATCCAAAACTTATATCGATCGATAATAAAAGCTGTTTGTTTGTACACTGCGGCTTTTTGCATAAGAGGTTAAGCTAGTGCATTCCAATTCAACGCAGACAAAAGAAAATCATTTTATGAGCTTGCACGTTTGTAGTGAACGGGAATTTGTCGAGGTGAGAGAAACGGCGAGGGATTGATTTGATCAATCATGCAGTCGACAACTCGCAAGAACCATAGCGTAGATGCTTTGTAATGCAAATGAACTTCGCGTGGTTCAGTTGCTTTGTAAACTTATTTAATTCCGTTTGCGGTCACCAAGAGAGGGCAACAATTCAATAAAGTATTAGTTAGTCCATTCTGATCTTCCAGAGCCAAAAGAGTGCGATATTTCTCGCTTTGGCGAATGTCAATTCATGTTGAGACGTGGAAACTTGTTTCGCGTTTATATTGGTTCGTGAGTTTTAATCAGGAGGAGTAGAATAGTTTTCAAGGTAATACCGAGGATGAAAAACTAAGAATAAAGCGTTCTTTATTTCCAAAATGGGTTGGCAATGTCGTCCCCTGAAAAAACTACTGAAAGAGGTATCCATCGCCAACGGCAACTTTCATCAGACTTTGTTTAATTTAGCAAGGCACAGCACCAAAATATTTTCCGTCACAAAAAGGCGTGATATTCTGATAATTAGAAACACGCCCGTTCGCGCACTGCCAAATGAATTTCCTTTATATAGACCTGCACCAAATTTAGAAATTACAGCTCGTTTAATAATATTTCACGCTTTTATTAAGCTTAATGCGTGATCCACAAGCTACCAGTATTACAAAAGGTTAGAAACTGGGTGTTCCTGCTGTGAGTTTTAGCACTGATAATTTAGCTTACAATCCCGCTTACATATTCCACTTACACTTACACTAGGAAACGCGCGGGAAATGTGACGACAAAGGTGAAACGAGGTAGCATCCCAGCGATTTATTCCACTGGTATTGTCTTGCTAGTCATAGCCGACAACCAGGCGCTGGTTCCTGAAAGGTGTAATAACTCTATTCTAGGGATAAATGTGCCTTATTCCATGGATAAATAACTAAAGAAGGCACGTTTATCCCTGGAATAGAGTTATTACACCTTTCAGGAACCGGCCCCAGATAGGCACCAAAAAAGTTTATTATATTCACGCTCTGCCGGAGGGAATTTTTGTGCTTTCTTGAACAAAATAAATTCCCTTTCTTCTTGTGCTTTGAAACATTTTGGTGTACAAAAACAAATCACAACATTACTTCTGTGACAGTTGTTGTTTTGGGAACAATCTTGTTTTTGATTTGTGTCTTGGGGTGTTCAAATCCTGTAGTCCCAATAGAATAAAGCTCTATGTTAAGAAACTCTAAAAATGTAACTTTTTAGATGCAAAATATTGGCACCAAGCAACAACAAGTTGTCTTATGGTCATTTGGATGCAGTTGCTAGCAATGCCATGCAGTTAACATACCTAACTCATACATGAAACTAATACACACAACATTCTCACAGCTGTTATATCAGTGCTATTTATGGCTAACTCAAAATTTATTTAGGGATCTAGATAGTGCCAGAACACAGACAATGTTGTGCCTAATTTTTCCATTTGTAAAGAAATTAGTTTGCTCACAAAAACAAACTACAATTTTTTGCTTGCAATTTTTAAATTAACTTATCCATTCATCATGACTAATATTGTTAATTACAGTGATGTAATTAAGAATGAGAAGGATCAAGACAAAACTTACAAGATTCTATGAAGGAATTCTAGGACGAGACCCATTCCACCAAAATTTCTGGAAATTTCAGTTCAAAAGTGAATAGATTGGTTTGGTCTAACTGGAAAACTTTTGTAAACTTGAGGTCCACCTTTTGAGGAAGACCACTTTTCTGGTTGGACCAGTCCGATCGAAAATTTGCCATTCCATTCAATCCAGTGTTACAGCTGTACTTTGACCATGTGCAACTCTAGACGTCTGACCGAAATGAAATGCCAGTGGCATAGGAATTTCTTAGAGGAACTTTCAGAAAGTCTAACTTGAAATTTTGACCCAATGGATCATGCTTGACAGTCTGAATTTGATGGCATTTGCAGAGCTTTTCATGAATAAAGCAAATAGTAAACAGGTCAGATTGAACAAAACAAAGTCAAATGTAGAGCGTGCACAATATATTGTGCCACATGTACATTTTGACTAGAAGATGTTGTTTACTTAATGCATCTGTTACCCTTTTCTGTTATCATTTATTTAGTAATCAAAGATGGGACATGTTTTGGGATGACAGGCAGAGTTGACATGAGACGTGACAGTAGCAAAATTAAAGACTTGACACATAAAGAAATTATTCAACATTTAATCCCTTGCATCAATGTGCACAACTTCTCCTTTCTCCTTAATTCCCTGTATTTCCAATGGTACAAGCTGGGGGAATTTGATTAACATCAAGGAACTTCATCTTTGATGATCATATGCAATACTTGAAATCACCTGTATACATGATCAAGTAGTATATTCTGAGTATATAAGGGACTGGTTACTCAAGGTGTGAAGGATAGAGGATTTAATGGATAGTGGTCCACTACTTGAAAAAATGTTCAAAATGCTTCTCTTATGAGGCCATCTAGATGCAAATGAGACGCTAATTATCTGTCTGAAAGCATGAAGTGAAAGCATGCAGCAAATCAGACACTGATTATCTGTCTGAATGTATGCAGCCTGCTCCAAACCGCTCATGACTACTGAAAATGTCCGCTCCGAAACTGCACTGAAACACGAAGATTGAGCTGCAACGTTCCATGTGAGCCTTCACTTGTGAGATTGACCGCTGGCCAGACATGCACAAAGGTCGTGGCAGCTAACTTTGTTAAATTGAACTAAATTATGCCTTTTTTAAAATGATAATTGGAAAGATAGGCAATGGTCCATGTCCCATTATCAGATCAAAATTGTTTGTAGATTGATTTTTCTGTTCAACGCAAATCAATTTCAACGTACATGTATTTCTTATTTTTGTACTGTATTTTTGGTTTTCAGATTACAGAGATTCCAGTTAAATGCACCACAAACCACTGTTTAGCAGTAAGTACGATAAAATGTATTCATTGACACTGAAAACCCTGATCAAGTAAGAGGCATTTGCAATCTAGGATTTAGTTGTGCGGGCATCAGTCAGTTACTTTAAGCTTTTACTTTTTTGGTAACTCCTCTTTTGAACAGTTATTTAACCCATGACCTCCAGTACGGGAGTCTGTTACTTTAACAACTGAGCCAGTTGGTTGTCAGTTGTTGTGTGGTTTTATGCCCTTCAGAAAATAATGAAACCTCAACACCCAGAAAAATGGTGATAAGTGTTACAATTTTATACCCATAAAAGTTATAATGATTTTTCCAAGCCTGTCATTGTCATTAGAGAACCTCTTACTGGTTTTGGTGACTTCGCAAAGTTTTTATTTCTTCCTGTTGCTCCCCACCCCAGTCTACTGGAAAAGTCATCTTAGCAATGTGTTTTTGTTTCATAGTGTTTAAAGCCATGTGATCAAAGAAAGAAGGATGCCTTGTCTTGTAATTGGTTATGTGTGAGTATTAACATTCACAACGTGCTTTAATTAATTTAAAAATTTATAGGTGCAATGTGTGGGAATGTGATCCCCAAAAAATCACTTCTTATGATTCTTTCCTGTCTACACACAGGGATTGCAGTCCACATTAGAGACTAGGAATTGTTTAGAATCCTGTAAATTTATGAAGCATCTGCATCTGCAAGGTAGGGTTGTCGTCATTTTAAAATCAATAATTATTTTAAGCCATTATTAATGCATACAACTTATGTTATGTCTCTAAACATAACCATAACCTAATTCCCATAGAAGGTCGTATGAGATTTGAAGTAGGTTGGGGATATACCAGGACTTAAAGGCAAAAATTTTTAAAGGGAAAGTCAAGCCAGACTGGGATATTGTCTTGTGTAATGCATTCTACATTGTCAGCTGAACAAACAGTCTGTGGGGCTCCTCAGATCAATCTCAACCTCAACCTCTTTTCTAATCCCAAAGGCCAATAACCTTAATATGCTTATGAATGAGAACCATAGTAGGCAACAACTGCAGCTTTGTTAATTCTTGAAACAGCATAACCTTTGGGCTAATGCTCACACATATACCCACCCTTTTCCCTGCACTGCAAATTAGTTTCGTAATAATAATTGATTTTATTGATGCCACATCTTATCTGGATTTTTTTTTGTGATGTAGATGGTAATTACTCTTGCCCAACTGGAGTACCAAATAAGCAGTGTGAGTATTTTCTCTGTTAGCCATTTAGTTGGTTTGTGACTGTTGTACTTAAAAGTTGCATCTTCTCAGTCATTTGATTTTCCTGAACGTCGCTGTAAATATAGTATCTGAGAAAGTGTTGTTTCAGGGCTGCATAGTCCAGTGTGCTTGTTTTCTCCAAGCAAAATTCTTTGGAGTTGCATATCTGTGTGAGGACTTTGAAGTCAGTAGTGGTAAAACATCAAAGCAAAAGTCCTGTTACTCTTGCAAGCTAACATTGAGCTCTGTTAGCCAATATAATTTGTGGTTGTTGCAGAAGATCCAAATCAGCCAAGGTGTATTTATTTAACCAGGTTTGTTAAGGAGACCAGAAGATGTGCAAGCTGTTGTTGTCTCCAAGAGAAAGAAAATAGCAGACTTGAATTACACGATCAGTTGGAATGGGAGCTGGCCTTCATCAACAGTATTTGTCGTCTTGTCAAGAAGGCAGAAGAAATTAACCTCTTTGGATTCTGAATGGACAGAAATCAAACAGGTGTGTCAACATTGTAGATACAACTGTTTCTTTGTACACCACTATGAAGTGAACAGCTTGCTAATGCAGAGACTCTGGGTTGCCATTATTGAAAAAGTCAGTGAAGCAGTTATTCATAGGGCCATGGGAACCTATAAAGATGAGTAGCACGGTCACCACGCCATTTAGCACTGGAGTGTCTTCACTAACTAATATCTTCGCTTAGGTTTTAACTTCAGTACTTCACACTTCCCATGATAAAAGCTTAGTTGTCTACCTTCATTTTGGTGTAAAAATAGCAGACATTACGATCAACCCATAATTTTAATAAATATATATTTCCTTAAAATGAATTAATTTTTGCATGTAATGCGTAACAGGAATGTGTCAGATTGAAGCGAAAAAATGAAATATTTCAATACTGAACGCACACTGAGTTCCTGTCTTGCATATATTAGTAGTTTATCAACAAACGAAACAGACAATATGATTTTTAACAAAAATGGTTTATTCTAGCGTAAGATATAACCGTTTCTTTCCAACAAGGTACAATGTAACGCTTTACCTTTTTCAAACAACCACTGTACACAAAATCAAGAATAACAAAATTTTGATCCGCGCCAGGGCCATAGCAAATTACGAAACGTAATGGGCATACATTATACTGTTCACAAACCAAGTCTGAAGTCCCACCGTCGAGTAAACTGTTTTCTAGATCAAAATGAAATGTGCGGAAACACATTTTGTAACGGTCCTGTAGTGCTTAATTCCATCGTATGACCACCAGTTGATCTGCAGACAGACAGGATACTTGGCAAGTTGAATAAACAAATGTTACTTCCCCCAGTTGGGCTTGTGTTGAGCTTACATTGACGGAAGTTTTGACCGTTTTCGTTGGTTCTAACGCTGAAAATGGACGTTTCGTCGACGCGGAAACACTTTCCGCCATTGCTGCTGATTGGTAGCACGCGTGTCATGCGCTAATGGAAAATCACGGCTTTGCTTAAATCTTTGAAAAATTTCTCGGGGCACAATGATCAGATCTGCTTGAGACTTTCCAAAATTGTTACACATGTGTTAAAGATGGTTTTGGACTAGACAGAAGTAGAATAAAGGATTTCTGAAAAAATATAATCGGAGCCGAATTGTAAAGGTAGCGACTAAAACATGGCGTCACGCGTAACTCGCGTGCGCTTCACTATTCACTGTTTTCTTGTTTTTGCCAACGTAAGTTTCATTTGTAACCGTAAGACTTAACAGATGATGAAAACGGTTTCTTTTAAAGCAAAGTGGCAAACAAAATCCTGAAAACTGGTGCTAAATCTTCCTTAAAATCAACGAAAGTGTTCACCATATGATGCATCAATTCGTTGTGCGAGCTATAATTCCTGAGTTACAGAACAATTTAACCTCAAAATGTAATGCTCACAAGTTGCTCTTCACTTTCCTTCCGATTTTCTGTGTTTTTATCGAAACGTTGCCGAGATTTGATTTTTTTTCTGCGTTTGAAACAGTTGGCAAGCGGTGTGATCTGGCGCGCAATAATTCTGATCGTTGAATTTCCCAGATGTATTGTTTACCACGAGTGCACTGGAGCGTGTCAATGTTGACATAAGCAAAATGCTCAAATAACAAGCTAAATTGCTACCAAAATCAGTCGGATCTGTTAAAAGCCGACGAAAATATTCCCAATGTTACGCTTTTGTACATCAGAACTGTGCTACTGATCTGCTGTGTTCACGAACCGTAACGAAGGCAAGTGGCGAGGAAATATGGCGAAAAACCAGGGCAGAACGTCCATGGAATCCGCTCGTTCCTCGCTTTAACTTCGAAAGCATTAGAAGGGGGGTCTTTGAAGAATTTGTAGGGGCAGTTATTGCATAAAAATGAAGAAATTTGCGTGATTTTCAACACGTGGGCTCAGAATAGTGCATTCGCTGAGGGCATTCAAAGAGGGGGAGAAAGTTTATTTATAAGCTCCCTTTAAGAGAAAATGAGGAGATCATTGCTTCAATGTGACATAATAGTTTAAACTTTTATATATTTTTTTCATTTTGCCATGTGTTTGTTTGATTACACAAGAAAAACAGAAATGTGCCACACCTACAAGGGATTGTGGGTAATCACAAAATTATCGATAATAATGCAAAATAATTGAAAAATACTTATAGTTATTGGTTGCAATGTGTATTAAGATCAAAATTAAAATCAAAAAGTGATTGAAAATGCACAAGCAGAAAAAATAATGTTTTTGGACCATGTTACAGCAAATGGCTACATGACTGTGCTACTCATCACAGGACACTTTAAATTCTAAGTCATCTGAAAGATGTTTTGCTGCTTTGCCACCAGCAGGTTTGCAATTTAAGAGAGTCTTAAATTGCAAACCTTCAAACCCACCCACCATGCACTTTTTTTTTCAAAGGCAGTGATTGAAAACAAAAGTGCATGGAAGCTGGGATTTTGTTCACCTGATCAGCACCTTTTTTTATCAAAGAGGTTGACTTAGATTTTTAAGAAAATTGGTCTGCAGTTCGTAAAAAAAAAAAAAAAAAACAGAGGATTTTTCTTTTTGTGCTAATACCTCCCAGTTATCTCAGATGGTACTATATGTATACTGGAGTAAGTAAAATGAACTATTTAATATGACATCATTGACTGGAAGCATTTTTCACTTTGAAGTATTTTTAGTGTTGCTGTATTGTTCACACTCTGCCATAATAAGTAAAAAGTGTATTTTATGCAATCTGACTTGTTAATTTTGTCTCAGCTGCAGGAGAGTTGAATAAACTATTTATTTATTTACTTATTTATTTATTTATTTCTGTATTACTAAGTGAATAATGCATATGAAAGAAATCATATGTGACCTGTAGATATGAAATCAAATGAAGAATAGTTGTGGCAGTTGTGATTGCAATTTTTACAATTGCATAAAGAAGCCTGAAAAAAAATTCAGGACTTCAATGTTGAAGTCCTGAATTTTTTTCAGGTTTCTTTACGCAAATATTGTAAAAATTGCGATCACAACTGCAACGATCATTCCTCATTTGATTATTTATTACTATCATAGACTTAATCAATTCTCATTGGAGTGCTTGTTTTTGCAGTTACAGACCACCTCCCTGTCTGTCAGACTGGCTGAACTACAGCCGTTGTTCTGGTACCAGTTCAAAGTGGTGGCTGTCAATGAATATGGCACTAGCGCTGTTAGTTTGCCAAGCAAATATATTTTTGCCACTCCCAGGCCTCCAGGGCAACCAAGAGATTTTAAGGTTACAGCAATGTACATCACTAAAGGCAATGTTGACGTGGATGTGTCATGGAGCAAGCCTGATAGTGCTGTTGGTAATAACATAAATAGTACCTTAACTCAGACTAGCATCACCCATAGTTATATCAAATGAAATATTTTGGCTTTTTGTGGTCAAACCAACAAGGGAAGGGTGAGGGGAGGGGGGGAGGAAGAATTCCAAAGCCAGTTACTAGCTTTGGAATTCCCTCTTCCCCCTTCCCCCCCCCCCCCCCTCCCTTCCAGCCCCCAAAAAGTTGTACTTTCTAGGGTATTTGGAATTTCAGGAGGCTGCTGGATGGAGGTGTCCTTATAATAAATAAATTTATGACACAAAGGACAGTGTGTTGTACCCACTACATGGATGGCATGATTAGACTAAGGGTGCTTTCCATTTGTCAGAACTGGCCAGCTAGACCGGTCATTTTGAAAATGAAATAGGCTTCTTCGGAGAGTTTTTGCTAAAAAAAAACATTCCTACTATGCATACTATGTAGAAATAATCTGATCTGTTTGGACAGTTCTTATTAATAGTGGAATTCTCTTTACAAATGACTTCTGAAATCTTCTGACTAATGGTAAGCGCCCTAAGATTTAATTACTAAAGTTTAATCATAGACTGTAGGTGTCAAGGTGACATCTAATAACCACTGACTTGTCTTTCTTTTGTAGGCCTACCAATTCACAGGTACAAGCTGCAATGGAGTTTGCGGCTTGACCAGAACCAGGAGAAGTATATGGACCTTGAAGTCAAGGATGAACGACTTTATGGCAACATCCACCAGTACAGAATAAAGAAACTTCTTCCGAACAGAACATACATCTTGGAGATACAAGCGATCACATGGTGGCAGGGGAAGAGAGAAAGGAGTAGATGGTTAAGACTGAGAATAAGAACACCAGCTTTAACAGAAGGTTAGTGGAATTTTAAAAACAGGTAACAGGTGATTACATTAATAATTACAATGATAATAATAATAATAATAATTTACATCTGTAATAACAGTAATTATTAATAATAATAATAATAATAATAATAATAACTTTGTTTGTTGTTTTTTCCAGAAGATGATGTGAAGAAAAAGGGGAAGGAATATGTTAAGAGGCCAGTTTTTAAAGTGGAGGGAAATGATGTCTTCCCAAAGAAACCAAAGGTGGATCGTAATACTTCAACAGAACCCACAACTGTAACAGTAAAGGGTAAGTTTTACCTTAAAACTGGAAATTTGTAATCCTATTCAGGACATATGGCACTGTTAAGAAGACAGCATATGTGTAATATTTACAGTAATTATATTAAAATAATGACAGGCATGCATAAAATCATTCAGCAAGGTATTGTCCTAAGCACTGTTTTGAAAAATTTAACCTGTTCACATAACACAGGGCTAGAATTTTAAAGCAGTTTTGATAAACAGGGATTGTTGTGCCTTGGGGATCTGGAAATATCAGATGTTAAGGTAAAAAAAGGCAAACAGTCAGTGGAATTAACATAGGACTTATGGTGAAAAATTACACATTTTGTATTATGTAAGATGAAATTGTCATTGATTGTAAATATTAACTGAGCATAGTCTTGTAATTTAACTTGCATTTTTATGTCTTAGGGACAATGCAAACGAGTGCTGAGGACGTTAATTTCAATCAAACATTACCAGGTTTGCATATTAAATCATTGTTTCCACACTTACAATGCACACATAACTATTAAACTCAGCTTACCAGTATAAAGGAAATTTAATGTTCTTGAAGCGATGAGAAAGATTTAGCGAAACAGACTGTAGCAACATTTTTAGCTTGTCTTCTGTTGATAGTTGATACTTCAATCAGAATGTGTCTGAATAAAATAATTTTGTGGCATAAAAAACTGACATAGTAAAATTTTGCTATTTCCTCTTAGTTTCAGTTGCTACGGACGGTAATGCGCAGATTGAAGCTAAGAGAAGTGTTGGTGATGTGCTTAGAATTTCAACCCACGTCATCTCAATCTGGTTGTGTGTACATGCAGCTTTGGCCAGTGTTTGCTACCTTTGGTAATCAGCAAACAAATACAGGGTACATATTTGAATTTATATTAGGTATTAATGCAGCAATCAATTGGAAATTCCTTGGTTTTATCTTGAGCTTGCAACCCTCATTGTCGTCAATGACCTGGAGAGTGATTGTAAAAGACAAATGGGTATGATGCTGAGGGTTTTACACAAAACAGTAAAATTTCAAAGAGAACGGCAGTTATAAGGTGTATACCCCTTGTGACCAGTGCTGTTAACCCTATCTGTGAAAATGACCAGATGCCAGAAATGTTGTTGGGCTTGAAACCTTTTCGCCTTGAATGATTTCCCTCCAGGATCTTAATAATACTAATACTTCTGCAGTATTAACAGTAACTATCAAAGTCAATTTCCAACTGATTGGTGCATGATATTTAATTTTAGGAAGATTGCATTCAACGCGTTAAAAAGAAATGAAGAGATTATTTTTGTATCCTGTTTTATTTGTGTAAATAATTTATTTTGAGGTTTATTAAAAAGAGCAAAGTCATGGAATGGATATTTAAGGAAAGTTACATGATAATATTTTGTTTTAATGTGGTTGAATTTGGCACTTTAAAGCCTACAGTGACACAGCTAAATATTATATTGTGATTATGTTAACATCTTTGAGAATTATATCTAGCATTATCTAGATGGAGAAACTGAAGATGACAGAAGTTTCTGTCAAAACATGTTATGTAGACTTAAAAGTTTTGTCATTTTCTTTAAAGTTCTGATTTATCTGCTAATATCAAGATCCTTAGAAAAGAAAGAATAGTAACATACAAATGTAGCTGTCACAAATAATAAAAATGATTATTATTGTGGTATTCTTTTAGGAGCGATTCAAATTTCGCTCGGTTTCATTATGGTTTTAGAACCAAAGTTTCAACTATTTTATTTATTAAACTCAGTTCGGGTCAATATTGTAAAATTTGTATTTTGTCTACCAAATTGTTGAATATCTTTTTACTGAGAAAAGAATCATCTTTATTTAAAGTGGGTGCTAATTCTGGTTTGCAATGTTCAAACCCCAAAGCATTATTAATAACTATTCACACCCAAAAATCAGTCATCACCGTTAAAGTGAGCAATAATTGCAGTACTTAAGGAGGCTGGAAAGGGTTTTTTGCTGCATGTGCAATCTGCACACGCCATAACTAAGATGCACGCATCAGCTGAATGCATGAATCAAAATCAAGCACACCGGAAGTTAAATACTGCGTGAAATTGCAAAAACCGGAAATAAAATCTGTGGAAAACATTTGTTTTTTTGCTTGAAATTTTGCTTGCTGACCTATTGTCAGTGATTTTTTGTTTTGCATTCATACCATTCATGATGGCACTTCAAATATAACAGTTTTGAGGAAAATTATCTAGTAGAATTGTCTGTAAGCCATAAAATGTATTTTTTTTTAAATGTATTTAATTCTACTAGACAATTTTTTTTCATACTGCCTGAAAAGTTAAAGAATTTAGGGAGCTTTCCAACAAAGAAATAAAAACGATAGGTCAGCAAATTAGTTTTTCAGATAATTTACAAAAACTGCCATTTAGATGACCTTTTTGTGGACTTGGGGCATTGCCATGGTAACTTATATGATGTCACAAGCACCCTTAAAATATAGCCCAACAAATAGAGTGCTAAGGAGACGTAAAGTTTGTCTACACCATTAAATATCTTTCTTTGCAATCTTTCATCGTTTCACAAACACTACATCAACGAAAAACCCTTCCGAGTCTCCTTAATAGCAACTTTCAAAAGTAAAAAATATTGTTGGAAAATTTTCTTAAATAAAATCTCTCCCCGAATACAAAAAGACAAAACAAAGAAAAAAAGTCAAAACTGCTTAGGCAAGCAAAATCCAAGTCTGTGACTTGTTGGTGTAACTTGAGTTAGAAAGAAGAGGTTTGCAGAAGTGATGTCCAAAAACTAGACATTCCTCCAACATTAAGAAATTAAATCTGTTAATCTCTAACCCTTCAGATTTCATTTGGAACAATAAGTTTTACAAATGTAGAATCTGGGGTAATTACTTTCAATTGGTTTTTTTTAGAGTTTATTTGATTTACAGTGTATAGTCTCCCCAATAGGCCATTTCTGAGTTCATGTCTGCCTCTTCTTCAAAGTGAGTCTAAGTGCGAAGTTTCTGTTATGAAAATTAGTTTTCATTCATATGTAAAGTAGAACTAATTACCATCACAAAAAACTTCGCACTTAGACTCGCTTTGAAGAAGAGGCAGACATGAACTCGGAAATGGCCTATTAGTAGAGCGCTCGTGTTCAGCTAGAACGATTTGAGACTTAAATAAAGTTGTTGTTGTTATTATTATTATTATTATTATTATTATTATTATTATTGTTAACAAGGCAATGGCTGGAATAATCCCTTTGAGGGTTATTAATTCTTGAGAAGTAAATTTTTAGAAAATTCTGTGTAATCCTTTTGGAATATTATTTATGCTGGTAAAGTTTATCTTTAAATGCTGTTGATGAGTTAAAGTGAATTTATTTGAAATGAATATTAAATGTGTCATAACTAGGTTACTTAATAGTTACTGAAGTAATGACATTTAATTCCTCTTGGGGTCATGGTTATAGTGCAAATAGCAAACTGCTGTTGACTTGGTTCAGAGGTTTGGAGGTTGTGTGTTTTCAGAAAAATCACAGCCGGTCGTAGCTAAATCAGGCACATTTGTGACACTGTTTATACTTCCAGTGAAAGTGATGAAAGCCTGATGCACTTGTAAAAATTATTGGAAATTGCCTTTCTTGTTGCCAACATAAAATGCTCAACGCTATCTGTGAAATTCCCATATAGAGGACATCTGCCATATCATAGGTTGACTTGAAACAATGTTACGTGCTTAGAATGAGGCAACACCTGTTTTTCAACAGTTGTTTGCAAACTTGCTCTTAAACTTTGAACCCAGAACACAATCTATCCTATTGGTGGGTATGCATATGGTTTGATTTGTTGAGATGTATATTGATTGTCTTAAAGGGGGGAAGAACATGATAGTTATTGAATAGTTAACTTTGGAAAAGAATGCATTATTGAGAGTGGTATTTTGTGGGGGCTGATGCATTCCCCCCCCCCCCCCTTAAGTTAGTCAAAGCATGGTTAGCACTAGCCCAGGTTTAACACCATAACCTATAGGTTTTAATACATCTTAATCAACGGTTAGCGCTAACCGTGCTTCAAGCAACTCGGCCCAGGCTGTTACTCTTAAGATGTTCAGCTGCTTGTGTTCTTCGTAGAGTAAAAGCCTTGTATAACACTATTCGGTTTAGAAAACAAACATTAGGTGTGTTAAAGAGCGTCGGTATTTAAAGTACTTTTATTTGAATTTATGTTATGTGGTGGGTCCAATGTGATATAATTACTTTCATAAGTGCACACACAGGCTGTATAAAATCTAACTAAAATAAGTACTGAGGGTCCCCTATACTTTTTTCGTGAAACGTGATTGGGACTATTTTTTTCCTCGTGAAACGTGATTTAGGTTTATTTGTCCATTCGTGATTCGTGATTGCCGATATTTGATTTTTCGTGAACGTGAACGAATGTTGGGAATTATCCGTGACACGTGAACAGTCTCGATATTTTTACGTGAATGCATTTTACAAAGTGGTATAGGGGACCCTCAGTACTGTATTTTTAATAATTTGCACCATTGAATTTGCTGGTCGGATTTGCTAAATTTTTCTAACGCTTCCACCAAGTGGGTTATATTTTGCTACAAGTCAATGAAAAACATTTTGGAATAAATGTATATTTGTAGGATGTTGTATCATGGTTAGTGGGCGATCATGTAAAGTTGGTTACGAGGACACCCTGCCACGTCTGACCATTATGATTATGGTCTTCCTGAAGAAAAATTTCCACAAAATCTTAATTTAAAAAACATCCAACAAATGTGATTCTCACCTTCAAAGATCGTGTGCGGAGCAGGTAAATCTTATTTCTGGTAGCGCAGCACGACCAGCTGAAGTTCATATGAAAAGCTACTTTGCATCGAAGAATCAAGACTGTTGCCTAATGGCCGAAATGAACTTGAACCAAGTTCAAAGCGCAGTTATTGTAGTGCCAGCCTTTCACGAACAAACAAAGGTCTGCATCGCGCATGCACATAAGTTGCCACTGAATAAACGACGTCCTTGCAATTGATTGATAATTTGCAACCGAATACATACAAACATTAACTTTAAACACGATGAATAGTTAAAGCGTCAACGGTTATGGGGTCGTGTATCTAAAATAAATTACAGATTCATACGGAGGCAGGGTGGCCGAGTGGTTTAGGGCGCTGGATTTCAATGCGGTGACCCGGGTTCAAATCCCGCTCTAGCTACATGTATTAGCTGGTGAACGCGAACGCTGGGTTCGTGCCTGGTTCAACTCTTCGGTCATCCTTGTAAATAGACAACTGGTCTGTTGGGATTCTTAAATCTGTTGTTTTCATTTGTATGGTTTCACTGTCCCTGAAAAGCCCCTCTAGGGGAGTGGTCAATTAAGTATTTAATTATTCAAAAAACAAGCTACGAAAAGCTAATCATTTTTAATAATTCCTAGATTAAAAAGCTAAAAGTGTCTTAAATCTGGAAGAGGGTACGTTTATTCTGAATACAAAGCGCGATCTTTGGGGAACGTTTTAGTGGGAAAACCGGTCACCAACCAGGCACTCCTTGGGACAATCTCCAAATATTTAAGGGGTAGTTTCTAAAGAAACTGTGGTGCTTCGTCGGTCGGGGAGGTGTGCACAACAATTTGGTTTTATCAACGGAGTTGATAATGTAAATTGACCACCGAACAGGGATTCTAAAAGCTGACGTTTCGAGTGTTAGCCCTTCGTCAGAGCGAATCGAAGAATTATGGGTTGTGTGCGGTTTATTTAGAGGAGATATTCCGGCAACCAAGTATGGTTATGTAGTCACGTCGCACTCGATATTCGTCGCGCGTACGCGACAGATCCCCTGCGAGGTACGTAATTTCGATGTGTTGGGGAGAAAAATGGCGACTTTTTCATTTTTTTCAACTCAAACTCAGATGACTCACATCAACTCAAATGAAGAATGATCGTCGCAGTTATGATCGCAAGTTTTACAATTGCGTAAAGAAGCCTGAAAAAAATTCAGGACTTCAACGGGGATTGAGCGTGACCTCACGATTCCGATGCGATGCTCTACCAACTGAGCTATGAAGCCCCTGACGTTGGGAGCTGGTCAATTTTGGGTTCACGTGTTCCCGTGAAAGAAATCATAGATGAACTGCGGATATGAAATCAAATGAATAATGATCGTCATTCTTCATTTGATTTTATATCCGCAGTTCACATATGGTTTCTTTCATATGCATTATTCACTTAAATATCAACTCAGTTGATAAAGCAAAATTATCGTGTAAAACTCCTCGAACTGAAAATTTCCAAACGGACCCGACTATTTTTTTCGCAAACATTGAAAGACGTACGGTAATAAACACATTCTTGGGATAAAAGATGGTCAAAAACATCACACAATATATTAGAGACCTTTGGAAATATTAACATTTAATCACACCAACACCATGCAAATACTTCAAAATAACTTAGAAAACTATGTATATTAAAAACCACAAATGAAAGTTTAAACTACATAGTAGTCGACGCTGTGTTGTAAAAAATCTCCTTGGCTTATGGCAATCATGGTGATAACATGAACATAAACAGAAAATAAATATATTTATTTAAACTACAATGCATGACCATTTGTTGTGAGAACGTCAACTTATTCTGGTCTAAAGCAGGCGCAATTCAATATGGCCGACTTTCCCGCCAAAAGCGTCGCGCCATCTTGGAATGCAATACTACCAAGAAACAGAAGACAAGTTGCTCTGAAAAATACTGTATGTAGAAAACCGTAAAGTCTCCCTAGCTGCAACTGGCATTTGCCAGCTGTTTGTAAGCAGCTATTTCTTCCTTAAATAATTTCTGTGGTTTTATCAATCCTCTGCTCAATTATTACTCTCTCCTGCGATACATCAACACAAAATATGCAGGTAAAACGTCGTTGAAAAACTGTTCTCGTTATGCACCAGACCAACTTTGTTTTACAAAAACATGACGTTCAATGGAAAGAAACGTCTGAGTTCTGCAAAACCCATGAATTCCTGGCAAATTCCTGGCGAAAGTTCCGTCACATTTTTCAGTACAAATTAAGCAGAAGAAATTTAGAAACAAACCTTAAGTTAGCTTTCTTTTCGAAATGACGAAATGAGTTATGCGAACTATAAGCAAGCGGATTCGTAATTTTTACCAGCCTAGACTGACACGTCCGATTCACTTTGACTATAACTATAACCAAGGTAAAACGCAAATTTCAGCGATTGGAACGTAGCCCACACTAAAACCCTGAAGTTTGTCGCTGTAGCGACCTAATAACGCTTCATCCACTACTAGAGCTGTTTCAGCATGGAAACTTTAAGCGTTTTTTGAAATTAATGTCCTGGTTTGTTCCTTACTTCGACTAAAGCTAACCGTATTTTACGCTTACAGACTAGTCATAAAAACCAATATAAACTTGACAGAAACGAAAACATTAATATTCTCAAGCAAACAAACCTTGCACATTACAAGGAACTGAGAACTAAACAAAACGGAACGGTGGTACTTCGGTCAGTGGATGGTTTAACGATCGTCTAACTGACCGAGTATCTTGGGCGGAAAGAATGCCGTAATATGGAATGTAAACATCAACAAAGAGGCTGTCTTTGGGCAAAAATTTGACGGTCCGGTCTGACGGGTCAAAGTCAAGTGACAGTAGTGCTGTCAAAGAGTACGTTATCACTCAAATAACCAAACATTCTGAAAATGCCCATAGACAGACCCGCTTAAAGAACATAATTCTAATAGAAGTAGCAAACAACAACATTTGAAATGTAAGGGCTCTCCATGTAGTAGTTCTTGTGGAGACTCAAGCGAATCATGTCACGGATCGGAAGAAGAAGCACCCTGGTTTTTCCGATAGCCATCCCCACCAGCGGCTTCGCTCTCACTCACCCCTCCCTTGCTGGCTGGAGTTGTCTCAGGGCGCTTTGTGGGCTTTTTTGTCCGCTTCCTCGAATTCCTATTTAGTCTTTTACCCGAAGGTTTTTTGTTCCTCTTTCGAGGAATTTCTGTCGGTAATTGATATCCTTCTGTGGTGTTTTCGTTCTCTCCCGATTCGGGTCTTGTAGTTTCCGATTTCGTTTCAATTTTTGTTCCGTTTCTTCGGAATTCGCCATCCATTCTATTCTTCGTGGCTGTGATAGTCGATGCCGATACGCTCTGCGATGGAGTAGTTGTTACAGGGTCAGAAGTGATGGTAAGATCTGTGTGTTTCTTGCCATAGTAATGATTACAGTCTGCTCCTTGGCACGATATCATTTCATTTAACTGCTGATGCAACTGCGCTAAGACAGCAGGGTCCACTTTATCAATGACATTGAACAGCTGCAAGATAAGATTCCCAGTAATCAAAAAACAAAGAAAAGAAGGACAAACTAAAAAAAAGAGAAAGAGAAAGGAAGAAAGAAAGAAAAACCATAAGGTTGAATAAGAAAAAGAATAAATATGGACGATGCTTTTTACAGTTCAGAGATCTCTGTGCACACTATGCGGACCTAAATGTGAAAACCTGGTCTTAAGACATAAATTAAATCTATACAAATAAAGAAGTGGGATGCTCCGGGGTTTTTCAACCAAACAAGTTGTGTTATGTGGACATGAAAACACTTCAACAGACCATCAATATATGGTAACTAACATTTTCGCGACGGTCTCGTGCCATAACGTCATTGACACTGCTTGGAAGACCAACTAGGAATTAGTAAAATGGCCAACTTTTAGAGAAAAACTTTCTACTGTTGATTTCGCCTGGCCTATCTACAGTGATAAGGGTGAACTGTCTCACTTCTGCTTTTTCCTTACAATTCTATTTGAAAGTATACATTTAATCTTAGGAGATACTGAAAGTCAATCATACTGTAGTACTATACCTGGTATGGATCTTGGTTAAGGTCAAAGAACTCCAAGAAGTTTGTGATAAACTCGCAGTAAAGGAAGTTATGAGTGGCGTTAATCGTTCGCAGGCACCAGTAGGAGTTGTTAGCCGCATTTGGGCAGAAACAAAAGTCTCCTCCTGAGGCAAAAGCAAGAAAATTCTTTACAAATGGTGGGGACACGTATTAGTAACGGAGGAGGGGAGCAGGGGTAAAGTAGAAAGGGAGAGGGAAAAGAAGGAACATTTCTGGAAGAAAACGCATGAATCTCAACCCTGTTTTGGAATAACTAATGTGAGGACACACAGATGAATAGATGGAAGGAAAAGGTAGGAGCAGCAATGAATGAATGAATGAATTTGATGGATGTATGGAAATGAATGACGAACGAACGAGCGAGTGAACGAATAGATGAATGAATATGAATGGATGAGAGAGTAAGTGGATGGACAAGCCAGGCATAGTGATTTATATTAACAGGAATTTTATAGGGATTAATCATTTACCTGTCCAAAGAGGAGGCAATTTCCAGTGATCGTTAGTCTGGTAAAAGCAGTTCACTCCAGGGCTACTACATTTGCTGCGTCTTATGCTTGTTTTAACCTTCTTTCTCTTCGGCTCTACTTTCCGTGACACTGCCTTTGGCTGCTTGTTTCGCCGTTTTATAGGCGATATCTGCGATTCTAATTCGAAGAAGTTTAAACATAATAAATGAAACGCCAAGTGACGCACGCACACGCAATGAGAGCTGTCACATAACCAGCTTGTGGGAACACAAGCTGCGTAAAATGCGCGCAAAGCACTCGCAGAACACAATGCTTCTTGGTGGGACGAAGAAAAGGTCTGATTCGTGTCATTATGAGAGGATAGTCTCATGAAAGTTGGATGTATACGACGGTGATCTCTAACACATTTCTAAGGTGTTTTTGCGACGCTTACGTGTATGTGATAAATGTAGATCATGATAAGAGTCGCGGTTTCAACAAAGTGAATGTTAAAATTTTATGTCATAACTCACCTTCGTCGTTGTCATCACCAAAATCTCCATCATTCCCGCCTCCATTTAGACTACTTGCCGCGGTAGAACTGTCTTCTCTAGTGTTGTTGCCATGGCCACAGGGACAGGGATATTCGATAAGCCTATCACGGGCGCTTATAAGCAGCAATTTCTTCCTCCGGTTTCTCAAAGCTCCCAGTTTTATCCTGGTTTCCAAGATTTTTTCATTGAGCTTTCCCAGTTTTTCCTCGACGACTTCTTTCACACCAGGGAAATCGTAGCGATCAGTTTGCCCTTCAGTTATGTTCAGTCTAGTTTTTGTGACTGTAGAACGAATCGTAATGCAAGTAAATTATTGATGAACAAAACCCCTAGTCAGGCCCGCGGTACTAACCTTAGACGCAAGAAAACACGTGATTATAATCCCGAAGCAAATCAAAGTGATAATACCTCTCCATCTTTTGACTACGAGCGAATAAACTTCAATAACCCGCACTTTAAGCGAGAATCTTTGTCATCAACGTTCTCTTATCCACATTGTAATACATGAATTTAATATTTTAAAATTCATTTATTATTGTATCGTTGTCACTGTCATTAGAATCACCATTGTCATCACTAATGTCACTATATCGTGATCTAAGTCTGTATAGATTGCAAAATGAGTCAAAGGTGCTCCGAAGTATGGTCATAAGTTGCCAAAAATCGGAAAGATGCTACCAGAATTTAAAACGTTGCTTGCTAATGTAAACGATTTTATTTTGCATAAAATTTAAAAACAACGCACAGCATCTTTCCAAAGCTGCCATAATGTATGGCGGATGATGGCAGATCCAGTTATAAATGAGCAAGCGATGGAAATACGGTGCATTGTTTGTGGGCGGTTTTAAATCAATAGCTGTTGACCTGTTTGTGGGCGCACATCAATTCATACTGAGAATACACATCTTCAACATTTTCATTGTACCTGAGACGGCTCATTTGTTGTATTTGCCGCCAAGAGTTGCTGGGGAAGGCAAAAGTTTCCCTAAGTTTTGCACCACAGAAAGTTGCTCAAAACTCTAAAAGTTTCCATTAAGTTGCCAAACACAATCTATGAAAGTCTATCGTCAGCAGTATCATTATCATTATCCATTCACAGCAGTTCATTCAAAACTGACCAAAAGAGGGCTTTTCAATCAGCAGAAGGAAGGAATCAATACTCTTCTATTTGGCGTCAAACCAGAAGCGGTGACGTTTAGGACGAGCAGTTAATATAAAATAGCGAGCTTAAGCAAAGGCGGTTTTGAGCGACGGACGGCAACCGCAAGCGGGTGTTTCTCATTTATGGGCAGTAGTTAAAAGAAGATCGTCTCTATAAGAGTAAAGATACTTAGTAATTCACAAAACGCCTCACTTCCGGTTGCAGTCTGTCGCTAAAAACGCCGGTGCATAAGATCCCTAATAATCTCGATCGATTGCCTCTTTTGCTTTAGATAGATAATGAAGTGAAAAGTCAAATGGCAAGCTCATATCTAAAAGCTACAGGTACGACAGATGTGAACACCAATAGCCAAGCCACCTTTGATACCAGACCTAAAACTAGCCTGCAGTATAACACTTGCCTGTTCCAGGAGGTCCTAGCAGCATTTTGGATTTGAGTCGTCGATTCTGCTTTCTCTGTGCCCTGGCCAACTCTTTGTGATACCTTCTCGCATTAAATTCGTTCCTATTTCGTCTTGCCCTGTTGCTCTGGAAAAAGCGAGATCTTCTTCTTCGGCGACGCAGTTCTTTTGCCGAGGAGAAGTCCAGATCATCTTCAAGCCACTGATCTGAAAGAAAAACAAACGAAAACGAAAAAAGCTAGTAATTAGGACTTAGTTTTCTCTATTCATGATCAACTTTCATAAGGTGTGGTTAAAACCAAACAGATTTCGATGATTTCGGTTTTTTCTGTAAAAAGTATGGTGGTTAAAACCAAACAGATTTGGGTGATTTTGGTGGTTTCTCAAAAAAGTATGGTGGTTAAAACCATAGTTAGTAGAGGGAGACTGGTTTGGAAACCCGGCAAGGTTATTGTTTACTTTTTTCGAGATCACGTGACTATGACCGTACACGGCCAGTTTTCAAATTGGCGACATGAATGTTATGATAGCGATGTTGTGAATGTTATGATTGCGGTATTTCGTGTCGTTTAGATTTATAATTAATCTCGAAAGCTCAGATATTATTCACACAAATGCCTGGCGACAACTGTGCTGTTTTCGGCTGTGGAACATCTCGTAGAATTAAAGGAATCGGCATATGGAAACTACCAGCTCCGAGGAACGCCAAGTACAAGAAATGGAGAGACGACTACTAATTAAAACCAAACAGATTTCGGTGAGTTCAGTGGTTACTTAAAAAATATGGTAATTAAAACAAAACAGATTTCGATGATTTCGGTGGTTATGTCAAAAAGTATGGTGGTTGAAACCAAACAGATTTGGGTGATTTCGGTGGTTACTCAAAAAAGTATGGTGCTTAAAACCAAACACTGGATTTGGGTGGTTTCGGTGGTTACTAAAAAAAGTATGGTGGTTAAAACCAAACAGATTTGGGTGATTTTGCTAGTTACTCAAAAACGTATGATATATATTGCAGCCTTAGGATACTACGACATTTCGTTACGAATGAAATTTGCTTGTGCTAAATGAGAAACATGTTAGCGCTGCTGAGATGTGGGCGTGGTTTGTTGGTTCTAGCTACATCAGAGGCCAATGTGTTGGCCTGCAACCGAGTCAAGTTTCGTTGGCTCATCTATACTCGGACTGAGTTGCGTACGCCACGAAACTTTAATATTTTTGGAGAAAATTATCTGGCAATGCTTCTATATGGTATGTCAGTTAAGCTTTTTTTTTATGAGAGTTGGTGTTACCTTGACAACTGATTTTCCGTTATCCTTAAATTTGATGTGGTAACGTTTTTGTTCTGATATTGGCTGTTATAGCACATTTTGGTAAGCTGCGATGTTACTATAAGGTTACGGTAGAATCTTGATGAAAGAGACCCAGCTTTTGATTGCAGACGTTAAAGAACACAAACAACTCATAACAAATTATAAAAGGCTTTAACGCATATACCGAATAATTACTTGACTTCTGTATGTATTATCACTCTCACCGTCGTCGGGTAATATATCATCCTGATTTTCATGACCCGGCCTCGGTTTCATGCAAACACACATCTTCACAGGGGTGGTGGGAGCTGTGGATGGGGTGGTGCGTGTAGTGTATGGGACCGTTGTTACTTGGATCGCGCCGTTCTTCCTACATTTCCTCAGTCTGGGCCTCCCATCCACTGTAATACACTCCCAAAGCTGCTTAGGTTGGCATGGTGACTGCTGCTTCATTGTGGAGCATATTTTCTCCAGCTGGGTCATTTTTCGCTCCTTTTTTGTCAGTGTCCTGTTGCGTGACATTCTTTCCAAGGTTTGCGTCAGAATCGTACGGTCCTTGCCACTAGTACTGTCTGTCTTATTACGTGCATTTGCACCCAACAATTTGGTTGTCCTTCTCCAGCTAAAATGACATATTTCCAACATATTCTAGTGTGCAAATAAACGCATCAGTGCCCTACTTTAATTATACCGGAGAGCGAAGTCCGTAATGCCTTCTGTAACTCAGAGTTAATTTTACAACTAGAATTCACAGATACTTGCAAAACGTCGAAAGAACAAAGAAGTACGCTGAGCTAACATTTCGTGACTCTTACATGTTGTGTTGCGCTATAAGGACGTTTCATGATTCATATATGATATTAGCTTATGTGTGATGGACCTTGTGCTCCGAGTCAGCCATGTTTTTTCTCCTATTAACCTTTCAGATCTAGAACTGGAAATTGTTTTAGGTTTCTAAAATAAATTTCTGAAAAACTACAACAGTGACGAGACTGATGATCTCACCATGGCCAAATGGAAACTATTTGTTTCGGACATTTTTTCAAAAACAGCAATCCCGCACAAAATTAGAAATGTTGATAAAAGTCCTCCTTGCAAATAAAAAGATATATAAAAGTTGACACTGGCTAAAATATTGTGTTGGACGTTTCGGCAGCTGCTGTTGCCTTCTTCAGCAAAAGATAAAAAATGCAAATGTCCAACGGCGTCCTGATGGTATATGATGTATGTTAATATTAAATCACCGCACCTCGAAAGAATATTTTAACATGCCTGGCTACACACCAAACATTTTAAGGTCCTTCTTGGTTTGTGCAGAAATTCAGGACATTTGTTGTTACGCCATTTCAGATTTTGTTTTCACACATTTCTTACCGCACATAGACCTCGATGTTGTCTCAATGAGGTCATTTATGCGTCTATAGTCGCTAATCGCGTACTTCTCCGACCAATTAAGTGTTCACAGGATGTATAGTCATGTATAGTAAAGAATACCTGCGTGTAATAAAAACTTATAAAAATTGGGTATAATTGCACGACCATTATATTTTTGTCAATTTAACCTTACCCTCGAGATCTTTCAATTAGAAACGTGTCCCTCCATTGCACATTCACCCTCCTGTAAAACAACAGCCAAGCAAAACATAATATCAAAACTTAATTTGGCAATTGAAAATCAAGTATTAAATAAATGAACTTAGATGTTTTCATTACTTGGAGTTTAAGTGTAATTTGTTTAGCTTTTTTAAGAGCGAAATCGCTTTTAATCGTGTAGTTCCGCCTTGACTGCAACAATGCTTTGCAAGATTAATACCATAATCAAAAATGTTTTCTATCCTGTGGACATAATCCCAGTGTGGAACCATTCAAATAAAAGGTAACGTATAACCGTTTCCTATACCTTTTGAATTGCCTTCCGTCTTTTGTCTTTCTGAACAGCTTCATGATCGAGGATCCGTCCATATCCTTAGGGATGTTGACGCCAGCAATGTCCAAAAATGTTGGCGCTAAATCAATGTTTAAAACCATGTCTTTCATTCTTGAAACAAGAAAAAAAAACAAAGATTGATAGGACTTTTGCGGGCCTCCCAAGCATATAAACTCTGTCCGGTCTCTAAATGTAATAAAAGATTATGCCAGGTGACGCACGAACGCCCTCTCTCAAACGTGCGCCCGGTTTTTCTTCAGGGCCTGTTATTCAGGTTACTGAAGAGTTACCCTTTTAATAATACACTTGAAAAAATTACTCGATTGTGATTGGCTGAGAGCAGTGCAGTTCAAGTGTAACACCAGTGCAAAAAAAGTGTAACACCAGTGCAAAAGTGTAACACGAGTGCAAATTACAACGAAGATTTCCGAAGTTAAAACGAAGACTCGAAGACTTCCGAAGACCAACCGATGTATTTCGAAGACCGCCGAATATCGTGCGAAACCTTCCGAAGATTTCCGAAGACCACACGAAGATTTCCGAAGATCGCCGAACACTTCCGAAGATCACCCGAATGCTTCCGACGATGTCCGGCGATCACCCGAACACTTCCGAAGATTACCCGAACACTACCGACGATTCCCGAAGATTTCCGAAGATTACCGAACACTTCCGGTGATCTCCGGATATTTTCGAAGCTTCTCCAAGTTTTGGAAGATCGAGGGCAATGCCTTCTGCGTACCTCAGTAGTCAATGTATGGGCTTGAAGCTTTATAAGTAGTCTATTTTTTCAAGTGTATTATTAATAAGTAATCACATGATTTTTCTCGTGCAATTTGGAATAAATAAGCACTCGTAAATTTTTTCAAAGACCACAAATTGCACGAGCCCGTAGGGCTCGTGCAATTTTGTTGGTCTTTGAAAAAATTTACGAGTGCTTATTTATTCCAAATTGCACGAGAAAAATCATGTGATTACCTATACTAATCCAGTGACCAGCATGTAATTTCTCCTTGCATTGTTACAACTAAATTAAGCAACATAGTATTTGAGAACATACAAAATGGTCACCATAGATCGAATATGTGCTATAGACCTCTTTCATAATGGCGGCCAAGTAAAATATTCTTTTGTTTTAATGCTGATAAGCCTTTCTAACCTCGCTGCTATGTGCAAAATACAAAAGAATGTTTGCGCTAAAATGAGGCCAGTAAGTCTAATTAACATAGATACAAAAGAACAATATTATCGGCGGCCATTATGAAAGTGGTCTATTAGACACATCTGGCGTTTGGTGAAGAGAATATTCATATTGATCTTTAAGTGTTAACTGAACGTAAACTTTTAATCGATTGTCAACTGAGGATGCAATAATACCTGATGTTTTTGGGAATGCTCGGCCCTCTGACGTAGAAAGGCACTCGGATGTCACTTTCAAACGGCATGGATTTGCCTTTCACTAGAGCGAACTGGCCAAGGTGGTAACCGTGATCTGAAGTGAAGAAAATGTAAGTTTCGTTTTCTATGCCTAACGACTGCACTGTGCTGAAAATGCGCGCTACCGAGTCGTCAACAGAAAGGAGGGTTTGAAGACGTCGGCGGTGCAAGAGATCCACGAAGGCTATTTGCTGTGCGTCCATTGGTTGTTTTTCTCTCAATATCCACTGCTTGTCTTTCGAAACAATATTCCAGTTGGGAAACCTGAGGAGTGAAGAAGGAAACAAACTGTAGTAAGGAATGACAAAGGAAAATATGTGCAGTGGATTAGATTGGAAGATCAAGGGAGGCAAAGGAGGCTTTCTATGTAAACATCGTCCTGCAAAGATCAATTAAAGCATTTGTATTTCAGAGAAATTTACAGCGCGATCTTTATGCAAAACTATAAAGAATAGCAGTAGCGGTAGTGGTAATGGTTTTCTGAGAGCGAGAAATAGTGTTGGTGCTGGCAGTGATGGAGAGAAGGGTTGAAGTAGTGTTAGTGTTAGTGATGAGTGGTAATGGCTCTGGCAGTGGAGGTGGTAGTAGTAGTAGTAGTAGTAGTAGTAGTAGTAGTAGTAGTAGTAGTAGTAGTAGTAGTAGTAGTAGTAGTAGTAGTAGTAGTAGTAGTAGTAGTGGTAGTAGTAGTAGTGGTAGTAGTAGTGTTGGTGGTAGTGGCAGAGGCAGTGATAGTGATAGTGATAGTGAGAGTAATAGTGATAGTGATAGTAATAGGGCAGTGGCAATGATAGTGGTAGTGGTAGTCATAGTGACAGTGATAGTGACAGTGATAGTGATAGTGATAGTGATAGTTGTAGTGGCAGTAGAGTAGTAGCAGTAGTAGTGGAAGTAGTAGTAGTAGTAGAATCAGGAACAATAGTTCAGGAGTAGTAATGACAGGGTTACCTTGGTACCTTGGCGTCTGGAAAAGCCTTACTATACTGTGGAGCTGGTGTCTCTGGGCCGTGAGGGGCAGAATGACTCAAAACAGCGAGAAAGGGAGTATCTGGTCTGGTCGCTGTAGCTCGCTGTATGAACGAAATACTTCGGTTGGTGATGAGGTCTGTGAAGTAATCGTGTTCATAACTCGTCCTATGGCGCTCTTTGTAAGTGTTGTGCCTCAGTGTGTAATTGTAAAATTTGGAGTTGTGCAGAAGTCCTTCCCATCTTTTCCAGCCAACTGGGACCCAGCTCCCGTCGTATTCGTTGAGATATTTACCAAAGTAGCCTGGGAACGAGGAAGAACAACAGTTTTGTGAAAAGCTTTGTAATAAATAGCTTTTACGTGAAGAATGAAATAAGAAAGAAAGAGTTAACCCTTCACAGCCCAATATTCCACTTGTCTTCTCACTTGTTTTTTGTGGTACAGTTAGGAGAATTTGTTCAAACATCAAGGCAATTGATCTTTGGAGATCATTACCTTTATTCGAATGACCTGCGTTGTTCACCAGTTGTTATAAAAATCATTAATAATTAATGAAGAAAATGCTGGTGCTTTAACATGATGCCAAAAGTGTTGCCGTCTCTCAGTCAGGGATTGGGAGTTTTCAGCATTCTAGCTTCTGATAAGTTTCTTCAACATCGCCACCACGTCATTGTCATTTGGATCTCTAGAGATTTGGTACACAGTTCCTATTCCGCACGGGTTGTGGAACACGGGGTGAGATGCTTTTATTGCCGGTACCCAGTCCCGCTCTATACAAATATGCCCGGATATATTTTGCGTAAGACTGGGCACTAGTTTATAGCAATTTTCCGGTCCAAGTGGGAGACAATTTTCGGTACAAGCTTTTTCAATACGAATATCTGAAGCAAAGTCACCTGGCAACAGTTAAAATAACAGCGACATCAAGAATTCAGTGTTATAATATGAAATGCTAATTGGCCTCTATATCTTTTAATCCGAGCAGATTATTTCAAACAATAAGTGATTTACGGCTTAAAAGGTAATCAAGCAATGCCAGGATTATAAACTCTAAGACAGCAGGAAGTGAAGAGTCATGAAACCTTCATTGCGCAAATACAATAACTTGACAACTGGCCGAGTAATTTGTTTCTTTAATGTCAACAACGCTTTGAAAAACAAAACAACTTCGTCAGACAGAAATTGTTTTAGAAGTCGATGATTTATTTTGAGAAGGAAGAAAAAAGTTAAGACGTCGTAATTTAAAGCTAAAACAACATCTTTGTTGAATTAAGCCAACGAAAAATCGACCTTAAGACGACTTAATAACTGCATTTGACGTAATCAGGTGTCACATGTTTGAGAAAGTATTTTTCTAATTTGCAAGTACATTTACCTCGATAAATCTTGAAAATGTCTTAGTAATAAAATAAAAGACCAGCTTCTTTCTCTTTGAATTGACGATACATTTCATATAAGATTCTTTCGGCGTTTATCTTAAGTGTGTAAAAATTCGCAAATATACCCTGTACAAACAAAAATGCATGCAATTTAAATTACAATTATTGTCAGTCTTAATTACAAACTGGAGGTACCTATTTTGCAACTACGTCAATGAAACTTTGATGATTACAAAGCTGAAACAGAGGATTGTGAAACAAATGCAAATTTTGAAACAAGAAATTATAGGTTTCTGAAAATGAAAGGGTTATATGGCACGGTGACCTTAAACCATTTGCACACTGTCAGAAAAACCTTTGTTCGGCGTAAAAAAAGGTGTAAAATTCCTTTGTTGCCTGAGCTGTCTGGCAGTAATGATCTCTCATGCTAATCCTCTCTAAAAGACTCTCTCTCAGCTACCAACAATTCCATCTTTGCCAATTGAAATGTCGTCAACGAAAGCTCAACACTCGGGATAAGCTTACATAGTTAAAACGCTTATTTAGTGAAATACACCCCGACATGAATGCATTCCAAGTTGTGATAATTGTGCTAAGTCCTTCAATGATCAATTCTTTGTATGTTTGGTCCGGTAAAGTGGTAAGTCTTCTGATATGTTGTGAAAATTGTAAACCACTCCCGCTTAGGCCTCTGTTTCGGATTACACAAACGGTTACTGATGTTTAATAGTTCGTAGTAAATTTCTTAGACAAATCTGTCCAAGGGGAAAAGGCGCAACGTGATTAACCGTATGTGAAGCACCAACCCTAAGGCCAGATCAGAGCACCTACACGCACTCTTTGCGATTCAGTGTGTGGGTTCTTTGACGTCCCACGAAGTTATCATGAACAAGGGTTTTGAGACGGGACCTACAGTTTGTCGTCCTTATCCGAGAGGACTATTTTCAGATGTCATTACAAAGGCAGCACTTTCTCCTCAGCTATTTTAAGACCCTAAGTGTTGGTCTGACCGGGGTTTGAACCCGCGCCCTCCAACACGAGAGTCCGGTACTCTAGCAACTGGTTGAAAGATGTAATCAGTGTCCTAGTTTTCGCAAGCGTTCTCTTGCATTGCCAATCGTCAAGATACAAAGATACGATTTTATGTGCACTTCACTTACATGTGTATTCAAAGCACAGACTGAAGTGATTAATTCCATGGTGATTAACGAACTCAGTAAACGATGTCTCAAAATTACACGTCACATTATGCACAACAATGAAAAATTCACGCCATTTAAAAGCCCGGAAATATTGAAGATGCCACACCATTAGTCTGTTTTACTAAAATGACATTCATTAAAGCAAAGGATCTAATTCTTAGTCGATTAGTAAAGACGCCGTTACGATTTTCGTTTAATAATCCGCACTATTTGACTTCGAGGAGCCCCACAATTGTTACTTGTTACATATGCACACGAAATTTGAAAACCGTGGGTACTCCCTTTTTCCATAAGATTGCCTTAGTTTTGAATAGAAGCAAATTCAGTGTATATGAGAGATTTAAAGCTACTGACAAAAATGCTCCGAGTCTATATGTTGTGGTCTTTCAACAAAGTACTCTATGCCCAAACGTAACTTGGAAATTTGTCGGTGATAAACAACATAGGGAGGGTGGGACAAGCTGCTTTCGGTTGACGATTTGTTACATCTGAAGATCACAAGGCATAATACATAAATGGCAGGACTATTTTGCTTGAACTAGAGACATCTGTAACAATTTCTTTACGCTGTTTATTACCCTTTTTTGTTACAACGTCTAATTTTTGAGCTGAGGGTCGACGTTCTCATTTTTTTCGCGATTTGAGCCTGAAAACGTTGTAAGCTGTTCTTAAGTTACATGGTCTACGCATGATGTTTCGCCAACCAACTGTTGGTAAATTTAGCTTTACAAAAAGCATTGAAGACAGAGGTTCACAAAGCAACATAAAGTCACCAGATTTTGGAATGAAAACGCAGAAAAAGTTCATGTGTTCATAGAGTACTGCTCAACAATAAATGAGCAAAATAAAGACGTTCTTAACTGACTCTCAGGCTGGGTATGTTCTAAGCACGTTCTTAAAATTTTGGTAAATCTCAACCTCAACGTTCTTATAAAAAAAGGTTCTTATATAAAAAAGAGTCTATTAACGACGGACTAAAAGGTTCCTAGCTAAATTTCGGCCTGTGAGTTGTGTTTTAATTCTCTTTACTGTGCCACGTTTCAATCTCCTTTTTTAGCCTTATAAACGTACTATAAGAAAAAAAAATATGGTTCACCAGAAGAAAATTAGCCGTTATGTTAGATCTTACATGTCACGTTTACAAACATCTTTTAAAGTGTAGTTTACAACAAAATTATAAAAGTTTATCCTGCCAATGTAATGATTGAAGTCTTGTTCTCGATAAAATAGATCAAACTAATGGGCATTAATTGAATTTCTGACTTTCTTTCAAATCCAATAAGGAAGACGATAAAATGTCCCATGGAAAGCCATTTGCGCCAAGGTTAAAATTGTATGGTCTGACATTTCGGCAGCCGTCGACAAAACGCCTAATTCAATTCTCTGGTACGCGACTCATTTATTATCCGCATTGACGCCTAAAACACAAGAAAGATGTTGTAAAATTGTTTGATATTTTTCAAAACGTAACTGAAATCTTGTACCGAAAAGAAAAGAATCTTGTTCGTTACAGTTCGAGTTTCTGGTTCTTTGTGGAACAAACGAAGGATTAGACACAAATCAATATGTTAAGCACAACTGAATGCGTTATGTAGACACGCGAGGCATGTCCAATTCTACAGGAAATTAAAACTGTTTCCAAGGGGAATCATAGTTTCTTTTTAAAAAGATTTCTCAGAGATGTTGAAAAATTGCGCAAACATTTAGTTTCAATTAGCTTTGTAATAAGTACGGCATTTCCTCCTGACAGGAGAGGAGAAAATGTGAATATTTCTGGTGTATGAAATCAGAACCAAACGCTAATATCAGCGACAGTTCTCTTTTCCACTACAAACTGGAACAATAAGCCGTTGATTTAATCAAAAGAAACTGTTTCTAAACGATTTTCCGTGAAGATATTTACAATGGACGTTTCGTAATTAGATTAAAAGAGGCAAACCCTCAAATCTACCACGATGTCTTTGACAAATGAAATTGTCACGTCCCATTAGTGTGTAAACTAGAGTATTCCGAGAGTATTTTTCTTTGTTGTATTGAAAGAGGAAAAATCCCAGAAGATGATCATAAACATTTATAAATTATGGTAAATCATGACGCGACCTGTCTTCCTTTCAATCGCAAAAAGACTGATAAAAGTTCCCCAAAGGAAAGCATCAAACAGTTCTTGAAACAGATGCATTAAATGCCAAACAATGTGCGCATCTGTCCCTCGCCTTGACATTCCAATTCAGAAATAATATTATCAACGTAATACATATTCATTTTGCATCAAGACTGAAAAAGGAATCTGTACTAAATTATTACAAACGAAACAGAAAGAACGCCGGTCAGCCACGTAATTCAAAATGGCTGGTTCATCAGCCAAGTTACAAAACTGGTGGCATCTCTGTATATGTCTCAGACTGCGATAATCTTCCAGCGGGAATTTGGTCAGTTAAGAACATCAAATTTCCACGGGGCAACTATCAGATCCCAAGACAGAAACACGCTGGTCGTTTTATGTTCACTTTTACGGCGCTCAAAAGTCACTAAAACTGACTTTGTAGCTCCCAAATTGGAACGTTAATTCGAATGGAAGGTTAAAAAATAATAAAGACATACACGGCGAAGATGAAAATACAACGTAAGCAATCTGTTATACTGAAGAAACTTAGAGAAACTTAGAGTTTTTGTTTTCCGCGGATAAAAGCCCCGTTCGCGTGATGAATACTCTCGCCTGTGTCTCGCCGGAACACTACCCCGTCACGTGATAAACTCAAACTTTCGAAAATAACCAATTAGATTGCGCATTTGCATTATTCAGGCTTCACACAAACGCCCTTTGTTCAGTCTGAGCAACTTGCTCCCCTTTTGTGACCGTGACCTATCGCAGATTTCCGATTGCAATCATTTTTGTCTACTTATCGGCTTGCAGTTACAATGAGCTGAAGTCAACGAGGTAAAAACAGGTCAAATTCCATCACAAGTTAACATGGTGAATTGCATTTAATCCGAAAAACTTCCATATAATTTGATATTTTACCTCGTGAAATGTGATTACGAAATATTATTTTCTGTAATATTCTTATTACAGAATAACGCGGTTTCCGTCGTTTCCAGAAATCGTACAATTATTTCCCGCTGGAAGGAGTGGAAGGGGAGTAGGAGGGAGTGGCGAAGAGCTCTTGCGTCGCCGTGTCCTCTTCTCCATCTTCTATCCCTAAGTGCATGCGTCCCGGTGAAAACTACGCGCGCTTCAACTATAAAGATTCTTCTCAACTTTGAATCGAAATGTTTTGGGTCTTTTTTTGATAATCTATTTTATTTTATCTTGAGTCGGTGGGGGGCTAAAGACACTCTGGGAATCACTATCAAAATATTTTGTAAAGTTCTTGCTTACTAGATCTCACAAGTCGATTTGAATTTGCTTTGAAAGACGATTTTTTTGGCAATGGTTTTAGTATCAGAAGAGAACGAGTTAGAAAAGGAAAACAATGGTCAAGATATCCTACGCATTCTTGTTTCCGCCATCAGTTCCAACAGTGATCAGCTCCTATAGTCTCCTTACAGTATCGCTACTTGTTCAGACAAAATAGTCATGAGAATTAAATAAATCATCTGACGACAGTAACTCATCTTCAAGCCAATTCATCCAAGCGCTATCATAAGAAACATTCGGAGTATAGTGGGAAAACGCATATTGATCTTAGTACTTGAAGGGTGTAAAGACGATAGTTTTAAGACATCTTCAAGTCTCCAACAGTGATTACATCACAACGAATTGTGCTTTTACTCACGTGTTCGTGCATGTGATGTCTTCAATATTGCAAATTCAAGAGCAACGAGTCTTTTTCACTCGATTACGTTTAAGTATGGTTTGCTTTAAAACGAAACGAGTTACTTTATGTTCGAACTAAGTAACTTGATTTAAATAGATAGATTCTAAAATTAATTAAATAGAAGTTCATCAAGAGTCTGAGATTAATATATCTTTCCAACCACTTAACTAAAACTTATGTGCGGCGATCAACGCAAAAGATGTTTCAATAACTCATGAAAGATGTGATCTAGGAGTCAGATTAGTTTTGCTGAAAAAATTTAAGGAGCTAAAGGAAAATGAATCGCTATGGCAGGTTACTTTCCTTGTTTTTTTAAACGCGAGGTCGGGCTATGAGGAAATGTAACAAACTTTCGCGCCGGTTTTTATCTGAACTTCTATCTTTAATATGAAACATGTAAGTAGGATTTCACAGATTTTGAACTGCGTATCGCAGAAACCTGTTTATATGTACTATGAACAATTCAAAGTGAAACGAAGAATTTTTCTGTCGGTATTAAAAATTCACTGGACTGCAGTTTCACGCTGGGGGAGAAATTTGCAGCCCATTTTTCACAGCACGACTTTATAAACAGTTTTCTTCCACAGATGTTAGATAACCTTTCAGCCTTCTTCGACATTCCTGGAATAATTTGTCTGAAATGAAAAACAAACTGAACCCCAAAATACCGTAAAAATAACTCGAACACGCAATATACGTCAACTTCACCTACACCCCTGAAATCACCAAAGTATATTTTTTAAGTGAGGTAAAACAAATAACGTTAGAGCATTTAGAATTTTTTTATAAACCCTTATTAAAATGGCCAAAATTAAGAGGATTTCAACAAAACTAAGCAATAAGAAAAATGACTGTATTCCCACCAGAAAGAATAAAATTTATTTCATATAGGAAATGAACGATGATTTCAATTTTTCTTATGTTCTAGCTGCCTCATGTGGTATCGGCAAAACATTGTATCATTTCCAACAGTCTGCGATTTTGTTTCAGTTTTCTCTCGCCTTACCCAGGTATTTTTATAGCCACTGGAGTAAAGGCAGTTCATTAATTCACTTACTCTGACCAAGCGTCGCAGTATTCTTCAATGCCCAAGCGTACACAAAAACCAAAACTCTTAGCATGTGGAACTGGCAATAAAAAGCTCTAGGTGTAACGTTCTATTAAAAGATACTGAGCATTATTCAATACGGAGTATTTCCTGTCGTTCTAACTTTTGGGGAATGTGAGCGATCAAATAAAAATTCATCACTAGCACAACGTTTTTTCAGTTTCTTCTTTGAAACTGTCCGCGTGCTGTTTATTATGCTGTACAGTGTTGTTACCGCTATGGAGAATAGAAACGACATCCTAAATTAGTCGGTTGCGCGCCATTCAAATGAAAGTTTCTGAGCAGTACTGTCCTGTGGTGCTGTTTATTATGCAGTACAAACTGGTTCTTACTTTTGAGTCTGTGGATAAAATCCTTAACTGTGACCACAAACGGCAGTACTTTCCTGTGGCACTGTTCGTTGCATGCACAAGGTGGTTCTCAGGTTGGGGATAAAATCCTAAAGTGTGACCACCGAAATTGATGCTATTGAGCAGTACGTTCATGCGGTAATGTTTAATAAAGTGGATTAAGCGAAAACCGACTTGCTTTACAGCTGCTATTTCAATGGCCATCACAACTTAGTAAAGTGCTAGCTCCCACTTTGGAACACTTTGCATTCTTTACCACTTACAATATTCTCTAATATTTGAACAGTAAAGTAATGTGGACCTCAATGCTACGCTGAGCATTAAATTTGGACTCCGAGAATGAAATCCTAAGGCGCGACCAGTCAAAGCAAAGCTATCGAGGAGTATTTTACTGTGCTTCAGTTCATTAGTTTTAGAAAGTTAACGAATGTCTCAGGCGCCTTTAGTGGCCATGACCACCAACACAAAGGGAAAGAAGGGACCGAAAGAAGTACTATTACCACAAAGATCATTAAGAGTGCAAATAGAAGCAAACAATGAATCCAACAAAACAAAATATTGAAAGACACATAGTAAGATGATCACTTCCAGTTATCTCGGAATGAATGAGGCTGAAACTATTTATATTCATGAGTCGCCCTTTCGGACTTTAACGCCAGAAACAGATACTTGTCATCAAATTTAAACCTCCTGACAGAAGATAGACCGTTTAACTTGACAACAAAAAGATTCAGACAGGATTTTTTTTGCCGTGAACCTGTGTCGCAATGGGTCAAACGTTCTTCCTTGGGTGTTGTTAGAAAACCGACAGGCTTGGCTGACACAATACATGTTTTCCAGTTACTGCCTCGCCAACTTGGTGATTTATACAATATACAATAACCACGGGAAACAATAGAATAGGGACTGGAAAAACAATGAGTATTAAAAAAAAGGCTCTGTGACAGCAGCTTTGTCAAGCCCAGACATGTGGAAAGCACGTTTCATGATTTTCACACTACACAACATTTTAACACTCATGTGAGCGGAAGCTTTTGCTGCATTCACGAATGAGTCTTCCTCGAATTTTATTTTCCCGCATACAAGATCATGTGGAAAGCACGTTTCATTATTTTCACACTACACAGCATTTTAACACTCATGTGAGCGGAAGTTATAGCGTCGTTCACGAATGAGTCTTCCTCGAATTTTATTTCCCCGCATACAAGATCATTAGAGTAACCAATTACAGTATTAACATTGCAGTATGATTTGACCCAATTAAGTGTCGAAATTTGCAGTCAAGATGAGTTAGCATTCACTTACCTGTCACATAACCAGCCAATTCCAAGTATCTCGCGTATGTTCGCTTTTCGTGCGTCCTTCTCCAAGAGGGTGACGAACAATTCCAGTTGTTCGTGAACGTGTGGTGATTGTGAGCATATTTGCCGGTTAAAATGCTCGTACGAGAGGGACAACACATTGGTGTTGTGACAAATGCGTTGACAAAATCCGCGCCCTCTTGACGTAAAATTGTTTGCGTTTTTTTCATAACGTTTGGAGAACCAAGCACTGTATCCATGTCGTCGACGAGAATGAAGATTATGTTGGGACGCCTGATGAATCTCGTACCACTTCGAAAATCTGGTCTTACTTTGCGCGCATTGATCTTCCACGATAACTTACACAAAAGCAGGACAAAGAATATGGCAAAGTTTTTTGCCATAGTGACGCAACTCTCTGAGGCTTTTTCTGACTACGGCAGCGTTCTTCGAGAAATCTGATTGCTCACGGATCTTGAGTTGAACGATCAGCTAAGAGAACCTGAAGGAACGAGAACGCAACAGCATGAAAAACTCGTCGTTGCTAGAACATGTTGAAGGTGACAGGCTTGAAATACAACTCAAAGATGTCAATTGCTTCGAATATTTCAATTATCAAGGATGAAATTACCTTTGAAGACTGTGTTGATTGAGAAGATATGCAAAATAATTTCAAATAAAACGGCTAAATTCCCGCTGGGATTTGGTGAGAAATTTGTCACTTAAATTGAATAGTACTGGATGTGTGATTAGTCGCAGGTCTCGCGGTGAGATTAAGTCCATGAAGAGAAATTTTGTCGATAGAACAGCCATAACAACATTTTCTCAACCTAAAATAAAAACAGGAACTACCAAGAAGTTTCTTCAGGGTAAAAAACTCACCCGGCCCGAGGACTGGAAGAATCAACGTTTACTCCAAAACTGACGCCATTTCTGCTTGCAAATGTCCAGCCAAAGAATCAACCAAAACATGAATTTATAGACATGCAGACATCACACGTTTGATGACCTCTGCTATGAAGAGGCCATCTGAGTTCCGGAGACCCCACTCAAGAAATCAAAACAGATCGTTTGGCAGTACTTACGGTGGGAGGGGTCAATGTCAGCAAATTCAGAAAACAAATATATATATATTTCTTAGTTCGTGTCGGCTCTAAACAATAACCTGGCCGAAAAAAGAATACTTGCGAAATTCTCTTAGTATGTAGAATTGTTATGACATGTCATCACTGCCAAAGACCGCCCACAGATCAATTCGTTATGGATCGCTTTCCATTGCCCCCGCACGCAATAAAAAAAGCTAACTCAGGTTTTTCTTTAATCGCTAGATCGCATTTCTGTCGTTTGTCTTTCGCCGTGTTCAGACATGCGTGTCCTGTCAGCCTCCTCCCTGAAGAGTGCCAGGAAAAGCATCATCATCTTGGACACTAAAAGCAGGAAATAATACTCAAAAACTATTGTCTGGATTGGCGCGCGTTACGATGGCATCCGGCTGCGGCCGCAGAACGATCTTGTTGACATGTAGCACTTTTCTCTTGGGACTAATAATTCTTAGGGGGAAGGGATGTGGGCGAGGAAAGAAGGACGGATGATTGAGCTGAGTACCCCGTAAAGATTATTGGCCAGGCTGGCAAGCTGAAACCAAGATATAAAGAAAAGCCTCGCTCAGTTTTCCCCACTGGCAAAAATGTGATCTTCACGTTGCTATGTCACGTTGGCGACTGAATGGTGTTGCTCTTTGTGGCGTTAGCCATCTAAGAATAAAGACACATTGTCACTTCCCGTCATGCTTTGCGACTATTGTTTATTTTGCTTGCAGTCGACACATACAACGGCCGGTGGCAATCCGCAAATTATGATCGCTTTAATGTGACAAAATACAAAAATACACTAAATAAATGGCCAGAACTTCCACTAGGAGCACTACTGACTTGACCGCGCTGCTCTGAATTTCGAACTTGCTTCATAACAGCGGTTGCTGACTGTTGAAGATAATCATCTATAATGGTGCAGCAGATATCCAGCAAATTCATTATTGATGTTATTGCCAAACCCTGGTCTTTCTTCTCCTACCACAAGCTGTAAACTGAATCTTGTAGGCAACCTTAAACTAAATGCCTGGCTGCCTTAGCCTCGAGCCTTCGGCCCGGCGGCATCGCTCCACCGAAAAAGTTCCAACATTAAGCTCGAAAATTGGTTTCCATCCCACTTCAAAGCGAAGCATGTCGTAAAATATACGCTATCTATATATTTTATAGCTATAAAAGTGACCAAAATTGAAAGCAAATTGCGCGATAGAGACGGATTGCTTGAAGTCATTCTTTTATTTTTGGTCCACGGAATTCTGGTACGACCGCGGTGCATTATGGAATGTGACAATGTGTAGACTGATATGAATGGTATCAAGGACAGGATAAAATTTATCCTTCGATTTCGCTTTCAACCCAAGTATTCTTCTATTAAAAATGCCTTCCATAACAAAATAATTAAATTGTCTTAAATTAGCTCTGGTGATCATTTTATTTTAACATAGAGTTTATCAAGTTTATTTCCTAACGTTTTGATTTACGAAACAATCTATTATCAATACAGTTTTGCCTTGTTTTTCGTTTAGTACATTTTTTGATTACGTATTTGGCTTTAAAAAACCGATGACTATAATATTTTATGGTGGCACAAATAAAGACGGCTTGTTGTTAAACATAGAGGACCTACGGCTAAGCCGGCGATACCAGAGAAAAATTGCTTTTAAAAAAATCGGTCGTCCATGATTCAAACGTTAGAACCATATTAAACTAATACTGCTCGATTCAAAGTCTGCCGTACAGATTTTCAAATTATTTATAAAGTGTTGAATCAAATGTGGTGAAATGCCGTTGTTTGTTCTCTCTTGGAGAGCCGGCCTAAAAAAGCTATTTGCAAGCCGTTATACGGTTTGATCTGTTAACACTGATTCTTAAGTAGCTGATGGTTAAAAACACAAACCGCATTTCCTTTTCAGTCTGGCTTAAACTCGCCAGTAGACATTTTTTGATCCAAAGGGGATAAAATTCCGGTCAACGTTAAGACTTTTCTTTTCAACACCGTTAAACCCGAATTTTTAGGGTGATTAAAGATTGAGGAATTAACAGACAAAAAACGATAGTGAGACGAAAAAAAACAGGGCAACAGAAGAAAGCAAAACAAAACCGAAAACTCAGGAAAGGAAAAGCTTACGTTTTTATACGGATTTAACATCGGGTGAACTAATCAAACGATAAAGTTCCTCCGTCCAGACGTTCTGGATGTTTTTGATGACAACCAAGATTTGTCTGAGGCGATCAATGGAATTCCAATTTATCTTTCGACAGCATTCCAGTTCCTCTTGTTAGTACGTACATAATAAAATCAGTTACCGTTGCGCATTGATCTGAAACATTAAAGCCGTATTGTTTTTAAGGCAGTGTAAATGTCCAAATATGGTCATGTCGTACGCGACACCCGTCGGTCACCGACAGATATCCTGCGATAAATGTAATTTCAAGTGTTAGGGAGAAATAGGTCAGATTTTTTATTTTTGTCCGGTGATAAAAGCGTTAACTGTGCTTTCTTTTCAATGTGTTGAATAATGAAACAATTATCCTTCTCAATCTTGCGGTATACCGCATTTTCTCGTTGTTACACCGGACCCCGATATAACGTCGCCCTCGTTTGAACGCCGGGTGAAAACAAGTAATTTTAAAAT
>OX419337.1:22076305-22106305 GCA_948470475.1 Galaxea fascicularis
ATGGGCAAATATATGAGGGTCGCGTTGGCGCTGTTATGATTATTAAAAATATGTTTTATATTGTAAATAAATTCAAATCTAGAATTTTCATTTTCTTGTGGCATAAGGGTAACGTCTGTTCAATTGTCCAGCTGGCACCTTAACACGATGTTTTTTTCTGTTCAAAAACAATTAAAACGCTGAACATTTTAGAACCAACCCCATCATAAAAAAAACCAAGCTCATCAGGTTAGGGTTCTCCTATCGTCATAAGTGGTGAAAATAAAAATAAAATTTGTTTACAGGTCGTCAGATCTTATTTCTCTCAACGTAGATTGTCTTCCCAGCAAGTGAATTGAAGCTCGTCAAACTCGCAGGTTTGTTGCGCTGTCAAACCTTAGGTTGCCAATCTGTTTCACTTGGATTGAGTGTTTACTATGAGTTTCTTTTTTTCTTACCATAATTACTTCATCACTAGTCGGAAAAGAAAGAGAGAGTTTAAACAAAATTCTCCCGCAACAGTGTTGAAATGAACTAGGACATAGTTGTCAGTTGAGTTAATTATTGAAGAGATTATGCAATGGTGCTTTTACAGCAAACGTCAATTTCTGGTTTATGCTGGCAGGGAGGCAATAAGCGCAAAAAATTTTCACGACTTTTAGTTGTTTAAGGCAAACGAAGTTGACCGAAGTCCAACGTACAAAAAAACAAATATAAATGTCCTTTATTAAAAACATGGTTTTAATCAGTTGAAAGCTCAAAAATACGTTTTTCGTGAGTCTGTGAGTTAAATGAATCGTTTAATGGTCAATTAAAAAGCTTTAGCTTCTTGTTATGGCGAATCATGTGAAGACTGACCGGCGTGATATCCCGAAAAACCCTGTTCAGCAAATTGTTGCTAAAACGCTTTTATAAAATAACGTAGAAAGGTTTAGTATGCTTACAGACTAACGACAAACTTGCCAGCGTTTAACTCTCTAAGTAAAATCCCACTCTTTAATTGCTCTTTCTTGTTTACATTTGATTGCGGATACCAAGATAGGCTATAAAAGTCGTGATCGCATTTCTACTCCTTAAACGTTTATTCTTACATCTCCTTAAAATGTCAAACTCTGTATAACTGCATCCACTTTCCATCTGGCTCTAATAATGCTCTGAAAGACCAATTTCAAGGAGGTACTTTCCTTGCGACCTGCTCGATAAAACAATGGGGAACTCTGCCTGTTTGTTCCTAGTTCAACGTCTATTGTTAATTTTTTAAAGGAAGATACTTCGCGAACAATAATCCGCGTTCTCCTTATGTTGTCGCATTTATTAACACAGAAACCATGTTTATATATTGGCGTGATAACGCAGCGACAATAAATTTGCCATGATGATCTTTCAAAGCCGTTTTGGATGTTGATTGGTTTTGCCAACATGCGGCTTTTCGGTAATTGCTCTATGCATTATTCAAGCTTTTAAAGTTTACATTTATAAAGTTTCAAGCCAGCGTGGGTTAGAATTGGGAATGAAGCGACTTAGCAACATGTTAACTGTTGCATAATCAGAATTTCCTCACACCTGCTCATTTTACGATTTCAAACGTCCGAGTACAAGCAAAGAGTTTGCTTTTCTCCGTCTCAAACCAAAATAGAGCTCATCTTTCTCGGAAGCGAATCTACTTTGCCGCCGGGTGCTCTTCATTTTTGGTAAGTTTTCCGAGCTGTTTGTCCGTCGTTGGTTGTAAAAGAACCAGAAAGGAAAGTTCATAGAATAAGAAAGCATAAGCTGTTGTTTACTGAAATTGCGTTGGTCGTAATGAAACTGCGTTAAAAACTGTCACCATGAACGCAGCAGAACTTGCAGAATCCGAGCCTCTTCGCAAACAAAATGTGAATTACGAAAACTTGAACTTCAGAAACTCGAATTTGCTTTACTTTTCTGCGTTGAAAGACAGAAAACGTTTGGTAAATTTTACTATCTTTTCTTCTTAAAAGTCGGTTAGCAGTCTACAGCAAATTACAGCGTAAATGAATAAGTAATGTTAAGAGGGAATCTAACAGCCACCCGAAAAACAACTGGACAAAAGTTTTGTACCAAGGACACTTGCATCGTCTTGCAAACTTCTCTTTGACTGATTTTATTTTCTCAGAACCCCTTTGAAAGTTCAGTGCTAATACAGGCAACTGTAAAAAGGAATATCATGTATTATTGTAGTCCAGGGTTTTTGTCCATTAAATACTCCAATACTCGATTTCTCAATGGATTTCGTCTTAATATCTAGTTACTCAAAGATCGTCTTTCTAAAGAGCACACTGGCTAAATCCATGCTTTCGGTGTGTCAGTTGTTTTATCTTGTTTTCTGTTCTTCATATTCCTTGTAGGCTTTGCATGTGCAATTTACGTTTCAAACCTATTTTCCTTTTAAGAGGATTGATATATCAGTGACACAAATATTCAATTTTTTTCTTACTACGCCCTCTCGGTGCGACAAAATGAGAGACAAAGATAGATTGATTCACCTTTCATCAAGATAAACGCGAGAAGAAGAAGAGTAAGGCATGAAAATCGGAAACTTCAGTAATTCCACCTAGGCAGACAGGCAGCCTTACTAAAGGTGTGTCACGGTAGAAAAAACACTGTTTCGTTATTATTTTTGTATCAAGTAAAGGTGCTTTCAAAAGTAATAATTTCTTCTTCTTTGTAGTTATTCGACGGTAGGACTTTAATCTTAATTACAATTCACGGTCATTCGTTCAGACATTCGCGCTGCCTGCAACGGTAAAATTTAAACTATTTAAAGCAATGTACGGAAATTCCCTTTGCATGGCCGTTACGGTGATCGACCGCAATGTTTGCCAATTTTTTAAAGTCGGATGAATATAAGAAAGGTAACTGAGTTGGGGGATGCTTTTGTATCGAGTTGGTTTTCACATAATATTCATGCAAAACGTTTTCAGTGCAATTAATGACGTTGAAATTGCCATCTAGGAAACTGATTATGAGAAGTGTTAAATGACATTTTCGTGGAGAAAAACATTATAAATTGAAGTCACGGAACTAGAAGTAATCTTAACGATTCGGGGTTTACAAGAGGAAGTGCTACGTTTATCTACCTCGTCACTCAGTCGTTCGTAATTGTATACTGAACAAAAGAAACAAAATTAACCCAAAAAAGCCGCCGTTTAAAGATGCCAAATAGGATGGAGTCAATCTTGGAGGCTACAGTGCAATTTCGAGAAAACTTGTCATTTACGGTCGAAAAGTGCAAAGCTTACGTGACGAAGTTGATTGGTACGAGCACCAGATGAGAAGCTGATAACCAACGAGACCGGCGACACTAGTTGAACAGACACCGAATAAATTATTGGTTGCAATGGAAACTCGCTGACACTTTTAAATGAATTGAGCGTGGGAAGTACATAAGACTGGAAGAGGCCACTCTCTATTTTCGGTACGGGTGTCAGTCATTTTTGGGTCAATGGTATGACTGTGTACTACTTACATTGCATAAATTACTTACTGAGTCGTATAAAAAGAGGAGATACCACTCACAAATGAAATGCAAAGACTTGAAAAAGACAGGCAGCTGGTATCTTTTTAAAACTCTTTTAATGATTAAAAACTCATCAGTAAATCGAAAAAAATTTTAAACAACGCAAAGATTGTTTAGTCTTTGTCCTAGCAAACTGGTTGCTTGATAAAAAAAACCTTTGAGCCAGAGTTTCCGCTCATGATCGATGGTATGTTGTGTCGCCTCTCTGTCTAGCTTTCAATTCTTGCTGAGCAACTGAAGACTGTTCGGAAGGTTGACTCTGTCTTCATGGTTTCCGTCAAGTGAACATATTCGAAGACCTATTTTTCCTAGTTCCTTTTATAAAGGGAATGCGGAACTGATTTTCTTCAGTTTAGTACTTATTCCATGGGCCACGTTAAGTGTATCTCAACTTTGTTCATACATACGACGAACTGAAGCAAGTCGTAAAAGACTGACGCCAACTTTTTAAGGTGTTTCGTATTTAGCTGTGTCCGGTTTTAGTGTATAAAATAAAAGAAACAAAATTGACCCCAAAAAGTTTAAAGATGTCGTGTAGGATCGATTTGAGCCCAAGGGATTACAGTTGTTTCGAGAAAACTTGTGATTTACAATAGAAATGTGCTGAGAGGTTGCATGACAAAGTATAGTACTGTGCACTTCAGGTATAAAAAGGCGGATAACCACGCAATAAGACTACAGTAATTTATAAGCGAAACCAAACAAATAATCGGTTTCGTATTTAGCTGAGCGAAATGAGCTTCCGCGGCGCCGAGGTCAGAAGATCTTCAGCCGAGTCTGATCGTTCACAGGGTTGCCACTCATTGGGATAGCAAAAATTCCCTGACATTTCCCTGACACTTCATTGACTAAAGACCAATCTTTCACTGACCACCCAATGCAAATCCTTGGGCAGTAAAACCAGCAATGAAGCCATACAAATCAATTCCTTTGCAGGCTTTTTTTAAACGAAAACACCTTAACCTACCAAAGGATCTCCACCCTGAACCAAATGACTGCCAAAACTAAAATTCCCTGACTTTTCACTGACTTTCAGGTAGAATTTAGAAGTTATCTGAGTTGATATACAATTCCCTCATTTTTCCCTGACCGTGGCAACCCTGGAAGCCGTAAAACCAAGGGACAGCTGGTAACCCACTAGCGCAAATATTTTTGCTTTTGTTTCTTTTTAGATAATCGTTTCTGCTGAACGTTTTAGCTGAAGGAAAATGAACAACAGCTCGCGAACAACTTCAAATTTGCTCCAACAGCGTGAAAAAGGACTGAAGGAGGTAATTAAACTGCTTCCTATCGCAGTTGCCATAATTCTTGCAAACGGACTCGTGTTCGTTATGTTTTACAAGCGAAAAAGCCTCCAAAACTCATCCAATTATCTTCTCCTTGGGCTAGCAGTTTGTGACTTTCTGACAGGCGCAGTGAATATTCCATACTACCTCGTTTTTTCCTTTGACGTTGTGCCTTACAGTATATACAACGACTTTGCTTATTGGATGACCGTGCTTCAGACCCTCGTGGCAGTTGCAGCTGCCTATCACATTCTCATCATAACAGCTGAAAAGTATCTAGCGATTATTGAACCACTGGAGCACTACCTAGTGACCAGGAAAGTGATTTTCAAAGTTTTGGCGGGAATTTGGTTGGTGTCCGGTCTGATTGCCACAATTCCGTTTGCTTGGCGGGAAGCGCAGTCTCAACGCCTCTGGCGAATCATATACTCTGTAACTTGCCTCGTTATCGTGTTCTTTATCCCGTATTTATTCATGGTGTATGCGTACGCGGTTATGTTCAAAGCAGTCAGCGGAAGAAAGAGGCCTTCATCACAAAGGCATTCAATACGATCACAAAAGAAGAGCAACACCGACCGAAAGTGCATTTTGGTTTTCGCCATTATGGCTGGCATATATCTATGTTGTTGGTTGCCGTATTTCACCATCATGCTTATTATCTATGTCGCACCTCATCTTGACCTGGCTGCGGTTAATGAAGCTTCGGAAATATTTGTTATCATCAGATTCATCACATCTGTGACAAACCCTTTACTCTACACGTTTTTCAAACGCGACTTCTGGCTGGCTTTGCGCAGTCTTTGTCAGAAAAAGAAATTAAGTTTTGTGGTACCGAAGCGCTCGACCTCGTTGAGAAGTTTTTCCGTTGCGTACACTTTTCGTTCAAGATTTAGTAACAGTGCAAGATCCACTGACAGAGGAAAAGCGAAGATGAAACTGAGAGAACGTGTTGAGATGGACGTAGAATACACAGTCTTTGTATCGTCTGTTTAACTTTCTGGCTACCAAAAACAAGTCAACAAAACGTAAACAGTTCAGTTGACTTGAAATTTCATTCACATGGTGGACAAGCAAAGTACTTTGTTACTGAGATATTGGGAAGAGGAATAGAATAGAATACAAGCAGTAGATTAGACTAAAGTAGAACAACAGAACAGACTAGAATAGAATAGACTAAACAAGACTAAATAAGCCTGGACTAGTAGAATAGATTAAATAGACTAGACTAGAATAGATAGGATAGAATAAAATAGAATAGAACAATACAACGTTCCACACCATACTGTAAACGGAATAAATTGGAGTAGGTACAGAGCGATTTTCAAGTGAGTGTTGAAAAGCTGAAGGTGATTTTTATTGTGAACCAGCAGAGTTTTACTTTAGTTATTCTTCAGCAAAAGATGACATTAAAACGAAGGTGATTTCCAAAGCCCTCACCACGACACATCTGATCTTGTCCTCACCGGTGACCTTGGAAAAGGACGCCTTACCCGTCCTCCACAAAAGTTGTAGCACCTGACGATGTAACGTCAACCTTCAAACATCGAGGTTCATATAAGAAAAAATACCACTGGATAGAAGTGGACTGTCACAATACATAGAACACCGGGTTGGTCAGTAATACCAAGGGTCTAGTTTGAACTTACGCTTATCAGTGAGATGTTAAAAGTTTCAGGTTTTAGTCTGAATTGTAAAAAACCTTCCTAATGCCAAATTGGCAGACAAACAAAACTTTACACTGGTGTAATTAAGAACTAAATCTTCGACTCTGTGTTTAATTAAGTAATCACTTAAATTAACGCCATCGAAAAACCAGAGAGCGATCGAGTTCTTGCTAATGTTTTAGTCCACTGCTTCCAGCATGTATTTTTGAAATACATTTCTGACATCCCGTTAAACAAAGCACTACATGTCAAAACTAATACATACTTCATCTTTCTATCAACCCCTGCGAAATTCAGTACCATTGGCCTGCGGACATTTATTTTTCCGCTCAGTTTTGTGTTTTGGTGTCAATACACCATTTTGCTTATAATCAGTTCCAAGTGAATTGTGGGTAGATCCAGTCCTTTGTTGGCGCAAACGGCCATTTTAGGATTTGAAATGGTAATTTTGACCTTTTGCCCCCACAAAGGACTGGATCTACCCATAATCCACTTGGAACTAATAATTAGCAAAGTGGTGTATTCAAATCGGCATTTCAATTTGGCATTATTCTCCCAAATCTCGCCTAATATATAACTGGTACTTAGGCACCAGGACTGTAGGCCGAGTTAGCTAGTTATAAAAGCCTGCCCGTTACGCAAAGTACACAAAATAAACAATTATCGGGGAAACAACGCCTGAATATCGCAGATGCAAAGCAGAAGCCTGGCTAAAATCCGTGCTAAACCTTTTGTAAATAAACTTATATTTCAGTAAGGTTATCTAGTGCAAATTACAGAGATTTATAGGGATATTCCTGAGAATGTTGGCGAGTGCTCTCTGTCGCTATACATTATTTTCTTTATACTAGAGTCTGCCTTAAGGGCATAAAGACAGATTTCGGAACATTTTACTGTCTTGAATTCTAGGTAAAGGTCTAAATATAGTTCAACGGAAACTTTCACTCCAACGGAATGTCGTCAGCATTCGCTCTGTTATTAGTGTTTGATGAATCTTTTTCATTACGATTTACTCCATTGTCTCCAGTACGACCGGGATGCACTCGTCTAACACGCTGTGGACATTTTATTAAACCACGCACTGCTTTACGGACATCTGCATTCCTGCCGTAGTTCAGCAGGGGATTTAACAGTCCATTGAGGGTGACCAAAAAGCGATAGAAAGGTCTGAAAGGAATTGCATCCGTGCCTGCTAATCCGTTTAGCATTAGAACAAATGGCGAAATTAGGGCGGGGATGAAAGTGCAACAGAGAACTATTAAGATTAAACCAACTGTGTTAGCTAACCTCTTCTCCCTCTTCAAAGTGGCGCGCATCTGACCCCCATGTTGATTCATGGTGTTCCTGTGGCGTATATTTGCGATACATATTCCAACGTAACAACCGATTATGGTGATAATAAATACAGAATAGGTTGAACTACCAGTAAGTTTAGATAGAATATTTACACGTGGGGAAGAATTTTCGACAATCACAATTCCTGACATTATGAAACTTAAAACCCAGACCACAGATGTTTGTTTGATGTCACCTGATCGTGTCACGTGATTACGGTACCACCAAGGTTTGCTTACTGCCAGAAGCCGATCTATGCTAATAAGCGCTAGGAGACCAAGGCTTGAAGTGAAACAGAAGATTAGAAACGCCCTTTCCATGACACTTAGACCTTTAGGGCAAAAACCTTCAAGCGTGAAGGTAACGATATTTTTTATTATGGAGAATATTGCCCACAGTACATCAGTGATTGAGAGACTGCCAAGAAGAAGAAGAAGTGATGGATGTTGAATGGATCGTGTGCGTACAATAGCTGTGAGAACAACAGAGTTACATGTGACTGACAGCAAAGCCAACAACATGTCGAAAGGGCGGACGACTATGTTGGTGACGTCATGCACAGTGTGTTGTACATCTTCAGGAATGTTTGGAATGAGACACAGCTGATAAGGAAGCCTTTCCGAGTTTGTACTTTGGTTGAACGGAGATAAGGTCGCCTGCAAACAGAAAACTTAAGAAATCAGCACACACTTTTGTTCCTTAACTCTGATGTCTGACACAAGTGAAGGACTGTGGGAACGGTTTGGTTAGATACAACATGACAGACACTTTCACAGATAAAGTAGCTCTTATCACTGAAGACAGGTTCTCTTCAACAACACATCACCACTACCTACCATTGCCTGTTACGCGTCATAAAAAAAGACATGATGCGTACTGGGTCTGGCTTTCAAGATCTCAAAGGAGCCGAGAGCAATCGTTTTGCGACGTACTCGGTTGCTCCCTCTCATTTTCTTATCTTTCATAGTTGTTTTCAACATCATTTCAACTTCACAGGTAAATCGGCCGTAGTTTGAGAAGAGTGTTTTAAAATAACGCAGTTTAACGAAAAAATAAACTAGACGAATTAAAAAAAAATGAAGAAAACGCATTTCTTACCATGAAGATTAGTTTAAGTAACTGTTTTTGAGTCACTTTGAAACCTTGTTCCCAAGTCTAATTTTTTAGCCGTGGTCTTCACCCCTACAATTGTGAATAAGGAATTGTGAATGAAAGAGATGTTCGTGTTTTTGTACTGTTTGTTTTATTGACTATAATTCACATGGAAACTGTCCCTGACACAGCGCTATTGGCAATTATTCTTACTAGGTACTTTTAAACTGCAGTGTGCCCAAGTTAGGTTCTTCTTTGTCCTCAGTATGTTTAAAAAAACTCAGTCCCGGCAGTCGGAAGTGCATTCGTTTGGCCCAACAAAGCAGAAGTAATCAGTGTTCTGTTTCCAAAACAAGTTGAAGCCTAAAATCTAAGTGACCTGAATTAAAATTATCGAGATGCTTATACTTTCAAATCACAACCAAACCTTGGCCACATTGTCTTAATTAATAATCGTTTATTGTCGGTGAAGCTTTGTCATAGTGTCGTGTTGAGAATTGTACGAAATGTATAGTTAATTCACATTCGGTTTCACTAAAGAAAGTATATATGAGTCTTGTATTGAGAATTGTAAGAACTGTATACTATACTTAATTAACGTTCTTATTCTTTCATATTCAAGAGCTCTTATTTATTCACGTATATACAAAGCAGAAACTTAACCACATTTCTAGGAGTGGATTTGTTTCGGCCAAAACATATCTGAAAAATGATTTAACCTAAAGTTTAATCAGTCACCGGGTTTCAATACTGTTTATTGTAGAGTTATACTTTTGGTTATTTCTCTTCAGTTCTGAGATTTGCTTATCTATTTTTATTTTCATGTTTTTAATGTTATGTGAGGAAATACGAAGCAGGATCGAGGAAGTAACACCTACGTTGCAATTGCTTTGTATGGTAATTCTCGCCAGAAAAGAAGCGCTTAAAGGATTCACGGAAACAAAAATATGTCATTCCTAAATGTGATCTTTTATTTCTTAATATTCAAAACAGAGGGGTAACTCTTCCAACAATGATTGCGCTTTTCTAGAGTAGCGCAAAGTAGCATTTTGCATTTCATGACCTTGATGTTTGCGTTGAATTACATGTGTCCATTGTAATAGTCTCCTACGCAGCCGTTCTTTGTTTGTAGAACGGCTGCGTAGGAGACTACCATTGTAACTGAAGAAAACTACTTTGATTCAAGCTGTTGACGTAAGGTCAGAAGAATAGAAAAGTTGTAATTGCGTCATGAAGGAGCTTCAAAGCGCGTCAATTTAATGATAAAAAATTTCCAAGACACAAAGACAATGTATATTATTTAAGTTGAACCATCTGGATAATTTCAACCTTGGCCACACACGGATTGGATTGAAATCAGTCACACTTTTCGTGAGCTCTCTTTGTGGGTGTTATGCTAAAACAAGGGAATTCAGAAAGTAAGAAAAATATAATTTTGACTTATTGAAAATGTATCAATAAATTGTATGTATTTTGCAATCAGAGATATAAATAAATGAATCAACGGGAAAAACGAGGATCCGTAACTTACAGTAAGGACCGAGAAAACGAGGTTTGTAAGATATTTATAGCTATTTATTATATCTTTGAGGTTAATCGGGCGCGCAAGAAAAAAAAACGTCCAAATTCAGCAGGCCGTACAGTAAAGTAAGGCCCGCAAAATTGACCAATCATAGCGCGCGTACTATCTGAGAGATATTAGGGACTTTAAGATCCAGGACGCGACGGCTCTAAGACGCCACCGGAAATAAAATATCCAGGCAGGGTGCATAGTGCGCATGGCCAGGACGTTTTATCCTTGGAGCCAAGTCGCGTCGAGGACGTCATTTGGCAAAGTTTGGCGTTGTGTACAGAACGTGAGTATAGAATCCTTTTTTTTTGTCCATGAAAATAATGCTTTGTCTCCCTAAACCTCTCAGGCTCTCAGTAGAGTTACTTAAAATCTTGGTCCTAGATTGCAGTTAATTCGGAAGGCAAAGATGCGACAGTTAAGACAATTTTCATCATATATTCACAGGTCAACTGCTGGTTGAAGTCTTTGATCGAAGTATGTCATCCAAGCCTAAACCTCCCTGGTAAATGTCAACTTTATTTATTTCCATTGGAGTCGGTTGAACAAATTCTCGTATTTTTTACATGTGTTATGTTTGAGAAACATTGTTATGTGTTATGTTTCGCGGACACTAAACGGAACGTGATTTCATTCAGTTAAAGTATTGAATGTAAGCTTATACTCTTATTTTATTTTTAGCTCGGTGATGTTTTAGTCAAACGAGCATGACGTGTTATTGTGCCGAGAAGTGGTAAATTTAAACCCTTTTACGTCCAAGAAAGGATCCACTCAGACAAGTGGAATGTGGGAGAAAATAGCTCAAGTTTTAAACGAATGTACCGAAGTGAGATTCAGCGTTGACAAGCGATCGGTTCGCGACCACATGGGGATTCTCGTAAACAAACATAACTGAGGAAGATCAGAGCCGAGGAGAAGGCATCTGGTATAGCGCCCGACGAGCCAAGCGAACTGGAAAATCTCTTCGACAATATTATCCCTTTTATCGACGCGAAAATCAGTTTTGCATTCGGCAGAATTTTTGTTTTCGAGAGAAAATTTCTCGTATGCCGAGTGCTGAAATGGAAGATTTTGAGGAGCATAAGCCTCGTAAAGTACTGAAAATTCTTCGTCGTCTATAATTTCTTCCACCAAGCAAGGTAGCAGCAATTCTTGAATTTTTTAAGGAAACCATTTTTGGTTTCTTCGTCAAAACTTTTGTACAGATCGCGTCGCAAATCTTAACTTAAATTTCCCGCGCTTACAACGCCGTCCTCGTTCCAGGCTTTTTCCCGGTCACCGCGTCCTAAGAGTCGTCGCGTTCTGGATCTTAAAGTCCCTATAATAATAGGGATTACACAGCAAGCTGGGAAGGATGTCTTTACGTTTTTTCAAATGACCTGTACCCGAGGTGAACGTTTGTCTCGGCATCTGATTACGCAGTGAACACTTTAAGGCAGCTTGTAGAAAAATGGACGCTAATAACGTAATTTCAGCTTTATCGGGTTAAGAAACCGAAGGACGACGAGGAGTCATAGCCGAGGTAGCTTCAAAAGGCAAGTGTGAACACGGGTAAACCCATAGGTTGAGAAGGAGCTTGAAATAAAATGAACATACACAATACAGTTCCATTATGAACTACAGTTGATTTGTTCCTAATTTTAAACAGGAAATACGACAAATACCTTTATCAAGGCTTGCGCTGTAAATTAAGTAGCCTCCCACGCAGTCTTTTTTAGGGGAGTCGTATTTCACCTGTGTTTCTCTTTGTGGGGTGGAGGTGAAATACGACTCCCCTAAAAACGACTGCGTGGGAGGCTATAAATTAAGGAAATCGCCGGCATTTAGGTTAAATTTTAAGTATACTCGTTCATAGTTGAAAAACACCAAGACAAAAATCATCCTAGCCTAGACAAGAAACGTTCCCCAAACATTAGCTGGACACTCCTTTTAAAAAGAGGGCTGAATTCCGTTCTGTACTGGACGATTTCCCTCTTGCGTTACAAACTGGGAGTAGTTTGTCTTCCTCTTCCTTCATCACTATTGCACCAATTCCATTTTACTCATGCGTCCGTCATCAGAAACCTGATTTTCACACGATCGGGGAGACACAGGTTGAGTTTCTTGTAAGAGAAGACTTAAAGAGCCTGAGGTTTTTCTTGTCGCTCATCCCATTCTTGTTTTCCTGGCTGACCCTTGCGAGTGAGGCCAGACAGTGGGCTTCAAAGTTCGGAATTACAGAATCTCTGTAGTACCCTACTGTGAGTACGATGATGGAGCGAATCTGCTTCATGGCACTTGTTCTTGTGGTATCTCTTGTTTTATTCACGTTATCTTCACTTGCCAGCCAGAAATAAAGAACATCTTTCTTTCTAGAACCTTTGATAAAGTTAGGGGGTGTAGTCTACATGGATTAAGCTAACCCATAATATATATATTTAGGCAAACCTAAAAGCGGAGCTCCACAGTTCTTTTTTTATTGTATGGCATTTACCGATAAAATAAAATCAATGCCAGGACTCGAGCCAGGACTCTAGTACGTAAGGACTTCTGCATTGTGATTATAGTTTTTACTGTTTTGCTGCAGAGCCACAGCCACCATTCAAACATGTGCTAACGTACATTTTCGATTTATCATCGGCTTTGCCACGTTGGATCAAGGGACTACATAACCAGAGCATAAACGATTTTACTTCATCACAGTTTAATTACATCCGATTAAATTTCAATACAAATGGTGTAAATCTCTAAACTATAGGTTAACAGTCCCAGTGTCTCACTTTTAAATCCAACATCACAACCGGTTATGTGCTTTGGCTAAGTCACAAATTTTCTAACATGTATCGTTGACATTTTAACCTCAACAAACCGAAATATTCCACAACAAAACAAAATGGTAAAACCCCAAAGTGGGTACTCTTCGACACTACCCAAAAAAGAAGAAAAGTACTTTGCTCGCCTTGTTTTGACTATTTTATGGCGTCATTTTTTGTGAGCTATAAAGACGATAGAAAGGTGCCGTTTGTGTCCTTTGTACAATAGCACCAAAAAACATTAACCGAAAAAGACTTTAACTTAACTTTTCGTTGTGAAAAGTGGCTGCGGCACAATAAGCCATGAATCAACTCAGGTGATCAACTACAAATGGTTGAGAATGGTTTTATTCTTGACTTCGATCAACTACAAATATTGCAAACTACAAACGTTGACTACGAGTCGTGGGCGGTAATATTTTTTACATTACTGTTAATGATAACATCTGATTGGCAATGACAACAGACAAACAAATCGGTTTCAGAAAAACATTTGTCAATAAACATTGAATTAAAGACGAAGTTTTTACTGCAATTAGCCCATTAAGTCTACGATTTTTTAACTTACAACGAGAATTGCTGTGAAGGACAACATATTGCTGGCATTTCGACTGCTAAAGCTGTTAAAAATCGTGTTTACTTCTGGCAAGGAGTTGTCGCTCTTTGCGAGAGTTTTCCAAATGTCAATCCGGCTCTTGTTACAAAGCGGAGCCGAGGATTTAAACCGTCCGAACTTCGTTTAACTTTTCTTCAACCAATTTTGTGCCCAAAAATGAGCGACAGCAGGGAAAACGAAGACTTTTAGGATCCACTAATGAAATATTGAATAGAAAACATTTGGAAAAAACACGAGCATTTTTTAGTCCAAACCATATTTGAGATAAAATTAGCGTGAAAACAACAAAACGTAAGAAAACAAAAAACGATACGAATGTTTCTTCGGCGTTTTGGCGTTTCTTGGAAAAATAAGACAAGCAACAAACATAACTCGTGAGCAACCTAGGCAAATCGCTAGTCCGAGTGTTCTTGACATAAGTCTCCGTATAAAAGACAAAACAGGAATACTAACCCTACGGATGCGGACAGTTTAGGTTAGTCAATAATCACTCCGAACGCAGAGCTGACATAATAGCCGTCATTTCACACAAAATCATTGCTTTGCTAAGAATTGCGGCGAGGGACAATATATTGCCGGCATTTCCAATGCTGCAACTGTTAAAAATCGCGTTTACTTTTGGCATGGAGTTGTTGTTCTTTCGGCGAGAGTTTTCCAAATGTCAAGCTTACCAAGCGGCGCCGAGGTTATAAACCGTCCGGACTTCGCTTGGCTTTTCTTCAACAAATTTTGTGCCCTAAAATGAGCGACAGCAGGAAAAAACGAAACGTTTTAGGATCCAAGATGAAATATTGGATAGAAAACATTTGGAAAAAACAAGAGTCCAAACCAATTTGAGATAGAAGCGTGAAAATAACAAAACGTAAGAAAAGAAACCGATGCGAGTGTCTCTTCGACGTTTCTCGTAGAAATCGGAAAACATAAGTCAAGTAACAAACCGAGACAAATTGCTATTCAATTTTCTTGGCATAAATGTCCATATAAAAGACAAAACAGGAGTACTAACCTGCGCACAATTTAAGTCAGTCAACAATCACTCCGAACGCAGAGCTTAAGCAGAAGCGGTCATTTCACACAAAAGTAAGTCTTATTACGTCTCATGCCTATCAAGGAAGCTTGTTCAATTAAGGATTTTAGCGGCAAAACCGTCCAGTTTAATACACAGCAAAGTCCGAAGACAGCGCATAATTACTGAAACCTTGCCAGACCACACGATCTTTTCTCTTCATGCAAGCTTCTGCAGGCAAACACGAGGAAAAGCTGAAACTTCCTGCGGGGGACACTTGGTAATGTTTTTACAGCTTGACAAGAGACGCTCTCTTTTTCGCTGTTCCTCACTATAATTTCGTCTCTTTTCTCGGGCTTTTTGTTGTTTTTTCTCCCGTTGCTCGTCAGTACGATTCAGCCTGTTCACTCGAGCCCTTTCTTGTTCTCTCTCTCGTTGCTCGACAATACAATTCAGCCGGTTTGCTCGTGCTTTTTCTCCCGCTGTTTGTCACTGATACTCTGCCTGTTTACTCGTGCCCTTTCTTGTTCTTTCTCCCGCTGTTTGTCACTGATATTCCGCCAACGAATAGACAAAACTGACTTTGTTTTAAAACTGTCTTCAAAATTTGGCCATGCAATTTCCCGCCACAAAAACGCGGGTTGAGAACTGCGTGTATGGCCAAATGATCTTTCCAAAAACAGTCCATATGGAAGCGCGCCTACATGCGAGCTTGCACACGAGAGGGTTAACTTGAGTATCACATTTGACTTTGGCTTACATGATGGGGTGGACGTACGTACGGTCGGTCGGACGGTCGGACGGTCGGTCGGACGGTCGGTCGGACGGTCGGTCGTACGATGACGTCATAACCAAAATTTCTCGGATGGATGGGTTACCATATTTTCTTATCAATGGTGCTCCGCGCGCGCGCGCCTTCGGCGCGCGCGGAGCTCCGCTATAATTACGACACCCCCTGAATTTGATCAAACGTTCTAGTAATTGTTATATCCAAACTAATATATACTTTGTCTTCTTACCAATAAAATTCAGTACCGCTTGTCTGAAGACTTAGCATAAATTAAATATATTTTCTACTTTTATGTTGCAGTGTTAATTAAAATTATCCTCAATAGTTACACCGTATCACCTGCTACTTAGGTAAAGAGGCAATTGCCCGAGTTGGCTAAAAGCAGGGGACATCTCCTAATTAATGTTAAGCCCGATAATTTATCATTCAATACATTGACAACAAGGCAACGTTTACTAAGTTCATAACAAGAAGGTTGAAAAATCACCATTTTTCTCTCTGAGTAACGCTATATTTATGGGAGATATCTCTCAAGCAGAATTAAGTAGGCGTACAAAAGTCAAAACTTTACTGAATAGAATTTTTGTCACTGTATTTCAGGAATCCAGAGAAAGTTTACAGAGACATAGAAATAAGGAAAATGTTGTGGATGTCCTTTACGTTTGTTCTTAATAGCTTGACGGCATTATTACCTACTTTTCTTTTATTGCTCGAAGATTTGGAAACATTTTACAGTGGCGAATGCTAGTTGAAAGTCGTCGGAGTCTTTACTCCAACGTACTGTCATTCGTGCCTTTGTTGAGGTTCTAGTATCTTTATATTTCAAAATCTAGTGCAAATTAAATAATATTCCTAAAAACGTTGTAAAATTCTCTATAGAAATACTGTGTTTATAGTGGCAGTGCACTTAGCTATCCAAGCTAGTTTCCAGGCACTCCACTTAAATCCAAAGAAACAAATAATTCAAATAAACTTAACACGATAAGAATCCCAACTGGCGAGGGGCAAACCAGTTGGCTATCTACATTTACATATTTACAGTTGGCTATTTATTCTATGTACATTAGGTTTTTTTTTTGACAGTGTCTGTTTTTGACAGCCTCGAGAGCATTACAACAAATTATGTCATTTACAGATTTCGAAACATTTCACTGTGGTGAACTCGTGGTGAACTCTCTAATTATCTGTTAATTGAACGATATTTCGTCGTGGCTTTTTGACGTTATGCTATGACCTAGTTCACAGCCGGTTGCGGCCGTTGTTGCATAGTTATTTAACCATTCATTCTTTTCTCGTTTCATGAATATCGATTATTGCGATTTACTGCATTGTCTCCAATACGACCGGGATGCACTCGTCTAACTCGCTGTGGACATCTTATTAAACCACGCACTGCTCTGCGGACACTTGCATTCCTGCCGTAGTTTAGCAGCGGATTTAACAGTCCATTGAGGGTGACCAAGAAACGATAGAACGGCCTAAAAGGAAGGGCAGCATTGCCTGTGAATCCATTTAACAACAGAACAAGGGGAGTAATAAGCCCGGGAATAAAAGTGAAACAGAGTACTATTAAGATCAAACCAACTGTGTTGGCTAATTTCTTCTCTCTCTTCAAAGAGGCGAGCATCTGACCCTCATGCTGATTCATGGTGTTCCTGTGGCGTATATTTACGATGAATATTCCAAAGTAACAGCCGATCATTGCCATGATAAATACAGCATACAAAAAAATAGCAGCTACTTGCGATAGAAAAAAATATAAATGGCGAATACTTTTCGAGAAGGACAAGAACTGACATAAACAAACTTAGGACCCAAATCACGGATGTTTGCTTGACGGCACCTGATCGTGTCACGCGATTACGGTACCACCAAGGCCGGCTTAGTGCTAGAAGCCGGTCACCACTAATAATCGCTAGGTTACCAAGGCTTGACATGAAACATAACAGTAGAAACGCCCTTTCTATTGCTTTTAGCTCTTTGGGGCAAAAACCTTCAAGCGTGAAGGTAACGATGCCTCTGATTATGGAGAATATTGCCCACAGTACGTCAGTGATTGAGAGACTGCCAAGGAGAAGAAGTGATGGATGTTGAATGGATCGTGTGCGTATAATAGCTGTGAGAACAACAGAGTTACATGTGACTGACAGCAAAGCCAACAACATGTCGAGAGGGCGGACGACTATGTTGGTGACGTCACGCACAGTGTGTTGTACATCTTCAGGAATGTTTGGAATGAGACACAGCTGATAAGAAAGCCTTTCCGAGTTCGTACTTTGGTTAAACAGAGATACGGTTGCCTGTAAAGAAAAAAGTTTTAAAAGTAAGTGCACACTGCAATTTCTTAAACACCAGATGCCAGTAGGGAGTGTAGCGATGGTTTAAGTAGATACAAAAGGACAAACACTGCATTTTAAGCATTTTCATAACCTGAAAAGTAACGGCAGTTAATTTGATTTAAGTAAGACAGGTTTTCATCCACAACAGATCACCACTTACAATACCGATTCCCTCGCCTGTCTACCCAAACGCCTAAAACACGTGAGACGACACGTGGTCTTTCTGTCAATGAATCTAAGAAGAGCGATAGTTGCTTTTGATTTCAGTAGCTCAGTGTTATTCATAGTTGTGATCAGCATTAAGGATGTAATGATGTTTTAGCTTCATAACTGACTAAGTCGGCTGTTGTTAGATATGAACCAAATATAATATTCTTCCGTTAACTTTCCATGACACAACATAAAAAATCGTCATTATTACTTACCATGAAGGTTAGTTAAGTTTGAATGAATGAATTTAAACAAGTCACTTTCAAACCTTGTCGCCAAATCTGTTTTCTTTTTTTTTTTTTGCTGCGTTCTTTACCTCAGTCTACAGATTTAAGGAATTGTGAATAAATGAGCTGTTAGGACTTTTATATGTTATTATTGTTTTATTACTTCCATGGAAACTGGAAGCTTTGAATGTAGCGAAAAGGAAATTATTTTTAAGTACATACACTGCAGTGTCCTCAAGCGAGATTCTCCTTTGTCTTCTGCCATCAAAAATCTCATCCGTAATGACAGTCGTTTGCTCCAACAAAGCAGAATTAATGTTCCATTTTCAAAATATTGAAAGCCGAATTGTTAAGTGACCAGACTTGAAATTGTCCAAGTTCTTATACTTTAAAAGAACAACAAAAGCTTCGTCACATTGTCTTAAAATCGTTTCAATTATCGATCCGTCGGTTTTTACTTGAAGTTTTGTCTCCTTGCGGCGCGTCATAAGTACTGACAAACTAAGTATATTTAAGCGCGTTGTATTAAATATTGTACGAAACGCGAATGTTCACTTGACCTTCTATTCACCAAATAAGGAGTTATTTTGTTAATATCTATATTACGTTCGTGTTAAGTATATACTTAAAGCATATTACTGGCTAAAGGCGGTAGACTTGTTTCGTGAAAACAGATTCGTAAATGATTTCAGCTAACGTTTACTCCGTCGGTTTCAAATTCATTTCTTATATTTGTTTAATAATTTTTTTTCGTTTTCTTAATGTTAGTGGAGCAATGTACCGAAGAACTGTTTATTAACAATACGTCTGCCCTCTTTGAACTGAGGAAGTAACCTTATATTGTAATTCAAGAGGATTTACGACCAACTGTGAAAGGAGGCTCCCAAACTGTTCGAGAAAACAAAATACGCACAACCCTCAATGCGGCAACATGTTATTTATCGGTAACCCTGTCAACAATAATTACACAATTTGCTGAAGAACCATTCAGTTGCATTTTCCATTTCATGGCCCTAATGTTTCTGTTGAACTAATGGAAGTGTCTGTTATAAGGGTAACCACTTTGAACCAAGCTCTTGACCTAAATACTGAGAAAACAAAGGCTGAACCGACCGTCAAATGTCAGAGGGTACGGTTTTGCCGAGTCTGAGAAGACCCAAAAACAAAATAATCTCAGTAAAATTAATAGTATTGAAGAATTTTTTTGAACGGGTGTAAAGACATTTTAAAAAGTTCTTACGATCATTTTTGATGTGACAAAAAATATGAAAAATTTGGAAAATGCTTAATTTTAAGCGAATTAATGCATCATTAGATTTATCTTGCAATCACACCTGTTAGACTGAGCAAATAATAATAATAATAATAATAATAATAATAATAATAATAATAATAATAATAATAATAATAATAATAATTCTTTATGATGCAGCACTGGTGGCATTATGAGAGAACGCGTGATGATCGCTCATTGAACGTGGTCAGCCAGTTTTGTACCGAGATCGAGCCACAAACTACACAAAGCTACAAAAAGAAATGTTCTCTGAGATTTTCCCTAAACGCTTAATCCTCGCTGTGCATAGTTATTTAAATATAAGGTACAAATTTTGTGACTTGCCCGACTGTTTCAAATAGCCTATTTCATAGTTGTGTTTTCAGTGACCTGGCCTTTCAATAGAAGCGAGGTTGAGGTGGCCTTGTTTGATGATGATGAAGAAGATAACTTTATTTAACGAGGGTAAAACACTTTACATTTAAAAACTGGCAAACTAGTGGCCCTCATTATACTATACATAAAGAGTAATAAATAAAATGACTAATGACTAAGATACCAAAATAGAGTTTAACCTAAGAAATAGAGAAATGGTCGAGACCTATGTATGATTCCTTAAGATAATACACATAATTTGTCTCAAAAAGCTTAACATTCTGACTACAATCAAACCTCTATTAAGCGGTCGCCCTCGGGAATGAGCCAACTGATCATGACCGCCTAATAGGGGTTGACCACTTAATACAGGTTTCCGGCCAAAATATAGTGTAAAATTATGGTAAAAATGGAACTGTAGCATGTATACAGTGTATTCAGTGTATCGGTTCACAACAACAGTAGCACAAAAGAGTAGAAAAACACCAAGTAATCAATCAGCTGTCGAGTTTGTCGTACGGTGATGTCAGGAAACACAGGCTTTGCTGCAGAGTTCTTATGTTTTTCAACAAAAGCTATCACTAAAGATGGATCAGAATTGCTGGCCTTTTGATCAATAAGTCTCTCAGCAAGACCAGTAAAGTGCTGATTAATACCTCGGCAACGAGGGCTGGGTCCCGTATTTGCTCAGAATCATCATCCTATAGAAATGTCACACCAGTAGAATTATTTTTTCCGGTGAGATTTCTGAGAGTGGACCACAATTTCTTGGAATCGCCATGGCTTTCTTGGAAGGATTCATAACAGAAGTCCTTTTTTGCAGCTCATATAGACTTTGTCACTTTGTTTTTTGCACGCCTCAATGCTGCCCAATCAAGCGGGTCGTTCGAGCGTTTAGCCTTGATACAGACCTCACTGCTTTCCTCACGTGAATCATGCTGTTGTTATGCTAACTAGCCCACATTTATCTAATAGCTAAGATCACCTCAAGCCTCGCTTCCACTCAAAGGCAAAGTCACTGAACACACAACTGAATCGTAGAATTCTCTTAAGTAAGTTGTCTGTCCTTGGTGTAGATGATGCCGCAAGGGAGTGGCTTGGATCCTTCCTCACAAACAGAGGTCAGGTCACATGCTGCAATGACAACGTCCAACCAAGAACCTATCACATTGGAGTTGCTCAGGGATTTATCCTTGGGACGCTTTGTTCGTGATTTATATGAATGACTTACCTAATGTCCAGGACCACTGCTCTGCTCTGTCAAATCTGACTTTCATGACCATGATATACAATCCAGGAACAATCTTAGAAAAACCGCAGCCAAAAGAAGGAGGGTTCATTGGACCAGTACTAATTTTGCTGCAAATGAGTGGAATTCCCCTGATCTTTTACTTGCGGGAGACGCCTCTTTATCCAGATCTTAAACGCGCCCTTTCCAAAGCAACTTCTAAATTACTTTTTAATTAGTTATCCTTAGTAATTCCATTAAGTGATGTTCATTATTAGTTCTTAACTTTTTCCTTGTTGATGTACATTTTTATTGTAACTTTTTTCAATGCTTTTAGTCTTGAGGAGCTTTCTGTAGATCATTGGCTCCAGTGAAGTTGGCTTCCTCAATAAACATTATTTTCATTCATGTGTAAAATCGGGGCTCAGTTGAAAGATTAGAGATCTTATTGCAAGTAGCATTTTGTCAGTTGGACTGCAGTGGTACCTGTCCTAAACTCAATAGTGCCTCACATTCGTCATTTTTCAATTTGAATGTTGTAGTTCATAAACGCAGTTAAAAATCGGTTTCCGACTGAAAAGAACAAAGGCGATTTATACTCAACCTCAAAATTAACACGTTGAGCGGAATTAGGAATGAAATTTGACATTCACAGCTAACTCATGAAGCTACGCCTGTTTAGTTAATTTGCCTGCAGTCACGTCATTTACTCCAATGGAATGTCGTTACAGTGGCTTGTTGAAGTTCTTCTATTGCTTTGTTCGGAGAAGGACAGGACAGTCAGTTTTTGCAGAGGTGTTTCAGCATTCATTCGGTTCTGAGTGTTTGATGAATCTCGATTATTGCGATTTACTCCATTGTCTCCAATACGACCGGGATGGACTTGTGTAACTCGCTGTGGACATCTTATTAAACCACGTACTGCTCTGCGGACATCAGCATTCCTGCCGTAGTTCAACAGGGGATTTAACAGTCCATTGAGGGTGACCAAAAAACGATAGAATGGCCTAAAAGGAAGGACAGCATTGCCCTTAAATCCCACTACCACCAGGACAAGTGGAGTTATAAGCGCAGGAATGAAAGTGAAACAGAGTACAATTAGAATCAAACCAACTGTGTTGGCCAATCTCTTCTCTCGCTTCAAAGTGGCAAGCACCTGAACCCCATGCTGATTCATGGTGTTCCTGTGGCGTACATTTGCTACGAATATTCCAACATAAGAGCCGATTATGGCGATAATAAATACAGCATAGGTTGAGCCAGCAATAATTTGTGATACGAAATCTAAAGATGAGGAATAATTTTCGACAAGCACGAGTACGGAGATTATGAAACTCCAAACACAGATCACAGATGTTTGCTTGATGACACCTGATCGTGTCACACGATTACGGTACCACCAAGGTTTCCTTACTGCCACAAAGCGGTCTCTACTTATAATCGACAGGAGACCAAAGCTTGACGTGAAACAGAAGACCAGAAAAGCCCGTTCTATGTTGGTAAGCTCTTTAGGGCAAAAACCTTCAAGCGTGAAGGTAACGATGTTTTTTATTATGGAGAATATTGCCCACAGTACATCAGTGATTGAGAGATTGCCAAGAAGAAGAAGTGATGGATGTTGAATGGATCGTGTGCGTATAATAGCTGTGAGAACAACAGAGTTACATGTGACTGACAGCAAAGCCAACAACATGTCGAGAGGGCGGACGACTATGTTGGTGACGTCACGCACAGTGTGTTGTACATCTTCAGGAATGCTTGAAATGAGACACAGCTGATAAGGAAGGCTTTCCGAGTTTGTACTTTGGTTAAACAGAGATATGGTTGCCTGCAAACAAAAGTTTAAGAAAGTAAGCACACTCTGCAATTTCTTAAACACCAGATACCAGGCAGGAGTGTAGATGATTTGGATAAATACAAGAGGACATTTTCATAGCCTCAAAAGTAACTGCTCTTAACTTGATTTATGCAAGACAGGTTTTCGTCCACAACAGATCACCACTACCGGTAATGATTCCCTGTCTACCGAAACGCCTAGTAAAACGAGAGATTAGTAGCTGATCTTTCTACGTTCATAGTTTTCGGGACATTTATATGAAGTAGAAATTCTAACCGAGTTAGTCATATTGACTAGATTCCACATGTGACTTTCGTGAAAGTAAAAGGATTCTTGTTCGTATCATAGCCTAGTTTTGTGTGTTGCGGATACAGAAGCACATAACTTGTAAGTATTTCATTCAGTTTGGTTTCGTTTTCGGCTAGTTGCCAACACGTCTTTGTATTATTCTTTAGTTTTTCACCGTACCAAGCGTTTTGTACCAAACGTGTGAAACTGATGTACCGAGCATTTCGAAATGGAGAGATGTTGTGTTGTGTTTCTGCGAATTCAAAAGAATGTTGTAAACAAGTTGACAAAGAGAACAATACTACGTTTTGGACGCGTTGAAAGTCTGTGCTTACCCCCCATAATAGTTATGATAAGCATTAGATAAGCACAATGTAAGTAAGTCGGGCGTTGTTTGCCAAAAAAAAGTGTTTTGAAAAAACGTGATCCTCCGTAGATGTGAACCAAATTGACATACTATTCTTTCGTTAACTTTCCGTGACACAAAATAAAAAAAATGCATTACTCACCATGAAGGTTAGCTAAGTCTGAATTAACGAATTTTATAAGTCACTTTCAAATCTTGTCGCCAAATCTTATATTTTTAGCCGTGTAATTCTTTACCTCTTTTGATTTAAGGAATTGTAAATGAATGGGATGTTAGGACTTTTACATGTTATAATTGTTTTATTGACTATAATTATTTCCATGGAAACTGTAAGCCCTAAATGTAATTACTCTCAAGTTAAGCTGCAGTGCCCTCAAGTTAGGTTCTTCTGCTATCAAAAATCTCAGTCAGCCTGAATGACACCTTCATTTCACCAAATAGGAAGTTAGTTTCTTAATATCTATATATTCAAGAGTACTTATGTATTTACGTGTTAAGTATATACTTATAGTACATTATTGGATAAATTTGTTTGGCCAAAACAAATTCACAAATTGATTGCAGATAAAGTTTTACTCCGTTGGTTTCAAATTACCGTCGATCAAAAAGTTTCATTCTACTCCTGTATGTTATTAATGCTACGTGGAGCAATACGAGAAGTATTTATTAACAATACGTCTGTCCTCTTTCAACTGAGGAAGTACATTGTAATTCAAGAGGATCTGAGAACAACTCTAAAAAGGGAAGTTCCCAAGCTGTTCGAGAAAACAAAATACGCACACATATTACTTCTTTTGTTATAAAAAGCAGAGGTAACCCTGTAAATTAGAATTACGTTGTTTGCTGAAGTACCATCAATAAAGTTGCATTTTCCATTTCATGGCCCTAATGTTTCTGTTGAACTACTAGAAGTGTCTCTTATAAGAGGAACCACTTTGAACCAAGCTCTGAACAAATGCTGAGAAAAGAAAGGTTGTAATTGCGTCACGAATAAGCTTTGAAACTACTTCGAGTTATGTATAACAACAATTTCATCGACACAAAAAGAATGCATGCCGCTGAAGAGGAACCAACTGGATAATTTCGAGTCAAGGTCAGACATATTTTTCGGGTTGAAATTGTCCCGTTGAATCTGCGAAATACCCGGGGGTATTCCTTATAATGGCCTATATGGGGAGGCTCCGCCCGAAAGGGGTACGATCATGAAAAGGAAAAGCGAGTTCGCGTATTAAAAAATCAGAAGAACTTATGTCAATAAACAAAAAGTTCTCTTAATGATTGAAAGAAGTTGTTTTCATTTAAAGAGGGTGTTCCCTTGTGCATGAAGTCATTTAATGTGGTTGTCATGAGGCTATGCCAATCCTATTGCAGTCATGAAAGGGTAAAACAATTGCCAACCAAATAAAAAAGATTGAACCTTATTTTGTAAATTAGTTTGTTTTCCTTCGTTTATCGTTTCTGAAAACAAAAACGCTTCTTTAATTTGAGATTAGAGGACATTTTCAGCGAGAACTTAGTTCCAAGGTAATTTAGGCTTAGGCTTAGGGTTAGAAGTTGTTTTTACAAAAGGCACTCATTCGTATTTTTCCACAACACATTAAAACGGAAATAAATAAAACCACTATTAAACAAGTATGTTTAAAATTAACGAATAAAAAAAAAATCCTCAGATCTACTGATCTGAATGTGACTGATCAAAAGGCGTGAAAAATTGAATTGGAAATACCTTTTGGCCTGACTTCAGTTCATTTTAGAGTGTGTGTATATACTTCAGACGTAAGTGCGTGAAAATAATGGCGAGGCTTGTGAATGTGCTACACATTTCGCATAATTACGAACAGGGTCTTCAGAAACAGGAGTTCCGTTAAAATACTAGTCATTTGGCAGAAAGAGAACGTTAAAGTACAGAAAGGAATAATTCGGATAATTCCCATTCAGGTCACATCACTCAGTCAAAGTAGGGAATGTGACACCAGTATTGAACAACCTTGAACAACCTTGGGGAAATTAGGTAGTCTTAGCAAATAAGGTTGTTTTAGAACCAGTAAACGAAAACATTTATTAGAACTTAAACACATGGCAGATTAAATAATGAAGTATGTGAGTCATGCAATCAGGGATGAAAATAACCTTAAACGCGTAAAAATAAAAAGCAAGAGACGTCTCCAATATAAAATTCTACTAACGTTTATATCTTTTTAATTAATCATAAAATTATGGAAATTATACTAACTTGCCAAATTTATGACAAAGAGATGTTTGAGGCGTTAGTTCAGTAAAAAATCACCAACTAGCACATTCAAGGTATAAGCTTATGTTTACAGATCTCAAACCAACTTCCCTTTTTGCCGAAGTCGTGATTAGTTAGTTACATGCAGTAAGGGAATTAAATTAGTTCGAAATCGACGTTGTTTCTGACTACAAAAAGTAATCCCACTTGTGTAAAATGCACTCTCACGGCGCTGAATGTTCTGGTGAAAAAGATCTTTCCACTTTGTAATTTCAACAGCAAAACATAGAATCTGGTACCCTACGTAAAACCCGAGTGGACAACCTTTAATATTAATTATTATTATCAAGGTGCAGCACACAGTTAGTTTCTGGTTAAGGTGGCAGCCCTACGAAAATTCGCGCGCATTCGTAAGAAAGCTCGATTTCTTCTCAAACGAACGCACGTTTGCTGCGAACAACCATCGCGATTCAGTTGCGTCTTGCTAAACAGATGACACAAAAATTGTGTATTTTTCGTCCGTTTCCCCGTTCTCGTCGGATTCTGTTGGTTGACAGTTTACTGATACTGAGAGGCGAGAAACTCTTGTGGTGTCAATGGACTTCCTTTTTACTGCCAAGGACCGCCGTTTCACCGAAACGAACGTTACAGAAAAACTTCTCAGAGTTGAAAAGCGCTTTGTTGACCAATCAAATTTTCTTTTGCCAGCAAAAAGGCTACGCAGTGCTGCCCAAAAATCACGTTTGAAAAACGTATAAAGTAAAGGGTTGATAGCCGATGTTATGAATCTTGTAATTGCGATCGGCTCTGAAGCCTTATCAACGGCAGTGGAGTCGCTCGATTTTATATATCTTTTGATGTTGTATATCAGCATGATGGTGAAATACGGCAACCAACAACATAAATATATCACAGCCATAGTTCCAAATACCACGATGCATTTTCTGTCGGATTTATTTTTCTTTTGTAGTCGTACTCTGTCCCTGTGTCTTGAAGGCCTCTTTCTTCTGCTGACCGCTTTGAACATGACCGTGTACGCATACAGCATGAATACATATGGAACCAAGAACACGATAACGAGGCAAGTTCCAGAGTGGATGAGCCACGGGAGAAGCTGGGACTTCGCTTCCCGCCAAGAGAACGGAATCGTGGCAATAAAGGCGGATACCACCCAAATTCCCGCCAAAACTTTGAACACTGCTTTCTTGGTCACAAGGTAGTGCTTCAGTGGTTGAATTATGGCCAGATATTTTTCAGCTGTAATTACAAGGATATGATAAGCAGCGGAGATAGCCATGAGCGTTTGAAGAATGAGCATCCAAAAAGCAAAGTCTTTGAACATGGGAGACGTCGTTGGTACAACTCTGAATGAGAAAACTATAAAGTAAGGAATGTTGACGGCTCCCGTTAAAAAGTCACACACCGCGAGTCCAAGAAGAAGGATGTTAGATGAGTTTCGGAGGCCCTTTCGTTTGTAAAACAAGACAAACACGAGTCCGTTTGACAAAACTATAGCGATGGCAATAGGAAGCAGTTTACTCATGTCCTCCATTCCCAGGTTGGGTGGCTGGGGAACATTTGGAACAGTGCTTGAGCTATTATTCATGACTCGTCAGGTCTTGGGTCGCATCAAAATAATCTAAAAAAAAAAACGAAGCCCTGGTTAAAACTCACTAATGAGTAATTGCTTCTACTTCCTATTACGTACGTAAACTCGCGATACCTCCTTTAACAAAGATGCTGTGGTTCTCGTCTTCAAGGTGGTAGAAGACGTTTTATCCGTTCGTGTGAGTGGTGTTAGTAGTTTGAGATGATCTTATCAGACGCCATAAGCGTCATTTTACCTCTTTATCAGTCAGCATTTTTAATCTTTTAGAACAGCAAGATAAATCCGCTTACAAAAGAGCTATTAATAATCATATGCTAGGTGCGATCATTCCCGATGAAAAAGAATCAGTATATAATTTGCGTAGGAGAAAGTGTCACCTTCCTCAGATAAAAACGGAGAGATACAAGAAAACCTTTGTAAATAGACTCATTTTTAAATATAATTTAGTATAGTATTGTTCTATCTTGTATTATTTATTGTGTATTCCAATATTTTTTCACTGTAACTTAGGATATGTATTTTTATCCTTTGATTGAATAAAGACTATTATTATTATTATTAGACGAGGAAAAGAATTAAAACTGACGTCGTGCTCATTAAGGAGTCTGTTCTCGATTGCAAAATTTAGGCGTAGATTGCGAAATTTCTTCAGAAAATAATAACATAAACTTCAAGTAAAAACACTCAGACTTTTGAACGTAAGTCAAATTTAGGACTCACGTTGATGCATGAGAACTAACATGAAAGTTAATAGACATCGAACGTTTTCGAAATCGTTCCTTTGTAAGTTTAACCGAAGCTCTTGAATGCGAGGTATGTGCTCACACAGCTTTCACTGCAGGAAATACCAGCATAACTAAGGGTTAACCGGAACAAAATATGGAACTCAAACGGTAGGAGGTCTGATAAGCATTCGTATCACCACGTATTGCGTCATTTAACCCCTACAATGGAACCCACAAAACCTAATTGCACGCTAAAAATTACCTCCCCAAAGATATGACCTCGAAAATCTTGACACTCCATACGTTTGGTTATTTGCAGAAAAATTGATTTACCATGATAGAAGTAATTGTGCTGATTGCAACGGTTTTAGACATTTTGGATCGGTATTGAACGAACCTGTTGAAACCTTCAAGACAGAAAAATATCAAATTACTTATGTTCATTCTTCGAAAAATCACCCTTATTGTTGAAATGTAGTTGGCCGTTGCTCGTTATTATGACGAAATCTTTTAGCGTGGGTATGATTAGCCCACTAGTAAAATCTTGGGGGTGTGTGAACTGTGACCATGATTCCATCAACACACAGACAGATTGATTTAAATATCAAATTACTTATGTTCATTCTTCGAAAAATTGCCCTTATTGTTGAAATGTAGTTGGTCGTTGCTCGTTATTATGACGAAATCTTTTAGCATGGGTTTGATTAGCCCAATAGTAAAATCTTGGGGGTGTGTGAACTGTGACCATGATTCCACCATCACACAGTCAGACTCGGCGGGCTAACAGCGGTTCATGCGTGATGCGTACAACAGTGGTCACCTCTGAAAGACTTCCTACCGACCATCTTGACCAGTGGCGGCAAAATTGCGTTTTGATGGAGATTAATAAAAGAAAAGCTATGACGAGTTATTTAAATTATGAAAATCAATAATCAATTTATCAACAAGCAGAAGATGGAAGCGTTAATCTTGCCGCCATTACTTTTTCTTTTCCGTCATTAACTGCTCGCGTCTTAGAATTGAATCGGAAGGTTATAGAGTGAATAAACCGGCCCTTTCTGGTGTTTGATACAGAACTGCTCGTTTTTTTCAAACATCTTTTCAGACTCGCGAATGTGTCACTGAGGGAACCTTATAGGGTTTTTAATTACTAAATAACGGAATTAAAATCTTGAATTTTGTTGTCTCATAGTAGAAACATCAAAAGGGCATTGTCCTTTGCAGTGTATTTGCAACATGTATACAGTTGCAAGTAAAGACATAGTAGAGCTAGCACCCGGATAAGGCTGAAAATTTGACATCAGAGTAGACTTCATCGGTTGTATATTGCGTTTGTTTTACTGTTACGTTTTGACGTTAAAAATTCCCATCATTAACTTTTCGGAAAAATTACACTGCATTGCAGCTGGTAAGTTGGGATTTTTGTGTACTATTTATTACAGACTTCTAACACCATGGTGAGCAAATTTTTTTAAGCGGATTAAATGATATTTCCCGGGTTTCTTTCAACGTGAAGCACGCATAGCAAATAAAGGCTCTTCACGGTCATAATTTATGTGTCCGTGTCGCACTTTTGCCTCTCTACCCGACTGCTATAATGAAGTGTAACTGCAGATCGAACAGT
>OX419337.1:22111305-22133805 GCA_948470475.1 Galaxea fascicularis
GACGCCATCAACGACAATACAGATAAATTAAAAAAAAAAGACTCACGAAAGTCGACTTACTTTACGATGACCTCTTGGTCACCATGGCCATTTAGAAGTGAATCACTCCATCAGGAAAAGTCTTAAAATTCAAATCACATACTCAACTTTTAGCTTAACGCTTTTTTTTGCATATATTACCAAAAAATGGAGGAGTTTGGGTGTTGAAAGTATTTAAAAGCTATAACTAATTAACTGTCATGTTCAGTTCCACCACAAATAAAACCGACAACTTTTTAATATTCAAATCAAACTGTCTGAAATATTGTAAATGTTTTTTGAAAACGCTTAACTTGAAGTTACTTTATGTAGTCCAGAAAACGATATGAATAACTTATATAAATTATCGACTTGCCTCCCATTCAAAACCAACAAAACTGTCACTTCCTTTTGTTTAAATCGCCAAACTTAACTTCGAAAATCGTCTCCAATTGATTCATCAATGCTGTCCTTCTTTTATCGTAATATGTTTTTACACTCAACAGACTTCCTAATAAAATTGACTACAAAATGGATAAATTATATAATTTGCATAAGTTCTCGCAATTGGACAGGTAGGTATACTGAACTTGTCAAATTTACTCTTGCCAGTGTTGCTTCAATTCAAACAAACTAAGGCCCCTTTGGGAGAAAGGTATTTAATTTTGTATGTTTTTCAATTAACAATTATTCACCTCAGTGGAGGTGAATAGTGCTCGATATTTACCGAGCTAAATATCCACCACTTTCACCGACACTGAGATGAATAATTGTTTTAGTATAAACCTAACAAGCTAAATAACTAGACGGGAGGCCGTTTTGTTTCTCTTCAGCTTCTCCGAGGTGAATAGTACTTTGCTAATCACCTCCGAGTTAACCGTCCCTCTCGCAATTATGCGTTCAACTTTGGTCACTTATTTAGATAAAAAAATGTTATAACGTATCTATGACTGTTTTTAGTGTGATGGAAACCAATTTTCGTCGCCACTCTAGTGGGACTTTTCGGTGGAGCGATGCCGCCGAAGGCCCAAGGACGGTCTTAAAGGAGGGAGAATTTAGTGAAAGTTTGCCTACGACTGAGGTTCAGTTTACAGCTTGTTGAAGGAGAGGAAAGGCCATACAGCGTTTGGTAATAACACCAACAATGAATATGCCCCACGTCTACTCCACCGCAATAGGCTGTCTTCAACGTTGGGCAGCCGCTTTATGAAACAAGTTTGACGAAGCGACGCGCTCAAAGTTGTTATGAACTAATTATCGTGTCTAGTAAGGGTCAAGGTTAGCCCACACACGAGTTTTCTGAGTTCCGAATTTTTTTTCTCTTTTAGATTGATTGTCGTTATGATTTCTCGCTGTAGGCACGTTTAGGAATTTCTGCTGAGCTTGGCTGGGACCTCCATGAGTTGTCGTTAAGCCTTCTTTTATTAGTCATTTTTAAGAAATTTTCGTTGGAAGTTCACTATTCCTTCGAGTGGTCGCGTTGTCATGTTTAGGCATTCCTGGATAAGCAATGTATAGAATCCTCACGGTCCGTAAACCCAAACAAGGCTACAGATTTGATATTTAATTCGGAACGATCAGGCTTGAGTTTTGTTCCCGAATTCCGGCTGTTCAGTCCAGTTACAGTCTTCAGTCTTCAGTTCAGTTCTGTTCTGAGTGCAGGTCCGGTCAGTTAACGTTAATCTTAGTGTTACCATTAGAGATTAGAGAACAGAGAATGTTCGTGAGAGAGCGCTGCAACAGTTAACTGGAACAGGAATGAGATAGATGAGCTGAACAGAAGAACTGGGAAGATCATGACTGCCTATCACGTCCGTCATGCCGAAGCCAATGTGACTCAGCTGTAATTCACGTAGTAGTGGAGGTAGGGGATTGACCAGCACCAAAGATTGTGCGGCAAGTGCGAGAGAAGAATTTTAGATTCTTACCTTTCCTACAGTATGAGACACTGAAGGCTTGGACGAAAGTGTCATTGAAAATAAAACTGACCACGACAAAAGAATCGAAAAGGAAAAGGCTACCCTGGTGGAAAAGATGCCCTCCATGAAACAAAAGACCTGAAGACCAAAGAGTCTCAGAGGTGGTTTGTGAGCAGGGAACTTAAGAGGGAACTGAGAGCCTTTTGATAGCGTCCCAGAATCAAGCATTAAATACGAACTCGGTGAAGAGTACCATTTACTACCGAGAGAGTGATCCATTTGCCCTCGGCAGTTTATTTAGCACAAAGGGTAGAGGCGCCGAGGAAATACATGAAAAAAATAATTCAAAAATAAACGTAACATAACAAGAATCCCAACTGACGGGAGGCAGACCGGTTGGCTATTTACAAGGATGACCGAAGAGTTGAACCAGGCACTTACCCAGAATAACACCAGCTGGCGGTCAGAGCGGGATTTGAACTGACCCGAGTCACCGCATTGAAATCCAGCGTCCGAAACCACTCGGCAATCCTGCCTCCCCTGAACTGCAATGTGCAGTTCTCTTTTTATTTCCATAAAAAGCCATATGATAAATAACTTATTAACCTCGTGCGTTCGGTCATTAGAAGGAAATTTCGGCCTTGCTATTGACCTCGCTATCGGTCGGTCAATATACCAAGGCCTCAGTTTGACATTTCCCTGTAACGACGTCACTCTCGCCTAATAAGTAGTATATGTCAAATAAAAAAATAATAATCCATTTTTAGCTCTTAGGGGAAATAATTGATGCATATTTAACTAAATTTATGTTACTCCAGAAATGTACGTAACCACTACATGTATTAAGCAAGCAACTTCAGGTGTAAGAAAATTAATCTTTCTTAGTTAGGGCAAATGTAACATCTGTTGTAAGAAGACCTAAAACGAGGCGAGCTTATAAGTTTCTTCATACATGTAAACGTGGCCCAAGGGAAGGTAATGGCATAAGTTATGATCAACAAACTAATTAAAATAGGAATGAAACTATGCGTCTGCGACTTAAGTCATAGTTTATAGTGAGCCCGCTTCAGCAGATAAAAGAGATAGATTATTTTGTAACGGGTTCCTTTGAGCTTATCAGTTTAGCTTGGGTAAGCGGGTAAACAAAATTTTCATTTACATTTGTTTTTACAATTTAAATTTACGTTTTTAGATTTTCCATCATTGACACAGACAAACTAACAAAAAATGAGAGTCAATAAGAGCTAGACCTGCTATTCTTAGATGCTTCCCCACCAAGCTTAGGAGAGTCGTGTGAGCATATCAGGAAATCTCATCACGTTTCAGTAATTCCTTGCGGGGATAATGTTTATGTATAACTTGGATTTGAACACGACACGAAAGTCAAATTCAGTAACTGGGGAGAATTTTAAAAACGTGTAAAAAATTAGAATTCAGCGTTGGTGGTGCTAGTACTCAATTTCTTTTGAACCGGACCTGTTTGACTCTGGGTAAAGTGGAATTGCGAACTTTCGACCACAGTTCGTTTGAAAGGTGAGTACTCTGGACATGCCGAGAGTGGCTCATGCGCGAGTTGAAAAAATACTCAGGCGCCTTATAGCGAAAGGCTCGATCTAAACCTACTTTATTATCATGCCATGAGGACCAAGCGGTCTTATTCTTTATTTACATTTCAGTACTTGTTAACTAATACACTGGGGTTACCCTCGTTTGAATTTAACTCTCAGTGCTGCCGTGAAAACTTCAGAGGGGAGCGATGCTCGAAATTTTCATGGCCGGTGATTCATTGCAAGTGCACAAAAGCTGACGAAGTGAAGCCTGTTCCACTATATGAACAGGTATCCGTAAATTAGAACAAAGGAAAAATATCAAAACAGAAGCTAAATATTCTCATAGATTTTGCTAAACAGCGAATGAAACACCTGAATTGAAAGCAAAGGTTTCTTGGAACACAGTGCGACTCTTAAAAAGGTTTCTGTGTGACGTAACGTCACCTATTGCAAGTCCCTGGAGACCTGATGGGAATATTCCATGTTGGAAATGGTTGGTCACAATGATACTACATCTCTGAATCTAAAACATAAAACTCCTATATTTGCGTATTTGCCCAGCCACTAGTGTTACCCTAGTTATAAGGCGCGTAGCCTAGAACACCAAAACCGTTTGCATTTCTGGTTTCTTTTAGACTTTATCTCTCTACAGTTTTTTTCTTTCTTTTTTTTTTCTTATCGCAAATGTTATTAACAATTAACTTCGCCAAAAGTTGGCAAGTTAACTTCTCAAAAGAAATCCTACTCTTAGACTGAATTAAAATAAAAGAAAGACTTCTGATAGAAAACAAAACGGTAACTATCAACTGACCTTTGAAAAAAAAGGTGGTAACCCTGGTATCAAATAAACAATATACACTTACTGTCAAATTCGTTAATTGTTGACGCTTTATTTTGCGAGCAGAAGTTATGAAATCGAAATGTCAAGCCTCGATCAGATTCGTTTGGTCACAAAAATAAATAGATGAATACAAATTTTAATAAACGAGTAAATAGATAACATACAAACAAGCTCAACTGCATGAGTAAGGGAACTTAGTGTAAATCGTTATGAGAGCCAAACACCACAAGCGTTGATCGGTATGAAATACAAAAGTGCAAGTTACGTTTGTGTTTGTTTGTTGTTAATTTTAATATTGTGGGTTTCCTGCTTCTATTCAAGCCACTGTTTCTCTCATTAACTGCTTGTGCCCTTTTTCCCACGAGTGAAAACCATATTTATATGCATACACGAAGCTAAAACTGTTTGTACTTTAGAAGCTATTTACTCGAGCAGATGACACCTGCACATTAATAAAGCTGAACCTTGTCAAAATTCATGGAATTGCAAATTGATAAATCTTTCCTTACGTTACCTAAAAAAGAGAGACTTTAGTGTCTGGTTGCAAACTTAATTTTCTTGTTTAGGTTTTACTTCTCGATCAAAAGGGTTGAAAACAAATTGATGTCGAATGCGAATTTTCCATGTTAATTATTAATTTTATGGCTTGGTTTTTGAAAGGCTAGCAATTTACGTCTCGCGAAGCGACCTTGCCAACCGACCAAAAGCTAACCAACCATTTGCCTCCTCGAGTTTGGTTGGCTGTTATTGACTGATACCCAAAGCAGACAGGAACCGTTTACGTTGTGTGGAGTTGCAGTTGAAATACATGACATCTGCTTTAGCAGCTTTTAGTGGCTTTTGTTATTAATTAATTTATGAAATTATTAGGCGAAAAACATACAAAAATTTCTTTTTCTGCTCACATAAAAAACACGACTGTTTAGGAATGAGAAGCAACATTCAAAATATTGCCGCTTTTTTTGTGTCTCGGATAAAATGGTAATAACAACAACAGTGCTCTTAGGAAATTGCAATAATTACCTTCCAAGCAACCTTTGTCGAATGACACTCGAAAGCAAGCACCAACATCGCAAACGTTAAAAAAAAAGATAGCATGTTGTAGTTGTTAGCCAGTCTTACCTTTTAGTTCGAACAGCAAGACGACCAGCACATGAACCCTGAAATGGAATGACGAGTGTGCCCTCTTGAGAAGAATGGCAGTGAATACAGGCAGCTGGGCGCTTATCACCGCCTTCAGAAGGCAATTATTCAACCTTGCAAATTGCTCAAATTAAGCTCCTAAATTTTCTTTTCTTGTCCCGCAAATTTGCCGTTGGAAATGGAGCAGGTGAAACTATTCTCCAATTTGTCACGTTTATTAAACACATTAATAGGTGTATACGTTCGCCCACGCCAATTTATCCTAGCTTCTATTTTCAGTTGATATTCACATTATACACTTTACATTGTGTTACCTGAATGTGAAATTTTAGATTGTAAGAGTACTGATCTTTGAAGTATCACGGATGTAACTGCCACTGAAATTAAACTGCCAGTTGGGAACGAATTTTCAAGTATACAAACAATCAACCGCACGCACAGCTTCAAACTGGCTTAAATTATCGCAAACGAAAGACACAGCATCGATAAGAAAAGACCGCAAGTTACTGAACAACTCAAGCTATATGTGGTAATCGGGTTCCGCTATACATAAAAAAAATCGGAAATTTCCATAGCAAACTTGGGGAAACTTGGACGATCGATACTTTTTCGCGGGTATAAAAGTAAGTCTTCTGAGAACAATAACCTATACGACAGCACAAAACTAAACAGCCAATAAAAGTTTAAAGACAAATTTCAAGAAATAATCCTTATGCTAATTCGTTAATGATTTTATCGAGCTTGTCGGAAGTATTTGTGTCTGGACTAAAGTTCACAATTAGGATAGTATTTAGAAGTTATATAGAATTGAAGGTTTATGTTTATTTATACAAACAGTCTGATTTGAATTTTTAAAGTTGTCAGTTTCATTAAAGTTGGGAAGTAGGGTGCTTCGAGATGGGAGAAAGAATTAACAATTAATTATTTATACATTTAAATGCTTTGATCAGCTGAACTCTTAATAAACGGCTACATGTATTTCAATAAACGTTACCGGAAGACCTAAGCGACGACCTCGTAGTTTGATCGGGTAATAATCTATAAATGTTTAAAACTCGGTTTGACTCACCCCAACAGATAAGTAATCATATAGGCCAAGTTTTATAGGCTGTGCTTACCACGCGAAAATGTAACCGAATAGTACAGATTACTATGTCTCCTTTTCTTGTCGGGTAAAATCCGACAACGTTAATTGAAATTGCTGTATAGCAATACAACTTCTCTAAAATGTCTTAATTTATGCAAAGAGGGGTAAGATTTTAATTTGGTCCTGTTTTTATTTTTAAGGTATTTACAGTATGATCCAATGTCTCCAAAACGCCGACATAAACAAACGAAGACAAATTTGTCCAGTGCCGTATAGAAAAAAAAAATACAAAAAGATCAAAGCATTTACAACGGTATATTTAACAATTATTCCTCGAGCCCGAATGGGCTCTGAGTCAATAGCCCATGAGGCCGAAGGCCGAATGGGCTATTGACTCAGAGGCCATGAGGACGAGAGGAATAATTGTTTTAGTAAAATCCAACTAGTTGGTGAAAAAAATATCGAGACAAAACATCTTTCACTGGTTAAAGCTGGACTAGACGCCAAAACAAAGACGATAGAAATAGTAGTTGCAAAAAGAGTCAAATTTACGGTAACATTTGTCAACAGTTCAAATTTATTTTGAACATTCCTACCGTTAAATATCTTCCTTCCATATTTAGTTGACTTCTTTGTAGATTTTGGTATAGATTTATGTAATAATGAGCTCAAATACTCGTCCGAAACTTCAGCAAAACGCGATTCAGCCGCTATTGTTTTGGTTTTCGGCAAAGCCGGCGCTTTTCGCTACTAGCGGGCTATAACAAATAGCCTACTAGTAGCTCAACCAATCAGAACGCAGCATTGATAATAGACCACTAGTTGGATTTTACTAAATATATATATATTGCAGGGATGATAGAAATAATACCAGTCGGATCTTCTTACAAAGTTTAATTTGCTTGAAAATGAACACATTGTGCGGTTAAGGGAATCATTTCCAGTTTAGAACCTTAAAACTCAGAATTTAGGAATTTTATGTTTTATACTGACCAATTAACTGCACATTGAGCATTAGGCATGGGGAACAACAACGCTGTGGTCATCTCTTCAGTTGGTTCTCTTGAAAATAAACAATCTTTAAGTATTCGTATTTTTTTTTTTAGAAACATAGATACTACTGGAAAACGTCTCGGAATAAGTGATCGAAGCTTTTAACACGAAAGCCTAATCCAGTTATGAAAGCTGAGAATATGTACTTTCTGTTTGAGGTGTTTCTTCTCTTAAAGGTAAATGTACCATCCATTGGTCATGTGACCATTGGCATCATTTGCCGAGATTTCAACCCTACTCAGACGCCGGGGGTCAGTTGACATTAAAGCTAATGTTCCCAACGCAACCTAATTTTCTAAGCAGCCTTTGTAGAAATTGGAACATTACTGATTTTGTTGGCCCTATCTGACGAAGGGTTAACGCTCGAAACGTCAGCTTTTAGAATCTTTGTACGGTGGTCAATTTACATTAACAACTCCTTGATAAAACCAAATTAAAGAATAACTTTCCTTTTTAACGACGTGTAATTTTAGTGTCTCGATTCCATTTTGGGAAGCTTGATTTTGAATTTTTGTGATAATTATGAAATCCAAGATGGCGATCAATTGGCAAACGTGATGTTACAACCACCTCGGATGACTTCATCTCTTACGGTTGCGCATTCGAAGGAAATGTTCACCTTCAAAGATTGTAGAGCGCTTTTCATTTGAATGTTGCAAAACCCAAACCAAAGCAGTTACAAAGCAGAATTAGAGGCAATCACATTTAGCCGGTGCCAAGCGCGAACGTTCGCGCGTACAAATCACGATTCTCACTGGTTAACAAAATGGCGCGACTTTCGTTTACCAATCGAAGAACGAAGTAAAGCAAATCCACAGCACACGCGAATTACTTTCGACACTTGATTGAAAACCGCTCCAAGCTACAAGCGATACATTTCTATGAAGATTCAAATCTGTACATGTTAGGAATTTGGATTGCAGTTCAGCAAAACTGTGGTCTATAGCGATGTTTTTTGTTTACAAACATTGACGTCAAATTTCTTTTGATATTCAAATTTGCCAGCCACCGAACAATAGCATGCATTGTTTCAGCAGCCAATAAACCTCTGGTTGACACATTAATAACAATAGGTGACGTAACAAGAAACATTGCTATTTGGAGAAATTTTACCACTCAAACTTAAATATCTGCGAACTTTGGACGGAGTGTTTCCTCAAATACGCTTTTCTTTGAGAACCACAGCTTTGACCTAATTGTTCATGATTCTAGATTCTGCAGCACTCAAATTTTCAGAATAAACCGTTAAGAGTCTACGCCCATGACATGGGAAAAACCCAAATTTGAACCAGCAAGTTAATACACCATTTTACTAATGATCAGTTTCCAGTGAATTGTGGGTAGATCCAGTCCTCTGTGGGGACAAACGACGTAATTTGAAATTCTAATTTTGACCGTTTGCCCCCACAAAGGACTGGATCTACCCACAAATCACTTGGAACTTATCATTAGCAAAATAGTGTATTACGAAAAACTAACTCTTTCCTTATGAGTAGCTTTACTTCCGGAAATCATTGCTATTTCAGTTGAAACTTCAACTTAAGCACTATTGTCTTGCGCGTCAGTGTAATGAACTCTTGTAACAAACAACGGTCTTAAGAACATTCAAATCAGTCGTCGAGTATTTATAGCTGTCTTGACTCTTGAAATGATCGATCAATATTTATGACTCAGTTTCATAATTATCAAAGCACTATTACAGTTATCATAATAAACGATTGCTTTCATTTCGATTCAGTTATCGTTGGCCGAAATACTTAAAAATGCGGACACCGCAATACTAAAGTGGATTTGTTCAAGATGAGCGAACTGCGCTGTCTCGAGTTCCTAACCACCTCGACAAAATAGTAGGTAAGTAAATTTAGGGATTGAGTCGTATTAGGTGCTTCCTATTTTTTAATCATTTTGCTGAGTTGTCTCGCAATTCGTCGCAGAACCGGCGTAAAAAGAACTGCCGTAAATTTTATGACGTCACTTGCAAATACAGCGGGCACTGTTGAGGATCATAACAGAATAATAGAGGAAAATCGTAATAAAGATATCATATGAATCTAAATCTGTAGCTTATGCCGGACAACAGCTGCATCGGGTGAGAAAACAACCAGCTCAAGCCCCATATTACATTGGGCAGAGAAAAAGTTGACCAACAAACGCTGCGAATGATGATTTGTGCATTATGAATGTTGGAAGGGACATTCGACGTGTCTAAAGTTTTTTAACAGAAAGAGCCGAGTTCTGTTCTCTTCAATGTCAATCACAATGCTGAACGACAACAGAAAGCACTAAGCACTTTATCATGGCGTCAAAAAGCCACAGCACTGTTCAACATTTGTCAACAAATGTTACACGCGATTTCGACTTGTGTATCACTCGCTTCACTATTTTGTTGCACCGTTTCTAGAGAAGTTGTAACGCTTGCAAAAAAAATTCACCTTATAAAGAATTTTCAAAAGTAGAACCAAATTAAAATTTTGCGACATATATTTTTCTCGCGGTACGTTACAGTGGGCATGTTTTTGTGCAACTTGTGTTAAAAATCACAGAAAAAACATTTCATTAGTTTATTCCTGGGACAAGCGCCTTAGGGTACGTTTTTCAATTACGGTATTTTTACCTTTTCATTTTCAATAGAATGGATATAATCTAAACAACCAATAATCTATATTTCTAATATTTCCAGAAAGAGTTTCTTGTGATAAGAGAAAAGTTAGTGGTTGAGCCAGTTTAATGTCAGTATGGGAGTGGATGCTTAATGGACAAAATCGGATAATCAATCAACGTTCTGACTTTTTAAACTGACTGAAATCGCTTTTAAAATCTTATCTCAAAGTTTACTCAGAAAATGTCAATATTGCCACTAGTTAGCAGCGCTTGTAGGCGCTACAAACAATTAGTGAAATAAGAACCGAAAACCTTTGTGACAGATATTTCTATTACGTGATACAGGGTACCGTCCAATTACAGTATGACGAGAAGTTTGACATAGAGGTCAACTGTTACTGTGGAGCCTCACGGATTCCGTCAGGCTTCCTACTGCTTTTAAACAAACAACATCCAATCGAAGTTGCTTCTGTGAGTGTAGTAATCCTAAATTACAGTCAGGGTAGTCAATAATTACGATTGTTTACAGTAAAATCACATATTAAGGGCCACAAAAAACACGCAAAACGTTGGTCTCGGGCTCAGTTTCGACAAGCAATCGATAAGAAAAGGAATAAGAAGCAAGCAGGGTTTTTTTTTCACACTAACCTTCGTTCTCCAGGGTACATAGTCTAGCAACGATCCAAAACAAATGTTAAATTTTGTCTGGCAACGCAGAACGGTTCCTTGACTGAAACGTCAACAAAAAACAGGTAGGGTGACAAAAAGGAGAAACCAACTTTAGTCAGCCGTTCAACTGGTGCTACTCCTAAGTTTTCCATAAACCCAACTGTAAATTTATTAATTGAGATATGAAAACATACTCTAAGTCATGCAAGCAAGAAAGAAAGAAATTTAGTGACATAGCTGTTCTTGCAAATTTTGGTGCACAACCAGTTTGACGACTTTTGAAGGTGGGGTTGTATCACGATCCATAAATGTAATACGCACGTAATACCAACCAAAAATGTAACAAATAGGATTCCAAAATAAATTAGAATTGAGAACCATTTGTAAATGTACCTAGCAAACGACTGCCCAGATAGCACAATGTTAATTTACGACTCACACCAACACATACACAAAACTACTCCGATGTTACTGAATGGGTTAAAACTTTAGATGAAGTTGACAGTTGAAGAAAATTGCAAATGAGCACAGTCTTGGCCGACCAGCTATCATTAATCTGTGCTTGTCATTACAAAAGCATCTATGACTGATTCTCTTTTAAAATGTATGGGTTCAGATACAGCTGAAGGGTGGTGGGGGGGGGGGGGGGGATGGCAGGTTGTTTTGATATTTGACATCTTTATCAGAAAACAAATATACCCTTTTATCTTTAGGACAACGAGAAAGTAGGCCGAGGAATCGGATCTTAAAGCCGACCGGGTGGATCTGAGATAGAGTCGCGATTTAAGGAGTGGGGCAGCAAACCCTTTCCCCCTCCCCTCCCCCCTCCTCCATTCCCCACCCGCGCTAACAAAACTTTACTGCAGGCGATCTACAAGTAAACATGCTTAGCGTGCCAGCATGTTGTTAAGGGCAGTTTGGCTTTACCCTCACAGCAAACCTAGAGCGAATGCTTAAAATACTACAGAGTTTAAACACCGATGTTCAGTTTAACTGAACCGAAACATACTCCTAGATGACAATCCTATCAAGTTTGGTGTCGACGCTTCCTTTGACTTGGAGCGGATTTGGGTTTGTCTCAATGGTTTTGGCTAGATTTTCGATTTGCTCGATTTATTACAATGTCAAACGTAATTTCACAATGTTAACATGACATAAGATTCTATAAATACAAGATAAATACAACAGATCACTAAAAGTAACATTAACATACATAAATGCACTGCAAGTTAAACGTAACGTATTATTTTGCTTCGAATAATTTCTATGTCGTAAATTGTACTCATGATGTAGCAGATTATCATTTTTATGTCTGTCAGGGATTTGTTTCAAGTTTCGTGAATTGTAATTAGTATATTATGTTATAACATACCCACTGAAATTGAAGAAATATTTACACAAAAAGGAAGAGAGATAGGTTATAATAACGAGGATTATTATAATATATTATAACGGGGGCCCATCACTTATTATTACAGCGCGTTTCTAATGTAAAATGAGGAGTCATCTGTCATTTGTTATTTTCATGTAAACAGGTGACCGTCTCACGACTTTAGGTTCTAGTTTTTAGGGCTTACCAACATCATGCGCTTTAAGAGAAATGAGACTTAAGCATTTGTTGAGTTCACTATATAAGGGATCGCATTTTGGAGAATGAAGCAAGAACATTTTAGTAACATAACGAGGAAGTACGAACTGCAAGTGTTTCGGGAGGCGGCGGCATGAAGTTCCTAAGGTGATATGTAACACGAAATGGTGTTCTTAACAATCATAATATAAATCATTAACAATCGGTAATTAAAACTGTTGAATTGTATACATAAGTTATTAGTATAGGGAGATTCGGGAATATTTTCAAATGATCTTACTTGACAAATTTCAAACAATGCTGACAAACAATGTTTACAGTCGAATCTGGCTTTGCAGTCTCTACCAGCGTAGACTCATGCGGGAATTGAGGAATTATCCATACCTCCAGGTGAATTCCCTGTAAGTTAGAGGCCGCGAACTGAATAACTAAAACTTCAATTTCATAGTCTTCCTTCGCTTGGTTAAGATTTGGCCCATGCAACAGGAAAAGGTAGATGCCAAATATTTCAAATGATTTCCCAGATAGAAAAGAAACGAGCTCTGTCTTATGGCGATTTTCCGAAGACCCAAAGATTAAACTTGAAGAAGTTAGCATACCGTTTTCCCGACGCAGTCTATTTCCTCTTCGCCATCCATGCCCACAGACAACTGCAAATAGTTTCAATACACATATGAAACACTGGCAAAGAACCTGAAACTGTCTTGAACGTTCCGTTGTTGCAAATCCACCTTTACGTTCATCCAAATTCTTTGACAATGTCTCTTTACATACATACATACACACACACACACACACACATATATATATATCTTTATTTATCCTCGCGTTAAAGTGAGGCTGGTTAGACCTCTAGCAACTAAAATGCTAATTTACCGAGAAATAAATAGCAGTAAAGATAAGATAAAATGAAATTTGATAACTATTGACAAAAAAAAAATAACGTAGAAAAAAATTAGTCACAAATGTACGTGAAGGATAAGGTACAAGAAATAACCGTAATAGAAAAAGTGGAAAGCTAACTTGAAGTAGGACCTGAAGAGACGCACAGCTTTCTAAAAGGAGGACAATGTGCTTAAGGATCTTAAGGCATCAGACTGATATTGATAACAGTCGCCAAGTATTTTTGATTAAGAAGTGGAAATTTAAATTATTCAAATTAAATTTAAAAAAATTTAAACCAAATTTCAAATATTTAAATTATCACCGAGTTTCAACTCTGATCTATTTTTTAGATTATTGTCACCCGAGCAACACCTGATCAACCATGAACAACAGCTCAAGCTCAACGGCTGCAAATCTGAGCCAGCAAGCCAACCTAGGAATGGAAGAGATGAGTAAACTGCTTCCTGTTGCCATTGTTATAGTTTTCACAAACGGACTCGTGTTTGTCTTGTTTTACAAACGAAAGGGCCTCCGAAACTTATCTAACATCCTTCTGCTTGGACTCGCGGTGTGTGACTTTTTAACAGGAGCCGTCAACATTCCTTATTTCATAGTTTTCTCATTCGGAGTTGTACCATGGACGTCTCCCATGTTTAAAGACTTTGCTTATTGGATGTTTATTCTTCAGACGCTCATGGCCATCTCCGCTGCTTATCATATCCTTATAATCACAGCTGAAAAATACCTGGCCATAATTCAACCACTGAAGCACTACCTTGTGACCAAGAAAGCAGTGTTCAAAGTTTTGGCGGGAATTTGGATGGTATCCACCTTTATTGCCACGATTCCGTTCGCTTGGCGGAAAGCGAAGTCCCCGCTCTACCTTGTCATCTATTCTGCCACCTGTCTAGTTATCGTGTTCTTAGTCCCATATGTATTTATGCTGTATGCTTACACGGTAATGTTCAAAGCAGTCAGCGAACGAACGATGCCATCACGTTACAGGGACAGATCTCGAATAAAAAAGAAAAATAAAACCGACAGAAAATGCATCTTGGTATTTGGAACTATGGCTGTGATATATTTATGTTGTTGGTTGCCCTATTTCACCATCATGCTGATATACAACATCAAAGCCTACATAAAATCGAGCGATTCCACTGCCGTTAATAAGGCTTCAGAGCCGATCGCGATTACAAGATACATGACATCAGCTATCAACCCCTTACTTTATACGTTTTTCAAACGCGACTTTTGGATGGCCTTACGAAGTGTTTTGGGGTTAAAGAAGCCTCTCCTTTCAGAGAGTCGCACGTCGACGACCAGCGACTCCTCTTTGCCATACTCTCTATTTAAGCGCCGCTGGAGGAATCCAGAAAGCGCGAGATCAACTGACATTACCCAGGGTACTCGCCTCTCAGTAACAAGAGATGGTCTTTGCACAGGCTCTGAAGAAATAGAAGGATTAGTCGACAACAACATGGATGTGGTATCTTCCGTATAACCAGAAATCATCTCTTCTCCTAATAGGAGCATACAGGGACAACAGGCATATGAATGTTGGTTTCTGTGGTCAATAACGTAGGTTTTTGAGACACAAGTGGTCACCTGCGGTACTCTTTTTAACAAGGGGCGATAATCGGGAGAGAAGATGAAAACAAACTTGTCATCATTTTACAAGAAATTGCCAACCATTCTTTATCCCATGAACCCCTGCGTATACAATGCTCGCAAATTTTCGAGGTCATGGAAGGTAACTGTATAGTTCGGCTTCCTCATTGCCAACATCATCATTGCTATCCATTTTCTAATTCTGACTCGTAATTGGTTAAGTCCATTGCCGCAGTTGTTAAACAGCCGTTACTCAGTGGTATTAGTATTCGAAGAGCTTCGAGTATTCTGGGTCACTTCAATGTCACCAGTATGGCGGGGATGTACTCTTGTAATGGCCTGCGAACACTTTATGAATCGATGCACTGCTTTTCGGACGTCTCCATTCCTGCCGTAGTTTAACAGCGGATTTAACAGTCCATTAAGGGTGATAAAAACATGATATAAAGGTCTTAAAGGAACAAGATCCTCGTTTGAAAATCCCGCTAGGAGCAGAGCAAGTGGAGTAAGAAGCGCAGGAATGAAAGTGAAACAGAGTACAATTAAAATCAAACCAACTGTGTTGGCTAATTTCTTTTCTCGTTTCAAAGTGGCGCGCATGTGACCCCCATGCTGATTCATGGTCTTCCTGTGGCGTATATTTGCGATAAACATTCCAAAATAACAACAGATTATGGCGATAATAAATACAGCATAAAAAAAACTTCCAATAACTCGTGATAGGAAACCTACAAATGGGAACGAAACCCCGACAAACACAAGTCCTGACATTATGAAGCCCAACACCCAGACCATTGATGTTTGCTTGATGACACCTGATCGTGTCACGTGATTACGGTACCACCAAGGTTTGCTTAGTGCCAGGAGCCGGTCTCCACTGATGATCGCCAGGTTGCCAAGGGTTGAAAACATACAGAGGACAGCAAACCCCTGTCCTATCGCACCTAACCCTTCAGGACAGAAATGTTCAAGCGTAAACGTCACTATATTCTTGACAATGGAGAATATTGCCCACAACACGTCAGTGATAGACAGACTACCCAGAAGCAGGAGAGATGGATGTTGAATCGATGGTGTGCGTACAATAGTTGCGAGAATAACAGAGTTACATGAAATTGACAACAAAGCCAAAAACATGTCAAAAGGAAGGACCACTAAGTTGGTGACGTCACGTACAGCGTATTGCAGATCTTCAGGAATGTTTGGAATGAGACACCGCTGATACCGAAGACTTCCAGAGTTTGTACTTTGGTTGAACGAAGAAAGCGTCGCCTACAATCAAAAATTTAATAATTTAATGAAGTGGTTTACCATTGAGTGTCGTTAAATAAAAACCAAATCAATTATTCCGACCAATCACAACAGCCCGAAACAGCGCAATGAACCAATCAGAATTCGAAGAAATGACATAAAAAGAGCGGGAAAAGCGCGCGTGCAAGTCGCGATTGGTTTTGGTTTTGCTTCTCATTGGTTGAAAAAAAGGCGCGAGTTTTGCTGGCCAATCACAGAACGAAGCAATGCAAAATCAAAGCAAAGTAACTCTTTCCGACTCTCCCCTCTCTCCACCCCCCCCCCCCCCTGAGAGAGCTTGCTCACAGGCTAGTGTTCACATTTCAGATAATGCATCTTGCAAAATGTAGGAAATCAGTCCAAAACCATTAGTTTCTGCGCGAAAAACTGTGATCAACACAAGGGGTGTTCGCTCCATTCAATAGCTTTTTACTGGTTCCGAAATGTATAACAAGGTTTTATCAAAGGCAGGAAATGTCATAAAGCAAATTATCATTTTATCTGACCTGAATATTCTTGGCTCCCGAAAATGAAAGTAAGCCGCTCTACTTTTTCTCTTTCAATGTTTAGGTAAAAATCTGTATCATCCGAGTATTTATCTCCTGGCACTAGAGAAAAGTTAAAGTGTGACGCTGGATGGCAGATAACAGTTTACGACTTACACGTTGCTTGCTTTTCACTGCACAGAAAAGACCTCTGCTTTTTTAAAGAGGATTGTTTTTCGCAATTTCTTCAGTATCAGTTACCATTTATAAAACGCTATCAGCCTTTGGTAAAGTTGTTGACTACAAATAGGTAGAAAACGTAGATATGCGTAGTTTCACTGGAAATGTCATCATAAAAGAATACAAATCTATAAAAATGAAACGAAAGAAACCAACATGAACTACGGCTTCAAAAACCGTCATCACAAGAAATAAGAGATAAGCTAAGTTACCATGAATAGAAGTTTCACAAATCCTTTTTTTCTGAGGTGAAAGTAGGTGAAAAATTTATCTACAGGAGGGCGGCTAAAATGAACTGAGCTTTAAAAGGTTTGGTTTTAGGTATGCTTCCTGCCTCTTTGTATCCTTGAGACGGGAGTTGCGTTGAGTAAAGCACAAAAGAGGGCTTTTATAATGTTAATATATATGGTTTTTAATGTTTATGGTAAGGTCATTGCTGTCCCTGGTTACACGAAACCTGTAATGCAGTACAAATTGTAATGTATTCTTAGATTATACGTTTAGTTTCTATGATACAACCTGATTAACTGGAAATAATCGATTGGTACAACAACTACTGACGAATTATATCCCTAACTTTCAAATGAGTTTTATTCGAGCGGAATACTGTGTGACTTGAAATAGAATAATCCAGATGCTTAAATACGTAAATAGGAAGCGAACTTTCGCAATGTCTATAAGTTTTTGTTTAACGCATTGTCTATGTGAGAATAAGCTTTTAAGTTAAAAGCGCTCACGAAGAGTCTATTGACAGGTGAGCAAAATGCAAGGCTTGTACGCATGCTCTTCAGGCATAAGTATTTTGTTCTCCAAAAATATTTTTTATGCACTCACGTCTTAAATACATATTCAGGCCTTACAACCGTGTATTAATTTTCACAATCATGATCTCTCGTTTTCGATGCGCTCCTGAAAATTCAAATCACAGTAAAACTATGACCCCAAGATTGTTGCTACAGAGATCCCAGTACTAACGTCCATTTCCCCTACGACAGGGCTATTAAAATTTACTCGAGAGAGCTGTTGTTTTGTGCGAAGTAACATAAACTCAGTCTTATTATCATTCAGTTAGTTGAAGCTAAGAATTCAGGTTACGAATGTCCCTTACAACGTTCCATAAGATCCAGTGTCTCAGACGTCTTTGTTACGGATAGGGCCTTTAAGGCAGGTACAACTGTGTCGCGTCCGCATAGGCATTTGCCTCAAGGAAATTATTTCATATTACTTTGAAAAGTTTGCTTTTCAAAAGATGAATAGCAACCCAAACCACGAACCCTGTAAACACTGTTTTTTTGCTAAACCTTTGTGATATGCAGATTGCAAAGTCGGATACTGGGGAATCCAGTCACTCCGTTCTTCCCTTTATCCGACTTCGAGTGGTGTATTTGGTCAAACACAGCACACTCCGCCAGTTTTGAAGTATAAAATTATTGATGAGGCGGAGGTTGTTCAACTCGATTAGGTCCAGCCAGCCTTATTTGAAACAGAGGTATCAAAAGCTTCTTTCTATTCTTCCGAGAAATGGCCTGAGGATGGAGAAAGGATAGCAGTGGGTCATACGACAAGGAAGAGCACACCCAGGGCACTTACAACCACAGAAGGAGGCATCGGATCCAACGGGCAAGACTATTTGTAACTGGTTTACTAGAGGAGGTTTCCAAAAGGACGTAAAAGCAGCAATTTTGTAACTATCTTGATGAAGAGAACAAGACTTTTAAATTTGAAAGACACGTTTCGGCAACTCCTGTACCATCGTCAGTTTACGGATGGAATTACAATGATGAACAATATATAGCGGACAATTAGAATAACAATGGTATGATACTGTTGGTAGGCCTGCTGTACGGTCAGCAGTGTTGCGCATGCGAGTGTAAAGTGTGTAAAGAAGCATGGCCGACAGCCTAAGTAAAGTATATGCTCGTTGTGTTAGTCGAGTTGTTTGTTCCTGTTTATACCGGTACCTGCTGGTCAACATGGTGTCAGAAGAAGACGAATCTTCGCCTGAAGTTTACTGTGAGTTTTAGTTGTCCTGGTTAGACTGCATGACATCGAACTGTGCTTGCAATCCCTCGATAAGTTCCCGCCATTTTCTTGTCAAGTGGGTTCTTTCCACGTTCGTCGTGTTTGCTGTTATAATGGCTGGCACACCGGTCGGTTTTCCGGTCCCTCAAATGCAAGAAGGTTTAGATGATCGAGAAGCTCTAGACTGTTTTATTTTAGATTACATTGATTATTGTACGGTGATGGGATGGTTCGTTCCGAAAGATGGCTGCAAATATGACTCTGGCAGCGAAGCAGGGGTAGCTCAGTGGAAAAAATCGGATTTGTGTATGTCTACACTTCGCGCTACGCTTCCGCCGAGGATGAAGAGACTAATAAACCCAAGCAACAAGACCCTTGGTTTATCTGTCACGGATAATAGTAACCCAGTTAAAGTTCTTCAGGCTCTCATTCAGAGATTTGGTGGCAGTGTGAGTGTTCAAGCTGAGCGAACAAAAATGGGTCGCATGTTTCAAACTGAAGGAGAATCAATAAGTGCCTGGGAATGTCGAGTAGTAGAGCGAGCTAAGTATTGTGAATATGGGGACTTTGAGGATCAGGCTTGTCGTGACAGGTTCATTGCTGGTTTAGTGGATGAAACTCTACAGGGAAAGTTGAATACTAATGGCCATCGGAACAAGGAAGGAGTCATTGTAGCGTTTCGTACGGCCGTTGAAATAGCTAAGAACTATGAATCTTCCACGGATGCGAAAAGACTGATGAGACAAGTGCGGGGAGACCAGGAGCAAGTCAACTGGGCAGATAAAACCTCTCGTTGGAAAGGAAAGAATCCTCAGCCCTCAGCTGATAATCAACGCAAAGGATTGTACCAAAATGAGTGCAATTATTGTGGAGCCAGGCCTAGTCACCCTAGAGAAAAGTGTCGTGCAGTTATGTTGAAGTACATGTGTCGGAACTGTGGCAAGGAAGGGCATGTTGCCAGGAAGTGCATGAGAAAACCCCAGAATGTGAATGCAGTGGATGAATCTGGGTCTCCTTGTGAACAAAACGTGTATCACTTGTTTACTTTGGACATTCACTCTGTAAGAGCTGTTTCGGTGAAGAAAGGGAAAAAGTTCTTTGCCGCGATCAAATTATCCGCAGCTAAAAATCATTTTGTTTGGAAAACACTCCAGTTGGATACGGCTTCGACAACCAATACCCTGGCAGTAGAGGATCTCTGGAGTATGTGCCCAGTAGGATTTGATGTCAATTCCCCGATCCAGCCATCTCCCGCTACTTTGCACACCTATGGAGGAGGTGTCATCACACCTGTGGGGCAGGTTGAGTTAGTTTGCGAAACTCAAGGAAAGTGTTACCCTCTTGAATTTCAGCTGTTGAGTAAAAAGATCATGGGATCACAACCACCCCTCTTAAGTGGATCTGACTGTGTCAAGCTTGGGCTGATTGAGATAAAAGGAAGTACTTCGCTGTCAGTTCAGAGTGCCCAGAACAGCAAGGATATGATGGTGCATCAACTTCAGTCAAGTGCCCAGGGGGACAGTGACAGTGTTGACGGGGACATCACAGCCTCCACCCTCCAAAACACTACTGCACAAGAGCTTACATCTGGTGTGTCAGACCCACCCTGTAGTATTGACCCAGTCGCCCCTAACGGTGGGGATGAAAGTACTGCTGCAGTTGGTGCCGAAACGAAACCTATCGTCAGTAGTGGCAAACAGTTTAGTGTTCCTCGTGTGCCTGTTCCTTGGGGAAAGTTAACCAAAGGCATTGTCTTGGAGGTTTTCAAGGATGTCCATACAGGATTAGGAACTTTGGGCCCGCCTTTGCACATCTCCATGAACCCTAATGTGACTCCAGTTCAAGCTCACCCCCATCGGTGCCCTGTAGCTAAAGAGCCCAAAGTAGCAGAGGCAATACGAGACATGGAAAAACAGGGTATCTTGAAGAAAGTCACGGAGCCCACGGCGTGGATCTCTAATAGTGTGTACAGAGAAAAACCAGATGGTAGCCTGCGGGTATGTATCGACCCCAGTCAAACCATAAATAAAGCCATTGAGGTCCCAAAGTACCCTATTCCAACTGTTGATGAGTTACTGCCAAAGCTGAGCAATGCCAAAATTTTTTCCTGTGTGGATGTGTACAAAGGATTCTCTAACATTGTCCTTGATGAGAGTTCATCATTTTTAACTACCATGCATACCCCAATAGGGAGATACCGTTGGTTGCGTATGCCGTTTGGTGTCAGTCTGGGGCCAGAAGAGTATCAGCGAAGGCAACACGAAGTGCTGGAGGGCTTGAAAGGTGTTGTTAACAAGGCAGATGACATCTTAGTCTTTGGAAGTGGAAAAACTGTCGAGGAGGCAGAAAAGGATCACGACATGAACTTATGGAACTTAATGTTGCGCTGCAAAGAAGTAAACCTCAAGTTAAACCCTAAGAAATTTAAATTCAAAGTCAAGGAAGTTACCTGGATGGGACATCTCCTCAGTGGCAATGGGGTTCCTCACATCCTGATCGTGTCCAAGCCATTGTTGACATGAACCCACCACAAGATGTTAAGGGGTTCAGCGTTTCCTGGGTATGTGCAACTATTTGTCACGGTTTACACCAAATCTTGCCGAAATTGTAAAGCCACTTACAGAGCTAACGCACGTCAATGCAGTCTGGTCGTGGTCCTCGCAGCATGACCAAGCCTTCAAGGAAGCCAAACGTGTAATCGCAAATGCCACGACGTTGAGGTACTTTGATGTGAACAAACCATGTGTCTTACAAGTAGATGCCAGCGACACAGGTTTGGGTGGAGCATTGTTACAAGAGGGCCAACCTGTGGCTTTTACCAGCTCCACATTGTCAGCCACTGAAATTAACTATGCTCCTATTGAAAAAGAGTGTTTGGCCATCAAAGTAGCATGCACTAAGTTCTACCAGTACCTGTATGGCAAGCAAGATGTTGTAGTTCATTCAGACCACCAACCGCTTGAAACCATCTTCAAGAAACCGTTGAGAAGTGCCCCCAAGCGCTTGCAGCGCATGATGCTTCAGCTTCAGCCATTCAAGTTCACGGTGGTGTATAAGAAGGGCAAGTACATGTACTTGGCCGATACTTTGTCAAGAGCGGCTTTGAAGCAGCCTGCACCCTCGGGCACCCAAGAGGAAGTGTTTCAGTGTTACTCAGGGGATGCTCAAGAGTTGTTCAGAGCAGAGCTCGAGTCCCTAGAACTAGATTCCCCTGAAATACAACCAAATACCTTAGAGGAAATCAGAGTGGCAACACAAGGTGATCGTACGCTGTCTGCCCTTTGTCAGTTTGTAGCTCATGGTTGGCCGCCGGACAAGTCCCATGTTCCAACAGTGCTCCGTCATTATTACCCATGTCGGGATGAGTTGGCCGTGTATCATGGTGTTGTGTACAAGTCCCATAAGGTCATCATTCCCCTGCAATTACAGTCTACCATGGTGAGAAAACTTCACCAAGGCCACCAGGGTGGTGAAAGCATGGTGCGCCGCGCCCGAGAA
>OX419337.1:22143805-22148805 GCA_948470475.1 Galaxea fascicularis
ATTCAGCTAATGTCATGTCATTAATTGAATACTTGAATACAGTATTCCCTACATCGAGCAATAAATGTCATATCTCCTTTCACCACGTCATTAATTGAATACTTAAATACGGTATTCCTTACATCAAGCAATAAATATCATGTCTCCTTTAACCATGACATTAATTGAATACTTGAATACTTGAATACAGTATTCCTTACATCAAGCAATAAATGTCATGTCTTCTATAACCATGACATTAATTGAATACTTGAATACAGTATTCCTTACATCAAGCAATAAATGTCATGTCTTCTAGAACCAGGGGATTGAACCAAACAAAACGATATTAAATCTTCTGGAAAAGATTTGAACAACGAAGCTGTAATGCCCGAGCAGTTTAACACCAGGATAGCCAGACTTGTGATTTTTAAAGCGCTTACTTACACTATCTCGAAACCCCGCGGGAAGGTGATTCTTTATCAGTTGGTGCCGTTAACTCAGTCTTAGTCCAAGCTCCCTAACGTGTTAGAGAGCGATACAGTCCTCTACAATTATGATTTCAAAACCTAAGTCCGCAGCTTTGCGCGCTCAAAACATTTTCGGGCCAGATACTAGCGTGAGTTGAGTTACCTGCATTTCTGAAGACGGTACGGTTCCCCCTTTTTTTCCCTCTTGAAGCAAGAATTTCAAACGTGTTTGTATTATTTTGTAACACTACTCTAAAGGGTCTTAACCTTGTTACAGAATCTGTATCCGTTGTCAGATAAAAACCAGAACAATCCTGGTAACATAAGGTAGCCTGTGGAGGGCGTTCCCCCGCTACAGCTTCAAACTTCCGCTAATTTGAGCTGAGTTTCAACTTCCCATTAATTACTCGGGCTTCCTGTGGAAGGCCCGAGTCTAAATCTGTCATCCGTTCTTCGTTTTTACTCGGGCTTCCTGTGGAAGGCCCGAGTCTAAATCTGTCGTCCGTTCTTCGTTTTCGTTGTTTTCCACAAACCTCATTTCCGGCGTATTTGCGCAGGCGCTAACGATGAACCTGTCAAACCCGGTAAAAACCTGTTTATGTTTTGTTTACGCTTGTCTTGTATATTGAAAAGCAAGGCTCGAAGCAATTGTGGATTCCTCGACGGATTTTCAAAGGAAAAAGTTGACCTGTCTACAGCTATGGCAAATGGTGTCGTATCCAATACGCTCAAACCACTTACAAACGCACACGCCGTTCGCGGTAGACCCACATAAATGATGATGGTGAGCGTACATTTCGAAACGGGTCGCTCCGCGAACTCGAAGCAAACGTGAAAAATATTATGAGATCAAATGAGCTGAATGAGCTATCAATGAGTACAAAAAGTGCACAAAGGCTTTGACTACCGATGAGAAATGTTCCTTGAAGAAGTTGAGTGGAAACTTTGACACGAACAGTTTAAGTGCTGGCGAACACAGGATACCCGTTGATGATGAGATTAGAGGTACAAAGACGAACAGCAGTAGTAACAACAGCAACAGGAAAGCGTTCATGTTGGGTGATGAAGAACCCACGCATCGAAGCGAAGACACAAGTAACGTTTTTACTTTTATGGCTATTGTCACCAGTATTTCATTTCTTTTGTATACTTTAGATTGTGGATTATCAGCTATATCAAGGCTGTGTAGTATGTTAGTTTTATGTGTAATCTTGTACCTTCGCGTGTTCTACATGAATGTGTAAGTTTATCAGTTTTATCAACTCAACTGTCGGATGTACTTGAAAAATGCGAGGTATTTGAGAAGGCAATGCAGTTATCTGTACATGCTCAACATGCCTTAGTGAAAATAAATTATGGAAAGAAATTCAGATCTCGTTATGCTAAGTTTGTGTATTTTAACGACAACCGTGAATGCCATGTGCCATCAAGACGTTGTGATCGCGAGCCCAGTAGGATACCAGTGAAAAAGCTAAAAAGTCTGTCACAGAAAAGCAGAAAACTAAGCTTGTTTGTGTTCCCACGGTCCTGTCGTGTTTATTTCCGCTGGCACGCACACTCACACAGACAGCCCAATGCTTTAACGAATCGAGTTTGAGTCACAAAACACATGTATAATTTTATATGTTAGGCTGTGCGGAAATCATCCACAACATCCATTTGCCACTCAAAAATCCCGAGTGAAGGCCATTACAGCCTCTAGTTTGCATTTATTCAAAGCACGAGACAGACCTGAGATCCGGGGAATATATTGAATTTGCGGGATACAGTACAGCCCAAAAATAATGCACGCGCAAGAACTTCTTTTTGCGTCCGCAAGCCGGCTACTTCTTGCGGCTTCTTGCGGGTCGCTTGCGCTTGGATCCTGCCAGCCGCAAGAACTTCTTTGCGGTTAGAAGTTAAAACCGCAAGAACTTCTTTGCGGTAGAATTTTCGAAACGCAAGAACTTCTTGCGGTGGGATTTTCAAACCGCAAGAACTTCTTTTTATTATTTAACATCGTAGCAGGGGATTGGAGAAGTAAGCGTAACAAGCTTCATCATGTTAAAATTTCAGCAAAATCGAACAAAACCAGAAGAAATTTGAAACTTTTTTGTTGTCTCGTTCAATTGCTTGAGTAGACACGGGAATTGCGGTCGCCGATACAGCAGCAACCGAAACACATGAACAAAACACGATGCGATGTTTTGGCCGAACAAAATCCAGACTTCTTGCCTGAGAGCTCAAAGATGAATGGGAACATCTTTTTCGAACTTTTCTAAGGCAATTTAGACGAAAAAATAACCTCGGCGAGCTACAAAAGAGAACGAAATAAAAGGCAGAGCAGACAGCATAAAAACCCGATAATTATTCACCGCGTGTGGCATTTGTCAAGAAAACGAAATGAAGTTTGCTTCTAGATAATTCAGCCTAAGAAGCCAGCAAATTCGATACCTATTCCGTGTGTCAAAGGTTAAAAAAATATAATTACTGGAAAGGAGCACCTGGTCCACCCGTCAGTAATGTTTGAATCTTTATGCAAATTCAAGGCGTCACAACAACATGATTGTTATCTTGCTTGGCATGTACTAAAACCCGAAACAACGAAACGAAACCACCAAAACGAAACCACCGAAACAAGCGAAACAACCGAAACGAAACCACCGAAACAAGCGAAACGACCGAAACGAAACCACCGAAACAAGCGAAACGACCGAAACGAAGCTACGAGCCAGCAAAACACAGAATTATCTTACATTTAGGACTTTAAGAAAGAAAATGGTTTCGTATTTTTTTAAATATATTTTTAGGGCGGAGCACCGACCAAAGCAGATGGGAAAAGAAAAGAAAGGAAAATAATTGAAAAGTTAGGGAAAGAAGTATTCACTGATAGCGTCTCAGTCAGTATCGCTACTTGTCTCCCTGAGACGACGTTTAAACTGTGTAGTAGGGGAGGAGATTGTGAATTACAAGGACAGAATATAGGAGACCAAAAATCCATGTAATCACATTGTTTCGGTGGTTTCGTTTCGGTCGTTTCGTTTCGTTGTTTCGGGTTTTAGTACATGCCATCTTGCTTAAGCCTGGTTTTCACTAGCGACGCAAGCATAAAGCGCAAACATAAGCACAAGCGCAAGTGAAAACAGCAGTAACATAAGCATAAGCATAAACAGAAACATAAGAGGAACGAATCCACTAATTTGTCAAGTCTGGTTTTCACTACGGACGCAAGCACAAGCGCAAGCACAAGAAAAGGAAAAATTATGATCCTTGTGCTTGCGTTTGCGCTTATGCTTATGCTTGCGTTGAAGTCGTTTTCACGGTGAAATAAGCGCTCTTGTGCTTGCGGCTTGCGCTTATGCTTGCGTCGCTAGTGAATACCAGGCTTTATTCACGTTGTTACGAGTTCGTTGTGTTAAGTGAAGTGAGAAGTGGGTTGTTTGTAGACTAAACAGAACGCAGGGTTGTCGGAACAGCAACAAGGTTATTTATTCCAAACAAAAGTAGTAAACTCCGCACAAGACTTCACAATAAGCTCACACTAGACTTGTAAAATTACACTCGACCTCCGTCACACTTTAATACTCACGGCCTCCGCCAAATGTACACGCGACCTCTGTCACACTTCAATAAACACGGCCTCTGCCAAATGTATAAACGACCTCTGTCACACTTCAATAAACACCGCCTCCGCCAACTGTATACACGACCTCCGTCAACGCTCTTAGCTCTGAGCTCTTCTCTCTAAGACTCTCAGACTTACTTCTTTACTTTTAGACTCTCTTTTTTACTTCTCAAAAAAACTCTAAAGCTACACCGATCGGCTTATATACTTCACAACATAAAATTCTAGAACTTTCCGACTCAGCTAAATAAAGAAACATTACAATAAGAAACTATTTACAGTTACATACGCAAACGGCTTAAAATAGAATTGCAGAATCACGATGATACGGTACTAATTAAATATGTAGAAGATTCTAGACACTTCCAGACAGTAACGCGAGTCACGCAATAATTTTTCGTAACATACGTTCTATGTCTTCTTAAAAGATTTCTTCACAACACGATTTTCTTCAAAATAAGAGGGATTCACCAGGAAATCGCATGAGATTTCGGTGTTCATTAAATCATGTGCTTATCACAACATACCAGTATGTTTTGCATTTCAAACAGCTGTTTGAGTTTATGAAAGCCGTTCGCTTCCGTAGGCGACTTGATTACAGTCGATTACCTTGATTACCGTTTGTTTAGAGACACAAGATACTTTTTTTCTGCAATTTTTTTCCGCAATGATAACTCTGCTGTAAGTTCTAAAAGAGATTTACAACATCGTAGCGTCTCATTTGTTTACACACGCAGTCTTGGCGGTGGTTCAGTGTGAGATTTGATGACATGTGCGCGCTCGTGGTTACACGTAGCTGAGGTTCGTATGCGCAAGTACGCGTAATAAGCGAGCGTGTTCGATAATATTTCTAGTTATGGTCTCGGCTGTTCAAAAGTAAAGATGATGTTACATCTCTTGCCCCTGCAGTTTCTTATCTAATGGATAAATTTGCAAGCAAGCGCTGA
>OX419337.1:22151305-22158805 GCA_948470475.1 Galaxea fascicularis
GGAAATTCTGCGAGCCATATACATAAATTTATCACTGATACCTATTTCTGTGTTTTAAACACAGACAGGCTAAATGAAGCAATTAACTTGATTTGTTTTGTAGCATGCACAAGTTATAGCGTTTGAAATACGTAAACATTAGATCTGAAAAGGTGGACGATTAAGTTGTTATTTGGGAAAACGGTTGGCCCCACCTCCCCCCACGGGGGAAATCTTGCCCTCTCCAACCCAGCCGTCGACCGACGAGTTAGTTAAAGGCTTCGTTTTTTGCCGAACAGCTGATATGGGCACTTATAACTTGTCACGCGTCAACTCAAAACATCCGTGCGGTAAGAACTTCAGTAGTTAACGCCGGAATACTGGTGACAGAAGTTTAACAAGTCGAAGCTTAGTCAGTTCTTGAATCAAAAAAGCTGCCGAGACTTGCTATGTCTTTATGATTTCCTCCGCTCTTTCGGCTATGAATTTTCAACATACTTTCAATATAACTATTAATGAAAAAACAAGTTACGGTGCCAACGAAGTGTTTGCTGTTGTATTTCATAGCCTTCTCTGTCTTGAATATTTGTAACTACAGTATTGTAATACGCTTCAGTGACGCATTTTATGTCTAACAAAAGTGGGCCACCATTCGTGAGCTGGAATTGTAATACGCTTGTTGCAATTTAGACTTCAGAACACTTGTAATATGTCTTAAGAACGATCGATTACGTCACTATTTCTGACAAACGAACAGGTAGCTGTCTTGCAAATAATGATATTAAAAAAAATCCATTGCCTGCCAGCAATTACTCACATTTTCTCTCAAAAACATTTACATACGTTTTAGCAAACGCTGAAGTCACGAACTCTACCAGGATCACTTTAACACGAGGTAACTTTGGATAACTGCAATAACTGAATTCTTAATCTCTTTGTCATTTAATTGAGGGTAAATTCTATGTTCAGTTACAATGACTGTCGCGGTTTTACAATGTTTGAAGAAAAACAAGGGGAACAATAATTTCTACAAGTTGAGTTCTGAACTAGCATATCAAATCTGTTTTCTAAGGATGCCAGTAAATCACTTTCACTTATAAGACTGAAATCTTTGACTTGTTCGACAGCTATGATGCAAACAAAGACGAAACTGAGACACACATCAAGTTAGTTAGTTAGCTTGTCTGTTTGTTAGTCAACGTTATTGCCATTGTCATTCGTATTTCTCTTGTTATTTTATTATCACCATTCTCATTATTTTTTTTTTCATTAAGGACTCTTTACTCGTAATTTCATTTCTCTACACCAGATAAGCAGGCATATAACAGAGGCTTAACTGGGCCAATCCAACAATGTTTCATTGTCAGTCATTTTCATTGTTTCTATAATAGAATATTTGTCCCTCAACTCCGCCTTAGTGAGAATAAGCAGATATTCGTGCCGTCGGCAAACGTTTTACAATGTACTTGGCTAAAGATTGAGCCTTGACGTACGCCACAGGGAAAGCTATGGCTGTTAGATAGGAAGATATTAATAAAGGAGCACTGCCGGCGAACGATCTGATAAAGAGGTCTCAAACTGCTGAGCCAACTCATCAAAATGCAAAAGTAGAAAACCCCCATCAGATGTACTTAATAGCCGCACTCATCACCCCCGCTTGCTAGAAAAGGATAATGAATTTCGAGTCGACTCGTGCTCTATGTAACGGTTTTAACAGTGGCGTCAGATTTATTGAACAAAATTCCGAGAAATCAAGTTTAGGCAGGCTGTTCAACATCACTATCATTGACAGTGCTGAAAGTGGACGATAGTCCTACTGGTATATTTGTTGGATCAAAAGTGATCTTTAATATCGGCTTAACTTTGAAATTAGGATCAGAGACCGATACCACGTAAAATGATTTTAAATTTGGTGTACTATATTTCAGCTGGACAAACAAAGAAATATTTACCAAAAAAGTAATTGAGGGAGAAAATGTTTCAGGCCTTTTATTAACAAAGTTATATATATTATCACGCCAATCCCATGTGATATAGATTTTTTCCACGCCGCAAAAAGAATTTCGTGAAATACCCAGCGTACTAAATGTCCATGTCACGAAACATCAGTTGAGAACTGATGAATAAATTAGTTTTAATTAAAAATAACAATGAAGGCAATCAAAATAATCATAATGATAATGATTGGAAGGGGCGCTAATAATGATCATGATAATTATGATAATGATAGCGATAATAATTATAACAAACCACCATGAAGTCCACGTTTAACAGCTAGAAAGAAAACCCAATTGGTCTCCGTACATTTGCCGCCCAGTGTGCAAATGAACTCTCTCAAAACGGACAAAGGACAAACAACTGGGTTTTGACGGCAGAGAAGAATAAAAGGAGCTAAATGGCGTACCGCCTATGCTGAAGTTTGTTCTCGTGCTCACTTTTGTCAAAAATCGCGTATATCGGGTGGTAAGATTTACTTGAGTCTTTCTATAAAGCGGGGAACATGTTTGCATGCAATACGTCTCTGGGCTTTATGTCTTTCTACGGATGTTGAAAATGTAGATCCAGCAGGTTTAGGTAACATTCATTTTTGCGAAAGTCTTTTTTGCATGCAATTTCTTTTCGTGGAATCAGTGTGTTTACCTGGATGGTAAAGACTACTTTTGAGGAAAATTGCTTGCAGTGCGGGGACTGTCAGTGTCAGCATTTGGTAAGAGTCGATTGATTACATATTTTGGTAAAGTAAATAAAGCTCGTTATTATTATTATTATTATTATTATTATTTAAAGTAAAATCTCTTAACAGATGGTAAAACTCGGTAATATTTGCCGATCAAAATTTCTTGGTAAAGATATCTTTTTCTTAATTTTTTTTATGCGGCTTAGTTTTCAATGGTTCAGTCTCGTAGTGTTGGCAAAGTAACACGATTCAAAGGTGACTTATTAAAGTGTTGTTTTGCAAGCCAAGTATTTTCAACTTGAAGATATCAGAATTCAAGTTTAGCGAGTTGTTATTCGACAGCGGTGAAATATAAGTGTGTAAATAGATAAATTGGTCGGAAAAGGCGACAAATAAACATTGACTACATACGGCAATCGTGTATTCAACTGCGTTCAAGTTCTTACATATGAGCTAAACACGGGGCGATGAGGAAGTATTGTTCTTAAAGCTAAAAACACTGCCAGCCTTGCGCCTTCAGTGCATAATTCCACTAATTCTAACAATATGTTACGAAATTTCTCCCCGGATATTTTGAAACGATGATGAAATAGCTGTCATTTTCTTATCTCCTAAAGATCATCCCACGCCCTGTTCTTGCCTCAAACAGCTGATTTATCAACCATCCTCTACACGTTGGAAAACAATGCTTAGATCTTCATCAGCATGGGGTCACCATTAATTACTGAAAATCATTAACGAGTTTCAACCCTGGTTTATTTTTAGATTATTTTTTGCCGTCTACATGTACACCTGACAAGACATGGACAACATCTCAAGCAATGCTACTCCAAATCTAACCCAGCAGAGTCACAAACAAGGAATTGACGTGATGAGCGAACTGCTTCCTATTGCTATCGCTATAGTTGTCACAAACGGACTCGTGTTTGTCCTGTTTTACAAACGAAAAGACCTTCGCAACTCATCTAACATTCTTCTGCTTGGACTCGCGGTGTGTGACTTTATAACAGGAGCAGTCAACATTCCTTATTTCATAGTTTTCACTTTCCAGGTTGTAGGACTCGAAAATTTTGCCTATTGGATGTTCATTCTTCACACACTTACGGCCATCTCCGCTGCTTATCATATCCTAGCTATCACAGCTGAGAAATACCTGGCCATAATTCGACCACTGAAGCACTACCTCGTTACCAAGACAACGGTGTTCAAAGTTTTGGCGGGAATTTGGATGGTATCCTGTTGCCTTGCTGTCATCCCATCAGTGTGGAGGAAAGCGAACTCCGAGATTTGGCTTGTTATATACTCTGCAACCTGCTTCGTTATCGTGTTCTTGGTCCCGTATGTATTTATGGTGCATGCGTATATCGTCATGTTCAAAGCGATCAGTGAAAGAAAGAGGCCTTCGCAGCACGGGGACAGAATAAGGTTACAAGGGAAGAACAGTACCGACCGAAAGTGCATCTTGGTATTTGCAATCATGGCTGTGATATATTTATTTTGTTGGTTGCCGCATTTCACAATGATGTTAATAATCAATGTCAATGTTTACATCAATGCGGGTGAAAATACTGCTGTTGATAAAGCTTCGCAGACGATCGCGATAACAAGATACATAACATCAGCCATCAACCCATTGCTTTACACGTTTTTCAAACGCGACTTTTGGATGGCTTTATCTAGTTTTTTCGTCAGTAAAAAGGGATCAGGTTTTCCGCCAAAAACTAATTCGACTCTAACATATTTCTCTCAAACTTACTCGAGGACCATCAAAAGCACGAGGTGTATTAATGGTAACCAGGTCACTCACCTTTCTGAGCCTGCAGTGCGTCCATGCATAGAATCTGACGAAAATGAGGACACGGAACCGGAACAAGTCATAGTTAGTCTTGTATCGTCTGTTTAATCCCGTAATTGTCAACACTGGAAACAAAAAAGTAGTTATGTATTCAAAAACTTTTACAGTGTTGCTCGCCTTAATCTTGCCACTCGACAAAAATTTTGATTAGTTTTTGGCGGCAAGTTTCTGCTACGTTTCCTGTGGTTTTCTGTTTAACTGGTCAGTTGAAGAGAGCTGCTTTGTACTCGTCAACAAAGCGCACGTGCTCCGCACGTGAAGTATGAAGCTAACACAACTCCAAATTAACAATCCGCTGAAATTCATAGGCCAGTTTAAACTGAGAGAAGCCATCAGAAAGTCGCAGAATACACGTCAAAAAGTTGTCTAAATTTTTAGGGAGTGGCAATGGTTGGGCGAACAGCACTAAGTAAGTAAGTAAGTAAGTAAGTAAGTAAGTAAGTAAGTAAGTAAGTAAGTAAGTAAGTAAGTAAGTAAGTAAGTAAGTAAGTAAGTAAGTAAGTAAGTAAGTAAGTAAGTAAGTAAGTAAGTAAGTAATCTTTATTTGTCCACGGTAAAAATTCATCAGGCTAAGGCATAAAATTACACTAAAAATTCAAAAGTACAAACTACGAAAGATAAAAAAATTATATAATTGCTTACAATATGACCTATCTAAAGTACTATTATCCCAATATTAAACCTGGTTTCCAAGAATGCCGTGCCTCTAAATATTACTAGAGGGTATTATTTAAAGCAGTTCGAAATTCACTCAGAGATTCTACTTTCCTGACATTATGGGACTATCTTTGTGGTGCTGTCAATATGTTGATCAAATCTCCTTGAAGTGCGACTTTTCAAATGAAAGCCACTAAATAGTACTTTGAATACTGTGGCTACTGATATGTTCATCAGCGAAGATAAGTTTTTCAATCAACTCTCTCTAGAGTCATAACTGAAGAACGAAATCGAGGCATCATTCGCTCTTATGCTGATAATTTTAGAAAAAAAAAAATAGACTTAGCTGAGAGGGGGCTTGCTAGTTTGTTAACAAAAAGAGAAACAGACAACAACAGGAACACTGGTCGTGCGCTCCAAATCTCTCAAATAATCGAGATGAATGTGTAATTTTTTATATATAATTAAGTTCAATTAAAATTTCCATCCGGCCTTCACAGGTCTAATCCTGCTTGCCATAGGCTGGGACAAGTGATGCCATTATTTCCCACCTGTAACACGGCGCGCTTTGAAAGCTCTTTTATAGATACCTTAAAAAGCTGGCTTCTTGAATTTCAGGCCTCATTGACGAGGGGCTTATTAGAGACGGGGGATTCATAGAGAGGGAATGGGGGGAGGAGGGCTTATTTCAAATCTTAAACGTCGTTTTCGTCTTAAAACGGTTTTTGTACAAAACTCAAACAGCTGCAGTTAAACTTGAAATGGAACGGATTATTTTATAAGAATATTAGCCTGCGTAGCTGGGGGTATTGTGTACTAGGCGAGGGAAATTTGGCGCCGGGTCGCGAGAAATACCGCCTGCCAGAGAACCATGATTTTTTTAAATGCCGCCCACTTTTATTGCCTCAACTAATCTCAATTAAATCAGCCAATCATTTTTCGCAATAGTCTACCATCTCGCTCCCTTGGGAAATATGAGAAAGCTTATGCGAAGGATCATCTACTATGATTGACATATGTATAGCCCTCGACCAATCAGTTTCCCCGCACACTGGTGTGCGGGCCTATTCAAAATACCGGGGTTTTCTGGCAGGCGGTATTTCAAACGCCTCGTCCCCACTCCTTTTTTTTGGATCGCAGCTCTGCTGCCAAAACTTTAATCACACAATACCACCAGCTGCGCAGGCTATAAGAATATCTGCAATAGGCCATATTTGTATTCTTGGTATTGAACTGGATCTAGCATGAAGTGGAGGGTCTTGCAAGGGAATCTTTTCGTATGTAAATGTATTCCCCCGCAAGAGTCTCCACTTCATGCTAGATCCAGTTCAATACCGAGAATACGAATATGGCCTATTAAAACATCATTGTATCTGCATTGAGTGTACCGCACATTTGGGCCACATAATGTGGATTTTCATAATAGGGACTAATTACTAACTCTCATGTCCCAAAAGAGGGGGGACAGGAGCCCATCCTGGGGGAGCTTATTACAAAAATCAACTTTCAAATGGGGGGGGGGGGGCTTATTGCTGAGGGGGGTTAATAGAGCTTTTACAGTAATTACTCTTACTTACAATTTAGCTGTTAATAATTAATGAATGTATATACAAGAAGATATTTTGTTTCATGGAGCATTTTTAGCCTGGAGGGGGGAGGGGGGGGGAATTACTACCAGAAACATTGGGTGTGTGGTGTGTGGCATGCTTCATGAAACCTTTACTCTATTTCAGACAAAAATCTGTGATTTTCGCTACCCTATTTCAGACCTGACCCTAAATCAATATCCTATCTCAGAGCTGCCTTATAATCAGTTCCCTAGGTCAGTAGTTTAAATAAGATTTTAAACACGGCCTTCAAGAAAAGCAACCCTTATTATTTATTATTTTTATTCTTTAGTGATTGTAATTAAGAAGACAGTGAGTTAATGAGTAGTGATAATTAAGCTGATGGAACTACCGTGTTAAAAGTTATCTTGAAAAAAATAAAAATAAATCCTAAAAATAAAGTTATCCGAAATAAAGTTATCCTATCCTATCCTACCAATGTTAAAGGCAATGTTTATACGTAGCATATAAGTAGGATACAAAAGTGTACAAAGTTTCGTGCTTAAAATTGCACACTACAAAGCAGGTTGCATAATGCACCACCAATTCACTTGAGTGCACAAACCATACCCTATTGCAGACCAAAATGGTTAAATTTAACACCCTATTTTAGACTAAAACGGCTAAAAAACCACACCCTTTTGCGCCGCACATACCTATATAGGGCAGTACCACCCCCGGGATTTTTAGCTAATTCTTAATGTCACACTTGAAATAAACTGATT
>OX419337.1:22163805-22166305 GCA_948470475.1 Galaxea fascicularis
GGAACAAGCAAACTCCGTAACAAGTGTGTTCTGGGAATCCCGGTTGAAGTGCAAGGATAAAAGTCCGCAATCGAATTACCCAATTACCCTGGACGTGTAAATATGCCCGGGACCAATGAAGCACGCCCACGCTAACACGCGCCAGAAAGTTGCATAATGAATTATTAATCAATGATTTTCTATAGAAATCAATGGTAATTAATAGCAATTAAGACTCCGAGTGTGATTATCGATTTTTATTGATTGGTTGCACCAATCAATAACAATCAATGGATTGTTATTGATTATTATTGATTGTATTGATTGCAATCAATCGATCAGAAACCATTGATTGACAACGCCGGGCAAAAAGATTGTCGTGTTCTGAAAAAGATTGTTGTGTTTCAGAAAGGAAATTGAGTTGTGTTTTGCCCCTGTGGGCCACCGTAGGCGGCTGAACCTGTGCCATAAAAACACGAATAAAGCAACTAAAACTGAAGGGGAATCGTGGAGCCAATGTACCGTCACGTCCCAGAGCTAGGGTCAGCAACTGGTGAATTCCCGAGCAAACTGAGCTGAGTAAAAAGGCGAAATTTAACTAATAAATAAAATAAATCATAATATTTATCCAGGCAGCTGTACGCACCGAAGTGGGTTTCAGGTAGGTCCTGCATCTGGATCGAATTTGAATTTGGAAATGTTGGTTTTTGAGGAGAGGGAAAAACCGGAATACTTGGAGAAAAACCTCTCGGAGCAGAGAAGAGAACCAACAACAAACTCAACCCACTTCTGTATGGCCTCATTGGTGGAAAGCGAGTGGCCTCACCACTCCCTAAATTTAAGGTCACATTTCTAGAACATTGCTGCTATTTACAACCAAGACGTTAGCAGCAATTTCAGGTTTTCATGCTACGAATGAGTGAGTCAGTGACTGAACGAACGAACGAACGAAAGCACGGGCGAGCAAGCGACGGGACGGACGGAAGACCGACCGACACGTGAATCAATAAAATGTTTGGCTAAAAAAGACGCAGACGTTCTTTTCGATACTACCTCGAATTCTGAGTCAAAGTCAATTTTTTTTCGTTCGTCCTTTATTTGTGAGATTCTTATTAGGGCCCTTCGGATTTGCATAAGTTCGAGAACGAGATCGAGTACAAGTGCGAATGTCTAATTTCAAACCAGTCGCCTCCCCTGAACCCTCACTCCCTTGATGCTTACCAGCAGATCAGGAGATTGTTGAAACAAGATTTGTGTCACTAAACGATAACTCGTTTTAAAATTCCATACGATACGGCTACCATATGGTATATTTAACGATACAAGAGGGATGCTATGACACCAGCATTAACAAACAAACAAATGTTCGTTTAGTTTCCCTGATATCATGGGATCATACAGCTTTTTTTTTCTGCGTTAAGAAGATGGAAGGAAAGGGGGACCAGTGATAACTGGGATGAAATTGCCTGGAACAAGAATCATACAGGTTTAACCAGTTTGCCCACAATTAATACCGGTATACCGGTGATCCAAGTAATATATCAAACACGAGAGACAGTGTCTCATCGGGATATCCAAACACCGAGACGAGAGTTGAAAATAGGACGCGCAGCGGAGTATTTTTGACGGAATTCGAGGTGTTTGGATGGCCGATGAAACACTGTCTCGAGTGTTTGATATATCTTCTCAATTGAAACAAAAACTAAGGAATTAACGGAAAAGTAAAATTGTCAAAATCTATGGTAATTAAGACCGGGTATCCAAACCCCCTTCACGGTTGTGATTTCCTTTGTTTCAACTCACGTGTAGATGATTAACCTAACTTAGAATTCAACTTAGAGTTGGACACGTGACGATCACGTGCGATCAGCGTGACAATTAACGCTAAGAGATATCGATATCCCTAGATTCCAGTAGTATACAGTCGTCAACATTTTCCGGTGTAAAATTTTCCGGGAAAACTGTGGGAGCAACAGCGTCTTGTGATTGAAGAGAATACTGAGCGGCGAGTATCCCAGCTTTAACACACAATTCTGGAGAGTGCCCACGGATAACGAAGGACGCCATTGCCGCTGCAAAGCTGAAAGACAAAAAGAAACGGGTGCTCAGCATCCTAGCTCATTTTCTAGTGATAAACAATCATACAAATACTTCTAGTTTCTCACCTATCTCCAGCGCCCGTGACGTTGCCTACTTGCACGTGACCGCCAGCGGGAAAATGTCGCGCTGACACCAAACTGTGTTGCCTCATGGGAAGATTACTTGAATGATGAGCCGTTGGAAATGGTGTGTCAGCGGTAGTGTCTCTGCAAACAAGAGCTCCATGTTTGCCTAATGTAACTATCACGCAGTGAATATGCTTCAGTAATGGTTTACAAAGTTTCAAACACTCGTCTATGATATCGTCCAGTGGTCTTTCGTTGTCGGTTTTTTCTTCTATACTGCGGTTTTTAGGTTGTTTTTGTTTGCTTTTCATAATGGCTGAATTCATTGTTCGCAGTTCCTTTAGATTTGGCGATAC
>OX419337.1:22168805-22338805 GCA_948470475.1 Galaxea fascicularis
AGCACTGATATCAACGGGTATATTCTCATAACTATCTTTATACGTTTCAGGAAGAGCTGGTAGGGAGAAAATAAGCACAGGTCATAGTTGATCATTGTGACCACCGGTGTTAAATTAGGGTAATATCACATTATTTACCATGTTGACTTCTTCACAGTGTTTAAGCATCATAACTCCTAGTGGATCAGTTCCAATTGCTGATACAAACACAGGCTTCAAATCAAGACGAGCCAGGCATTCTGTTGACGAAAAGAACAATAAACAGACTGCGAGCAGTCTCTCTTTTGCCCTAAAATCGGTGGAACGAACACGCGATATGCGAGCGGCAAACCCGCGAGCCGCTAGTTCCGTGGGTGCCAGTACGTATGCTCGTACTGCCGCCACAAAACTTGCACCTTAAACAGTGGACTTTTCCATCATATTCAGACTCGATTGAACCTTTTCAACACTGTTATCAACACAGCCCAACAACTTCCAACAATTTTGATGTTAGTTCCCCAACGAACTAGACAATCCTAAACTTCGAAAATTCTCTTTACTTGTACTTCAAAAGACTGTACATTAAAACTGTACGTTAAAAAAAACTGTTGGATGCGACAATTTTCTTTTACCAAAAAAAACTACAAAGGCACGTGCAATTCCCCTGGAGAATCACATGATGCAACAGGAACCGGAAATGGTAGCCACAACAATACTGCGTACTTCAGGGCGTATTTGCACGGGACTGTACCCTCTTATTCTGATAAACGGCTTTGTACAAACGGCCAGTTCACGATACCTGCAAGGTTTCGTCCAACGCCGCCAAAACTCATCCTGACTTTGCCAGGATTAGAGGCTTCAGGCTACAAATAAAAGGGAAATCAAACGAACAAAAAGTGAAAAACAGTAACAACAACAACACACGAAAACGTACAAAACGAACCAACTAAGTTAATCAGATCATTGTTAGTATCTCGGAAACTGTCCACCTACCCCTCCCCTAACCAAACAACGTATAATAAGTTAATAGCTTAGTGCAAGTCCCATTATGGCTCTTGGTTAGTGTTAAAGTTGGGTTGACATAGGGGAGGGATAGGTGCGCAGTTGTCCTTATATTGACATTGATCCAGTTAATCTACAAAAGCACTTGGAATGGCTCTGATTGCAGTTGAGTCTGTAGTCAACTATTCTTTTGTTTAAGAAAGCATACAAACGAAGTGAAAGGGTCAACACAAATGAGAACTGACCCTTACCCCTCGTTTGTATGTCAAACTGCTGATAACTTCAATAAAGGGCTTTATCGTGATAAAAGGATTTGTGAGGGGATTTACCCTGCGCTCCACTAACGAGCAATATCGGGATTCGATTGGAATTCATGTATCCTACGCAAAGCGTGGGAAAATGCATGGGAGCAATTGGAGTCTGCTTTTACTGGTTGAAAAAGGAGCATGACGAATCACAAAGTTTACACAAACGTAACCAACGCAAACGCACAAAGCTATTCTAAATGCCGCGATGAGAATTTTGACAATTACGGTTTTAAGTAGTAGAGTATAAATATCGGTTCGGTGCTAATATCACATCGATACAGAGCCCGCGACTTTTTTTTATCATTTATGTTACCACGGTGGTATTGCTAACTGACTTACGATGTAGTCTGAAATGTCGGCTAACATTTCTGACTAACTTACGATGATTCTTTCAGCAGTTGCGATAAAATCAACATTTGATCCACCAATCACAACCTAACAAAGAAAAAGGTTTAAGTGTGAAATAAATATGTGAGCTTCCCAGGTGACTATTCAGGCCCGGCCAGGGGGAGTAGTGGGATACCAATATACCCGCTATTTCTCCCCCCCCCCCCCCCCCAAGATACCAATATACCTGAAAATCATGATACTTAATACCTAAAATTATTTTGAAACGATACTAAATACCTGAAAATGAATAAGTAAAATCTTAATCTGAATACCTAAAATAAAAGAAGAACTAAATACTTTAAACCCGAATTTTGACCAAAAAATACCATATAGCTGAATTAAAACGGCCCGGGATACCGTCTACCCAAAACCCCTGGCCGGGCCTGACTATTTGATGCAGTCTTTCATTCAAACTGCATGTCAGTTAACACGTCGCCATTTGTCAGCTGATCATATTGCAGTCTACTCATACATGTATTTTACTACTTTGCATTTTACCTCCTATAACGAAAAACTTGAAATCGGACTAATTTTCAAGTTCATAAAATCAGTCACAAATCAGTCGTCAAGGGAAAACATGAAAACAAGTTTTTTCACTATCCATCTGTAGTAGGTTATCTTACAGAAGAGTGAATTATCAGACAGCACAAAGCTCATTGGGAAACCACCTGTCCTATGGGGTAACTGAAACCCAAGGATTAATTGGGTGGCCTGTGCTCTGTTCACTTACTGGTCTCTGTAATCTACTCCAATCTGTGGTTGAATCTGGGGTCCCTGGGACTTTTCTATGACCATTCTGTCAAGGCAATATCAAATAATGAACTCTAGATAACAAGCTAAAATGGATTTACCAACGTCATAGAAAACACCTTTCAGTGGACTACATGTACGTGATCTAAAATGGACATGAATAACCTAACTACTCAAACTATACTTAGGGAGGGGTAGGGAAACGAAAAATGTGAGGGGAGAATGAAATTCAAGCCCCACTGTTCCCCACCCCCAGCTTAAGCTGCTCTCACTAAGAAATCAACTTACCCCAGCTTTCTTTTCCTTGAGTTTTTGTATCCTGCACAATTCAACAGCAATTGAACTCCCTATCTGAGCATTATTCTTGATTAATGCTATATCTGAGAAAGGTAGTTAAGGGCTAGCATACATCTCCTTTTAAAATGTCTCGGTCGGAGTTGACTATTTTAAGTATTATGAACTGAATTGATAAGGCAAACCACTGCAAAGACATTCTAAAGCTGATGAAGCTTTGACCAACGACCAAGGAAGGGCCAACTGAACATACGAAGGATACTGGCTTGTAGTGATCGACCCTTGGTGAGTTCATTCACTCTTTGAAGAACAAAAGGAGTAACCTCTTTTCCTAGGACACCCTGATCCCTGCAAAGAACAAAACACACTCTTCTTATCTACCTGTTCCAGATCTGTAGAGTAAGGCCTACTGGCTTTGTGGTAATAGAACTAACTTCGAATAAATGATCAAGTTAATAGAACAAAACGTCAACAAAAGAAGTTGAAAAAGTCACTTTAAATTATACTTTTTTGTGGTAGCGGCGTTATTTTTGGAATTAGCAGGCTAAAGGGGCCACAACTTTCGGGTAGTTAAAATACGTGATTAGCTGAAGATACATGTAAACAGCTTTTGGTCAACATGTTACCACAGAATAAGGATAATGTCACTTTTATTTTCTCTCTGATTCTCCAGCACCCTTCTACAGTAAAACGCTAGGCTGTTCCATCTATTCTTAGTGGCGATTCAGGAAGTCTACATATTTCCCATTCTTTCTTGATGATTTTACAATTAAAAAGTCAGGGCCATTCACATACTCTTTAATGACAGCTCGGTTGACTGTTACTCACTGTGCTTCTCTTAAAGCAAGCAGAGTGGCTTTCTCTATTTCAACACCTGAGGCAGCCTGTTCTTCGGAAATCGGCACCGCTAACACAATTCCACTGCTTGATCCAAGTGATAAATTGGCATCTAAAAATTTTCAAAGTTTGAACAGATCCATTGTGAAGGAAAAAAAATATCATCACTACAACATGAGATTGTTATCATCCAACAAACATCCATTCGTGATAAAAATAAGCAAAACCTCTCACCAATTAACTTGGCTGCCTCCACAGGGGAATTAACATTGTATGGAGACTGCAAGGAAGTCAACAAATATTTAAAAGAGACAGCAAAGAGCAAGGTTCATTGTAGAACTGGTTGGTGAGAGTCCAGTGATCCCTGGAGGGCAGCCTTTTGTGGCAATACAAGCGCCAAGACACAGGACTAGTTTCTTAGACAACAACCACCTTTATTTTTTAAATTAAGTGAAGTATAAACATTTAATATGAACATACATTCAGTGATACATTGGCCAAAAAATCAAACATTTGAATCACAAGTTACTCAGAAGGAATCTCAATTTTCATATCAGGTGACTTCTTCAGATTTTGTGGTGAAATGATTGTTGGAAAGGTCATAGTAATCATGAGGAAAGTGGGATGACCAATAATTTGCTGAAGAGCAACGGTTTTGTTCCTCAGCATTTTCCTTTGCAGTAAAAACTATATTCCACAGTGATGCAGCTAATGTGCTCAATTCTCTGGGAGAAAACAGCTAACTGAAGAGGCTGCCTATGAAAACCATAATTTATTATAATAATTTAAGTAAATGCAATTGACCTTAAATCCACTTTCTGGAGAAAAAAATGCAGGAAAATCCAGTGTGTCTCCATATGTTGCTACCAAAACACCCTGAGTTTCCTAAAACCATGAAAAATTCTGACAATAAGTGCCATCAACAAAAAGAATCATGAGAAAATGTCAAACAGGTTTTGGAAAAAACTGAAGTCATCTTTTGGTATTCTGTGGGTGGATTGTGGCTTATCTTCCAGTAAAATGTTAGATCACAGTTTACAGATTTGTGGGATCCAAACCCTTTCAGTTGCATCTATGTTGCTACGATCAAGTTACGAAAAAGTTACGAAAAAGTTAATAACGCACAAAGATGCTAAGTTAGTTTGCTGTCATCAAGTTCTCAGCTTAGTGTAGATAAGCGAACCACATGTGTCTTGTAGAAAATGCACAACACAAAAAAATATTTGCATACATTCAAAAGAAGCTTTGCGCGAATAATGCCGCGTCTTAATTGTTTTGTTCATCACTATTGTTTTGTTTTTGAGAATTAAATCATTTTCTTGAAAGCTCTGTTCGAGATTCTCGAAAATTTCTTCGAGTGTCATGAAAGTCGAAACTCGATCCTCGAAAATCGAAACTCAAAACTCAAGCCTCGAAACTCGATTCTCTAAAACTTCGAGGATTGAGAATCGAGTTTCGAGTCTAGACTGTCAACTTTTAATTACCTTTGAGCGGTACTGAATATTGAAGGCCAGGCCTTCTACTTCCTTTCTACACACATTTTGTAAACAAGTTAATTCTCTTGCTTCCCTTACACCATGGCAATAATAAATGGGTGGAATTTAGAATTTCTTTGATTTATTGCAAATTCCCACAACGTATCTCTAATCTTGAAAGCATTTTTTTTCTTTTACTTTTCCCTTTCTGTTGCCAGACAGTAAATGCAGATAAACTTACCAGGTACTCCAGGGTTAATTCAATATCCAAGATAGATTTTACTCCAGCGCACACCACTGCTACTGGTGTCTTGCCAAGCTCTGTGAGGTCAGCACTGATATCAAATGCTGTAAGTTCAAACAAGAACAAACAGTATTGACTAGAAAATCAAACTACCAATTATTCAAAGTGTAATCAGTGACTTAAGTCAAGACCTACTTTAGACTGAATTAACTGCAAACCAATGTCATTTTGACAACAGTTAGACAAAAACTCACTTGACTGAGCTGCCCTGTGAACACCACCAATACCTCCAGTAACAAACACTGGTATCCCTGTGGTGTTAGCAGCAATCATTGTGCTGGACACTGTGGTAGCTCCAGTCAGACCCTGAAAAATAAAATCAGAAAACACTTATTTTATCAATTAAAATATCTTGCAAACAGTGTCACTGCTATTCTCCTCACAACATTGTTAATTATATTCTGTGAAACTACACAACCAAGTTCTAAAAATATGATTCAGACAATATTGTAGCTACCACTTCCAAAAGCTCTTTTATGAAAAAGGTCTTTTCTGAAAACAGCTTTTGGAGTCAAGTCAAACATAATGGGGATATTTTTTTTATATTAGTGTATTTACCTTGCTGATTACATATGGCAGGTCTCTTCTTGAAGTCTTGATAGCACTTTTATCTTGGGCAAGGCTTTCCAAGTTTTCCTCAGACAACCCTTTGTAAATAAGACAAAGTAGCTACGAGCCACTGAATTCAGAAAATTAATTATAAAACACTCTCGATTCCTTGTTAGGAAGAGAAACTTGACACTTGCATTACATTTTATGCATGGTTATATAACGTCTTTGTTGCTACAATCAAAACAAATTTAATAGTCCTCTGTGATAGATGTTGCTATTATCCTATACAAAAATTAATTATCAAAATCACATTCCTTTATTCTTCTGTATACCTTCATTGGTTATTTATAGTATCTTGATGAAATTTACTTTTCATTATTGCAATTTTGCGGGGACATAGTCAGGATTATTCCAGAGATACACAGTTTCCCACATCCCTCTCCCTAAATAATGCAATCATAGGGGTGGTGACCAAAACCTACAATCCTTGAGTCAATTAATTTCCTGGAACTGGAATAAAGAATATTAGTTTGAGTGTATTAACCATACATACCCACATGTATTTTCCCAGCCATGATTGCCACAGTAGCAGGTGTGGCACCACTTTTCCTAACAATCCTTTCCACACCTTTGGCAACTCTTAGTTAAACCATGAGCAAGAAATCACAAAACCAGGTTAATTCAGCAGAAAATAGGACACATCCATAAAGTATTTGCCAATGATAAAAAATTGGCAATCATATCATAAAGCAAGTATTATTGTATTTTACTTTGTCAAGAAATCAATATTGATCCATTGATGAAACAAATCCATCATTGACAAGCAATCAAATGAATCTGAAATCAATCAGCCAGCCACCTAGTCAGTCAGTCAGTCAGACTGACAGTCAGACAGACAGACACAGAGAGCCAATCAGTCAGTCAGCCAGCCACACAGCCATTCAGTCAGTCAGCCAGACAGCTGTCCAGCCAGCTGGTCAGTTCATCAGTCAGTCAGTCAGCCAGTCAGTCAGTCAGTCAGTCAGTCAGACAGACACAGACAGCCAAGCAGACAGTCAGTCAGTAAGCTAGCCAGACAGCCAACGAGTCAGTCAGTCAGTCAGACAGACAGATGGCCAGCCAGTCAGTTAGTCAGTCAGTCAGACAGACAGTCAGACAGACAGACAGACAGCCAATCAGTCAATCAGTCAGTAAGTCAGTCAGCCAGCCAGCCATCAGTGAACCAACTAGCAAGTCAGTCAATCAGCCAGCCAGCCATTCAGTCTGTCAGTCAGTTGACCAGTCAATAAATCAACAAGTCAAGACAATCAATAATAATAATTATTAATCCACTTTAAAAGCAATGGTAATCATTAAAGTAACAATGTAATGTAAGATTAAGTTATTTTTACTTTTAAGAATTTGTAAATGAGTAGTTTTTTACATATTGTATAACAGGATTTTAATGTTTGTGTTAGTTTTTATTATTATTATCATTATTATTATTATTATTATTATTATTATTATTATTCGATCGATTCGATTCTCTCCAGCTGGTAGGTGTTTTACTGGGTATTCTTGATTGTGTCTTGGCACCTTCCTGTAGCCTAGAGACAACACTTTCCTCAACACATGGGCAGTTCCAAGAATGGCCTATTTTTCTTTTTAAAGTAGCAATGACTATAATAAAAACAACAACAACAACAATAATGATAATAAATAATAATAATAATAGTAGTAATAACATTTAATCATTTTATTAATTTAACAATACCGAAGATTTTCAGGGTATGGCATTCCATGAGTAATAATAGTTGATTCAAGTGCAACAACTGGCTTTCTCCTGACAAGTGCCTCTGCAACCTCTGGATACACTTGAACAAGTCGCTCAGGTAAACTGTTGAGGCCAGGTGGTCCAGGACCAAGGGATCGTGATATAAACCTAGTAAATCTCTTTACATGCTTTGCTTGCCTCAACATTTTGCAGTTGGTGTGTATATTTAACATCTTCAATCTGTTTATCTAAAAATGAATATAGAATATGAAAATCAGTCAGGTAAAATACAAGAAAAGACACCAAGAACACTGATAATGAAATTTTTTTTAGAGAATCTAGGATCCTTCTAGTCATTAGCAATCAGGGTCAACATTAATTACTTATTGGCTAACCACACATTGAACAGCATTTGCTACAGGGTAAATAAATTAGGAAAGATTTCCACACAGCTGCATACATTAATTATATATGCATCACTGTCTGGTATATACTAACCCTGTCCCCAAAACAAGTAGAGTTTGAGTTGCAAAATGCAAGTATAATATTAATGTATGGGGCTGTGCAGGAATCTTGCTATAAATTATTTTGATTGCAGTCCAACCATTACAACATCTAGATGTTGTAATGGTTGGACTGCGATCAAAATAATTTATAGCAAGATTCCTGATCTACATTATACAGTGCTAATGATTTAGGTCCGCGTTGCGCAGATTACCAAAGAGTGGAGCTTTCGTACTATTTAAGCTTATTTCAACAAAATCTTACTTTTCTTTCTTTTTTTTTATCTCTGAACTTACCAGAACGTAACCATTCTTCGTTTCCGGTAACCTGGGTACTGAATGGTGACCGCAATCTGTCGACAAGTTATTGATCTTTCTATCGAAAATATAACGAAAATTCCCGAAAATTCCCGAAGAGTAATTTCAGATGCATTCTGGGTAGTATGAAAATTATGGTCTGTTGTTAGGACACGTGCTTTGTCCTCTGTTCTTTCAAGTTGCCTTTGAAGTAAGTTATCGTGTATAAGTGGCATTAAAACCTCGCCTGAAATCGTTCCTCTTTAACAAATTTTCATGCATATAAGGAGAGACTGTCTTCTTCAAACCCTGTTATAGAATATTTTCCATATTTAGAGACTAGAATATTCTTCTTTTTCTAATTTTGTGAGGGTGTTAAACGCTGCAAAACTTCGTGTCGACTAATTGTCGTCAGGATGTTGCATATGTTTTCACGTCCACATATTATAGACACATTTTAACTGATCTTTGGTTATTTTCGTCGGACTCTAAGCCCACAGCCCGCAATGATTGTGATTAATATATTTTTTGGAGCTTGGCTTCATGATTAGATTCCTACAAATTTGGAAGGAAAAAACTTCTGTGAGGTGAAACTTGTATTACCTACATGTATGAATGTGAAAGTTAAGGATATTTTCCTCTCTCTCTCTCTCTCTGTCCGACCATGTGGCAAATAAAACAAGATGCTGGTCCAACAATGTTTAACAGAGGCATTTGTGATAATGATGACGATGACAACAAGAGTTGTTGCAATTTCGTCAGATTACATTATTTTGTACTCCAGTTGAAGACCTTTGCTGAAGACCTCTTACCAGTACTCTTCTTTGTTTGTTTTGAGATTGTCATTGCATCATTCTTTCTTTATTTCCAGTCTTTAAACGCAGTAGTGCGCAATCCTTCACCAGTCAAAATGGTCAGGGAAGACAAGGCAACATGGAAGTCAAACTACTTCATGAGGATCATTGTAAGTTTCTGATGTGGTTGCTTTTTATTGCTAAGTTTGGTGCAAGTTGTCAATAAGTTGTCTACCTTTTTATTGAAATGCCTGTTCTATTGAACCTGTCCTTGTGCATTGTACCTCCTTTGAACTTTACATTACCGTTCTACAGTTAGATGTACATCTGTAAGCGTAATCCCTTCACCCCCAGGAGTGGCCAATAAGTGATTTCTCCTTGCAGTGTTATTACATTATCAAGCTGATAGGTGATGAGAATAAAGAAAAAAAATCAACTAGGGGATATTGTTTGATTTAAGACCAAATTCTCGGAACTAACATAAGCAATTTCTTTTCCAGCGATACATGGATGAATACCCCAAAATGTTTCTAGTTGTTGTTGATAATGTGGGTTCAAAGCAGATGCAGCAGATTCGCCAGTCTCTGCGTGGATGTGCTGAAGTTCTAATGGGCAAGAACACCATGATCAGAAAAGCTATCCGGGGGCATCTTGAGAACAATCCTGCACTAGAGAAGTAAAAGTGCTTGTATTATTTCTTGTCTTCAATAATTGCCATTTCAAAACGTTTGTTCCATTATACACTGTAGAATATATTTCACTTTTTGGTGACTTGTAAGAGTGAAATCATAACACTGACCGAGAAACATTTTACAATGTAGATGTGACAGCACAACAATAATTAAATTCTCATTGGCGGAAGCATCACCACTGTAACGTGATTTTCTAAGTAGTCATGTGAAGTGGTTCTCTACCATTCTCTGTAAAGAGGAAATTAAGCCCATTAAATTTGCTTCGCAGACTTCTTCCTCACATCAAAGGCAATGTTGGCTTTGTGTTCACCAAGATGGATCTTGTCACTGTCCGTGACCTCATCTTGGCCAACAGGGTAGCAGCTCCAGCAAAAGCTGGAGCCATTGCACCTATTGATGTGTTTGTGCCCAAATGTAACACTGGTCTGGGACCAGAGAAAACCTCTTTCTTCCAGGCTTTGGCTATACCAACTAAGATTGCCAAGGGAACCATTGAAATTTTGGTGAGTAAATTTTGACAGTCTGTGTACACTTACATGTAGCAACATTGGGATAATTATGACAAAACTAGGATTGTCTGTGTTCCTTAGGTGGATTTCATCTGAATCTTTGGGAGAATAAAAGAGAGCAGTTGCACCTGTTGTACAATCCATCAACATGTGCAGGGTGGCTGAATAGTGCCAGCGACCGGCAAGATTGCCAGCTACTTTCATAGTTTTTCTGGTTACAATATTGTTATTTGCCTGTAAGAGACAAAAATGTAGGGAAAACTGGTCTTGTCGCCCCCAACGACGTCTGCACTGCACTTTCTTAAATTCTCCTTCTTAAAACCTTTAACAACCCTGCATGTGAACTCTAGAGAGACTGTTAATTTTTCTTTGCCATACAATGCATGTTATTGCTTAAAACACCAAAGCAACAAAGTGGATCTAACTCTGCCAAGTATAATGCTTAACTGGTGTTTTGGTACTGGGTGGAATGCTCTGCTGTTTCCTGAGAGGTCTTCATTGTTTGTTGTCAAGGCTTTGAACTTCACAATATTTAAGTTATTCAGAAAACACAGAAAGAGAAGACTGGATATAATTTAACCTGAATGAGTATTTTTGGTGTGCATTATCTTTAGAATGATGTGCACTTGATCAAGAAAGGTGAAAAAGTGGGAGCTTCAGAATCAACTCTGTTGAACATGTTGAAGATCTACCCCTTCTCATATGGTCTTGTAATCCAGCAAGGTATGGTGTAAATTGCAATACCCTCACGCATGTAGACTGGGCCAACCAGTTGGCTCTGTTGTAAGAGTGCTGGTCTACCATGCAGGAGGTTGTGGGTTGAAACTCCAGCCGTACCAACACTCAGGGTCTTCCTTAGTAATGACATCTGCAAATAGTTAGACTTCTCAGATAACAACCACTCTTGATTGAAGATCCACGAGGGACATAAGAAACCCTGGCTGTGACCACCCCTGGTATTACCCCTCTGATCTGTTCTATTCAGCAAGTGGGTGGCTAGGTGTGATATCCCATAAAAGGCTTGTGGTGTAGAATGTATGCCACACACATATAAAACAGCCATAAGTCAATGTGGAGTTTACTGGGTGCTGATCTTTTCTCTTCACTTAGTTTAAGTAGATTGAGATGTTTGTTCCCTTTGTTTTATTGTGATAAAATTGCATGTTTTCAGTGTATGAAAATGGTGCTTGCTTTTCTCCTGATGTGTTGGACATCACTTCTGAAGACATCTTGGCCCGCTTTGTTGAGGTAAGTAAGCAAGACCAACTGAGTAGTGTGCATAACTGATGAGTCTGTCAACGTCAAAGCACAATTCTTGTAGCAGAGGCACATGACAATGTATTATGAGCAGCCTAAGCTGAATGATTCTTCCTTGTGCCAAAGAAATTTTGCATGCCAGACAACGTATTAACACTTGACCCCTGCTAATGATCAATTGAGTAATGACAACAAAAGTATCTATCGTGGATCACTCATTTAATATCTGCTACATTCTGTTTGCAGGGCATTGTGAACATTGCATCAGTGTCACTGGAGATTGGTTATCCAACAGTGACTTCTGTGCCGCACTCTGTCATTAATGGCTTTAAGAATGTTGCTGCAGTTGCTGTTGAGACCAGCATCACCTTCCCACAAGTTGAACAGCTCAAAGCCTTCCTTGAGAATCCAGAAGCATTTGCCACTCTAGCTCCTGCTGCCAGTGAAGAGGCTGCTGCCCCTGTAGAAGAGAAAGAAGAAAAGAAGGAGGAAGAAGAAGAGGAAGAGAGTGATGATGACATGGGTTTTGGATTGTTTGACTAGCCACATAGTCTACACTCATCAGTTCCATTCTTATGTTCTCAAGAAAAGGTGTAAGAGTGAAATAAAACGCTTGAAAGCTTTTCGTGGATCGTTTGTTTTGCTGTCAATGTATTTGAAGCATCCAGCTGGACTCAATTCCCAGTGTTGTTTGTATAGGTAATCACATGATTCCGAGTGCAATTTGGAATAAATAAGCACCAGTAAATTTTTTCAAAGACCAACAATTTGTGGTCTTTGAAAAAATTTACGAGTGCTTATTTATTCCAAATTGCACGAGAAAAATCATGTGATTACTTATTAATAATACACTGAAAAAATAGACTACTGAGGTACGCAGAAGGTATTGCCCTCGATCTTCCGAAACTTGGAGAAGCTTCGAAAATATCCGAAGATTACCGGAAGTGTTCGGTAATCTTTGGAAATCTTCGGGTAATCTTTGGAAATCTTTGGTAGTGTTCGGGTGATCGTCGGACATCGTCGGAAGCATTCGAGTGATCTTCGGAAGTGTTCGGCGATCTTCGGAAATCTTCGGAAGGTTTCGCACGATATTTGGCGGTCTTCGAAATACATCGGTTGGTCTTCGGAAGTCTTCAAGTCTTCGTTTTAACTTCGGAAATCTTCGTTGTAATTTGCACTCGTGTTACACTTTTGCACTGGTGTTACACTTTTTTGCACTGGTGTTACACTTGAACTGCACTCCTCTCAGCCAATCACAATCGAGTAATTTTTTCAAGTGTATTATTAGTCATTGAAATAGGTGGACTACATACCTCTTACTAACCAAGTTTGAGGTCCATACTGTAAGTTACGGACCAAGTTTGTTCCTGTTGATTTGTGGCCCAAGTGTGAAGTGCGTGGGCCATAGTTCAATGGGAAAAAGAGGTTCCATAACTTACAGTACAGACCTAGGAAACGATGTTAGTAATATATGATATCTCTGAGGTTAATCAGGCGTGCTGATTGAATACGGCCCGCAAAATTGACCATTCACAGCACGCGCACTATAATAAACTGTGAGATGTAATAATTTTGTTTGCCTTATTCTAAAATGGCCAGCATTTTAAAATTCTTTAGCTTATATTCAAATTAATTTAAATATAAACTAAAGAATTATTTATAGTACTCCTTCAAGATAATGTATTCTTTTGAACTTTGCCCTTAATGACATGGCAACCAGGGCTAATGTGAATACAAACAAAATAATATCAGAATGGGAGCCATTTTGGAATAAGGTGTATTTGTCCAGCACTACATATATATGTGCAGCACCACCACCACATGAAAATACTGCTTGAATCTTTGTGCTCTTCATGTAGCAGGGTTCGCATGCACCTTGAAAGTCCTTGAATTTAAAAATAAAAATTAAAGGCCTTAAAAGTCCTTGAAAATTGTAGGTCCTGGAAACTCCTTAAAATTTGTAGCCAATTTTACTCAACAAAGCTTCACAAGTGTCTGAGACGAAAAGTGGCTTACTCTCTACTTCAAGCATCTGATTTGGCATTATAATTATGGCTTGATCTTGCCCCTCTTGGAGTCCTTGAAAAATGGAAAAATGTGTCCTTGGAAGGCCGAAAAAAGTGTACGAACCCTGATGTAGATTTCATCTACAGACCCGAGGTCAAAACAACCTTGTACAGCATAAAATAGCAACTAGCACCTTGTCTTCGTTGGGAGGAGAAGAAAGAGGAGTGTTACGTACTGCTGAATTTTTTTCTGTATTACGGTTTTATTTGAAGATGTCACCGCCCTGTAGTTTCCATGAGAATGGTTTGAGAGCGAACTCCTAGTATAGTGTACACTGTTTTAGGTGTATCCCCATTAAAGTCTAAATGTGTTGAGAAAAGAAAAGTATTTCTTCTCCTTGACCCGGCGAAGGGGTTCGCTTGACAATACAAAGGAAAGAGCAAACCTGGGGACCAAGTTATTGGTTATAGCTTCCAGGCCTCCATCTTCCTTTGTGACGTCAGGTTTGTGTTAGCGACAACTCTGCTTTATCCCGTTCTTGACAACAAGACATCACCGAAATGAATTCAAAAGCGAGTATCATTTTGCTCAAATCTCAACATGGGATAGTGCGAACATCGCTTTGGTCTCTATGGCTGGTACTTTGACTTGGATAGATCGCTTTATTTCTTGGATTAGACAGCGATTAGCGCTTGATTGACACAGACTGCTAGAAAGGACGCCATTTTCTGCGAAGGATAACACAAGACTCAAATTACAAGCCGACTGAAGGATGAGTCACGCGGACACCGGGTAAACTGTTTACAGCTTGTTTTCTCTAAAAGTTGTTTATCTTTCTTAGCAGATTAAACGCCAGCTTGTATTCGTGTAAGTTCCACTTGAAGCTTGACTCTTTAAACAAACCTACATGTGAAGGATGAGTTCTGTATGCTTACAATAATTATTGTAACCACATGCTCAGTAATTATAATATGGACATTTGGGTTGGGTGCAAGCTTAACTGATAATTGTACATCTTTTTCGGAAGAAAAATTGATCAGAAATTAATGTAAAGCTTAAATGGTTGAAGTTCCTTTGACCGCGTCCTAGTGCTAGCGCTCCCAACGGTTACGGTTCTCGATGTCCTTGCTTGAATATTTCGTTCTTTGATAGATAACACTTAAACATAAAAATTTTGACGTGCAAAACTTCCATCCAAGTCAACTTTGCAAATTTTCGTTTTAATATTTGGTCGGTATTGTTATTGTTGTTGTAATTTTTCAAAGCATTTTGTTGTTCTGACAAATCGCACAATGACATCCAACGACTAATTAAAGATCACCTTGGTGTCGATTTGCGGTCTTGGAAAACGCTTTGTTTTGATTGTACATTTTACTCTAAGCGTTTATGTCAGTTGTTTTCGTACCTAAAAGTCTATATGCATGCAGCGTTTCAATCGCCTGAAGGCACAGCATTCTCGAGTATATAATTGTTATGAAAAGAAAATTATTTTAAGCTTATTAAGAGAATTCTAGAACGCATTTAAAAGGCAGTGTAATGCTCACTCAATGTTTGGGTACAATTGAGTTAAGTTTTTAAAATCTTCATATTAAGTTTGATTTCTGCTTAACATTAAGTTAGGTTTGGAAAGTTAATACTGACAAGACCACTAATTCAATCTTAAGAGTAATTTTGGCAGCTGCTGCTTTGCCTTTACTGTCTCTGGCACTTGGATAAAGGAAATTATATTTGTCAGCTTGAAATAGATATGTAGATTGCATTGAGATAATATTTTTATGTTGGCAAACTAGTTTTGCAAGCAAGACACTTAAGCTCATTAATCTATAGATTGATATTAATTTATAAATAGTTTTATTCCTCTGAGTTAATTATTTTGTCCATTATTTTCGGCTGAAGTTTCTGTATCCATTCAATCAGGGCTTTTCATTTTGAGAATTTATTGCTCGATAGCAATCCTTATTAAAGTCTCAGTTCATCCACAGGATTCCTGGAGGAATAATTCCTTAATTAATAGTTTTCCATGTTTGTTTGATTGTATTGCTCTTGGCTAAGTTAGGATTAAAATAATTTCAAAGGTGTAACATTAATGCATGCAATGGGACTGTTATAATTACTGTGGTTTAATTCAATGAAAAAGCTGAGATCTTGAGATTTACAGTTAATGTACTAAGATAGCATTTAAGAGTTCAATGAGCACCTTTTCTCATAAAGTCCCAAGAATCTATCATTCACCTCCCTTATAACAGATTATTGCTGCAATTGGTTATTTTTCATCTCTAGGCCTTTGGCTTCCTACAACAGCTTGCAGGACAAGCACCTCGCTGGATATTTTTCTAACTCTCGTATGAAAAGGCATTTGAGAAGATCAGGACTGGTAAGAAACTTAATTATACTGTCACAGAATAAACAGTAATAAAGTGAAAACCTGCAAAAAAGAACCTATGTTTTTCAGTTTCAACCTAGAGAAAATGATTTTAAGATTGCCTAAATGGGCTGAAGCCAAGTTCCGTGAGCATTTAAAAAAGCTTGAGCGCCAAGGTCTAATAATGTCAACATTTAAGGACGTTGTCGAATTCTTAAATGACCAAGCTGATGTGGCTAACCACCCATTCTTTACAAGCTCCTCAACAGAAACCAAACCCTCAAAGAAGTCTGAAGTTGACGATAAATCCCGCCCTTACAGAGTCACCACACTCAGAACAAGTGGTAAAAAAGTCATGATCGATGGAACCTTATGCTTGGGAGGACGAGTTCGCCAATCCCCCATTTCTTTCAGTGCGGCACATCCAATGCTGGTTCTAAAGAATCATCCCGTATGTGCCTTAATAGTTCGCCACTACCATCAAGTTCCGGGTCATGCTGGCTGCGAGCATGTATTATCCACTTTGCATCAGTGCTTCTGGATCTTGAAAGGGAGGTCTCTCATCCGGCAAGTATTGCGAAAGTGTGTAGATTTCCACAAGGGAAATAAGGCTCCCATGCAGCAACTAATGCCTGACCTGTCAAAGGAATGTTTAAATCCCTTTGAGCCACTGTTTACCTACACTGGTGTCGACTTGTTCAGTGCATTCCATGTCAAGCAGGGTCACAGTTCTGAGAAAGTGTACTGGTGTCTTTTTACCTGCTTCACAAGTTGTGCTATTCACGTAGAGGATGTGAGTTGGTTAGAGTCTGACGCCTTTATTCAAGCGGTCCGCAGGTTTATTTTGAGTTGTGGCTGCCCTAAGCAAATATGGAGTGATAACCGTACGAATTTTGTTGGAGCAGACAAAGAAATTTGGCGATCTATTCAGAAGTGGAATGAAGATGAATTGAACAAACAACTGATCAAAGACAATATCACCTGTTGTCTGTGTCCAAGGTCTGAGTGGAGATTCTAGCCCCTGACGGCCAGTCATATGAACAAAGTCTGGGAACGGCTTATTCGAAGCATTCGCAAGTCGTTGAAAGAAGTCCTTGGAGATCAAATGCCCTGGTTAGTTTGGAAACCTTGCGTGCCGTGTTTGCCGAAGTTGTAACAATTCTTAACAGCCGCCCCCTGACGTAGAGTAGCGATGATTCAGCTGACTGTGACCCTCTTACACCAAGTCACCTTCTCCTTCAGTGGCAGAACCTTGCCCTGCCGCCAGGATTATTTGCACGTGAAGACCTCTACAGAAGAAAACAATGGAGACGGGTGCAATTCCTTACCGACTGATTCTGGAAGAGATGGATCCGCGAATATATCTCAACACTACAACAACGCCACAAATGGGTGCATGAAAGTGGAAATTTAGCTGTCAATGACCTCGTTTTAGTTGTCTAGTGACGAGAATTCTCCGCGAGGCCAATGGTTTCTTGGTCGCGTAACAAAGATTTTTCCTGGTAGTGATTTCTGCGTCCGTGTAGCTGAAGTCAAGACAAGAATTCCACCCTTGTGAGACCAGTCGCAAAGCTTGTGTTAATGAAGGAAGCGGTGAAATGACATTTTAATCATGGACACTCTCTAAATGACTTCTTAATCGACTCCGTCTTTTATTGAATGACTTTGCTTGAGTCCACTGAATTTTCATTCAGCCAAGCCCTCCAGATGTTTCGGCTTTTTTCGGCTTTTTTGATTTAATTGCATCTCTTTTGTAATTTCTGTTAATTGCCCTTTGTATGTACAGCTGTGATGAGTAGCACGGTCATGACTACATTCTAGGGGTACTTTCTTATTAATTGCAATATCTCGGCTTGTAAAGGTTATTTCACCCTGAAAATTTTTCCCATATCATGCAAATAGGTCTTCTTGATGTACAAATAATAAAAAGTTGTATCCGCTTTAAAATAAACCTGGAAAAAATTTATGTTTCCAAAAAATATGACTAAATGTACGTGTAACGCGTAACACGGACAATGGCTGCGCGAGTGTATTTTGAATAATTTCTCCACTTACAAACACACAAATCTTACCAAATTCTGGTTACAAATCGGAATAACAAAGGCACACACACACAATAACTTCAAGATACTTTTCTTTATTAGAAGTTCTTGAAAAACTACATGTTTATACCGACCCTTCGTTGTAACGCTTCACATTTTTTTGAAAGGCATTTTCTAAAATTGCTCGCTACCGCTCGGCACATGTCTCAAAATACAAAATAAAACATGTGAAATGAATGGGCTGTATGTGATCGACGATATGTCAAAGTTTAAAGTCAAAATACAAATCGAGAAGCAATTTAGAACAAATTGAAAAAGACTGAAACACTTTCTGCACTGCACTGGTAACGTTCAAATCAGCAACGGACTCACCACTTCCTTCCAATATTTTGCTGTTTCTGAAGCGAGTTTTGCACTTTGATTGGGCAACGTATCGTGGGCTTGTAATAACCGACAATTGTGAGCATTTTAAGCCATTTTCATTCGCTGAAGCCGGAGATTTTTAGCTTTGAGCGATGCTGAAACATTTTGCGCGATGATGCTGTGCTCATTGAGCGTAACGAAGCACGCTACCCTTGAAAATCTCCCGTCAAAGATCGGCCATAACTCCGGTGCTGTTGAAACGTTTTGCTTCGTTCTTGTGACAAACAATCGGGGGGTCTCAAGGGATTCTTAAGGGCTAGAACCAGCGTGACCAAAGCACGTGTTTTGAGTGAATGCGGAGGTTAACAAGTCAAGTATGGAGACAAAAGAAAAAAAGTCGGTCTACGGTTTCGCGCAAGAAAGCGGCCCAGGAGCGAAGAGAGGTTGAAAAGAGAGAAAGGAATAGGCTTCATTACCAAAAAAATAAGCAGAAAATAATCGAAAGAGTGAAGGAAAGAAGATATGAAAAACCCGGCCTATGGGAAGCGAGGTGTTAAAAGGCCACTTCTATTGGCGTGATAACATTCATGACATGACTTACACGCTAGATACTAAAAGAGTTGCAGCAGTGTCTCCAGCAACTGTGAGACATGTCTGTAGTGACCTTACAGTAAAAAAGGTGCAACAAGAAGCCAATCTACAAAATCTCCCTTATTCAGCATGAAGAAATCATTGCTTCATTGTAAGACAGCTGAGGGTTGAACAAAAAAGATGTAGAAACATTTGCTCAGAATCAGAACATAGCAGCCCTAAATATCAAAACAAACATGTATTTACCCTAAATATGTAGAATTATAACTTTTTGGTTGTAAATAATGCTTTATTTTAGAAAAAAGGGCCAGAATCTAGAAATTGACCATGCCCACAAAGGATTGTGGGTAAATAGAAAAACTGCTTTTTATATCAAATAACTGTAGTTTTTCATGAATATTGCTTGAAGCAAACATCAAAAGCTAAAGTAGACACAGAGAAACAATGAATAAAGCATTTTAGCATTTTAAAGGTTTTTCGCTTATGTAATGCAAAATGGAGTCATGATTGTGCTACTCATCTGTATATTGTGGCTATGTTGGTGTTCACATTAATTAATTTCATCAGTTTCGATCCCCAAGTCATTTGTCAGTGTAGTGGCATAGGGTACTGGTTCAGGGGCCATTGAAAATTCTCTCTGCCTTTTGGCTGCCATTTCACGCTATTCGGTGTACGTGATGGCATTTACTAAGGTAACCAGGCCTTGTTATTGTTTAGGAAGCCTTGAAACCAGTTTTAACCGGTTGAGTTGCCCCACTAAAATCTTTTTATCATTGAGAACTGGAAAGGTTCTAAATCTGGAAAGGAAAGGATCTGAAAAGGATCAAATTACACCAGACAACTCTTCAGTTCAGTTCATTTCAGTTCATTTTATTTGCTTTTACAAATTATAGCACCAAATTACACATAATTATCATAAATTTAGCAGGCAGTCCAGGAAGCTATATTGCTTATTTAAAGGACTGCCTTAAGAAAAGGAGTAAAAAACTAAAATGTAAACTGTCAATGGCAGAACAGAAATATTGAGACTGAAACTAAATAAATAAATACAGAATTTATAATGAACCATGCGTTTAAGAATTAAAAAGCAGCGCAGCAACAACAGAAGCAAGAGCAAGCGTTAGCACTCTAATCCAAGAATGTGGATTTCAATTTGGAAGTAAATTCTTTAAGATTTAATGAATTTTTTATTTCGTCATTTATTGAATTAAGAATTTTAGGTCCTTGAAATCGAAGTGAGAATTTTCGTACATCCAACAACTCTTGTTAAGGTACAAAATACCTGTTCTGTTTACAAGTTTTGCAATTTGGAAGGTATTTTAAGCCATTTTATATAATTCTGATATATTTTACTGAAGAGTGTAAGACCACTAAGGATTATGGGTAATCATTGATTTTGCAGGAGAAACCCTTAAAAGTTAAAAAAATGTATTTTTGTGAACATGTTTGTTAATTAGAGCCTATTTTAGTCAATTCTGAGAAATGTTTGTGAGAACTTGTTTTTTTGGCCTGTGTTACACAAATGTACCCCTGAAGCTTGCTACAGGTCTTATAAGATCTTTTAAGATCTTACCAGATCTTAATAAGAGTTTCACCTGGGCATCTCCTGGCCTTAACTATTACAACTCTCCTGTAATAATTGTTAGTTGTGTCTTACATTGTACTTTTAATTTTTTCTTCACTAGGTGACTAAAAATGGGAAGATTATTGATGAGAAGACATACCGGCTCAATATGGCTAAAAAAGAACATAGAAAACATGTCCGAGATCTATTAGCAACTGCAATTGTACATAAGACTTTAGATATCGAGGTAATAGGTCATTTTGTGCAGTTGAATAGATATCAAACATCTTTAATTTGTTAGACGGAAACATTGTCATCCTGATAAAGAATTCAGATAAGATTGGCCTGTTTAACATTACATGTAGGTTAAAAAAAAGTATTTGGAAATATGGGCCTAAGGTGAACGGGAAGTAATTTCAAGACAGCAGGGGGAAATTGGAAAGTGTTATGGGAATGTGACAGGAAAAATCAAGAGGATTTAACCACATTTCAACGGGACTAGTAACTACACAAAGTTACATGTAATCACTCCACCAGGGTTTTTTTACAGAATATGAATAAAGGGGGTAGTTTCTAAAGAAACTGTGGTGCTGCGTCGGTGGGGAAGTAATACACAAAAATTTTGGTATATAATTTATCAACAGAGTTGATAAATGTAAATTGACCACCGTACAGGGATTCTAAAAGCTGACGTTTCGAGCCCTAGCCCTTCGTCAGAGTGTGGCTAGCGCCTTGGTTTTAGAATCCCTGTACGGTGGTCAATTTACATTTATCAACTCTGTTGATAATACCAAATTTTTTTACAGAGTTAACCCTCAAATTCTTTGGCTGTGAAATTGTTGCATTTACAACTTTTTTTCTGGTGCTGAACTGTTTTCCTTTGTTACTGTTTAGAGAGTAAGGCAGTATGAAATAAGAAAAAGACTAGATGAAGCATACAAAGTGGAACTGGTTAGAAGAGTCAAGGTAAATCTTTCCAGCTATTAAAGGGGAGAAAAGTTGGGCTTGCAAACAGAATGGGAGCTACATGACTGTACAAGTTATTTGTTACGGAAAGAAGGGGAACAATGTGGCAGGTGTTGGTCTTAAACTTCTTTTTTATTGCAGGGAATCATTCTATTACTACAGCTATATTAATAAATAATACTAGAATGCTTTCCCTCATTTTCCCCTCTTGATTGAAGGCCTTCTATTTAACTCTAGATTATTTCTTAAATACTCGTGACTTTCTTTGTTATAACAACATGACTGTAATTCATAAAGGACGTCCGCAAGCTAATTTTAATCTGAAGACACTCCTTTTTCTTCTTTTATTCTTTGACTGTACACAGTGCTGATCTTCATCTGTTTATCTTGTTCCTTGAGTCTTCCTTTCTATTCATCTTTTCTGCCATTTCTTTAGATAGAGGATCTTGAATCAAAGGTAAGACTGTCTTTTCAAGAGAGCTCTTCTTAACTTTCGTCTCAAACCTGCTACTTGTCTTAAGTTCTGTTTGCTCTTAGTTAAATAAGGTCAGCACATGACCAAGTCAGCCATACACATGTAAAATGACATCCATGGCCAACTTCATTAGAGTGTGGGGAGGGGCGTGGTTACCCTTTGCACAGGCTTTCCACCAACCCAAGGTAGGTCATACCAAGAGCACTGAGAACTACAGTACATTCCCTACTGTTTGCAATCAGTGTGTGAAGGAGACAATGGCAACGCCTTAACAGCACTGCCCAATGATGCTGACCATCTGAACTGAGACACGTTGAGCACACAGCGCAGCTAGGATGAGCTCACTGTTCTGTTCCAGTGAACCTTCTGCTCAGCAGTTCTGCAGTGCTCCAACATGATACTCATTACAGTGTATCTCACCTCTGTTTGATTAACTTCAGTACCCTCTCTTAATAGAGGGTACTGAGATTCCCTAATTTGTGTAATCTGTAGCATTTACAGGTTGTACCAAATAAATGCAATTCTTAGTTGTAGTAGTAGCTTTTCTTGGCCTTATTTGAGCAGTTTTTTTTTTATTTCCTTAAATCTTAACTGCATAGTACTATATTAAATACCTCTTACTAACCGAGTTCGAGGTCCGTACTGTAAGTTACGGACCGAGTTTTATCAACGAGAAAAAACGAGGATCCGTAACTTACAGTACGGACCGAGAAAACGAAGTTAGTAAGATATTTATTATATCTCTGAGGTTAATCGCGTACTAACTGAGAGATATAATAAAGTCTTATGTACCTTTTACTCCTGATATTTTCAATAATATATCAAAGGAGTTAACCTAATTCTGTTTGTAACCCTAATTAGTTATGGTTTTCTTTAACTGTAGGAAGGAAGAAATAGGAAAGGAGATGAAGATATTCTTCCGCTTCTCTCTCCCAGAGAGAGGACAGTCCACATGCGCAAATCCCAGCAGAGTGAACACAGAGAAAGACCGTCTACAGCACCAGCCACTCTTCTGGACGACAGCACTGAAGATGAAGGGCCGCTGAGACCTTCAGAGATTTACTATGATGACGACACACAAAAACTATACTACAGGGTAAAGAATAACGATGATTAAAGATCTTCAAAGATTCGAATTTTCAAGTTAAAAAACAGCAACAACAGCTGGTCTCATACTATGGTACCAATAGCTTTCTAGAGGAAATTACCTCCATTAAAGGCTCAAGATCTCTCTTAAAGAATAGAAAGCAAAACACAACAGTTACTGCACTTATTTGATTAATATATTATTTTGGATTTCATGGTCTTTTTATAGGTATTAAAATTTGGGTTCCATGTGTTAAGTTGTAGTGTATGGTGAACCTCTCTGTATATGAGCCTCTCTGCTTTCACAGCGAATCTTAATTCAGTTGGCTCTTACTTCTTCCCATCATTCTTGTTTTCAAAGGTTGATTCAAACTCCAGTCAAGCCCAAATGAATGGCTATGTTAATGATGAAACCGAGGAACTCGGTCCATCTCCCTACACCAGAGCCTACCCCTCTACGTACCCTGTACCTGCCCCTCCCCCGTCAGGCACACCACGGCGATCCAGGACTGCTGGCACACCAAGAAGAGGCATCAAGCTCCAAAGGGTAAGTCAGGAATGTTTGCGAGCTCGTTGACTCTGAGGACACCCTTAGCAAGTTACACAGTTTTAGCAGCATGCTTGTCTCTCACTATTAATCTTTTCTTATAGTTTCATTACTTAGCCAGAACAGAACCAGCAGTTGCCCGCAGAGTCCAGGTAATTTGAATTTTAGAAATGCTAACCGTGGTACATGTAGAAGCTGTACAATATATTGAGCAGTCGGTCTTAATTAGGCAATACTGTGAATTCTGCGCGCGTTTTTATCGGTCATTACCAGTGGTCATGTAAAGCCCTGGTCCAACGGCGCTTGATAGTCGATGATAGTTGAAAAGCCCTAAACTATCGGGAATTATCCCCAACAATCATGTGCGCGATCAAACAGGAAAAACTAGCACCGACTATCATGAGGAATTTGAGCAGACTCAGTGAATGACAGTTAGCTGTTCTGAGTTTGAGTAGCCAATAAGAGCGCGCGAAAAACGCTATCCACTGTTATAGTATGTACACTTATTCATGATAGTGCATGGTAGTTCATGGTAGTTTATGATAGTTGGTGGTCACACGAAAGCGCGCGTTTCAGCTATCATCGACGCTCATCAACCAACAACGCCGTTTGAGAACAGCAGTGTTGAACCCACTGAACAGACTCATGACAGAATGGAATTTATTTGTTAAATAATTCATGTACTTTTTTTATTCTGTGTTCTGTGTTAGCTTCAATCCATGGCTGAGGTGACGATGAAATTTCTTGGTCCCAGTCTCATTCTTACCAATAGTATGTTCCCTGAAGACCGGTTATCAGAAGTGATGGTTTTACAGCAACACTGTGGGGGAAGCACACTTTGTGTCTTCAGAGAACTTCTACCACCAAACAGTATGTTCATTATGCACTTTGTACAGTGGGTATAGCAGTCTGTCCAATTGTTAAGCCGACTGGCTGCACGGACGATTTCTTGCTTTCGATGGTGATGCGATTTTTTTGAAGTTGTCGCCTCGCCGGCATACTTTGGCTACACGAGTTACAAAGCCCGTGATTTTTTCGTGAAAAAACCAACTCATTGAATTTCTTGCGAGTTTTTTCTGTGAGTTCATCTGTCGCCATTGCATCACTTGGGCGAGGGTGGCTACACATGTGATTTTCACTGCGCGCTGGTGACGCCACAGTTTTCATAAATATCGCATCACCGTCGCGAGCAAAAAATCGCTCGTGTAGTCTCGGCTTTAAGAACGGACAAAGTTGCTCCCTCGATACACTTTTTTTTGTTTTTATTTGTACGTGCATTTAGTCAAGTGAAGACTTAATCATTAGCTTTCATGTAATATTCGCGATTGATACGCTTAGCTAGGCTTTTTTTTTTTCATTATAGCTTATGATTATCATTTCTGTGGCTATGCATTACAAAGGATTGCATTTTTACGCTTTATTGCAGCAATTTTCACGTTCATCTCCCGGCGCCACAGAGGTGCTCCCTTTGGCTTGACGTTTTACATTGATGGCATGCAAGATATTCGTCTTAGTTCTTGTTGCGAGTATAAACACAAGCCTGGCTACATCCTGGGTGGAAAGAACGGCCATTTTCAGTTTGTTGCTGTTGAAGGTGCTGCTCCTTGCTACAGATGCCAAGTGGCATCCGCTTACAAAGGCCCAAGGAATAAACGCAAAACAAATCGTGGAGATGATGTGGATGGCAGGTCTAAGACATTTCTGACCGAAGTAAGTTAATACATTGTTTGTGTCGTAAGTGTATGAGAAATAAACCACTCAAAGATCTAAACACTACAATGAATAATTAACAGTAAAACGAAAAATTGAATTGAAACAAGATAAAATCATCACAGATGAACCCGCGCTCAAACCAAAACGCACCTTCTCTTCCGTCATTGAAATGGGGGATGGGGAAAAAGTGGTCTTAAATTTCCATTTGAATTGTCCAAGTTTGTAGATATCAACGAGCTTGCATAAAAGATAACTGAACCAGTCGATACCTTTCTTTGTTTTCTGGTGATATGCTTTAAGCTGGATGACTTCTCGGGAGGGAAGTTTTAGCAACTAGGACGGCAACGGCAACGAGAACGCCACAAAACAATGGGTTTAATGACCAAAAACAATCGCTCTGCACGTGCGTTTTACAGTTTTGTACATTTCTTTGCCGTTCTCTGCACAACAACAACGTGAAATGATCAAGTTTTGTGTTTTCTCGAGAACGTGAGCGAAGACGGCAAAGTTTTCTTTCTTTTTCCATGCTTTAACGCCGTTCTTAGTAATTTAGTTCCTAGACAGTTAACCAGCATTTTGCAAGTTAACCAAATTTCAATAATTTCGAAAGCGTCACAGAAACGAGAAGTTATATTTTGAAATGACGTCGTCGTCGTTGCTAAAACTCCCTATTATCTGATTGTAGGCAGGGAGTGAGCAGCGTGAGGACGACGGAGAAGAGGAAGGAGAAATATTTGATGTCATAATAACAAAAATTAATCCTCCTGATGATGAACTTGAAGATGGCGACAGAGGTAAAATGACCACTGCAACTGACCGTCACAAGTTCACTCAGTTGCAGCTGCATTTTTAAAACTACCTTGTGTTTTATTTATAACCTTGTATCTTGTGTATCGCTTTCATTGGATTTAGATAGAGTGGTTTTCAAATCGAGTTTTGAGAACCAAAACCAGAATGATTACTCGGGCCAATCGTAACCGACGTACATAGCTCAATAGACCAATCAAAATTCGAAGAAAATACATACAATCGTCGCCAAGCGCGGGAAATTGCTTGCGTGCAAGTCACGATTTGATTTCATCAGCGAGGAAAGTGGCACTAGTTTTTGCCGGCCAATCACAGAACGAAGTAGAATCAAACTAGAATAGGCCATTTTCGTATTCTCGGTATTGACCTGGATCTAGCATGAAGTGGAGGCTCTTGCGGGGGAATCTTTTCATATGTAAATGTATTCCCCCGCAAGAGCCTCCACTTCATGCCAGATCCAGTTCAATACCGAGAATACGAATATGGCCTATTGCTTTCGAAACTCAGTTGAAAACCACTAGAATGTCAGAAATAGTTACATGTACCTATTACAGATATTATTTAGCAACTTGGTGTGCATGTTACAATACTTCAACTGTACTCTGGAACAATTTTTCGCCATTTTCAGTAAAACTTACTTCAGGTCATTAGAGCTTTACACACTTTTATTGAAACAGCTGCGAGTCCGACAGCGCGTCACGCGAAGGGTAGATCATAGGCAACCCAAGCGCGTTAAATAGACGCCCTAAAAACGTAAACGTACTATGCGCTTTACATTTTAAATCTCTGCGATAGGGCTGTAAAGCTGTAGACCTTTGGCACTGGAAAATTGGTAATATAACGGCTACATGAAATCAGGTACGCTCACGTGTGTCACCCAGCAAGCGCGATTGGCTGACCGCGTAGAAATGCGGCAATTCTCTAAGTATAGCTGTAAGCCTCGACTGTCGAGTCATTCGTTGAGTTGTTGGGATGAAGAGAGGCTTTGTACTTCAATGGAAAGTGGCATGCCAATTTCTTTTAACAATCAACAGAGAAACAAAACTTAAAGGGAATGCTTAATTTAGGTAAATGCTTTGTTAAACGCAGATTCACGGACTCTCAGAGTAAAAGCTTACCCTCGCAGTGGCGCGTTCAAAATCTTATGTCGTAAGTGGAAAGAAATGTCAATAGTTATGTGATCCTAGGATAAATAAATTGATCTTAATTTACCAATTTAACTTCAACATTTTTGTAAATAGAACTAAATGAACTAAATAAAGTGCTTTAGTGCATGTGGCAGGTACTCGACAGGAAGGGAGAGGGGGGATGCCGTTGGCGCTCTCCTTAGGGGGAATTCTCCATCTCCCTTCCCTTCGAACACCTGCCACGTGTGCTTGAAGTGCTCGTATTATTTCAACCTAACTGTAAATTTCTAACCTTGAATTATATTATAAACTTGAAGTAGTGCTGAATAGTTTTTAAAATATTAACGGGATAAACTAACAAAATGCCTTGTATAGCGTGACATCTTCATTTCAGATAACATGCAATTAGTTCGAATGATCAGTTGCTAAGGACTAACTAAAGACTAACTTAAGATGCGTTCCTTTGGTATGATCCAGATTCGGCAGGATCAATAATCCAAGATCACTCGGATAATGGTTCCTTTGATGGATTATGGTCCGAGTGATCTTGGATCATTGATCTCAATCTGGATCTTCCCAAAGGAGCGCACCCTAAAGTTTTAAGCCGTCGACAGTAAAATTAGAGTAGTTATTACTTGTTCGATTCAACGAAACGGGATAGGGAAAGAATTTTTAGCTTTTCGCACTTAAGTCAGTACTTTTCATAGTACTAAAGAAGTCAAAAAGCTTAATACTAAAACTGAAACATTTGAAACTCGCAGAAACAGTTGTAGATGACGTAAGCCTTGTGTTTACCACGGGAACATTCCAAGGTACATGTAGTTGCTAATTTATGAGTTTTTTTTTGTTTAGAGGGTGGTGAAAAGGTGGACACTGGTACCCAAACTCCCCGTGATGATGACGGTGCAAAACACGAGGTGGAAGTGACAGTCGATGATGGGGAGGCTACTGGTGCAGCACCATATAACGTGGAGCAAGACGACAAAAAAGGTAGGAATAGACGCTGTCTAGACAACAAAACAAAGCTAAAACACAAAACAAATCAAATTTGCTGGTTGACTAAAATGCAGTTTTAAAACTTTTCAGTTGAGATTTGAACAAGTTTGTGAAAGACACACCTGTTCATTTTTAAGGCTTGAGTTTGTAATTTGTTTCTTAACAGATGAAGACGACGCTGGAGCCGATAAATACGAGGATGATGAATTTGAGGAAATCCCTGAGGAGAACGAGAAGGAAGCGAAAAAGGAAGATAAAGACGATGAGGCTAAAAATGGTGAAGACTACAATGAAGATTTTGAATCGGATGAAGAGGTAGACAAAGGAAAATCTGATGACAAAAAGTTCGACAAGGAGTCTGATAAGGGGTCTGATAAGGAGTCTGATAAGGAGTCTGATAAGGAGTCTGACAAGGAGTCTGATAAGAAGTCTGACAAGGAGTCTGACAAGGAGTCTGACAAGGAGTCTGATAAGGAGTCTGATAAGGAGTCTGACAAGGAGTCTGATAACAAGTCTGATAAGAAGTCTGACAAGGAGTCTGATAGTGAGTCTGATAGCGAGTCTGATAAAGTGAGTGACATAGACGATGTGGAGGGGGAAATTCAGGATGAAACCGAGGAGAAAGAGAAGACCGCAGTTGAGGCAGAAGGGAAGCAAGAAGAAGCAGATGAAGTTGAAGATGAGACAGACGACAGAGAAGATGACGTGAGTTCAGTTTAAGTTATTTATTTCTGTAACATTTGTTAATCACCTATTGTTCTTTTAGTATTTATTCGCCCTTTAGTTCCAATGTTTTTGACTTGATAATGACGTTACGTCAACGTTGAAACGTCGTCGAATTAGTTAAGCTTTTTTTTAGCATTTTATCTTGTTTTTAAGAAACATTGTATTGTAATTTTGTATAGTTAGATGTTTTACAAAGCCAGTTCTTCTCAAATAATTATTGCATGGAGTTATCAGGTGTTCGGCATCCAATCGCTAGTTCGCGTGGCAATGTTTTCGTTATCTTTGCGTGAGTGTGAAAGGTTCGTGAAGGTGGTTTTCGTGATTTTTTGTTATACTCGTAAGTTTTCGTTAGCTTCAGCAGCTTTCAAATCAAACGATTTTTTAATTTTTTTGTTTTTTTTAATTCTTTAACATAAATTTCATAAAATTTCTCCAAATCAAGTAGTGTTATTATCCCCCAAAGAAGACCATTATGTCCCGTGTTTCGGAGGTGGAGTTAACTAAAGATGAGAGCTTTGCTCTCAACAGAATGCAGAAAGGCCAGCGAGTGCAGCCAGTTCAGTAGGGAAGCAAAGCAAAAACGTGTCATTTGACGAAGATGTCACTGTTTTCGAAGACGACCAACAGGCAGATGAAGGAGAGGTATTGTAGTTAATCTGTAGTTTCACCCCGTAGGGCTGAGGGTTATGAGGGAGGGGTAGTTAGGATGTAATCACTTAATAAAGGCGTCGTTTTTAAGCTGTTCTTACCTGAAATTGGGCCGTGGATTTTGTCGTTTTAGTCTAAAATTTGCAGTTGGTGATCGTATGTTAACATATCTGAGTGGATCCCTTGCGCTTTACAACGACGGCGAAGGTGGTGAATGATGACAATGGCGATGATAATGTTGATAATGATGATGATGATGACGATGGCGATGACGATGATGATGATGATGACGACGACGATGGTGACGATGATGACGACGACGACGATGATGATGATGATGATGGATTACAACAAACACTTGTATTTCTTTTCAGACACCGGAAAATGTTGCAAAGGAAGGCGAAGCACAGGCTGAAGACATTCCTGACGAAACTGAAGAGGGGGAGGGAGTAAAGGAGGAGACTGCAGATGAGAACAAGAACACAAAGGATGATGCTGGCTCTGAAAAGTCCCCCAAAACAAGCGACAGCAGCAGCAGCAGTAGCAGTAGCAGCGAAAACAGTGATAGTGACAGTGAAGACCAGAGAGGTATGTTAGTGCCCGCAGAAAATGTTCTCTATTCATACCTTTCTTGGATTACAACTTTAAAATTTGCAAAGATCTTCGTAGTTTTGTTAAGGCCACAGGAAAGGCGCCAGCATTTTCGGAGCAGTTACAGACGTTGATGATCTTTGACTTCAGTTTGACTCCATGTTTGTTTTAGTTGTAATCAGTCACTGGGCAAGTGCAAGCATAATTGAAGACTTTCGATTGATTTATAGTCGGTTCGTCATTGTTTTCCATTTCTTTTAGCACAAGATGGTTTTGCCGCGTTGGGGGAAGAGAGGGTGAAAGCGAATTTTGCTGTTATTTACTGGATAAATTGGCCACCAGTTGACCACTGTACATAGATAAGAGTTACCCTTTAAGCTACGTGTATCGAACCAACACCACCGTGTTTTGTGGCTACTACTACTCGAGAGTAGTAGGCACCATGCTGGCACTTTGTAAGAGTGAGTGCACGTAGTCCTAATCTTCGGAAAGTGCTCGGGATTTGACGTACACAGCCGACACCGATGCTTGTCAAATGACGTTCTCGATGCTGCGCCGTCGTCGTTTCTTTTCAACGGCCAAGGAAGGCGATGTTTCAACTTCACAGCTTGGTTGCAGAAAGGCTCATCGGAGATTAGTATCGGATTTGTTAAATTCAAGGACCAAAGAAGCCGATGTTTTTCGCGGGCCGGAGCTTGAATTGGGCGTAAACAATGTGATCTCGCATTATTCAAATCGCATCCGATCTCACATCTTATGAGAAATGGCATAATTCTTCAAAGGTAGACACCGTCTTCACCAAGTAAAGGATCAATTATCGGAATTTTCAGTACAGGTATTTTTTTAAAGCCCACTTGTCAGCAGGACTTTTTTTAGACAAGGTTCCCTTGCAGGATTTTTTTTGGGGGGGTGGGGTGGGGGAATTGTCATCCCACTTTCGGTTATTTCTAATGGTCCGTCCCTAAACACTTCTGATCAGAAAACATTGGGTCGCAAACAGCTTGTATGACTTGCGTAACTCATAGCACATCAAATAAAGGCTGGTAACTCATTTACACACTGCTAAAGCAGTAGCCACATGTAGTTTGACTACCTATTTTTGTTCTTGTTGTCTGTAGATCACAAAGTCAAGAAAAAGAAAAAAAAGGACAAAGCTAAAACAAGACCGGGACAAGACCCTGGAAGCGACCCGGACTTAGTCTCCTCCGGCCAACTACCAAAGCAAGCTTTGAAAGCCATTGGCGTGAGGCCTGGGACCAAGCACGAGGGTTCGGTACAGGCCCTTTTGGAGGGAAAAGAAGATGTTGAATTGGCAGGGATTGAATTGACTAAAGATCAGGTAAATGTATTGTTATTTAGAGATGTACCGAGTTGAGACTGATTCAGCACAGTATATTCACTTCATGCCCTAATATTGTCACTGTTTCCGCCTCAACGTTGCTCGTTCCAGCAAAACTACAGCAAGAAGTAGTGTGTAACTAAACCTCAGCTCGGCCCCTAACATAGAATACTGAATACGTCGACATCTACATAACTCACACGCTTTCTTTTGACTCTTTACTTCTGTAACAATTAGCCTTTCTCTGAGAGAACTAACCATACCCATCTCTCTTCCCTCGGGCCCCATCCCCTTTTGAGTTGCAACCCCACCCCACCCCTCACCCCTTTCCTCCGCCCCTATCCCCTTTAGTTTAAGTTAAGTTTAATAATGCTTTTTACCACTGTACAACATATTAAACTGATAAATAATAAAAGGAAAAAAAAACTATAAATAGTTACAGAAGGTAAAGGAAAGCAATAGGGGGAAACTGAATTCCCATATAAAAACTAAAAGATAATACAATTAAAAATAGAAAATAATTACAATTACAATTACATTTACAATTGCAATTACAACTACAAACAACTAAGTACAAAGATAATTCAGTAATCGATTTTTAAAAAACATTCAAACTGGAAGCTGACATAACAGAATCGCAATCCAACTGCACCCATCTCTCTCTTCCCTCAGTCCCTATCCCCTTTGAATTTTCCAACCCTACCCCACCCCTCACCCCTTTCCTCCGCCCCTATCCCCTTTTGAGTTCGCAATCCAACTGCACCCATCTCTCTCTTCCCTCAGTCCCTATCCCCTTTGAATTTTCCAATCCCACCCTACCCCTCACAACTTTCCTCAGCCCCTATCCCCTTTGAATTTTTCAACCCCACCCCACCCGTCACCCCTTTCCTCTGCCCCTATCCCCTTTTAAGTTCGTAATCCGACCGCACCCATCTCTTTCCTCCTGTAAAATCATACACAAGTAGGACAACTTCATAGAGGTATTTCTAGACTGTATTGACTGAAATCAGAGATACCTCGATAACAAGACTTCGACTTTCTCACAAATCTCACAAGACGACATTCTCAGAAAGCTACAAGAGTTCAACGTTCAGTTCGTGGGAGGTGTCACGTGAAACTCACGTGACAGTTGGATTCAGTTTTCGACACCTCCCTCAGTCCCTATCCCCTTTGAATTTTCCAACCCCACCCCACCCCTCACCCCTTTCCGTAGCCTCTATCCCCTTTTAAGTTCGTAATCCGACCGCACCCATCTCTTTCCTCTCTCAGCCCCTATCCCCTTTGAATTTATCCTATCCAACCTGACCCCAGGGCCTGAGAAAAGGGGAGAGGGGTAAGGGGTAAGTTCGCAACTTCACCCCACCTATCTCTCTCTTCCCTTAGCCCCTATCACCTTTAAAGTTTCCAACCCACCCCCACTCCTCAGCCCCTATTCAACCCGACCCTACCTATATCTCTCTGTTCTCTCAGCCCCTGTCCCCTCTAAAGTTTCCAACCCGACCCCACCCCTCACCCCTTTCCTCAGCCCTAATCCCTTTAATATTATTTATTTTTAACTTTTAGTTTGAGGAGGTTGCAAGAATTATCAGTTCTCGAGAAGAGCTAAGATCCGTGGCTCTCCGGAACAGCGGAGCCGATGAAAGTTCACTGGAAATTCTTGTGGAACCTCTGAAGAACTCGGAGCACGTCAAGGTAGGTATTTTAAGGATACCATAGTCTGCAAGCAAGCTCTCCGGGCAGTCTGGCGGTGACCGGGAAAAGGAGAGCTAGCAACTATGTCTCTGTAATTTGGATATCCGCCTCCAATTCCCCTGTGGCTCCCCGTCGACTGAGCTGTCAGATTTTCGCCAATCAGTGGGAAGCGGAAACGAACGCAAAATGTAAACAAACATTGAAAAACACAGGACGTCATTACTAATGTCATCTCCGCCAATCAGCATTTTGCATCGAAAAATTCGATGTAGATATTCAAATTACAGAGACGTAGTTTCAAGCTCTCCTTTTCCAGCCCCGCCGCCAGACTGCCCCGGAGAACTTGCTCGCACCGGTAATAAATCTTGCTTTCAATCCACGGTACGAAACGAGCGCGCAACACATCGCTCTGAGAAACAAGTGTATATACCTCAGTTGTTCTGTAAGCCATGAATCCGAACCGGCGCGCTGGGAAACAAGATGAGGTAATGCAGTATGCATAGAAGGCTCCCAGCTTTATATTGTTTGTAAGGCTCAGTGTTGGCTTATTGTTTTGTTTGTTTTAGATGCTGAATCTGAGTGTGAATCGCATCGGACCCGAAGGCGCCAAGCAACTGGCCGAAGTGATTAAGGAAAACAAGTCACTTACGATGCTTCTGTGAGTAAACCCTCATCACTCTGTAATGGATGGACAGCGTAGAGGTTTAGTGAAAGTGCATGACATTACTTTTTTTTTAATCAGGAGTTGTGACATCCCAGGAAAAAAGAAACCTATTCCTCGGCTGGAAAATAACGTCTTAACTGTCCTCGTTCTTTTTCAGGTTACACGGAAATCCTTTGACAGACGAAGGTGTAGGAACAGTCATAGACGCCATATTGGAAACCGAAGACACGTCGATCATGAACATTGACATAGGAGACTGTGGGTTGACTCAAGATGGCGCTGAACACATCGCGCGATTGATTGAGAATACCAGCACAATCAGCATACTAACCATCGGTGGCAACACATTTCAGCTGGAAGGATGGCAGAGCATCAGCAAAGCCCTTAAAACCAATAGTACCCTGGAAGCTTTGTCTCTCGATTTTAACAATTTAGGGGACGAGGAAGCCATGGTTATTGCTGAAGGGCTGCAAGAATGCAAGAACCTCCGCTCCATTGATTTGGAAGGGAATAGGATTGGTGACAAAGGAGGACGGAGATTGCTTGAAGCATTGAAGGTGAATAAGTCGATTGTTTATCTCACACTTTTGCCCATGAATCAGATATCAAAGGCAATTGTGGATGAAGTCAAGGCGTTGCTGGATCTAAGGGCAAAAGGTATCGAACCTGAAGGAGATAACGTCGGTGCAGACGATGGTGGGCAGTTACAGGAAAACCAAGATAGTGCAGGACAACCACAGCAAGACCAGGACAATGTTGAACCAGTTGTTGAACTGGGGGGAAAGAATGCAGAGTCAGCCCAAGGGAATGAGATAAACAAAGACGCTTCATCTAAAGAGAGGGATGTGAGTAGACAGGAACAAGAGGGCGAAAGAGAAGAGCAAGAAGGCGCAGAAGGTGAGCGGTTAGAAGACAAGGAACCGGTTACTGACTCGGGAGGAGTACAGGAGATGGAAGAGGAAAGTAAGAGATCAGAAGGGGAAGATCAGCGAGAGGAAAAAGCTTCCTCCACAGCAGAAGAGGGGGAAGAAAAAGAAGGACATCAATCAGCTGAAGAACACACTGAGGAACAGCCAGAACCAGCTTCTCCTGACGGTACAACCCAGCCTGTAGATGAAAGCTCTCCTGGAGAAGAAGAGTCATCCACAGACGCAGACCCCTCCCAGCAGCAAGAACCTGCCGTTGCTGAAGAAACACAGGATGAAGAGAAGGTAAAGGATCTAGAGCCTCCTCCGAGTGAGCAACAGGACACAGCAGAAGACCCGGGAGAAACATCTGGACCTGAGCCTTCTTTGGAGGAGCCCTCTGAGCCCTCCCCGTCTCAAGAGGGACCTTCAGGTGAGGAGCCTTCTGAACAGGACCCTGTTGTCGAGGTTACCCTTGAAGAGGAACACTCTGAGAAGAAGCAAGACCCAGCGTCTGGTGTTGTTCCGGTTGATCAGGAGGAAGGTGCCCCGAAAGAAGACTCTACCTCATAACTGGATGGGGACGAAGAGTGCCGGGGAGGAAGACACCAAAGTGAAAGTGGCTAGGATGCATTCTGATGAGGTACTCCCTACCGATCAGCATGAACAGAGAGCTCTGCTTCCCAATGGAGAGAGCCTCATCTGCAGTTCCCTTCCGTAGATGAGTTCTTTTACCACTGCAGAGTGGCAAAAGCCTTGGTTACGAACCCTACAGAATGCATCGGATGCCACTTGTTATTACTAGGTGGCGCTGTACTTTATTTTGTTAAAGAGCCGCATTATTACTTAAGACGTGGTATAACATAGTCAGAAAATGTTTATATTTTTAAAGGCAATCATTTTATGTTTATATTTTTAAGAGCAATCAATCACTTTTTTTTTTTACAATGATTCTTACCTTTTCCGTATGGGGGTTATATGTGTGCATTCATTCACTATTTATGCACCCTCGCTCCCTGAGTTAAGTGATAAACTTGGATTGAGAACTATGGCATGTCAAACGGTAACAAACACAGTTTCAGTATCGTGTGACGAGTCGATGTTGTCCTCAAAGGAAGGTTGCTTTGTCCATTGTGCGAGGCCTGATTAACTACCAAAGGTCAGTTTAGTATGAAAACTTTGTTTTGTTTGTTTTCGGAAGGCATTTTGTTAATTTAGTGTAGATTTAAAAAAGTTAAAACGCGTATAAAATACTTACAACGAGAACTTGTCTTGCATTACCTCGGTATTTCTTTAATCTTTTATCGAAAGTGCTCGAAGATTTTCGTTGGCAAATGAATACTTTCGTGATACTTGCAAACCAATCGAACTTTTTATTTAGTGTGAGATTTCGTGAAATCGGGCAACAATATTTGTTCTGTTTTTCGGACAGTTTTAAATGTATAAATATCTCGAATTATGAATTTCTTTATAAATAGTATTTATGAGGGTGACACAACGTGAAGTGGAATGCCTTGAAGCAACAATAAATGAGTTTAATGATAGGCAGTTGTGTGGTCTAATGCTAACCAATCCAGTGCCTTTGGATAGCGAACGCCCATCTCAAAGTATTCGTGGACTTGCAATCCTGCGAGAGAGAAAATGAAGGATTTCGGCTCTAACACAACAATGATCTGTAACCATTCTGACCACAGACACTAGGGAAATTTGCGTACACGCTTCGTAAAGCCATAACATACCTTTGTTTGATTAAGCAGTGTTATTATAAGGAGAGATTACACTTTGATCACTAGGGTTGCCTGTAAGGCGATACCCGGCAAGGGTCTAAACCAAAGATGTTTGCTTTGAACAAAACAATCCTCTTGGCGTCCAAATTCTTCATTTGCAGTAAAATTGAGTTCCAGCTCTTTGATTCTTTTCCACGTTTACCTGCTCGCTCCTTTAGCGCGTTGAACAAAAGATATGTAAGTACAGCTTATTCCCGCTCGTCTGAGGCTATGTTCACACCGGATCGGTCTCAAATGGATCCGACCCGATCCTGAAACGAACCACTTCTGTTCACACGGGACCGGTACTGTGTTATGGTCCAGTATTGTATAGAAGTGAGCAAAGGAGCGGTTTCTAGCAGTTAATGCGCAGATGAAGCTTTCAAAATGGGGCCAAGGTTAAATTGCGCTGCTAGTACTGAAAGAAATCGGTCCAGGTGTTTACACGCTTACAGATCCGTTTAAGACCGAAACATTTCCAAAACTGGAACTGTGTTTTTGGAGGTCCAGAAATCGGACCTGATTGGGAACGGTTGATGGTACGGTTAGCAGTTCCCGTGTGAACAAAACGCCTATCCGGCACGATTTTTAGATCGGAACCATATGGAACCGGTCCCGTGTGAACAGCCTGAAATGTCTGTTTTAACCCTCCCCCTCCCCTCCCCCCCAAAAAAATGAATTCTGGGGGGTTCAATGATCACGGTGACAAAGTGTGCAAATTTCTATTCTTTTATATTTGGTGTCGAGTCATCCAGTCCTAATACCAAAGAAAATCTCTCAATCCCTATTAAGTATGTATGATGTAACTCCGTTGGTAATACGCATGCGTACTTAGTAAATGGCCAGACTCGTACCCAGTCACTATTTACGTGTTAACCCTAAACCCTAACCCCGCGCACCTCAATCGATTCTAGTATCCAATCTTCTCTCCCCGCAAAACACGTAAATAGCGACTGGGTACGAGTCTGACACAATGGCTATACCATCCTATTTATTTCCTGATCCTTAATTGAGTTTAGACTGGTACCTGCTACATGGTTTGGAAATTGTCACGTGGTTAGGGCCGACAACTCTCTCTCCCTCACTGCCTGTCATGGGATGACATAGGTATTTAAATCCAAGGGAGTGGCCGGGCTCGGTTGGTATAAGCGACCCCTAGACTGAAATTTCGGGGTTCACCGTCACGGTACGACGCTCCAGCGACACGTGTGGAGGTACCGCCACTGGCCGAGTTATTTTTTTTGTTCTGAGCTTGTTTTAGTTTTCCCACAGAGCCGCGCGGCGCCGTTGCAACTTAGACCAGGTTTGACTATTCGGAGAAAATTGAATTAATGAAATTCTGTCTATGTTTTGGGAGGTTGAAAAAAAAAATCTTGGAAAGCGTTGTTTTAGCTCTTTGCGTCTCACGAACTGACCGTTCCTGCGTGTGCGACTTTTCATATCTTGCGGTTTTAACAGTGGAATATGATGAGACACGAACAGATTACAAATTTAGCTGCTAAAACGCCCCTTGTTATTCGGCGATGCAGTCTCCCAAAAGTAACGAAGAAAAACTGTGCAAGGGTTTTTGCGACGAAAATAACAAAGATGGCATAATGTCAAAATGAACTCAATTTAACGCCACAGTTTTAAAGAGCGCGCGTGATACACAGTGGACGAGGCACGAGTACTAACGTTCCTGTTTGTTGCCGGAAATGCCTCCTGTAACAGATATTTCCAAATTCGGGCTCACTTCTCTGACTACGGCTTAAACCTAATTTATCTTGAAAGAGAGAACGAACATTTGGATTGATTTTTTAAAAGTTCTTCTGGTTTTAAACAACCATTTTATACTGCCAAAGACCTTTTCCGGAGAAACTTCAGGTCTGCAACAGGAGTGCGGCCTATGACCCTCCGATTACGGGAGATTAGAAAAATCGTGGTAATTGAACTATGTCCACCAGATGACTGATCTTGTTCGAAAAACCCTTCACACCAACACTGGAAATACTTTTTAACCCGTTAAGATATGATTAGCAATTCTCCCTTCAAGCCCCCATACATTTCCTTGTAAATTACTTAAGAGAATTTGGTGTTATATCAAGAAAACACCCTTCAAATGATACATTTGTCTATTTTCATCACGTGTTAGCATTATGCTCAATTGAAATTGTGAGAAGTTACATGTGAATCATTCGTGGGGATTAAAGTGTTAAGTCAGCTGATTTTTCCAGTAAACAATGGCTACAAACGACAGGAGAAGACGCGACTACGTCACTGTGGGTCATGTGGTTAATTTGTCATTATTTAACAGAAACTTAACTATATTATTTTCAGATCTATTCAAATCTACACTCCATGTCTCTAATAAATATTTGAAATTCTATAGACAATGAAAATTTTTAAAAACTATAAAACTCATAGAAGGCGCTCAACGTTTGCCTTATCACATGGTTTTCTTCTTTATGTAATAAAAGTACAGTATTTACAAATTAATGACAAATTGATAATTAAGGCATAGACATTATTGCGATAGAAAATTAGCAAAAAAAATAAAACATAATTTTCAATTTAACAGAAATGCATCTCAAATACGTTTGCCACGGTTGTACTTTAAGAAAAGCCACTGGTGAATTTAAAACCTTGAGTCAAAGCTCACTCTAATTCTTGATTAGCTTAGGGCGCTTTTCAATTGGGCGTCGTAAAACCAAAATCAAAGCAATTACTGTAACCAATCACAACAGACGTAAACAGCGCATTGAACCAATCAGAATTCCAGGCAATTATATGTGACAGGCTAGCCTGCGTGGCAGGCGCTAGAAAGGGGAAGGGAGAGGGGAAAATTGGGCGCGCGCGAAACGCGTACGCAGGTTAGTGACAGGAATAAAGCGCGGAAAAATGCGCGCATGCAACTCGCGATTGGTTTTGTTATTGCTTCTCATTGGTTGAGAAAGTGACGCGAGGTTTCCTGGCCAATCACAAACCGACACGATGGTAAACCAAAGCAAACGCAATTCCCATTCGGCACTCAAATGAAAACCACTCTAATCGTGCTTTGAACAACGGGACTCAGAGTCGAAAATAGTTACTTCATGACGACGGAAAAATAGATTTGCGAAATGTGCCGAGTAGCTTGCCATGACGCCGCGCGTGTTATCCATTTCACGAACGCGGACTGAAGTTTTAAGAAAGTAAACGCTTCAAGAGTGACCAAGTTCTATACTTCCACAAAAGTCCTCGTTAACAAGCTATTTCAGTTCATGTGCGTGCGACGCTCTATCTTGACCCCTATCTCGATTCCAAATCAGTAGCTGCTGCAGTTACAGAGGCATTTTCAAAGTTTGTAGAGTCGTTTGGCGGCTCATGATGCGGGGTCAATGAAGTATTAACCTCTACTGAGTTTGGCAATGACGAGACGCTCCCCTCACGGCTGTGAATAATTCGCGCAGAAGAATTTGAGCTGACTACTAGAACGTTTGTTAATGTTTCTTGGGAATTAGTAGTGACTGGCGTACTACTTAAGTCTGTGACCAGGCTTGCTGGCATTGACCTCATAGGTATCGTGGTTTCTAAATCTCCCGGATGTAGCAAGTGAACCGGGGTCGAAGATCCCGGATATTCCGACGAATCTTCAACAGTTCCCGTACGTTCGGAAGAGTCGCTTGAACTGCGCTCAACTAAGGGCGTTGGAGTCCACGAAGAAACCACCGAATCTTCAGCTATGGTTTGCTCCGTACTTGGCGACGTGTGCAAATTGAGAGCTACAACAACAGGAGACCCCGGAAGTGAGGTATGCTGGACAACTGACGCCTCAGCTGTTGGAGTGTATGCCGGTGGAGGTTCATCAGGAACATTTACCGGTGGGGGAGCGCTTGCATCCAGAGCTAAGTTGGAGATTCCTTCAGGGTACAGTTCGGCGTAATTCTTCAAGAGGTAAAGAAGTAGAAGAGACAAAATTAATTTCATTTAATTTCATTTAATTTTAAGGTGATGTCAACCTAGATTTCTCCTTATTTTATATAAATTTAAACTTAAAATTTATAAATTTAAATTGATATAAAAAAAGGAGAAATCTAGGTTGACATCATCTTTTCCTTCCATGTTAAACGAAGTGCTTGATCAAACAGTAGAATTAACAAACAACACCAAGATAATGTCATCCCTAACAGCTTACCGGTAATTTGCAGGGTGTAAAATATTGAAAATCTGAATTCTGTAAGAGATGAATTGGTTGAAGTGTCTCTGCAGGCAACACTAACTCTGCCCAGCTCTGACCAGCAATAGGTACCACACCAGGGGCAGCTTGGGTGCGCTGAGTTGAAGCTATGCTATGATTGTTTGATCCCACATTGACAGCCTAAACAATCAAAATAAATTATTATTACAAACATATTAGTAGTTGTCATTCAACAAGTTGCAGATGATATGATAACCATAACAATAAAGATAAAGACAATAAGAGAGAGAGTTGCTCCAGTGTCCATGCAAACCTGGAGTTATGCTGGCTCTTGATATTATATATTACCACTAAGGAATCCTACTCAGGGTCACAAGCATGGACACACGGCAATAATGATGATGATGATGACATAGATGATGACAATCACTCATGAGGATGATTTTGTACAGATTCACAGCTTATAAATTATTTTTGAATACTGTATTTCTCATAAATTTCAGGCACCTTTTGATTATTAAAAAATTTATTATTATTATTAATTTCTATTATTAATAATTTATAATATTAGTATTGATGTTGGCCACCAATGGGACACCAGGGTTGAAAGGAGGAGAAAAAACCTTGAAAACTACCCTAGCGTCATCTAATCAAGACCCATAGTTATGGAGAGAAACACCGCCAATAGTAAGTTTCTGGAAACGTCTAGAATTCCAAGAGAAATATGGATTTTAAGGCCAAATTGTCACCCACAATGTTTCTGTACCAAGCCTTTTAATCATTAACGGTAAATTACTAAAAATACCTGTGCACGAGCCATTGTGATATCACGGCACACATATATAGATACTGCACCCAACAGTACATCGCATATGATGATAACCATCAGGGAGCCATATACTGCCAGCCCAACTCTCCCAGCCTTGTTCCTTTCCTCAAAATATTTATCAGGCTTGAAATAATTGTCATGAGAAGTCCGGCCAAAAGTCCCTTTGTCTTTGTAGTAGTCGCGTGTCACAGTTGATTCAAATTGGAAGTGCTTTATGACCACAGTGCCAATAATGACAGAGCAAATTGAGAGAACAACTATTGCAACCAGACAACAGCCAAGGAAAACACCAATCTATACAGATAAATAATCAAAATTAATTAATTAACCTGTGATTTTTATAGAACAATAATTTGCCTTTAAGAAGCACTGTGTAACCAAACAACAGTGCATCTCAAGTTGACTTAAGTTTTTTCATCGAACCTTCACTGCAACCTAATTCTTTATGAAATATCTGGATACAGAGGATGAGAATGGCCACAGTAAGTGGATGTCCACAGCTAAACCTGATTTTATTTATTTATTTATTCATTTATCATCAATATACCGGTATCTCTAATGAAGTACCGGTATAAAAGGTCAGTCATGCTGGAAAAGAAGGCAGTTGGAAACATACTCTGCAGAAGTTTCCGGGCTTGCCTGCACTTGCCATCCCTGCTAAACCTGTCACAAGAATCTGAAACAGAACAAAACAAGAACATCATGAACACTATATTTTTGATCCAGCTATGAAGGATTGTTGCATGTATTCATATAGTCAAAAGAATTCTTACTGGGGTATTGTTAGCAACAACACCCCAAAACAAGTAAAGCCCACATTTTTCACCTTGCTACTCTCTTTGCATTTCCATTGCCCTGCTAATGAGTCACATGTTGAAAGGCTATCAAATGAACAACCCATATACACAGCAATATGACCGTGTTTGCTCAGGGAAAAAGCTACAAATTCTTGACTCATTGAATTTGTAGCTTTTTCCCTGGCCATACCTTGCCTAAAACCCTAAGACCAAAATTGATATTCTCATTTGTTAACCCTACATATTTCCTGTAGAGGCTGCGGGGAGATGTTGTTAATAATTATCATGAAGCAAATTCACTTTGTGCGATCATGTCCTTAATTATTATGACCACTCTGTTATACATAACCCCCCACCCCCCCTCCCCTCCTTCATCCCTCCCTCCACACTGTTATGTCTTCACATTCTACTAAAGAAGAACCCACTAGGGATTGAGATGTTACACATTTTTTTTCACATGACTTAATAATCATACAATGAAAAACAAAGAAGCCAACAATGACACTGCAAAATATTTCCTTCCATGTTCAATCTACGCTGGTAAAAGAAATTTGTGGGGGACAAATACTTGATCCAGTTATAAATTGACCATGACTGTATTTGAAAATACAAACTGACACAAATGGCTTCATACTTTCTGGATCCTTTGAGCTGTAATACAGTTATCAAAACTGTTATCACAAAAATTAAATGTGTGGCTTACATCAGCAAACACCAAACATGAAACTGTTATACTAATGATATACAGATAGAGTAAAAAGTTTACTTTTTGCCTTCTCATGAGTTAATGGTCACCTAAAAATTAGCATTCAAAATGATTAATTTCTGCATTGTTGTAAGTTGAGATTAATATCACCTGTCACCTCTGACGTCAAAAGCATTGTGATATTGATCATCACAGAGATGAAATTGTCAATACATGTCTGCCCATCTGAGTATGTTTCCTGTCTAACAGTTTAACTACCTAGTAACCATCCTTAATGTAAGAAGGTCTACAAGAGCCTTAAAATAAAAACTCTTGTTACACAATTTGAGTATTTGTTTTAACTTACATGGCATTTCATAGAATTTTGTTTTCATTTGTTGTAGTTCATACACAATTTTTATTCAGAACTCGAGGTACTCACTGACCCATCCACGCATGCATGTCTCAAATTTCCCTTGGCTGTGTGTCAATATTTGACAAGTTTAGGGAGTAAATAGAAAGGAGCTTTCACTATTATTTAGCTGTATTATTTTTCAATGATTTCCAGCGACACTGACATACTGATAAATAACACTTTTATTAGTTCCATCAACACATGCATATTATGGTATATAGCAAAATGGCATTTACTGAATACAAATTTCATAGTCTTTCGCTTTTTTGCAGCTTTACCAAAAATTTTAATGTGACAGATTTGTAATGTACAGATTTTTAAAGTGACATTTTTCACATCTGTCACATTTAATGTGACAGATGTGAAAATTAAAATAAAAAACAATTATCTCAACTCGGCATGGAGTTGACGAAATAATCCACTCATAGGTCCCTGGTTGAGTTTAGAGAATATGCCGAACAATAGCATGAGTTTTATTTGGGTTGACCCGATCAACGGAATCACAAAATAATCTGACGACGTGCGCGTGATTCCGCTTAAAATTCGGTGGAGCGTTCTTTTCAACGTTCAGTGATTTCAAAACAAAAGAATATACAGACAGCAAGATTAAAAAGCATGATTCCCAGTTGAATTAAAGACAATAGCAAAATCGTCATACAGTATATCTCTTCTCATAAGTGAGTTGCTTTCAATCATCTTTTTAGCACCTAAAAGCATAAGGTGTTTGGCTTAAATAATAAACACAATGCGATCACCTGAGATCAAAGGAAACGAGCAGAAACGTTTCAATTATTGGCGCGAAGCGAATTCATTTGCAACTCGTGATTATGAAGAAAAAATTGAAATTGATTGAAAAGATGTCGCAAGTTTAGTGTTGCCACTACTATTTCACTGATTCTTCTGTCCTATGGAATAAGGCATGTAAAAACTTGAGATGAAGTTAAAAAGTAAAGCTTATTTCGAGGAACGTAAGCTTAATCAATAAAGACGTACGGTGTGGAACATAACATCTTGAATCAAAATATGAAACCTACTCACAGAGAATCTAACCATAAAATCCAAACTACAGTTATTAACATTCTTCAGCAAGTTTATAAGATATGTATTTTTGACTCTTACCCAGCCGCCAAGCCAAATTCCCATGCCGAAGACACCGATGTAGTAATCCGTGACATTTATTGCAGCAATTCCCGTGCTTACTGCTAAAACAGCGAACGCAACATGAGTGAAGGACAGGTATCGGAGTTTTTTCACACTCGATGCCATATTTTCAGCTTACATCAGATCTCGGATCTGCTGAGTTCCCCGTGTCGTCAAATGTCAAGATGTTGCGAGGCAAGAAGCTCTCTTACGAAACGAAAAGTCCAGGCGTTCGAAACCAGTCCCCAAGTGAAAATCCCCCGCACCCCACCCCCCGCCCCTTATGACCTATGATTCAACGCTAGTTCGTGTGGCTGTTGCTCAAATTTCTCGCTCTCGACCTGTAATCTTTCGTTCGGTGCGTTAACGATGAAGACGCCTAACAACAGAGGACAAATCGTTTGATCTTGTTTCTTCTTTATTTCAATCGTGATATTTCAAGAGTATGAGGGGAGAGGGGAGGGTACAGAGTTGGTTTCATCCGGAATTAGCATCACAGGATGAAGAACGATAACATACCAAAAACAGAAGTAGAATCCTCAGATCCAATGTCAATGTATAATTTGATCGCAGAAACAAAATGGAGACACGCAGCCACAGAAAGTGCTTCCTTGAATGCTAATTCATCAATAGAAGCGTCACGGCCACGTAGCACAAATTGAGCTCCACATTAGACGAACAACACGCAATCCGGTTCGAGTGAGCATCTATTTGAATATCTTTCAAAATTTTGCCTTTAAGAAAGGAAAGAAATTACGTAACCGCTAGACAACTCGAATTCTACCTCATTTATTGTTCAATGAATTAGTTTGCATTTCCTGCACCTGCCTAGGACTTTCATTAATATTTATGGCTATTATATTCTTGAAAAAATATATAAGAAATAAAAACTTTATATCTGAATATATTAAGCGTTCAAGCGTTGTTCAGAACAGCCTTATGAAAACTGATTCAATACATAAGCCAACCATTTACTCAGTTGTCTCGACAGTACTGAACCTATGAAGTGCTTGTGGCTGTCAGTCAATAAGCCAACCTTTTAGTTATATCTCAAAGTAGTAGTATTAGCCAGAAAGCCTTAAAGAGGTTGTAAGTACCTCGGTTAGCCCCCGGGGTTAGCCAATCTTTCAATTTATTCACGCCAGAAACTTGTGAAGTTGTTGACAACAGGGAAACCAATCATTTAATTTTATTTCAATCTAGTTGAGCTGGTGCATGCACAATTATGAACCAGCCATAGGAAGGAATTGTCATAACACTGAGTCGCGCTCATTTCACCCGGCCCAATGCTGAGAAACACGTGCGGAAATCTAAACCCTGCGCCACACACGCGTACCTCGCGTGTATTTGTCTATAAATTGTACAAGCAGACCACACAAAGCGTGTGACCGTTTAATTGTATCTTTTAAGATCAGCACACACGAGGGGACCACATGTAGTCCCTCCGACTAGATCCTGCAAGAAGTCGCGGGGACAAGTTCTGTCGTATGAACTAGCCGTGAGTCTACCCGTTCTAAGACTTTCGGATAGTGCATTGCCAAAAAGCTACTGATCCCTTATTTAAAACATCACCTAAAAGATTCGCAACCAGAGAAATCCAGGAGAAAATAGTCCCTTAGATTTACGGAAGGGAGATTTTTGCAATTTTTCGCTCTTAAAAAGGTCGCCTAGCATTTTCGGGTAAGCAAATAATTCGCAGAGAAGTTCTTCGAAAGTAGCGTTTAGCTAGCAATTTCTATATGAAGATTTCATTCCCTAAAATTTTCGGGCACTTCAATTTTCAGCTACGAAATCCGAACAGATCAAATTTTTTGGGTGATTAAAACAACTCGTTAAACGGTCTTTAAACATTACAAGGGGCCTAGAAATATCCCTCAAAGGTTTTTTTTCTTAATTTGCTCGTTGGGTGTCCCTGATATGTCGGCTCACCTGGAGACGGAAGATGTTGATGCTTGGAGATCTTGATCTATTCTCCCTGTCTGCTTCTTCTATACTGGTTTTACCCAGATCAGTGAGAAAACGTTATTTTCTGTTTATAACTGACTGAATCGCAAAAATTCAAGCGCCGAATTCATAATTTAGCGAAACAATCTGCAGTTTGTATTGCGTTGATTTATTTCAATGCTACACTGCTAATGACTAATAATGTCGGTTTTACTTTGGGAAAGCCACAGAGTGAAAGAATAACACCTTTTGCCCCTAGTTTTTTTCTTATGTTCCTTTACAATTAGTTCCCCCATTTAAACACTACATGGGACTAGTCCCTGAGACCAGCCCTTTCGTGTAAACTCTTCAGGGGACTAGTCCAATCGTTTGTGCCGACCTTTATCGGTGGGAAAATCAAGAGGGTTGATATTATCCTAATGTACTGTGATGAATGTTAACATATAAGATCAACTAAAAGCATCTTTACCTGAAATGTTGTGTATTGACGTTCTTGTAGCTGGCAAAACGGCAGAATTTTAGATGACTTTAAAATTTGTGTTACTAACGCTTATCTGAGCTAAAATTCGCCGTTTTCAGCTACAAGAACGACAATATCATCATCATTTCAGGTACAGTACATACGTTAGGTTTGATCTTACCTGTGAATATAAATACATTACGATAATATGAACCCTCTCGATTTTCCCACAAAAGATACAAACGGCCACTTAGTTTGTATGGGCCGAAAGTGCAAGTCTCCTCCAGATCCAGACGTAAAGACGCTATGTTTGGAAATGAATAATAATATGATTAATTTCGTAAATGGACGGCATCTTGGAGAGGTGTTGGAGAGGCAACGAATAAACGAACGAACGAATGAATGAATGAATGGATGATGGTATAAGAAGTAGAGAAAATAACTTACAACAACGTATCAATTAACGAGGTTTTACAAAATTTGTATTTATTCATGAATTGAATTTCCTTTCACTGAGGGGTTTTCTTTACAACTAAGTACATTGTAACCAACATAAAGTTATTGTTTTTATTTTAAAGTCATCTGTACAGCTTCTAGGGACATATATATATATTCAAGATGACGTAATTATCATCTATGATGGTTCCTTAATCACACCAGTCAATCGTAATTACTTCCCGGTATGGCATTGGTCTCCAGTTTGTTAGACTTTGTAGCAGCCGATATTGATCGCAAGAAATTCATTTAATATTCTGTATCAAATGGTTTAGTGGCAGACGTATCTGCTAATTAAAACGAAAACATATGAAAATGTAACATGGAATCGTAAATTATGGTTACACAGGCTTACTAGTCCGTTTTGAGCGGTGACCTGTGCTTTGGATGGGCTGTATCTGGTAGAGCAACAATGCTGTTTTTGAGCTTTTGAAAAGTGAAGGAATTAAATATGACCCGGCAAAGACAATAAAATATATTGTCTTTTGGTATTTTGTCGGTTAACAGCTCGCAAGTGTAAAACAGTATATATATTGACACCAGCCGCTGCCGCAAGCTTAAAATTGTTCACTAAAATATTAGTAAGTGTCAGTTTTTAAGTTTACATAACTTCAATCCTAAGCATCACCATTAGAGAGAGTGGTTGGACTGATGTTTGGTCCACTTAATAGTGACGTACGAAAGACCACTCAAACTAGGATAGTTGTTCGCCTGATTGAATGAAAGAAGGAATCTTAATGCCTCGTTATTCGCAACCATTTTCAACAAATTTCAGCAAACACACTTTGTTCATATTATGATAATTGTAATGAATCTTTTGCAACGCATAACATTTAAAGGGGAAGTTGCCAATCATTGCCATTGGCATTGAATCATGGTTATGATCATCAATATAGCATCTGTATCATCTGGAGCCAAAGTTGAACGACTACGTGAAATGATTGTTTTTTGCAACTGACGACGAACATCCCGTTTCCTTCCCTAAACTGCGAACTTTTTGGTTTCAGTGCTCTTGCGTGCCCAAATCCCCCCTTGCCTTGGAAAGCCTGGGCATGCAAGCTAAGTGAAGCTCAAAATACAAGTTCTACTTTAACTGATGACAAACACTAACTCCAGCTATTTACAATATCCACGTAGTACTATAATGGATAAGCTATTGATTTATTTCGTGTTCAGACCATAGAAGGACCCCATTGTACAATCCACACATTTTAGCGACACGTAAGGTTCCAGACATTGTACTGTATTCGTTTTACCTTGCAATGCCTATGAAAAGAACAGTTATAAGGGACACTTGGATCAATCATATTAAAACCAGACGGAGTGAATGGGAGGTTGGGTAACGGAAAGGAGAAGAACACACGGAAAGTAGTTGTAGAAGGACAGAGGGGAGGGGAGGGGAGGGGAGGGAGAGTCGTTGGTCAAGAAAAATCTTTCTTTTTATATTGCACAACTTGAGGTAAAATACCAAAAAATTGCTACGTGAACATAAAAGACTGTGTTTAGATTCGAGAACCACTTACCAGCAATATGTTCTGCGTGAGGGACCGATGAATTGAATAAGGAAAGATAAAAGCAAAAATAAAGACATGGTTAATAACGTTGATTTCATTTCCATTGGACCAATGGTAATAAAGGACGTTTTTTTGACTAAGCCAAGAATATAGGTAGTGTACATATGCGTACGACTCGGTCGATAATATAAAAACAATGATTGCAAAAGTGCACACGGAAATTCGTCCTCAGATATCGCAACCCTGGTGGTTAGAGCACAGCTCTAAAAATTCTCGAGAGGTATTTAACAACAACGGCAATTTTAGTTGGCAGGTGACTTACCCCGCAAATAGCTACAAAAAGCTAATCGCGGCGGGGTAAGCCGAATAAAAGAGCGCACCTATTAAAAAAAACAATAAATTTACACACAACACTAAGTCTACGAATTACATAAGGTTATTACAACCGATCTATTAACTAATAAAGTCCAACAAGTTTACACGCAACAATACTTTAACTAACTAATTAGTGATACAAACAAAACAAAAACAAAGACAAAGACAAAAAGAAAATAGTAGTAAAGATAATAGACATGTGATTATTAAACTTGACCAACTCTCTTAATTATCACAGGGATTTCAATATAGTCATCTTCTTTTTCAAAAATGTTAAGGAGCGATGTTCAAAGAACTCTTTTCAAAGTTTCCATGGAATCTCATTCCGCAGCTTTACCCCAAGCCGAGAGAGGAAAACTATACTCCAAGAACCAGATAATGTTGCTATCACACACAGCTTATATCACCCAAAAGAGTGATTTAGAAGTAATATATCAAACACGAGAGACAGTGTTTCATCGGTGTATCCAAACACCGAGAAAAGAGTTGAAAATACGACGCGCAGCTGAGTATTTTTGACGGAATTCGAGGTCTTTGGATGGCTAATGAAACACTGTCTCGAGTTTTAATATATCTTCTCAATTGAAACAAAAACTAAGAAATTAACGGAGAAGTAAAATCGTCAAAATCTATGCGAATTAAGACCGGGTATCCAAACCCCCTTCACGGTTGTGATTTTCTTTGTTTTAACTTGATGAATTATTAATGAGTTTGAGAATTTAGTGTCGGGAATAATTCGCGTTTGTCTTTATTTTGCTTCATTTCGCTCTGTAATTGGTTAGCAAGGGCCGTGCCATTTTCTCAGCCAAAGAGAAGGAAAAAACAACCAATCGTGACTTGCTCGCGCTTATTCACTCAACCTCGCACCCTGGGAACGATGTTGGCACTTTCCCGCGCTTAGTTATTCTCGTCTCCAGAGCCACCTGGTCCTCTTAACCGATGAAGCCTGGGTACGAGGACCAGAGGTTTCTGGCAACACGGGATTAGAACTTCCGCGATTCTAGGACTTCTTATGGCGTCAATCTGTTGAATGTCTCTAAAAGAGGATTGTGTGTTAAAAGGTTTGCAACACCTAACTTTAGAGACATTGACACTCTGGGAGGAGCAGATATGACGCCATAAGAAGTCCTAGAATCTCGGACTTTCTAATCCTGTGTCGCCAGAGCCCTCTGGTTCTCGTGCTCAGGCTTCACCGGTTAAGAGGGCCGGGTGGCTATGGGGACGAGAATGGCGCTTGGTGTTAGTTACAATATGTACTTGTTTGAGATTCTGATTGGTTCGTGTCGTTGTTTGCGCCTGTTGTGTATGATCAGAGTGGTCACTTTGGCTTTAGTTTTAGAACACGTGACTGAAATCCGCTCTGTTTGATTACTAGGAAGCAGTGTTCTCGCTCCAGTCCTTACCGGGACAGCCTGTCTGGTGAGGTCCTGCTGCTGGCGTTTTGCCGTCGGGACAACAGCCATAAGTTGTAGCTGCGCATGTGTTGGCGACTGCGTACGCAAGTGTGGTGGGTGCTTGGAGATAAAGGAGATTGAAAACTAGTATGAAAAACTTCCTTTCTTATTTCATCAAGTATATAGGCAGATTTCCATTACACATCAAGAAAACTGTTTGCGGCAGTGGGAAGTAGTACGCGAAAATCAAACGAGTTGTTAATGTAAATTGGCTGCCATCCAGGGTTTCAAAAAGCTGACGTTTCGAGCTTTAGCACTTACTCAGAGCGAATCCTCTGACGAAGGGCTATCGCTCGAACCGTCCTGCGTCAAGCCATATGTCGTTCGAAAGGAATTATTAAGGGTGCGTAACTTAAGCACAATTTTAAGAGCCCCATATTGTGTACATTAAAGAACACCGTATTCCGCGCATTCTTCGCCCTTACTTTCACAGTTGATGCCGTTCCAGTGCATGGGACAATGACACTCATACGAAGATCCTTTAGCTATACAGACTCCTCCATGCTCGCACGGGTTCGGATGACAGTGGTCTTCGTCTAACGAGAAACATACACACGGATTATTGTGGGAGACTAACCCAGTGTCTCTTACTTTGTATTGCAATAACTTTGGTATGGTTGTAATTTTGTCAAGTTAGTGCGAGAGTACTGTATTCGATAGAGTGGAACATGAGGGAAAGTTCTCTCCTAAAGGTGTCCTTTTTCTCTCCTGCAGTTCAAGAAATAGTAGTAAAAACCAAAATTTTATATTATCAAATGAAGCATATATAGATGTATAGTTCCCTCGAATGAAACTTAACTTAATACTCCGGGGGTTGCACGTACCCCTCTTTATTGGTCTTCTTTTCCCTAGACGTGTTACCGACTATTTACTAGCTCAGCTGACAAGCGGATGACGTACCTTCACATGTTAGCCCCGCCCAACCGGAAGTGCATGAACACAGGAAGTCTTCACCTTCTATCTCACATACGCCGCCATGGTGACAAGGGTTTGGGTGACAGCTATCTCGATCTGAAGAAATCAGTACAAAAAGTAACCCTGAACAAATATTTCATAGCAGTACAGACCACTGTGTATATTCTTATGTTTAAACTTCAAATTCTCTACTGTTCCTCATTTAATCTTTTAAGTGATTTATCACGTGATCAAACAAAGAGCGCAGCGCCCATAAATGAAAGCGGAGGGTGTAGGGTTGGGGCAGACGTGCACGACGCACGGCCAATCATCGGATTATCTGGGCATACCTATTACAGATTTTATCTTATCCATTAGTCATTTAGAGATAAAGATAAAACAGTTATCATATATTACCTGCGCAGTTTATTCCTTTGAAACCGAGTTGACACGTACATGTGTAGCCACCACTATTTTCAAAGCAGGTACCACCGTTTTGGCAGGGACTTGAATGACACTTCAATTCCTCTGTAATGAAGAAAACAGAAATTTTGTTCACTTTCGGGATCCGACTCGAGATGCATATTTAATCATTGTCACTGAAGAGCATAAAAGTTCGGCTTGACCTCGTTCACGGACTCACACAGGGGGTATCGATACTGACCAACTAAGGCTTCAGTTGTGAGTACTGATTTAAATAATAAAGTGTTTTCTGTTGACGGAACACTTACAGATTAATGCATGTATTAATATTTACCCTCGCAGTTGTATCCTCTGAATCCCTCTTGGCACTGACACTTGTAGGTTCCAGTTATTTCCTGAATACATGTTCCTCCATTTTGACAGGGAAGCGAATGACACCTGTCTGGTTCTGTTGTGTCACAAATGTGATGGAAATTTAGTCCAAAACCCAGCTTAACCAATCAATCAATCGATCAGTCAGTTAGTTAGTTGAGGAATCAATCAATCAATCAATCAATCAATCGACCAGTCAATCAGTCAGTCATTTAATCAGCCTGTTGGTCAGTCAGTCAGTCAGTCAGTCAGTCAGTCAGTCAGTCAGACAGCTAAGATGGGTTTCTATCTTTCATACAGTTTCATCAAAAAATTAAATTCTGTACGTGACTTCTTTGCTGTTCAGCAAGACAATCAATCCATCAATCAATCTTACTCTCAACCTTATAACCTCAAACAGAGAAAATCAAGGCTTCAAATACTTAATCCAATCATCGTGGTCATACCTTGGCAATTCAGCCCTCGGAATCCCTCCACGCAAAGACAATGGTATGAGCTCCCCAACTGAGAACACGTCCCACCGTTTATACAGGGGTTTGACTCACATAGGTTAATTTCCTCTGCAAAAGGAAAAGAAAAACAAATACATCCTTTTCATTACAGGAACAACCATGACGACGCCACGCAGAAAAAGAAAATCTTAGTTCTTCCAATAAGAATCGAAGCTATAAATGACCAATTCAGGACGAAATGCACAAACTGCCAACCTTCACAATCTTTTCCTCTGTATCCACGTAAACATTCGCATTTATAATCCTCCTCCTCTATGAGCTCTCTACAGATTCCGCTGTTCTGACACGGGTTGGGTTCGCATTTCTTCTCCACTGCAAGGAACAAAAACCGTGACACCAACAATGTCTCTCAATACGTATAGTTACCACTCTTGTAGGAAATGATGTACAAGAAAAGCTAGGTGGACACTTGAATGTGGTTCAAGTTTCTAGCGCACCGGAGATTTGGCTTCTAGTTTACCAAATTGGAGTTTAATTAAGACGCATATCCAATCCTCCATTTCCTTTGTTTACTTCATGAATTATTGATATGTTTGTGAACCTACTTTCACAGTTCTTTCCTCTGAAGCCATGTTGACAGACACATTTGTAGAGGTTAGGGCCTTGGTTAAGGCATGTTCCACTGTTAAGGCATGGGTTCGAGTCGCAGACTGACACCATAGCTAAAGCAAGAGAGAGATATTTGAAGATTGTCAGATAAACACCTCATTACATCGCGACACCCACCTAGCGCATACATCAAGCCCAGTTAGAGACTCCAACAGCCAGTCAAGAAAAGGTAAAAATGCGAGCAGTTAACACATGAAAGACCAAGTCACTTGCTAGAGCAGCCCAATGAAGCTGGGCTTGAGTGGCATACAAGCCTTTGATCTGCAATCATCATTCGACCGTTGGGTGCATTATATCTACCAAAGGAGCTTTGTAGACTGGGAGCTAGTCTTTGTGCGAGATCAAAAAATATTCATACACGTGAACATATGAAATACTGTAGTTATATTGATCATGATTGCCAGTAATTAATTAGTACATATAAGAAAAAGATACGAAACCCATTTGATCATTTTCATGTAGTTTGCACTAGATAAATTGTAATTACCATTATCATTGTCATGAAGATGACCTAGTGTCGAAAACGTTCGGTTTTTACCTTTTACATTTTTAAAAATACTTTTAGCCTTGTTAACATGTTGTCATTATCATTATCGTCATTGTCATCAGTAATGGTAATCGGACCGAGTGGAGTCCAGTCCGGTCTGTCTCATTACCAATTAATCGTAAAAACTACAATTTCCGAGAAAAGAAGAAGGAACACGTCTGGTTTGCTGGCATAAACATTTGTGCCATAGGATAAACGAAATCACTAATTACATGTCTTCTAAAATACTGTCATCGTTCAAGGGAAAAATTATCCATTTTGAAGATAGCCCCAACACTGTTACGATGGTGATTGAAACCAAGGTTGTGATTGGTTGATTTAAACTTTGAATGTGATTGGCTTGTTAAACTGTCCTCTACGATAACAACTTGGCAAGTGAATTAGTGGAAAATAGGAGTTTCTTAAACCAATCACAATCGAGGAAATTGCAATTTTTATGATTATTATCGTTATAGTTATGAGAGTTAACCGAGAGCACTCATTGAAAAATCGTTTTACACTTCGTCATTCTTCTTACTTTCACAGTTAATTCCTGAGAATCCCGCTAAGCAAGAGCAAGTGTAAGAGCTGTGATTGTCGAAACACGTTCCACCATTTCTGCAAGGGTTGCTGCGGCATTTGCTTTCAACTGAAAAACGACATGAAGGAAGAAAGTGGTCATGAAGAAAAATCAAACCTTTGGAAAATCTTCTTGTAAATATGGAGGAAGAAATATCAAAGCCAAATGGGTTTCATCTTCACTCTGGATCAATTCGGGGGTCAATGAATCGTAGGAGAATAGTTTACTAATGTACTGAAGCATATGTTGCCATTAACTGGAGTGGAATTTAACTCTAGTACCAAGCTTTTCCCTCCTGAGCTCAAGAGCTTCTGTAGCTTCTCAGTCTGCTCACGAATTTATAAACGGACATTCAAACGAAGCTTTTGCGCAGTCGATTTCTCTGAAGCTGTTTGGTACAATGAACGTAGTTGTCAGTCAATATGTTATATGTATCCAGAGGAACACGTGACTACCCATTCGAAAACACCTCACAGTAGCTGTGTACTGTTTCATTTTTTGGCCCTTCAGAAAGGAAGTAAAAGTAGATCATTCGACAAAAATCTCACTTTCACAAGCTGAACCACTGAATCCTTGAAAGCACAGACATGTGTGAGTTCCGAGGGCCTCCATACATGTGCCACCATTAAGGCATGGGTTCATGAAACAGAGATTCTCCACTGTGAAAATAAAGGAAGATCATGTTACATTAAAAACAACACTTGCAGTATTAGACCCCCTTCGAGATAACTATGACCTTTCATCTACTACGCTGCTCCTTTTACAAATTCTTCTCCCTTAAAACAATCTTTGATATCTGTCTAAATGTTAAGAGCTTGATCGGGCATGACCATGCCATGAAGAAAATGTAACTATAATTGTTGTAATTGCACAACTACGCACCTTCGCATGTCGGTCCTTTGTACTCCGAGGGACACGAACACTCGAACCCATCATCCATCTCGGTGCAAGTTCCACCATTTCTGCACGGGTTTGGTTGGCATTTATTTTTCTCTGATCAAAGTAAAATAAAATGAAAACTAAATTGGAATGGCTGCTTAAATTCATGAGCGACTAATGATCCACTATCAAGGTCATATCCGTAAAATGACCACAAAAGTTCGCTTGGAAATCAGAATCAATATGAACGAATGTGAAATTACAAGGCTGAAGCAAGAGGATTGTTTCGGAGTCCCGTCCAGTCCTGTCCCTGATTTAAGTCGTCTTAATTTACTACGTGGATGATGCATATGAAAGAAATCATATGTGCCTGAATTGCGGATAGGAACCCGTTGAAGTCCTGAATTTTTTTCAGGCTTCTTTACGCAATTGCAAAAATTGCGATCACAACTGCGACGATCATTCTTCATTTGATTAATTAACTACGCACAGTACGCCTTGTTTCAATCCATTACTAAACTATCAAATGGCATTCAAGCTGTAACGCCAATCAAAGATACCTTCACAATTGGATCCTTTGTATCCCTCCATACAAGTGCAAATATATGCACCATTTGCTTCTGTGCAGATCCCGCCATTGCGACAAGGATTGGGGTGACATTTGTTCTCCTCTTGAAAACCAGAAACACAGCAAGGTTAGTGCTTTGTTCCATCATTGTAATTTAGTAAAGAACTTGACAAAATATTGTAATTTTCTTTGGATTCTCAGTCAAAGTAATCAGCGATTCGAAGAGTATACGCATTGCACTATTTTTTTGTATTGGTAAAAAGCTGGCAAACGTCCGGTTTTTAAGAATTTTAATGATCTTTTAAGAAACATAATAATGTGAAAAGGACGTCGTCTTACGGTCTTGGTAACGAACAATAGAAGGTTCAGCTTCTGGGATTTTAAGATTTTCAGAATGATATGATAAAAATAGGCGGGACACAGTTTCTCAGGGAAGTGAAAAGGACAACGCATTGGTAACAAGCTGAGAAAGCTTCAACTTACGGGTTGAAGCCACACTGAAACGATTTCTAGCAAGTTGTCTTTGCAAAAGAAAGTTAAATCTGATCAGAGTCAATCTATAGTTCTCTAGAAAACACGCACCATCGCAATCTGTTCCCTTGAAACCTGGTGTGCACATACATTCGTAGCCGTCCTTCACCTCGTTGCAAGTGGCGCCATTTTGACAAGGATTAGGGCTACAATGACGGTCTGTAAGGACAATAAACCATTATAAACAAATCAAATTATCATCCTTAATTGGTGTCTTCATTTGAAACTGTATTGTAATTTGCTTTTGCATTATGCCCGCCTGCCTAAACTCCTAAAGGGGGTGGCGGTATAATTTTTAGTTTTTAGCACACAAAGCCCTTACTTACACTTTGGGTTTCCTTTTCTAGTTTTGCCAATACTTTGTTTGATTACGCAGCATTTTCAGCCAATCTTTTCTCAGTGATGTACTAGGCATTTCGCGTTAACGTAGTAATATACTTGAAGCCCTCCCTTGCCTTGAGATTTCTTACTGCGCAAGTGTGACGAACAAATAAAAATGAAGCAAACATACACACAAACTGGAGACAAAGATTTAAACGCCGTACCACTGTCAGGCAATTGCTAAGTCACTATATGGGAGGATACGCTTGGGAAGTAAAGGTGTCTGGCAGTGCAACGGACTCAAAAGGGCCAACAACAATTTCAATTTTAGGGACGTTCTACCTGATTCCTTTGTTGTGAACGTGACCAATGATTTCTCGATCAACGTTTGGGTGGCCCTGATTGAGTTCGCTGCACTGTATTTGGGTCTAACATAACATCAATAATCTTAATCAACCTCAATTTCGTTTTATACACAGAGAGACAGAAGTCTCTTGCTACATTTCTGGGGATTTTTAACTGCGAAAACGTGAAAACAAGAGAAGAAGTATACATCTAAGTAGTATATTAATTGTTGAGGGGTTTCAGGGTTAATAATCACAGACAACTCGCTGTCTTACTTGTTTACTTAGTCAGAATGGATGAGTGAGTCGCCACAACTTGATCTGTCACTTTTACAGGTTTCCCTATTCATAGATTACGACGCCCTTCTTTTTAACAAAACTCGACTGAGAAATCGAAACAGCCGAAAACGCACTTACCTTCTTCCTCTTCGTCTTCATCACTGTACATTTTCATCGGATCGAAATACGAAAAAGGAGAACCATGATGGTGAAGCCCTCCGAAGTAACTCCGGGTAAAATATGGATTGAAAGGTATAGCCATGGGTGGTCTTGGAATTCGAGTCGTTACGATAGTTCTCTGTGTCATTGGAGGTGGTCGCATGAACATGTAAGGATGAGTCAAGGCATGAAGTGGACGCATAATGAACTGTCTTTTGCGTTCCTTGTTATATTTTTTCACAGGTGAAAGCGCTTTTGAATTCTTTAACGGCTTACTGACCCGTAAACGTCGACCGCCATGTTGTTGGTTCCTGGAAGAGTCGCGTAACGCCAGGTTTGTTTGTTTCGTTTTGCCCGCCTCGTGTTTAGTCTTCGACTTTCTTTCCCTTGCCTTTGGTAAATTTAATGATTGCTCTTCAGTGGGCCTTGCGGTAACTTCGCCTAGAATTAAAAATAGAGCCGTGCCAAAGAGAATTCCTCTTATTCGTGGCCACATTTTGACTCGTTTTCGCAGAAGCAGGAAATCTCTCGATAGACTCGATTATTAGGGTCATACCTTTCTGTTTACGTACAATATCAAAATGCTGTTTTGTGATTGGCCGATCTGAGGTCCAACTGACAGTGCGTGCAGATTTATTGTAGTGGTTCATGAATAAGAGATCATTTTAGTTTTGACTTGAGAAAATGTTTAGTGTCATTGCAAAAAACTTTGATGACCGGCTTAATCTCTTTTATCATATTACTGTAAGCTTGCACGAACTTTTAAAGGCCACGAATTTTCATTTTATTGACTAAAAATAACGATTGCGATCTTTTCTATATGAATTGAAATTAGGAGAGGAAATTAAATTACGCACGAGGATTAAACTCATCTCTTTGCAACATTTGGCTTTTTTAAGTGAAGTCAATTAGCATTTACTACAAACAAAATAATTGAAATTTTAAACTGGTATTTTACTGTTATTGATATCATTGTAAATTGCACCTCCTTCTTTCGCGATATTATTTTAAAAAGCCATGAACAATTTTCTCAAACAATTTTCCTGGAAAAATTCCTTCCTCAAAAAATTTGCCCCATCGAGAGCGCGAAGACCTTCTGCGTTCACGTTCTAAGAATAATAGCACTGGCAACTTTAGATCTGTTTTACTCTTACAGGATAGAGGATAATGTAGCTTAAATAAGATTCCCCGTGTGCAAAGAAAATATATCATCAAATTAACCCAAATATAGCAGAAGTAATCAATGGTACAGACAGGCTAATGATATTTAACTCCACCTTAGTTAATTTAGTTGCAAAATTACCAATCACCACAAATAAGATTAGTGATACATATTTTGAAAATCGTTTTTATTGACGAGTCATAGTTCTCACTAGGCCTCAATATTAGGACATAAGTGCAGTAATAACATTGGATCAAATATATCTTTGAGATCTTTCAAACATGAATTTAATGAGTGGAATTTGACTGCTCACCCTAAAATACGATCTCTTTCTTATTCATTTTTTTTTGCCAATGAAGAAAAATGATATAAAAACTATTTCTTGGCGCATCATTTTCACGATTTTAGTGATTTACACGTCATTGGTTTGATTTCTTGATGTTCTTGATTCTTTGTCCGTTTCTGGTATTTCCTTTTTAGTGGTGGTTACGGCGTCTGGCAAAAAAGAAAAAAAATATTTAACTTGCAACTTTTGTAGCGTTTTGTTCAATCATTATCTCCATAACGAAATCAGTATGAAAAACAGAGATAGTTGACACCGAACATTAAATTAAAAGAAAAAGTAATACTGATGCCAGTGAAGCGACTGCCTTTTCCACTGAATTGCATTCATACGATCAAATTATTATTAAGCCTCCGCCTTTCCTCGTTATTTTTTAATTACCTTTATCGCTTTTAAGAATACCAGTTTTACCTTGATTATGGATTCTGCCCTCCATACGTCTATTTCTTCTTTGATACGTGTTCACAGATGCAGTGCCACGCGTTCTTTGATAAGTACTAGCAGGGTAGTAGCTATTTGTATTCCACTGTCCCTGATTGGAATACGGTGAGTTTTGATATCCTTGGTACGACTGCTTCTGAGCATCATCCCTGTTCTCGTCACCATAGCGTCTTGTGTAACCAGGCTGGTAATTGACATGTCTCTGGTAAGACCCGTTTTGACGTGATGGTATCTTAAGACGCCGAACCCCTCCAGCCAGGCCCAGAAACCTGGGTCCAGTTTGTGGTGCTGGTGGTCTTAACCCCGGAAGCATTACAACTGGCGGTGCTCTGCCAACTGATGGCGCCGCTGCCACTCCAGGTACAAGAGATGGAAACAAAGAAGAAGGCGAAATCAGGGCAGCAGATGGCGATTGGACCCCGGCGACAGCAGGGTTGGCAATTGCTGGAGGAACTGCTCCCAAGTTTGGAGGGGCTACATAAGGCAATCCAGGAGATTGTGGTGGCATAAGGTAACCAACGGAAGGAGGTGGATTTTGACCTTGTAGCACAGGCAGAGTACCAGCTGCAACTGCACCAGGAGGGTTGTAGACAGAGACCACTTGAGGGACTGTCGGAGATTGGAGTCCGAGATTAGGGGCAGGCATGACACTCTGAGGGGCCTGCGGGACCACAGCAACACTGATCTGGTGCTGATTGGGCTTCGTAAGCTCTACCTTGGTGCTGACTGGAGCTGTCACAGGATTGACAAGTAGGGTGGTGGTCTGTGGTTGCGCTGCAGCTCCGATTATTCCCGCTTGGTTTGATACCTGAGGAGTTACTTGCATTACACCAGGTAATGCTGCAATACAAGAGGTGTTAATAAAACGGGCGCAGCAGGAAGTTAATTTAAACAGTATCCTCTTTACAATACAAACTTGGTAAGAATGGAAACGATTAGAATGAATGTTTGTTAAATGCGTATATTTCTTCAGCTTAGGATTAAGGCTGGTGTAAACGCCAGCCACAACATTCAACATTGTTGGGCCTAACATTTTTAGTTGTTGATGGAAGAGTTAGTGAAATCGTTTAAACGACTGAAATATTGGGCATACTCTCTCACGTACGGAACGTTTAGCCACACAACAAAGTTAGCTGTTGTATGCTAGTTCCCGATTTTGAATCGCGCGCAGTTACACGTGCACGAATCCAACATTGTTGCAGATAATGTTACAGCGAACGCAACGTTGTGGTGCTACGTTTCCACGATGACAAGATAAAAATAGAATGGAACTAATTGGCACCAAAGTTTCATTTGAAGCCTTCAAACCTCCATAAACAACTAGCAACAACATCCAACATGTTAGGACCAACGATATTTAGAAGTTGAGATAAATTGCAATATTTACCTGTTTGTCCTTCAGGTTTCTGATGGATATTTATCACGTGAACTGCAAAGCAAAAGGTCGGCTTAATCTCTGAAAGCTATTTTAGATTTCCTTCAATCAGTGTAGATTGCTTGAGACACTAACTTGAGTTGTTACAGCTTACCTGAAGGTGGAGATTTGTAAACAACCATTGGTTTAACAGCTTCCTCTTCTATGGCTGAAGGAGATGAAATAAAATAAATCGTTGTGTCGTGGAGTATGAGCAACAGAATGACAAACCGTTAGATTTAACGCTCTGTTTGTTCATTTTTTCCAGCTTACCGATGGGTTGAGGTTTATAAACAACCATTGGTTTGGCCACTCCCTCTTCACTGGCTAAAAAGATGGATTATGAACAAAATGGATTATGAACAACAAAACTACAAAGCGCCAGCAATCTTCCCGTTTATGCATCTTCCTAGATTTATGCATCTTCTGCATTTCCTCATTGGTGCAATTTTGGGCCGATCTGATTGCTGACTGCAATTAACTCAGAGCAGCTAACGACTGAGTGAATGCTTGCCAATGTCTTTTGCTATTGGTAAGGTATGATGCGTCTTTTACCTGTTGCTACTCCAGGTGACTGGTGAACATCTACCACTTGAACTGTAAACCAAAATAGTCGTTTTCATTAGCCCATTAAGATTACATCAAGTGAAACGAAGTTATATGTTATACGTTACAGGACAGGACATGCTTGTAGACAAGCGCCCTCTTTGAACCAAAGCTATGAGTATTTTAGAATAAAAACCTTTTAAGCAACTTGTTAAAAGAATATGCACAATTATATCATAGGCCATGTCCTGTTGGCCACTTTTTAATCCTTTTGGGGTTTTAGAAGGTTTTGAGACATAAAGAAATTTAAGATGGCGGCCTTCCAGAGCAAATAACGTAATTGTCACGTTCATGACGTCATGACGTATACTTCAGTTTGTAAACTCAAAGGAGGGAGATTTAAGTGTACTTTGTGCTGTTGATTAATCTACTTTGTAAATTCAAAGGAGGGAGATTTTAGCGTACTTTATGGCTGTTGACTTTAATTGTCATTGTTAGGGAACGAAAAATCTCATACAAATTAAATAGGATTAACCTCACTCCAGCTAACCTGTAGGTGGAGGCTTGGAAACAAACACTGGTTTAACCACACCTTCTTCGGTAGCTGTAGAAAATTATTATAAAATGTTTGAGCAAGCTACTGTTGACGATAATCCCACTAATCGGCTTAACATTAAAATTAGAGACCAATACAACGTAGAATGACTTTAAATTTTTTTGTATCTTTCGGCTGGCCAAACCAGCCTTCTTCAGGTACAATGAGAATCCACATTGGAAGGGGTGTTTATGTAATGATCACGGCATTTGCGTAATACCGGAGATACGTAAAACTAATTTGATTGTAATGAAGTGAAACAATCGTTAAGTCATGAAATAAATCTTTATTTTTAAACCTTATGAAATTTGGGAGTAACATAGAGTAAGGGAAATCATTTCTAATGAAATGACAGTGCAACATAGGAAACACCATAAATGGTTTAAATATCATCCAAAAACTACACATTAACAATTAACTTGCTCTTGTAAGCCTAAAGAGGGTGAACAGGAGTCGGAGTGAGGGAGGTCGCAATATTCCAGCATCCGGTCAAAAATGTTTTTATACAGTAATTTTTCATCGGGTTTGTTAATTTTATGACCATTTATAAATTCATGGTTTAGGAAATTTGGAGAACTAAAATGGCGTCCTTAGAGACCTAATGACGTAATTTCTAGCTTACATAACTTTATGACTTTGCAGACCTTTAAAAGAGGACCTCAAAGCAGAGCAGAGCTTTTACATCAACTTAATTTGTTTATTCTACCCCATGGTGGTTTGAAGCTGAGAAGATGGGTGTAAGGGGGGGGGGGGGGGGGTGAACAAGGTGCCTAATCTCTTCACAAAAAATACGTTTTGGGCGAAATAAGGACAGATTGAAAATGGAGGCTTAGTATAGCTTACCTGTAAGTAGAGGTTTATAAACAAGCACTTGTCTGGCCGTAGCCCCTTCAATGGCTGTAGGAAAATAACAGGCATACACCTTTGACCTTACTTTACTCTACTTATCTTAAAATGTAGGCTAACTATAGCTTACCCGTCAGTGAAGGTTTATAAACAAGCACTGGTTTTACAACTCCTTCGTCAGTGGCTGTTGAAAAATAATAGGCATACATTATGAGATGAGATCAATCGGTTTGTCTTAAAGAACGAAAGGTAGTGTTACAAAATGCGAGGTTTTGTTCGAGCTGTTCTTCGTATTTATTGATTATCGGCTTACTAAGAACTCTCTTACCTTGAACAGGAGAAATCACTTTTGATGAACTGACTGTGCAGGACAGAAAAAGAATAAACCACTGAAGCCTCGTACAAAAACACATTACAAATGAAAGAGGAAGCTTATTATACGTATTTCCCTATTGTGCTGGGAAAAGTAACAGCTATTTCTAACGTTTCTTTGTTTACTCTGGTATGGGAAGGGGAAAGGCAATATTCAATCGAATATGATCTAGCAGCAATTTGGCATGGCAGGTCCCTGCTTACTTGACTTTAGGTCCATGCATTTTTAATGTAATTTTATGATAAAAATATCTGATATGTGTTATATTTATGTTATTTGTGGGGCAGTTTTGTTAGTCTTCTGAGCATTGGAAGAAATCAATAGATCAAGATGGCATATAAATGATGTTGGCCATTCATGAGTAAATACTTGGTTCAATCGCGTATGACGGCACCGTTTCATTTTACTGCTTGTTTACTCGGACGCACCATACACTCTTTAAGTTTTATTCCTTGTGCAGCAGCCCCTAATGCTCAGAACCATGACTAATAGGATTAATCTTTACAGTCCATTGTCTCCTCTCAAATAGTGAGAACGAAAAGAGGTTCCTTCTGCACAGGTACACCAACCTTCACAATTGATTCCCTTGAATCCCTCAACACAAAGGCATTTATACCCGTTAGCATTAAAGGCCACATCAGCTGTATTGGAAGAATCCAGACATGTTCCGCCATTTAGGCATGGGCTCGAGTGACACGCTGAGTGGGGAACTGTTGAGACATCATTACACAAGGTTTGTTGAGCATTTGTTTTTATTCAAGATTTATTGTCATTTATTTTTAGTAGCACTTGAACTCTGATCCAAAAATTGACACTCCTGGTGATAGTGTTCAAAAGAGATGGACATGCAGGTCTTTTGGCGATACAACTTTATCTAACTTATCAGAAGCCAAAGCAAACCAATTCAAATTTGTCTTATGGTCATTTTCCCACGCTTCCTTGGAAATACCTCTTATTAACCGAGTTTGAGGTCCGTACTGTAAGTTACCGAGTTTTTTCCCGTTCGCTTATGGCCCAAGCGCGAAGCACTTGGGCCATAAATCAACGGGAAAAAGCGAGGATCCGTAACGTACAGTACGAACCGAGAAAAGGAGGTTAGTAAGATATCCATTATATCTCTGAGGTTAATCAGGGGCGAGGAAAAGGAAACTTTCAAATAGGCCATTTCCGAGTTCATGTCTGCCTCCTCTTCAAAGCGAGTCTAAGTGCTAAGTTTTTGTTATGAAAATTAGTTTTCATTCATATGTAAAGTAGAACTAATTACCATCACAAAAACTTTGCACTTAGACTCGCTTTGAAGAGGAGGCAGACATGAACTCGGAAATGGCCTATTCAGCGGGCCGTACAGTGAAGCACGGCCCGCTAAACTGACCAATCACAGCGTGCGTACTATCAGAGAGATATAATAAGACTTATCTGTTTTCGAAACAATTACGAAACAGGTATGTGGTCAGTCTTTCGCATGGCGTAAACGCCATGAGACATTTTCCACAAGAACACGACTATTTAGGCAAACTATGCTTTCGAGAATCAAATTACACAAAGTTTGAAGAGTACAAAGCACTCCATTTAACAACCTAGAGAGTCCTCTCAAAGTCCACAGAAACCGAATGTTAGCCATCTCAGTGTTTTAGTATAAGCCATAGGAAGATCTCTTTGAGAATCGAAAGGAATCATATTACAGCTCCATTACTTCATTAGTTTATCTCCTTGCATCCGTTCCTTTGTAGTCTATAAAATAAGAGAGCGCCAGTAACCAATCAAAGCGCACCTGTGCCTAGCGTTAGGTCCCTGTCTTGTCCTAAGAATGAAACAATGCTCTACAAACGGGTTGCTAAACATCACTAACAAATACGAAGTTTCAATAATCGTAGGATATGAATCTTACTTTGGCATACAATTCCACTGAATCCGATAGGACAGAAGCAGCGAAAGTCAAGAGCGTTGAGGAGCTTGAGGTCCATACCAGCGCTGTTGGTGTCATCAAAACATGTGCCATTGTTGAGGCACGGGTGAGACGAACACGGATTTGTAATCACCAGCTCTGTGAAAAAGAGACATCGACAATATTCTTTTAAGATTACGCGACTCAGTACAAACTTATCGGCATTTAAACTTTTGATATGAAATATATATCTTCTCTAGGTATCGAGACAACATAGAGATCGAAATACTGAATTCTCTTCGTTCATTGGCGAAATTGCCCGGAGAATTCCACAGTTCGGTCATACATTCAGGTTTGAAATAAAATTAATATAATGGTTTCCGTTTGTCCAAAAACATTTCCATTAAATTTGACCATAAGGGCTCACGAATATTCCAGCCATCCTCCTGAAATCGTGAAAATCCTCAAAGAATGCCGAAAATAGATCACCAAAGATTTATACACCAAGTGATTTTAGTAGAAGGTAAGGTACATACAAACCAGCTAACGGGTTTACTTAAAACTGAAATGTTGTTAGCCGTGTTTAAATGTTAACTCACTTTGACAGTTTTCCCCTGCATATCCCTTGGGGCATACACATTTGTATTGCGAATGGTTTGTAAACAACACTCCCTCCAACAGAGATCCATCATTGTTTGTGGCATCTACGCATGTCCCTCCATTCACACAGGGACTTGATATGCAGGCGCTCTTAGAGACTTAAAATAATATAAAAAGACTGTAAATGCAATATTTGAAGTTCTTTAAGGATTCAATCATTCACGACATTTTCAGTTTTTTATTTATGGTTAATAAAAATAGAAAAAATGCCAAGATATCTCTTATTTTGCTTTCCTTGAATTTTCTGGTGATATTGATCTTGGTTCGACCTATTGGACCAAACTCACAAATGTTCGATCAGTTGAAGGACCTGTCGCCTTATGTAAGCCCTTGTGCTGCTGCTTGATACTGTTGACTTCTCAGTAAACACGTAACACGAAACACCACCACCAATGACAAAGGATTTATTTCAACAGCAACTTGAAACTTTGTTAGTCTGCACTAAACTCCCACCTCAGATAACGCTCTAGCTATTCTCCATCTAACATATAACTGTCCCCAATTAGCTCGCACACATTAACAATGAGCATTTTGGAACACTTATTTTCCTTTAAAGGTGATAGTCCACGGCCCAAATAAATCATAAATGGCTTTTTCCAGAAACAGGGGCTGTACTCACAAAGATGTTAAACCTATAGAAAAAGGGAAGATGATCAAATGTCATGTGATCTAACCTTCACATTTGGGACCAGTGAAAGCCTCCTTGCACGAACACTCGAATAATTTTCCACCATGACCTGGTTTACATGTTCCACCATTTTCACACGGGTTAGGCAGGCATGGATTTCCAATAACTAAAACCAAGATAAACTAAGATTGTAGTTATGCACTGTTTAACAGTACGCGTCAAACCCTTAGGTTTAAATTAGCCTAATTTTCAACTCACAGTATACTTAAGCATTGTAGTGTTGTGCTCTCACATAATGCGTTATTTCGTCAATGAAAATTTGTAATTCGTGTTGATCGTTTCTTGTACTTACCAGTGCATGAGAAACCATTGCCAACAAATCCTGGTTTGCATTCACAGGTTCCATTAACACAAATTGCATTCAAGGAGCAACGATCACACTTGTCAACTGATGAATGCAACAAAATTAGTTAGAATTGTTCTCTTTTCGGAAGGACAGCAAAATCATTAACTATCTTGGGTTGCTTTCTTAGTCCTCTAGATACCTCCTTTGGTACTCAGTGCAACATTGTAGTAACGTTTACAGCTTACTTCTTTTTCTCGTTGCTCCTTCCACTTGTTTATTGCAATTCCATCTCAGCCTTTAGTAACTCGAAATTCCCTTCGTACCACAAGATCTCGTGTAAAATGCGATCATCCCAGTAAAAATGATAAATTTAAATTTCTCACCATCTTTTAAACTTGATATTTGGGGTAGTTAGCTTTTTTAAAAAGAGTACTGATATTTTCGCCAGCAAAGAGTTTACTTGAAAGTGTGACAAAAATTTGAAGTTACCTGTACAGTTGTTCCCTGTGTAACGTGGTGGACAATGGCAAATGTAGGTATCCAATGCGTTGTAACATGTTCCTCCATGGAAACATGGATTTTTAGGAGAACAAATATCCAGACCTGTGGAAAGTAACAACAGAAGCAGTTCAACAACCAACGCTCGTTCTTTCTTTTTATACTCAAGAGTACCAAGGCCAATTCTGTCGTATTTCAAATTTATTTAAATTACGACTTAATGATAAAGCAAAATAGACTACTCCTTAAAAACTCTGTTTACTTACAGCTAACAAACTGTAAGATCGCACTTACGTTCACAGACATATCCACGCCACCCCGGACTACACAGGCAGTGATATCCTCGAGTGGTGTGAGCCTGCAAGCACGTGCCAGCGTGCTGACACGGATTTGGCGTGCAAGCGTCTTTCCCTATAAAAAAAAGAAATCGCATAGGTAAATATAGCTGAAGTAGGAAACGGCCGCTGGAGACAGTATTGATCAGGGCCCAGTTGTTCGAAGGCCGATTAGCGCTAACCCGGGGTTAGACTTTAACCCGGGTTTCTTTTTATTTTTGTCAAAAGCATTTTCTTGAATAGTTTTCTCCATCCTGTTTAGAGTATTCAATCATCAAATTGTAGACAAAAATAATGAAACTGAATTTGCTCTTTAAGGTTTCATATCTGAATTCAAATTTCGCACTAACCTTGGGTTATCTTAACTCACCTTTGAACAACCCGGCCCAGTGCGTTAACGGTTTGGTAGACACTGACAAAATATGAGCTCTAAGTAAATAGAAAACACACACGGAGTGCCTTCCATGTGAGTACTATCGCCAGTGTAAGCACGGTGCAGTGGGGACTTGATGACGTCATCCAATATGGCGTACTTTTCCAGTTTGAACGTCACTCTCATTGAACATTTTTCCGCCATGGTTGGGGTTTATTTTGTAAAAAATAGTTTTAAGGCAGTTCTTACTTTCACAGTTGGTTCCCACGAAGCCTTCCTTGCATACACACATGTAGCCTTCTTTGTTTTTCACCTCAGCGCACAAACCCTCATTCTTGCATGGATTAGGAAAGCAATGGCTACTTAAAGCTGCGGGATGAGTAGTAATTATGGTCATTACTTTTATTGTTATAACGTGTTCATAAGGATCAACGCGTTGTAAAAAGAGCAAAGTCAGTGTAACAAGAGTTTTGCATTGCTGCGAGGGAAGTCTTGTTACTTTCACAGATGAACTGAAGACTGCGTTTATGGTTCAGACCCCAGTTAAGAAAAAAGTAAACCATGATAAACATGCTTTAACGCATTACGTAAGCACAATTCATCTCGGACTTGAGTGATATTTATATCCGCAAGTTATTAATCACCATCAAAGCAAACATGAACCATTTCTCTTGTCTAAATGCGATGCTTCAAAGAGCAATACCAGTTTAACGACTGTCACCTTCGCATGTCTTGCCAAAGAAACCTTGTTTGCAGTCGCATTCAAAACCATCTGTCTTGGGGGTACATGTTCCTTCGTTTCTGCAGGGTGATGAGTGACAAAAGTTGAACTCTGGAAATTGAAATGAGATATGTACATGGTAACTAATTACTCTTACATTACCAATTACAAGCCACGGGTGATAGTAGCAAAGAGGAGAGGGAGGGTTGGAAGAGAGAAACACCTGTGCCTTTTGTTAGGTCATCAGTACGGTAATTTACATCTTTAAACGGGCAAAATGGAGTAATCCCCAAAAACTAACGTGGAATTTTACTCACAAAAGCAGAGAAAATTTTTGCCTAGCAACCAATTTCTTCTATGTGATAAAAATTTCCACTCTTTTGAAGTGCAGTTTCTCGGCAAAAAGCAAGAAGACCAAAGTGTGCACGATCAATGGTGTCATACTAGCACCTATTTTCCCACACTTGGCGCGAGCATCGAAAAATTTGCCTTGCTGTCTGATTGACCCGCCGGTTGCGCTATTCACATCTGTTATGATTAGCAAGAGCAATTACTCCGGTGCCGGTTTTATGACGCTTATTTGAAAACCGTCTCTGGTAAAAGTTACCTTTATTTTCTACGGTAATTGTAACAGTACTTACGTTCACAGTGAGATCCCAAATAACCTGGTGCACATTGGCAGGCTACGTTGATGCCGTCGGTTTTGCACGTTCCTCCATTTTCACAAGGGTTGTGGGGATAACATAGGTTGGTTCCTTTAAGAAATCAACCTGTAAAACTTAGTCATACAGTCTTTGTATCTGCTCAAATTAACGTCCGTCCTGGGGTAGGTTGCTGACAGAAGGAGATATTAAATTACGATAAAAATTTATTGATGGCGTTAATTCAAGAAATCGAAGATGTACGAGTTTTTTTTTTGCATTAAAGAGTGTATTTAATAGACTGACGTTTCTATTATACTAACAGAGGAATTTAGCCAAACATGAATAGTGAACTCAAACTAATGGAAATGTACACCAGATAATCATTTCCATTTTCAATTATATTGGGGGAATATAAAATTGAGTTAATAATCAATTAGGCTACCATAAATCAAGAATTTCAAGATGACCGCTCCAAAATAGCATAACATATCAGTAGAAATGAAAGTTCCACTTTTACGTGCTTTGGCAATGGGATGTTATTTTTCAAGTGATTTCATAACGACACGAGGCCAGCCACGGTAATTTACCCAAGAAAGTACTCACGTTCACAATTTGGGCCCAGGTAAGCGATAGAGCAGTAACACACATAGCCACGGCCAATGTCTACGTCTCGACAAGTCCCGTCGTGAAGACAGGGGTTTGGGAGACATTTGGACTGACCTGTGAAAAGGGTTTAACAGCAAGTTAAATTGGCAACATTGGTGTCAACGTCGGCATAAAATACTATGAACTGTTTTTGCCCGCCGTGTCAGTGGATCACGTTAAAGTGCCACTATGATCAAAAAATCATTTTCTTTTTTTCTTCAGATTTTGAAAGTGTGTTTGCTTAACGACTGACTGGCAAAATTTTGAGCTTTGATTTTTATCCAAAGGCTGTTTATTTCGAGTGTAAGGTTTGGATTTCACGGTCCGCCATTACTCACGTTCAAAACTGACCGATTGGACCTCAGAGGCTTGGATCTAGGGAAAAGTGACGTCATTTACTCACTAGCTTAAAATTTCAGCGTGTAAACGCAACTTATTATATATGTAAAACACGAGTGTAAAAATCTGAAAGCCCGGAACTCCTGTGCTGCATATTAATTCAGCCGCGTACACACGCATTGCATTCTTAAACCAGTGAGTATCTGACGTCATTTTCTCCTCGACCCAGCTCTCTCAAGATTTTAAAGTTAGTAATGGCGGACCAATAAATAACAAAATTCCAGTTCAAATAAACAGGTGCCTTTTTAAATTCAGAACTTAAAACTTGGGTCACTTAGTGTTTAGTTAACATAGTTTTAAAATCCAAAGAATGAGGACAATTGTTTTTTGGTCTTAGTGGCACTTCAACAAACTAGTCCGATGACGCTAAGTAGTATTCCTCGTTTCATGGATAAAAGATTTCGCTATAATTTCATTCGCCATAATACGGCCTCTCGTTATTTCAGTTTGGTCATTGCCTGAGATACTTTTGTATAATTTAAGCTATTTTGAGCACTCTTTAATTGTTGTTGGCCATACGGTTTACAACCTACGTTCACACCGAGGCCCAGAAAATCCTGGAGGGCAGTGGCATTGAAATGAGATCCCAGTGTTGAGGCAGGTGCCATTGTTCAGACATGGCCCTGGTATGCAGGGATCTGGAACTAAAGGATGAAATTTAAAAAAACATAAATCAGAAAACAATATGGCTAATGCTTATTGCTGAAGGCATACATTACTTTCGTATTGTCAGAAACTAATAAAAAAGCTATTTCCTCTTAGAATTCTTCAGTCACGCTGGAGGAGAAACCAGATGGAGTGTCCAGTGATCTAAGTTCATTACACTACTACCACTACTACCTCTACTTCCACTATCACCACTACTACTACTACTACTACTACTACTACTACTACTACTACTACTACTACTACTACTACTACTACTACTACTACTACTACTACTACTACTACTACTACTACTACTACTACTACTACTACTACTACTACTACTACTACTACTACTGACTACTACTGACTACTGCTGCTGGACATTTAAACTCCTTTTTAAGGGAGCCAGTTATAGCATAATAATTTGAATAAAACAATATCCCAAATACGTTACTTTGAGCTTTTTATGGCGCTAGTGGGAGTTGCCTACTTGTAGAATTAAACTTTCTTACCTGAGCACATTGGCCCAACAAATGCTTGCATACACTTGCAGTGGTATTCACCACGAGTAAGGGCAGAACATGACCCTTCATTTTGGCAAGGATTCGGCAAGCAAGGGTCACTCTCTGTATTTGATAAAGAGGTCGCACACTTCAATTAAGCTTTTACGTCTTTCAGGAAAATTCAGAACCGTTTTGTGACAAAATATTGGCAGACAAACAGTTCTTTGGGATATCACACTTTGCAATTTTATTCAGATTTCCAAGAGAGAAGAAATATGCACCTTGTAAAAAATCCTTGCACGGGATTTGATTCCAGCTTTCTGATGGGTTCGACAAGAAATATGTTGAACTAATAGTATCGACACTATGATACTGTAACGAACATGTGGGAGAGAGAACGAGGGCCAGTTTTTGAGCCGTTCAAGAGGATGAATGAAATAACACGTCAATGTTTGTCAAATAAAAACAGAAACGAACAAACGAGTAAAGAAGTAAGCGATCGATGAAAACGTAAAGTCATAAGCAGCGAGTTCAAACAGAAAGAGGAGAAGCTAAATATCGTCTTATTTACAGAATTTTCAGTAGGTATATTCTACGGTGGGTGACAACTCTTACAAACGTTGTTTGAGCAACACTATATGTAACTTTAAGTCCTGCAGGAAATTTGGAAGATCCTTACGATTTGTCTCAGTAACAGTCTCGCAAAAATGTTTTTCTGCAATGTCCGAGAACCATGTCATATTTCCCTGAAAAAAATGATAGTCTCCCGACCCCTGGCAAAACCTCCAGATGCCCGGAAGAATTTGTTAGAGCCTTGTTAGAGTTGTCACTCACGTATAATCTATAACATTCAAAGACTATAGAATGAAGTGGATCAGTCCTACCTTCGCAAATCTCCCCAACTCTTCCAGCAGGGCAGACACAGCTGAAGCTATCAAATGTTGCTTTACATGTTCCACCATTTGTGCACGGGTCAGGATAACAAGGATTTGCTCCTTATAGTGAAAAGATATAAATGGCAAGACGCCGTTTAAGCCAGAAGGATTTGCAAACTGGTCTGTGACCGGCGTCGGTTTTGTGAGCCACGCATGAACTACGTTTAACAGAACTTAAATGGGTTCGCATCGCAACTGGACACTTTCTTTGCCTTTTCAACGTTGGGATTAAGATTTTAGATCGAGGGAGCAGACGTTTATTGAAACATACGATTGGAAACTGAATTATTGTAGATAAAAAGCGATGATAGGAAATCCTGGTTCTAAAAATTAAACATGAAAATAAATATCAGTGAGTGGCAATCACAAGGTGAACATTCAGTAAGACATGTCCTATCAAAAGGATCAAAATGTATGGAATTTTTCTTCTCCAATCAAACCAACTTGCATACGTGGATCTTTGTTATCTCTAAGAGTTCTGCATAGTTTCAAAACAAACTATCATATCTCTTTGGGCTGTACAATAGTATGAAAAAACCTTTTACTTACTTTCGCACTTTAACCCGGTGAAACCACGACCGCACTCACATTCGAAGTCATTGTCGCCTTGTGCGAGACAATGGCCACCATGGTGGCAAGGATTGGGGCTGCAAGGATCCTTAGCTAAAAGTCGCGACAAAGGCAACACAGACAGTACGTTCAAGACATTTTCATGAGGCTCAAGGGGCTACCCCCTGGGGGTGTACTCCCTTATTTGGGCTATATAGGTATGTGCGGCACCAAAGGGTATGTTTTTTTAGCCGTTTTGGTCTGAAATAGGGTATCAATTTTGACCATTTTGGTCTGATATTGGGTATGGTTTGGGTTTGGGTTTAGTCTCCTTCAATCTTCCTAGATTATACTAGGAAGATCGAAGGAAATTCTGCTTGAAAAAGGGTATCAAATTTTTGATCAGGTCTGAAATAGGGTAGGCAAAATCACAGATTTTGGTCTGAAATAGGGTAAAGGTTTCAGGAAGCGTGCAGCGCAGTCCCACCCAATTTTTCTTGGTAACATATATTCGGTAAATACTGAAATGTGCAGCATGTTACAATGTGACCTATGTTTTTAGGTACTACAGAAGGACCTTCAAATAACTTCCAATGATGGGACTAAGATGGTCTGCAAATGGCCGTCCATTTCAATAAAGGAACGGTCAGATTTTCAAATAATCAACATCCACGGGGTCAAATTAACTAACCTTCCATATTAAGAAACAGTTTTTAAAACAAATTTATCTCTAACCTAACTCTTACAATAACTCAGCGTCACAAGCCAGTCAATTTGTCCGAATGCAGCTATGACCAAGAAAACAGTCAGTTAATTTATAATTTCAGTGTGAATAATTTACCCTACCTTCACAATGTGGTCCATTGTAGCCCAGGGCACAGTGGCATTGAAATGTAAATCCATGTGTTTCACAATGTCCTTCATTCTCGCACGGATTAGGAAAGCACAAGTCTCTCTCTGGAAACGTCCGAAAAAATATTCTTCTTAGTTCCTAGGTCGTTTCAAGTGTTTATTTTACAAAGTCAAGCAATAATTGTTACATGCAGCGTTAAATTAATGCAGTCTCGTGCGTCATCGTATTGTACGAAGTTGATACCTTACCCCATTGAATGTTGCTTTTACCCAATTTTTTCTACAGCAAGAATACGGATGCGAGTGAGTTACTCATTTTGTTTGTGCATGTTTCGATTTGCATAAAATTGCAACATTAAGTCGTTTGCTTGTTATGTTTTTATCATCGCAAAATAGGGTTTCTTGTGAAGATAAGTGAAATAAATGCCATCTCGCTATACCTTGACAGTTTTGTCCTTTCCAGCCTCCCTTACAAAGGCACTTGAAAGTATTGTTGTCCATGTCAATACAAGTTCCTTCATGTAAGCATGGATTGGAGGCACACATGTCCTGCACTGTAACACGAGAAGACGGTGATAAATAAACGGGAAATTCTGTGGAAGATTTGTCACCTGTCATTCGGAAGAGGGTATGGCGCTTTGGGAAAGCGCCGTTTTAAATGCAACATTAGAGACTTACTCTGACATGTCTCTCCTCGGAAGCTTGGCTGACATAAGCACGTGAATCGATCTTGCTCAGCACTGCATGTTCCACCGTTCTTGCAGGGATTTGGAATACAATGTTGTTTTTCTTATAAAAAGAATTGAAAAAGCAATCAGAAGAATGGCCAATACCTCGCATAGAAAGTAAGCGTGTGAAACGCAATTAACCATACTTCATCTCAAAGTGTTTTAAATTAATGTTACGTTCAAAAGAACACCGTTTGTTCACGTTAATTCGATTGGGCCACTACTGGAGAAACCTTAAACAAATTAAATCTCAAAAACAGTTGCGGGAGCTGTGCCAAAACGAAACTTACCTTCGCAGTTGACCCCTGCGTACCCGACTTTACATCTGCATTTATATCCATCGTCTAACTCCACACACAGACCTCCGTTCTCACAAGGATTAGAGGGTCGGCAATGATTTTCAACTAAGAAAATAAGAAAAACACTCCATAATTCTTCTAGCTAGCTAGATTAAGTAGGAGGTATACAAATATGTTTTGTTAGCATATTATTGATTTTTGTTAACAAATTTTATTATTACCACAATTACTAGTAATCTCGCAATCTGATTGGCTAATTTGCCGTTGTCAATAAGAGTCGCCGCTAGTTGCTAGCGTCAACTTGTCACGCTCTGAAATAAACATTTTATTGACGTTGTTTCTTTGGTAAGAAACATATCGAATGTGGTTTAGGGTTGCCTGTACTCTTATCGACAACGATATTCGTCATCAAAGTTGTCAAAATTTGTTAGGGACTCCCGAGGTGCACGAATATCAATGTTGGTAAGAGTACAGACAACGCCAACCAAATTCGATTTGTTAAACAGCTCAGACAACGCTACACCCACATCAGAGTTGTTAATTGTAGTTTGAATAAGAGATGTTATACTACATTTGTTTTACTGTGATCGGTAACTGTATTAAATCACATTCCCTTCGAGGGGACTTGAAACTTATCTAAGGCTGTATCTTTATTAACTTAAAATTAATATGGTGACGTCATACGAGTGGGGACAGTCGCCATCTTTGATATTCCATGTAATTTTTTTTAATTTTCTCTAAAAATCCGTAAAAAGATATAAACTAAAAAAGGATTGGGTTTGACCAGAAAATCAGACTTGCTGGTGATAATGGTTGACATTGAAAGATCTGATTCTGTTTTCGGATCAACTTACTCTCACAATTTGTTCCTCTAAATCTCCTTTTACAAAGGCAGCTGTAACCAGTAGAGGTCTCTTTACAGGTACCGCCATTAAGACATGGTGCTGATGTGCAATATTGTGGTGCTGAAAAAAGAAAGAGTGATAGATTTAACAGATATTTAGGTAAAGGAACTTCTGTAGAGGCGAGCACCGAGTAGTTAGCATTTGGCAAAGCTGACTTTCGACTTTTCTCCTTTTTTATGTTCTTTTTATGCTCCTTCATATATTTAAGCAACAGAAAACGTTTTTCCTTGTTTACATGGCCTGATATAAAACGAGAGGGGTTTAGATTATCTTCCAACCCCTTTATACCAGGCTATTCAAACACAGGAAAACGTTTTCTAACTCTTTTAAAAAATAAATTTGGTCCTATCGAACATACTGCGTCACAACTGTGTTCACATATTCGCATGCGCACACCTCTCAGCCAATCAGAGCCCGCGTAGTATCTTAGATATTTTATAAACGTTAGTGGAATTGACTAAAACATCAACACATTTACTTTATGCCCTTTTGTGAATCAAACTGGGATTTGATGCATGTCAATCAATTGATGTAAATGATATAGTCATTTAATGTGTTTGCAACTAACCTCGACAAGTATCCCCTGTATATCCCAGCATACAATTGCACTTGAAGCCATCATGAGTTGCGGCACAGCTTCCACCGTTTTGACAGGGATTTGGGAAACAATTATCCAGTTGCGAATGTTTGACTGCAGCTGGAACAGTGAATAAAAATATCCGATACAATGTAATAGGTAACCTTATGCACTTGCCTAGAAATCGCAGTGACGTCCGGGTTCATTTTTTTAGGACAAATCGCGTGGCGAAATACAAAGACGTTCTTGGTCAAATAAAAGCCGCTGACTGAAGGTATACCCAAAACGAGCAATGATGGGCATGACTTTCAAACGATGCCTTTGAGCGAAATTTACGGCACATTTGGCCGATATATCGCTCTTGAACTCAGCGTGTTTTGCGGATATTAGCGTGGACTGCTATGTGCGATTTCTTGAATGTCATTTGTCGTGATTTTCAAAGCAAAATCAGTGGGACGAAGCTGAAATCGTAAGGTTAGTTTGTGTCGTTATTATATGATTGCAGGATACCTGGCTTCCTTCACAAACATTGAATAACAATAGTGTCTACTGTAATACGCCTCGTTCTTCAAAAGCCTCCGACATATGTAAATGAGCAAGCCGGGTATTCTGCAATTGCTCCGTCATTTTTAATGTAAGTTTGTTGATGTTTGCATCCATACAGTGTAGTCAATTTAGCAAAGTATTTATTGATCTGGGCAAGAATACATTAATGTACATGGGCTCTTCTTGTGTCAGATCAATTTGTTGTATCCATGACAACTGGAACACAGTTCATTTTCATTCATCCAGTATGACGTGATATTAATTATACTTACCACTGCAACTGCAGTCTATGCAGCTCCATTCTGTAGAACATATGCATTCATACCCAGCATCTGCCTCAGTACACGTGCCGCCATTCTTACAGGGCTTTGTGTAACAATAGCTTATGTCTGCAGTGGAAGGATTCAAAGTTCTTGCCATGCACTACATACATAACATAGCTTATTCAACATATTGTAACATTTCCAAATATGGTTGTGTTGCACTAAATATACTTGACAGATATCCAGTGACAAAAGTAATTGTGTCATCAGTTTGCTGAATATCTTGTGGAATATCTCCTGGTTTTAGCCAACTTGGCTAAGGCCTGGCTCAAATGTCGAACTTTTTATGTGCCGAAGCAAATGTCTATTTGAGTCGACCCAAATGAATTAAATTCTATGTTGTTTCAGTCGTCGAAGTAAGAATGAACTTTGAAAAAGGCTGGATTGTGGGTAGGAAATTTTATGCAATAGATTTGGTACATGAGAAATTTGACATCTGAATCCAAGTCGCACTTTTGCCATTTTATGTGACTGAGCCAATAATAACTTAATTGATTCAAACATTGAAATTCTTTTTAGCTGGATCAAATGGTTTTTAGCTGAATCAAATGATTTGATTCAGCTCATGAAAAGTATGATATTTGTGAGTATCTATTTCACAGGAATTGTTAATAGATATATGAATACATCAATAAATAAATAACATTGAACAAGATAAAAAGGAGGTGGAGAGCTAGTCAACCATATATGAGCCTCTGCCAATGATCAGTTCTCTGTGTTGAGAGAGTTTGTGTAGAAGTTGTAGGTAGTTGTCTGGGTTACTGATAAAAAAAATCAACTTGAACATACGCTGACAACGTTTTCCACGATAGCCTTGTAGACAGCTGCACTGAAAACCGCTGTCCAGCTCTGTGCATGAGCCGCCATTTAAACATGGACTACTTTTACACATGGCTTCTCCTAGAAAAGGGGAAAATTAAAAATTAAAAGAGAAGAAAGAGTATAGAGATGTGTAAGTAAAGACCTAGTTACATCCTTATTTTATATGATTTTTTACAAGTTTAATGGTAGTCTTACCATTTGACAACAGCAGAGGCACAGAAGCCTAACATTTTCCTGCTCACAAATTTATTTTTGATTATTTATTACTGTATTACTGATTTATTAATCTTTCTTTGCGAATAGTTGCGCAAACACGAATAGATTTCCTGCTGCTATTTAATTTCTTTCTCTTTTCGACAAGATAAACTCTCAACATGTAGACTATCTAGAACTTCATGCTACACAGATTTGAAAAGCAAAAATGCTTACGGTCGCAGGTTTCTCCTTTGTAACCCGATGGACAGGAGCATTCATATCCTCCTCTAACATCCGTACATGTCCCTCCATTCATACACGGGTTTGGTTTACATTTTGTTCGCATGACTGAGGAAGAAAACCGAAAATGAAGGTTAGCGGTAATGCATCAAGGAAGTTAAAAACAATCACGAACAACAAACTAACAATAACAAGAGTCGGGTGGTGGAATCCGAATACGATAATCCCTATTAAGACTTGTCATCTATTATAAGAAAACAGCATCCATCCAATGAATACTTCAGCATGGGATAGGCTCGGGACACCTCACATACGCCACATGGATCAGCTTTGATATCGTTTTGGTATCGTTTACTGATACACAATGATTATATCATGGAGAAGGAAAATTCATATATACCTTGGCATAATCTTCCGCCATATCCTCGGTGGCAGATGCACCTGAATCTACTGTGTCTGCGTCTTATACACCGGCCGCCATTATAGCACGGGTTTGGATGGCATCGATCAATATGAACTATAAGTGATCACAATCGTGGAATAAGCTGTGTGCGTTGGTCTGTGTATTGCGTTAGTATCTTTAACTTGACTTGGTTAAATCCATGTTAAACGCAAATGTTACTAAGGGCGGTTTTTTTTTTAATCCACAGTTCTGGAATAAGAATGTTGGTACGGAATGCTATGATTTTCATTCGCAGCATTCTGGTCATTCTGCCCCTGGGAGCAGAATGGATGGAATGGCGTTCTGTTCATTCCGGAATAGGAATGCGGAATAGAAAAACGCGCGCATTTTCCATTCTGGCCATTCTCACCCTAGAATTGTGAATAAAAAAAACGCGCCCTAAGGTTATAAGGCTAGTCAGATAAAGGCATATTACTAAGTGTACACTGATCCTCATTGAATGGCGGAGTAGGGTCTCTAAGTAAACACAAGACGATGTCGGTCGGAGAAGTTGTTTGGATTCACCTACCGGCGACTGTTTTTTCCATACACGCTAGCCACTTGACTTAAAAATGCCGTCTCAAGCACGTTTGTCACCAACAAGGAGTAGCACCTTTCAACTAAGCCAAATCCTCAAGATTTATTGATGGTATGTTTTTTTATTTAAGCGGAGTTGCATTCGAAATAATGATGTCATTCATTGTAATATTTTAGCAAGTTACCTGAAAATTCTTGGGGCACTTCTGGAAATGCCTCCTCTTCAAACGGTTCGTCAAATTCCGAAAGCCCAGGCTCATGTTCCGATGTGTCCTGATAATAAAACAAGGGCTGAGCCGTGATTGTATGAGCACTTGGAAGTTGTGCCGGAGAAAATGTGGGTTGTGCCTGCACATACGGGATGCTTTGACGCCCTTCGGCGTTTTCCACTGACGGTTGTCGAACGATTAGCGGACGCTTTACGATGTACGCTCGGTATAAGCGCGGTCTTCGCGGCACGTAGCGGTTTCTGTCTGTAACAAATGAATACACTACTCGTCTTCTTGGGATGGTATTGATCATGAAACGCTTTTCTTTTCTAGTTTCGTCGGAGTGATTATTTTGGATTTTACCTGTTGCCTTTCTTGTTTTGTTTCCCTTGAGAGACGCTTTGGAAATAACGCCTTGAAGTTCAACAAATAAACACAACAAGATCACCCAGCTGAACGATAGACGAGACATCACGTTCCTTTAACACGAAGTCCCTTACGGAGGAATTTCATCACTTTTCGAACCGGAACGTTGTATCTTCCATCGTTACGGAAATTTGGAGGTTGTAAAATGTCTTCAAGGCACCAAAATGACGTGGCATGAAGCGCCATAGATATTATCTTTGCAGGTTGCGACCCGCTTAGGTAGTTATGTGGACAATACTATGACCAGTTACATCGTCTGTGTTACGATCGTTTTATTCACGGTTTTCATCATTTTTTTCTTTCGGTTATTTAGGTCAGTAATTCATCCACATTCTGCCATCAACATTTCTTGTACAAGGCCTTGGGTCATTTGTTCCCAAATGTATGTCCATATTTTGTGTCCGTAGGAATAAATTTAAGAAACTTTCAATTCGTAACACGATCGCAAAATTGATTTAATTTATTTTCACCATGTTTGGTTTGGACGCAGTTTTTACAAGACGCTAATTCGCCACAACATGTTTGATACGCTCAGGTGTTTATCGTCAAATATGTTTACGCAACGGAAAAACCTTGGAGGTTTTATTCCCTATTATTTCCATAAACGTGAATCATACCTTAATTCGTTTGTTTAAGGTGAGGTTGAATGGCAACGCCCTCGACAATATATTCCTTGAATTAACGGTACCCCGGGATGAAAGCATCCACCCCACCCCCCGACCCAAAGTAAACAGCTACATTTTGAGACAAGGACCATAAAGAATGTGTAATAGTGTTCTGTAGTGTTGAGCAACAACTTGATTTCAGCCCACATAATGTAAAAAAGAGCCCTGATAACCAGCACAATGTTGCACTAAACTAGCGTGAATGTAAACAACGCCTTCAGTTAGATCTGGTTTTCACTTTTCAATAGCACAGTTGGAAGATAAAGTACATATGCTTTGATTGAAGGCTAAAGTTCAAAAGTCAAAATAAATCTTTATTTCCTTCTCTCCCAGTTTTTTGTCAATCAATATGTGGACGTTTGTGGTTGTGTTTAGCCTTTGCAATTTATGTACAAGGCAAATAGCCAAAACTATTGTTTTCAGACAACAAAAGAAAGATTGAACTCTATTTGTACGCTACACTCATACTAGGAAAAATGGTGTCTTAGTTACATGGCCTCCTATCTGTGTGAGCTTAATTTTTCAGCAGTTTCTTGCCTAACTGGTATGGCCTAGCAGTCGTCTTGCTAATGGAATAATGCCTTATTTCAAATGTTAGACAAACCTTCATCTTGTGTCTAGCCAGTCCCTAACCGAATACCGAACCAACGGTGACCTTTGAAATGTCACATCTTCGTTAATTGTGTGTTGATTTTGAACCTGGATGGTAGTAAAATAATTCAAACGAGCCCCGGTATTTAAAGTGTACAAGTTTTAAAGGATGAAAGAACGAATATTACTGGCTGGTGAAAGGAGCTAAAGCGGGTCTTGAGGCTCCCTTTAGGGAGCAACTAAGTTCATAATGCACAATAATATGTTTTTAAACTGTTTCCAATCAAACGTTTCTAAGTACTTATTATACGATAAAGTTTTTAATTACCAAATTAAGTCAAGCACTCTCGGAAGTCATACATTGGCCCATAATCGCTTCAGAAATACTTTTTTGTCTTCGGCGAACATTCTCAGCTCTGTTCATTTTGAATGACAATAACAGGTTCCATTTACCGATAATTTCCAGTTGACCAATAAGACTTGCGAGACACCCTACGGGTTAATGACCACAGACACCTTGCTACACGAGACATAAATATTTTACAACCATCACATACTTGTCGTAAAATGGCCATAGTTTAGTCTTTCTAACAAAGTTTACATGCTAGGAAAATATTAAGTGGAATATGAAAGAACTGTATATATTTCTCTCCATTTACGTTACATTTATCGTATTTTATCGGACAGAGGCAGCAAGGAAAGAAAACGAGTGGATGAAACAACAAAGTCACGCGCGAAAGTCAGTGAATGAAAGATGGTCGAAAAGAAACTCGGAGAAAACGACTAAAGAAAACAAAAGACTCAGGTTGAATGCTTCCCTCGAGAGGAACGTAGCCTCCCAAAAGAAAAGACAATTTGTTCCTGGCATCCCTTTTCTGAATTTCCCACGTCCTCATATTCACCGAATTATTGTCCATCATCACCCAGGTAGGTCATAGGTTGTTGCATGGTTGAATATTTAAGGGGCATACGACACAATTAAGGCAAATACCATTGAATTTCTGTAGCAAACCGGGAGTAAATAACTAAACCGATTGTACCACAAGGATACCAGAGCAAGCTCGATATAAAGGTTGCAATTGATTTTAGTTCAGTCGCCCTGAAACTCTCAACATAACGTTAACTTTGCTTCAAAGCGACTTATTGCAACTAATCGTAACGCTCGCAGGATATAATTAGCGGAAGCTAAGTAACTGATCAGAGAAGAACGAAATTGCAAGAGACAATCGCTACGTGCATCATGTGCTGAAATTCCACGACACCTGTTTCTTGATTCTATAGGCACAGTTTGTTTTCTATTGGTGTTAAGTGTTTTGTTTAGTCTACGACAAATATCTTTAAAACGTGTGAATATGCCATACCTCACTTTTTTTTCGGAGATTAGGTTCTCCCACTGAATTTCATATTTACGTGAGCGAAGATAATTAAGAACGCGATTTGTAGTTTTTATGTTTATTTAATCGTACTTATTAGCGTTCTTTATTAAGAGGTGTAATTGGGTCAATTCCTTACCTTGTTTATGCAAACATGAGTTAGCGGTTTTTGTTGTTAGTTTATGAACGACAAAAACATGTTACGACGCTTTTCTTAAGTAAGGGAATCTTGCTGTCGAAAAAAAAAACACCTGTTCGAAAAACAAAGCTTTACCACCAAAAATCTTTTTTTTGTGAGTTAGTTTTCGGGTGGCCTGTGTAAGTTCATTTATAGAATGAAACTTAAGCCTTTCCTTATGAGTACAACTGTTGAAAAATCATAAGGATGAAATAATAACCGAAGAAATAACTTTAACTAGCCGTAAAGTAATCACTGAATGAGATTGTGTAGAGTTGCTACTGGGCTGCTGCCACGTTTGTTTAACACATTTAATAATCGGTTTGAATCCAGGGGTGAACGAAGTGAAGTACGATTGTCCAGGTTAGTGAAGTCTTAAGAAGGACTGCCTGTGGTGACCGATGATTGACTGACGTTTTGACAGCCTGTGTCAGGAAAATCGTCATCAAAGTCAAGTGATGTTGATTCCTGATTGGACAATCGAGCTTCGCTTAGTTTTCTTAATTTGTCCTTAATTTGCAGACAACGGAAAGTAAAACACCTTCTGTACTTCAAATGTTTGTTTTCATTTGTTTTTGTTTTTTTCTAACAAAACGGTTTGCAGACCGCTTTCCTCACCTGTAAGGGCACTGTTACGGTTTTCCGGCCTAAAAGTCGCAGAAATGCTATTTAATGACCTTTACACATGCCGAAACATTCCTTCATTTCATTCATTCATTTCAGGAAAAGTCATTCATAGTGCATTTTTGGCCATACCTTCAATAGCATGACAGTGCTCCTTTTTATGTTCACTCCTAATTGTGGAATAAATTACCTATTTTTGTTTTTTTTTAGCTCATTCGAACTGTGAGCCTATCCCGTGCCAAAATGGAGGAACGTGCACCGTTGTGTCGCATGGGTACGAGTGCACCTGCTCGCCAGGATTTATGGGGACGCACTGTGAACGTAGGTCCTATTTATTTCTCCTTGATTTTTTTTATTGAACAGATCCCTGTATTTTCTTTAATGGGTTCTTCACAAACTGATAATTGATGTCATATTTTAGTTAGAAGCCAATGTGAGCCAAATCCATGTCGCAATGGAGGCACGTGCTATGACGTAGGACAAGGTTACGAATGCACATGCGCCAAAGGCTTCAGAGGAGACAACTGTGAAGGTACTTATCAGTAAAAAAGGAAACCTCTCCGAATAGATGAATTATTTATCTTTCGTTTATCGAATTTGAAGTCATTATTTGCGTCACCATCACCATAATAAACATCAAAATCACCAGGATCGTGACCATCATATCAGCAACAGCAGCAGTTTCATTGCCATCACCAATCCCATCACCAGTACCAGCACCGCCATCACTATCACTATCACCGTCGTCGTCGTCGTCATCGTCATCATCATTGTCATCATCATCACTATATGTTTCAATTCATATACTTTTTAAAATCGAAAGGATAGTTTATTGGAGATATTATTTCAACAGAACAAAACAAGTGTCATCCCAATCCCTGCAGAAATGGAGGCTCGTGTACGGGAATCAATGAAGGAGAAGGCTTTGAATGCACGTGCAGAGAAGGATTTAAGGGAAAAAACTGTGAAGGTAACGTAAAAAAATCAACACAACAACATATTAGCTACGTACAAAGTATAAAAGTAAAGTTCCAGGCCTTATTCAATGAAATAAAACTTAGCTACTGAATAATACTTATTTACACATCCTTACTAAACTGATAAGCCAAGAAAGTTCTTAAAGACAGTTCTTAAAAAAATGTTTGCAGTTTTGTTAAAGTTTTGTAGCATAATAGCTTGTGCTCATTAATCTTCGGATGTCATTGGTAATCCCACAATTGACGATTTTATGCCAAGGCCGCATAGTTTCACTCTAGAGTTGGATCTTTTCAAAACCCATAATGTGCAGAATCACTGAAATTACTACGCACGATTAAGAACTTTCATTTAGATGGTTCCTTTAGATGATTTCTCCCGCTGACACAAATTCATCAACCAGCACGCTACCACAGGACACTAACACTTAGCAGGTTTCATTTCAAACTGAAAAAAGGAGAACGTCTTCTAAAGAGCAGAGCCACTAAGTGCCTTAATGATGAGAGCTACAAATGATGTGTTACTCCAATAGACCCTTTGAAAAATGGCTGCCTTTAAATTATTCTTTTGTTCATATTCAAAACAGCCTCATTAACCTCGTTTTTGAGACAAATATTCTAAAGAATATGTTATCCCAAGCGAGGTTAGTGAGCTATTTTAAATATGAACAAAAAAATAATCTAAAGGCAGCCATTTTTGCAAAGGGTCTATTTGGGTAACTATTAACTCTATGTACCTGTTCCAAAAGCATTGCGCCACTTTTTGTTCCTTTCTGCAAAATGCTGGCTTTTTATAGGTTTCCAATTGGACGAAAAAGTAAGTATCATTTGGTACACGACCGAGTGAGAAGGGGCGTGGGTCTATTCTTGAATTGACGTCAAAAACGGCTTTGCATGCATGTTTACAGAGACTTAATGCGATACAAATCTGTTTGTGACATCAAATCAAGAATTAACTCACGCCCCTTCTCAAGCGGTCGTGCACCAAATGATGCTTATAATTTTTCCCTAAGTTTCGAAGCCTGTAAAATTAACACTTAGTAAAAAAGAACAAAAAGGGCGCAATGCTTTTCGAACAGGTACAAAGGGTTGTTTTAGCGAAAAAAATGTTTTGGGTTTGGTGCACTTTAAAGTATTAAATACTTTAATTCTAAATACTCCAAATTAAAGTAATGCTTTGTAGCATTCATGCGAATGACCATAGTTTTCGATTTGACTTGAAGGCGTGCTAAGGTTAATCGCGTATGAAGTGAATGGGACAAGAAGAGGCGATAACAGGTGATCTACTAAATTCGACCTTTATTTTGCTTTCATTAAAACCTGATGTTATTTATGTCTCCTAGAACTCAACCTTTGTCTCCCTAATCCGTGCAAAAATGGTGCAACATGCACAGAAAGAGCAGGTGGAAGATATGAATGCACTTGTCCTATTGGCTACAAAGGCATTACGTGTGAAGGTATTATGTCTTCAGCGTTACATTCATTAATTAGTACCAGCTGGTTTCGAGGCAAAGTTATCAGGGGATCTTCATTAGAATGATCCTAATTTTTCTACTCAGTCAAGAGATTTCATTAAGACTGGTCCAAACAAATCCAAAGGATTCAGTCATGTTCCTCTCATTGAGAGCATTGTTTATGAACAAAGGAAAGTGACTTTTGCCAAGGCTTAAACTCTTTTGAGGAAAGTGGTGCGAGTTGGGGGTTTAGATCGCGGAAGAATGCAACAGTCATTTCTTTCAATTTTCTCTTGAATTCTCTTTCAGAAAGAAGTATTTGTTTTTCTAACCCCTGTATGTATGGAGGAACCTGTCTTGATGAGACGTACGGCTACAGATGCAGCTGCAGAATAGGTTACAGTGGCATCAACTGCCAACGTGAGTATGGATGGTTTTAGCTCTCATGGGCTAAGATTTTGTTTTATAGCCAGGTGACGACAGTTCTTACCACTATTCTCCATAGCATGATTTCGTGCTTGAAAGAGTACGCGATTCAATTACAACAAACCTCAAGTTTTATGTACTCTTTTCAGCAGTTGTAATTTTCAGGTACAAGAGAAGCCGATAGCCGTTAATCCCCATTTGTTTGGCCCCGTCGCTCCTTTTCATGCCTGTTTAAAAAATATATTTGAGCGCATGCTCAGCTGTAATCAAACAGCTATTGCTGGTTACCCAAGTTGTCCGCTGACAGTCTTGTTAATGTAGCTAATGTAAGTTTGTGCTGGAAGAAGAGGCCGTGACTGAAATGGTTCTATCATATTCACTTATTTTCCTTAAAAACACTTTGCTGCACAATTTACTTCACCAGATCACGTGTGCAAGCCGAATCCCTGCCAGAATGGTGGATCATGTGTCGAGGAAGGTTCGTCCTACAGATGCGTGTGCCAAATGGGTAACCATGGAGATAGATGCGAATGTGAGTATGTTATTATGTCACCATTAATACTTTTCTGGTAAAACGAAATTTAAGCACGCCTTAGCAGATTTTAAGCCTAACTTTTCACGCGTAATGGGCCTCGCTTCAGTAGTTTCGTCAAACATGCAAAACGATGTTACGTCACTATACAATACTGCGACACGATGCGATGCAATACATTGTTATTTTAATTAATTTTTCAGTGTTGAGTTCTTGTTTGTCGCATCCTTGTCTTCATGGAGGGACATGTATCGACACATACTTCCTACGCAGTAATTATGAAACAGTGAACATGTACTCCAGTCCTGCTGTCCTTGAATCCCAGCAAAATGGAATGGCGTATATTTGCAAGTGCATATCGCCATTCTCAGGACATAACTGTGAAGGTATGGCGTCAAAAGCAATAAATAAGAGCTAGTGCTTTCGTCAAAATATCCAAACATGGCCGTTAAACATCTATTCCTTTTACAAAAAATTAAACAAAAAACAATTTTTCTTGCAAGATACAAAAATGTCGAACAAATGAGACCTTAAAGCTAACTATTGCGTAAGCCCCGTCGAGGTTAGGGTTAAGGTTAGGCAACCACTGTTCCTCCAGTTCCTAAGATATGACAACAGTAAAGGTTTTATGGTGCCACAGAACAGTTATATCAGAACTCTTTACTCTGTGGAGCCCTGTTACGATCACCGTTCTCCTTTATGCCGACGTTGCTTACACAGTCACTGGCCGTTTTTCTACTAGAAACGCATTATCTGTCTGGACGACTTTGGGTAAACATATATACTTCGTCTGGTTATGCGTCTCCAGTTTAAAGACGGGCACAAGACGCACTAGGCGTCTACACGAACTATCCTTCGTAATTCGGCTTCAACGACGACGTTCGAGCGATAGTTCGTCTGGACGCATAAGTCGTCTTGTGCCCGTCTTTATACTGTTGACGCATAACCAGACGGAGTACACATGTTTGCCTAAAGTTTTCCAGACGGATAATACGTCTCATATAGTTCTTACCGTCTTTACACTAGTTGGATACAATGGAAGACGCATAAGTCGTCTGGACGGATAATGCGTCTCTAGTATAAAAACGGCCGTTATTACGGTGAATCACGGTTTAGTTTGTCCATAAATATTTCTGACCTAATGTAGTCTTTGTATCCTCTATGTCCGGTAGATGACCGTTGCCGATACTGTAGTGTAAATGCGGAATGCATTCTGGGACACTGCGTCTGCAAGGAGAGTTACCATGGAGACGGAAAAACATGCAGGAGTAGGTTTTCTCCATATTGTTCTCGTCAGTTAAGAATTAAAATAATCTATACGGCTCATCTTTATTGATTTTTATTTCGGCGTCCTTCCATGCTGCAGGAAATGTGTGTCACCCGAATCCGTGCAAAAATGGTGGCACTTGTGTCCCAACTGATTCTTCGTATGACTGCGAGTGCGTGCTAGGATGGACTGGTCCCCACTGTCAAAGTAAGTGAAGAAAATAGAATTATAGTATAGTGAGATGATCTTTTGTGGTTTGACTCCATTTAATTTATTTCTACAACTTTTCTTCCTCTCATTGCAGCTCGACAATACTGCGTTCCAAATCCGTGTAAAAACGGAGGAACTTGTATCCCAGAAGATAATGGCTACAGATGCCAGTGTATGAATACTTATGAAGGCAATGACTGTGAAAGTAAGTTTTAGGCAGTAAAGAAATGATTGTAACTCGGTCCACCGGTCGGCAAGTTTGGGTTTTGTTAGGTATGATTTGTAAGCCTCGCGCATGTTTTAAGCCTGGTGGCATAATTTCCTTTCTTCCCTATCTCTTTAAGAGTAAGACGACCAAATATTATTCTTAAAATGTCATTCTCGAGGTAAGTTAAACCCCGTTTTCAGATGAAAAGATAATAGACTTTCTTTGAGAAGAACCATTGAGAAAACAAACGCCAAGAAGACGCTCATACAGTGTAACAAATAATTACACTAGACTCCTATTGAGACCTAGTTGTCAGGAGTGGTTTTAATCGATTTCGACACAGAAATTCAATTACACGTTGTACGAAATACTGATCTGCACGTAGAATATGTATGTATCTAACGTGGTCTTTTTCCTGTAATAGGATCAAATCCATGTTCACCGAACCCTTGTAAAAACGGTGGCACCTGTAAGGAAATGAACGGAGCCGCAACCTGCGAATGTACCCCGCAGTTTGATGGAAATCTCTGTGACTGTAAGTTTATCAAAAAATAAACTAAAAATTCAGTTTCAACTAATTTGTGGCCTACGCCTCACAGAATTTGGCTGCGCAATAGAAAATGAACATTGCACGCCTACTTATTAGAAAAACGAAATGGTCTCAGTATCTACTCCTACTTTTCTTAAAATGCACTAATGGTCATAACGATGACAATCATGTTCAAAATGACGGATAATGAAAATAATGTTGGTGGCGATAATGATGTTAACGATGATGGTTATGGTGATGATGATGATGATTATAACGACGACGACGATGATGATGATGATGATGATGATATTTATGGTAATTGTGATTACAACGGTGATGATGGTAATGATGATGATGATGATGATCGTTATGGTGATAGTTGATGATGATTACAACGATGATGATGATGATGATGATGATGATGATGTTGGTGATGATATTTATGGTGATGGTGATTATAACGATGATGATGGTAATGATGATGATAATGATGATGATTATAACGATGATGACGATGATCGTTTTGGTGATAGTTGATGATGATTACAACCATGATAATGGTGATGATGACGATGATGATAATGATGGTTACGGTGTTAATGATGGTGATTATAACGATGATGACGATGATAGTTATGGTGATAGTTGTGGTGGTAATATTAATGAAAAACATTAGTAATATGACAATATTACTAATTATTTCATATTATCAATGTGAAAAAAAAAGGGTGCTGACCAGTTTTACAACAACTCAATGTATTGTTTTTTCAGTGGATAAATGTGCCAAGTGCGACTCACACGCGCGCTGTGATAACGGAAACTGTATTTGTATGGATGGGTGGGTCGGAGATGGGCAGACGTGTACAGCTAAAGAAGAACGTAAGTAGTGGATCATTCTACGCATATTCAACAACAGTGCCATGTTTCCTAGTGTTCCTCAAATTGAGTTGTGCATGGGGTAAAGCCAATGCAAGTGAAATTTGTACATACCGAGGTATTACATTAATAGCAGCTCGTGGTAAAATCGTTGGTATGTGGTGGTTGGTTTCCCTGGTATGGGAGGCAAGGAGAGATAAAATTGGGTTAATGTAGTTGCTGCAGTTAAGGATTTTATAGCCCTTATGAAATTCTAACTGAACCGAATTTTATATTTTGTATGGCAAAGAAATGATAATCAAAAATTTGGTTTTATCAACAGAGTTGATGATGTAAATTGACCACCGTACAGGGATTGTAAAAGCTGACGTTGCGAGCGTTAGCCCTTCGTCAGAGCGAATCCAAAACATCAGCTTATGGAATCCCTGTACGGTGGTCAATTCAAATTATCAACTCCGTTGAAAAAAACCAAATTTTTGTATACAATTCCTCCACCGACGCAGCACCACAGTTTCTTTAGAAACTACTCGCTTTATTCAATTGATAATCAAGGGTGTAAATTTCCTCCAATATGCTCGAGAGATTTTTAAGATTTGTCTTTAGATCGAAATGCCTGGTTTATAATGACCTTGCTCAAGTTATTAAGAATAGTACGGTGACTTATACGAGATTACAAGTTCAACTGGAGTTTTATTTTGAAAAATATCATTTTGAATGCAGCATCATCAGCGCCACTTCCCGCTGCCGCTGTTGCTCCTTCTCCCTCGTCACCCTCCAATGGGAGTCCATCCTCTGGGGGACCTCCTGGAAGTTCCGTAGGAAGCCCCGGGGGTTATGGCCCCCCTGGAAGTTACGGACCTCCAAGTGACTCTATGACTGGTGAACGGAGACAGACTGTGCATTCACGAATCCATATCGCCTGAATACCACAATAGACTTTACGGACTGACAAATTTAGAGCTTGACAGATTGTACTGTCGTCATGGCATGTTGGGAGACATCCACGACTGAAATTGCTTCACAAAGATAGTAAACTCACGAACTTACGTTGTGTAAACAATAACGGAGAATTCAATGATTTCTTTGCTGTAATATAACAGAGATGTTGTTCAGTTGTAACGCCTGAGGGAAGAGAGAATGAACTTTCATTAATAAGAGCTGTCACAATAAAAAATAACTGTAAATAGTCCACATCTATGCTGAAATTTCAGTCAGGAGTTTGCATAAATTGCTAAGAAATTTCTGACACTGACTTTGCATGAACATCAAACGACGTTCAATAAAAAACTTGTACATACGTTTGTTTACGGTATTACTCCGACTGACCAATGAAGCTATGAGCAATTAAGTACCTTATTTGTACTAATTTTCGCGATCACTTTGTGGAACAGGAATATTTCGCGAGAGTTAAATTTCATGATTTGGCAGAAGAGTCGTGTTTAAGGAACTAATTTTCGCGAAAAGTGAGGATCCACATAGTCCGCTCATTTTAAGTTTCCACTGCAACATCTTAAAGTACAATAACAAAACTGAACAACAGCAATAACAATATTAAACAATAAAACGCCACTAACAAAGTGATTGGTTTTGACCAAGAACAACTTATCAGCCCCTAATGCATTGTGGAATACAATACAAATGTACGGTATTTGTAGATTTAAAACGCATTTAGCAGTTATATCTGAATGGCTCCGCTAATGTCTTTAAACGGGTCTTCAGGAGGGAGATTGAGTTTCGTTTACTAGCTTAGTTATTCCTGCTTTTTTCCATCCTTTCCCTATGTGGTGCTTTCCTTCACTGCTTGTCATGTGCTTGTAAATTCTTACCAATCAGGTTACGATACGATACGATGCGATATCTTTGTTTTAAAGAGGGTATAGACATGTTGCATGCGAGAGCTTCAGGACTGATAGCGGAAAGATTTCCACACAGCCCCATACATTAATTATACATGCATCACTGTCATACTAACCCTGTTCCAAATACGAATAGAGTTTGAGTTAAAAATTGATGTATAATTATGTATAGCGCTGTGTGGAAATCCTGCCCTGATTGCCTTAAGTGTACCTCGATGTTCCCAGTGCTGTTTGCCAATTCCACATGCTTTTGGACTTTAACCCGAATACTATGTGGTAAACTTATCCTTCATGAATCGCTTATCCTCCCATTTACGTAATATATCAAACACGAGAGACAGTGTTTCATCGGTGTATCCAAATACCGAGAAGAGATTTGAAAATACGACGCGCAGCGGAGTATTTTTGACGGAATTCGAGGTGTTTGGATGGCCGATGAAACACTTTCTCGAATGTTTGATATATCTTCTCAATTGAAACAAAAACTAAGGAATTAACGGAGAAGTAAAATTATTAAAATCTATGCTAATTAAGACCGGGTATCCAAACCCCCTTCATGGTTGTGATTTCCTTTGTTTTAACTTGATGAATTATTAATGATTTTGAGAAAGTAAGATCCAGGGAGACGAACTGACACAACCTCGATATTTGGCGATGTCAACTTCGACGAAACCTGAAACTTCTGCAAGAAGGAGACAGTGATACTGTTGAAGAGGGTGTTGACATTGCTACTTCATTAATAAGTGACCCTAAAATACAAGACAGGAACTTTGGAAACCTAAGGCATTAAATTCCGCGCCAGCAATTTTCACGGTGACCCTTTTTCACAGGACGTATTCGGCGAAAATTAGTACCAATAAGCACAATGCTCCATAGGCTAGCCTTAAAGGTGTAGTCGTGAGGGAAGTGCAGATTTGAAGAGAATCTGCCCTTTTAGGCCTTTGATCGCAGAAACTTGTTCTACTTATCTAAATCTCGAACAAATATGTTTATGCCCTTTAACTGGTATACATGCTTTCACGAGTTAAAGTTTGTTTACAGGCGTTTGTCAACGCAAGTCACCTGTGCGTTGCGGAGTGTGCTGGGAATTCGAAATCTAGCAAAAACGACTGCTGTCTAGACGCTAATTTGACCAATCACAAATTAAACACAAAATAATTCCCGTTTTGTTCGTTTGTATTAACAGAAAAACGTGAATTTAATAATAGTGAATTTAGTAATAGAGTGTTTTAACATGACGTCACGACGGCCATGATGGTGTCCCAAAACAAAAAAACGGCGGCCATGTTGGTGTGCCAAACTAAACCTCTGGGAATTGCATTCTATTTTTATGCAAATAATTTCTTTGGTTTCCATAAACCAATATGACTGACAGTCACGTGAGTGAAAACGCTCTGTTGATTCGCCATGGTTAATAAGTACAGGATACGTTGCAAAATCAAGGATATAAATTGTGCTTTTTGACGCAGCTGTTTAGTTTACAGGATCCCATCAGCAGCTTTCATGGCTTCTCATATGCATGGATGCCATCTGGCTGTACCGGTAGTCTAAACTAAGTTTTTAAACAGTTGATAATAGTTTACTCTATTTAACTTGAATTACTTTCTTGACAGCTGTTGGACATAGCAGTCCTTGTGACTCAAATCCCTGCCAAAATGGCGGCGAGTGCAGAGACATAGGAGATTCCTACCAGTGTCTATGTCAAGAGGGATTTTCTGGCGATAACTGTGAATTAGCAACAGGTTCGTAGACCTGCTCGGCATATAACATTAATTAAACCTGTAAATCCTCGCCCTCAAATGATGGAAATCTGATTGCTCTTTAAACTTATGATAAGAATCGTTATAGAACTGATCATGCGGTGATCTTCACTGAGCCAAGGTATCTTCTTTCATTCTTAGGTCACTCTAATCCGTGTGAGCCAAACCCCTGCCAGAATGGCGGACAGTGTACAACTGTGGACAACAAACCTTACTGTACCTGCCCTGAACAGTTTGAAGGGGAATTCTGTGAAAACCCAAAAGGTAAACGGCGATAATTAAATAACACGACGGTATTTACGGTCACCAACTCCAACAAGCTACCAAGATATTTATAAATGATCGAAACACCTCAATTTCTTAAACTTTCGTTTAGTAGCCATTCTTCACCATTGAAGTATCTTTATCTTTTCAAACGTTGCAGCTACTTCTGCTGCTCACATACATAGCAACGGTCATATATTTTTTCTTGAGATCCCAGATCGTAGTAAAAAAAAAATGCAGCTAGTTTATCTGAGATGCTTGAAGCCCGCCTTCAAATTCTTTGTAAGAAAGCCAAAGGATCACATCATTTGCGTCCTTCTTATATTATCAAATCATTTAAAAACCAAACCAAGTGACTGTTTGGAACTTCTTTTTTCCCCATCAGGTGGACCAGGTGGTGTAGGGCCCGGTCCTGGAGGAGGGGGCAGACCTAAGTCACCGTGTCACCCTAACCCTTGTATGAACGGAGGAAGCTGTACAGAAAACGGAGGCGGCTACGATTGCACATGCACCGCTCAATTTAACGGACCCAACTGTGAGAGTAAGTACATGGATTTAATTGTAATGAGTGAACATTGTCCTTCATGGCGGCCAATCGTCATTGACAACTTTATCCTAAAAAAATGCGCGGAATATACCACTGAAAAATGATTTTGGATAAACATAAATTCCACTTCTTTATCTTTGTTTGGTCGCAGTTAGCGTTTTAAAAAAGAATTAGCAGCTTGAATTGTTTCGCGTGATATTTTTCACACAACTTTTTGGCTGTTTTACACTGATCGTTAATAAACTTAATTCTACGAAATGCTGAAGTTAAGGCAAGCCGGGACCTACGCTGAACTTTCATTGCCATTACAGGAATTGGGTGATTTAGGTCAAACGTCGAACGTACCAAAGGCGGACTAAAATTTAATGATATCTTTTGCTGTTCATAGTTGACGAATGTGAAAAGTGTGACGTCAATGCCTTATGTATCAATGGACACTGTAAATGCAAATATGGCTTCTATGGTAATGGATATCAGTGCGAAAAAGGTAAGTGATAGATTCTTTCCATAATAAAGAGCGATCTTACCACAATTACACGGTGGAGTATGAAACACTTCTTTTCTTTAATTATGTTAACTTATTCTTTTATCTTGAAGAAGAGGAAGAATCTGAGTGCGGGGGTTGCAGCCCATTTGCTCAGTGTCAAAATGGAATTTGTATTTGCTTGGAACATTACATTGGAAACGGATATAACTGTCAACGTGAGTAGCTCGATTCCATGAAGTAGGTAGCCGTGGGTATGGGATATGAGACAGGAGACAGAGTGAAAGAGGGGGCCGGAGGCTGAATAACAGGTAGACTAACGGGATTTTAAAGGACGCGTTAACGAAAATCTGGGGAGCACCATTTGAGCTAAGGTCAGTTGATTACGGACGAGAGGGATAATGGAAGTATTTGTTGGGTGGAGGTGTTGTGTAGTGGAAATTGGATGGTTTGAAAAAAAAAAAACTGGGTGGTAAGAACTTTAAAACAAAATAACTCTGAATTGTGTTTGTGTTTTGTGTTTTGTTCCGTTCCGAGAGGTAAAATAGGAAAGAGAGTCATAATACTGTTGTAAGATACATTCTTACAGATCTGGTAGCGTTTTCTTGGAATGTATTCGTATCCACCATGCCAAACTGTTTATTTTTTAGCTGTCCAGCCGTGCAACAACTGTCCACCTCCAAACGTTTGTGTTCAAGGCGGCTGCATACCTACATCGAGCAAAAAGCAAGTATTATTTAACTCACTATATGATTATATTCTTGGCCAAAATAAACCCCCTCGCATGATAAGATGGAGTATGTATGGTGATTTATCATCGTCTGTTTAATTACAAAACATTAAAGCCTATAAAATCTAACTCGAAGATATAAAACTGAAAAAAAATTATCACTCAGTAAAACATTAAATGAAAAAAAGAAAGCTTTTATATTTAAATTCTAAATTTTATAAATCATGTTACAGTGAGTTGTGTCCCAAAAATTATAAGTTTATTTCAATGTAACCCTTGCTTTATAAAGTGAAGTAAGTCGTTTGTTTCACTCGTGATAGCGTTGGCTTTTAATTGTACTCTAAGCCTTCTCAGCCTCTTGTGATTTGCTTTTACAGGTCAGCGGTCAAGAAACTGCAGAATAAACGTTTTTATCTTGAAAGGCAGAAATAATACTCAACTTTAACGTAATTTATTAGAAGGTACCACTGGAAATGTAGCATAAAAGATCCTACAATGTTTCTCAAAGAGCATGTTCCAAAAACTTACCTTAAAGAAAACTGAAGGCGTAGACAAAGACTTGCAATACAAGACGGCTGACCATTATGGGATATTTGTTAGGTACACGAGATTGTCTAATATGAATCTCATCGCTTGGAAATCTCCATTTTCTTTAACCTGTTATCTGTAAAAACGCAAACTGTCCTCCAAGAGGGTTTCACAATGTTAGCTTACGGCTTCTCAAAGTATGATTCTGTAGAATAGGCTAAGGATTACGTCATAGTTTCCCAACAGTGACCACATCAAAAGCAACACTTTTTTTGTTTGATAAACGTCACAAAAGTTTAAACCATCTTAAGTGAGAAAATGGGTGGTCGAAAGTAATATAGGGAGTTACAACAATGATATGCATATTTACAAATTTGAAACACAAACCTATTTGATACGATTTTGATGACCAATAATGCATCCCAATGAATTCTTTCCCAAATAGTTGCGAAAAAAATAACAGACTTGGTTGCTCTCTTTCAAAATTTAAAAACTTTAAACTCTTAAGAACCAGGTATTAAGCTCTTAAATCGCGATGGTATTAAGTCATGTCACGCGAGGCTAAACGTTGTTGCTGAGTACGTGTAGTTTTTAGTTAACTTATCATTGCACCCTGACCAAGTCATCCAAACAATCTTATAATATGTATTGTAGTCATGCTATACATTCTTGCTATTTTACTACAAGATTACTTAAAGAAAAGGGGATAGATGTTTGAAAAGTTTGTTAAAGGTTATAAAAAATAAACAAAGTAAAACTAAAATTCTCATAATACCTCTTGTATGTGTGGTTGTTTTGTCATTTTTGGGCAATCCGAATGGAAAAAGAACTATCTTGAAAATTGCTCTTGAAAAAGTAGGGCAGGACAACTCCTAACTTCATAAGAAACTGAAGATCTAAAGATCTCTATTTATTTATTTCCCATGGTCGATTCTACGGAAAACGATTAATGAGTTCTTTTTAGTTTACTGATCATTTCTTGTTTTGTGTTCGGAGAAGTAACCTCTCTCACAGTTCCGTGTTCATCAATCAATGGAAATAAAAAAGTAAAAGTTAAATTAGAAACGAACTTTACGCATGAACGCTATCAGTTGACGGTTTGCGAAAATCCAATCAGAATCCTTTCTTGAGAAGGGTTCCAACATTTGTCATGCAAAGCGAAGCAGGTTATGGTATCCATTCAACCGAAACACCTGTGTGTATTACCGGTACTTTAGATGTGACTTCTTGGCCGTTATCATCCCTTACTAGGTGATAAAGTCGTAAGAAAATTGGTGACAATTATTACGAGTTAATTTCTCAGTCGTTCCAATCGTTTCTTTCAGTTTCTTTTCAGTTTCTTTCACTAGTCTGTCGCGGAGCGACCCCCTTATGAGACAGACAATTGAAAAAATACCATTCGAAGTTTCCCTTCATTCATTTCTGGAGGAATAACAAATTATGTTTGCCAAAATGTTTCGAAGATGTCAACATTTTATCAACAGTCTCCCTTTACTACTTAACTGTGCTCTTTACTACCACTCCTGCATTTGGTGAGGTGTAGTTTAAGTGTTACCATCATGAGCAGGGACTTGAGAAGCCATGATCAGTCTTAATTGTCCCTCTAATTTAAGTTTTTCGGTTAAACTCACAAATGACACTTTTATTGCTCACAAAGTAAGTAATTTCAACTTTAAAGGGCACCACAAATCCATCGAAACTAAGGGAATTACACCGAAGATGTCAACATTTTATCAACAATCTCTCTTTACTACCTCACTATGCTTTTCACTACCACTCCTGCATTTGGTGAGGTGTAGTTAATAATTGCCACCATCATGATAATTGCAGGGACTTGAAAATTTATAAGCTTTTCAGTTAAACTCGCAAATGACACTTTTATTGCCAACAAAGTAAGTAATTTCAACTCGAAAGGGCGCCACAAATCCATTGAAACTAAGAGAGAGACACTTTGAAGTTCGAAAGTTAACCAAATTTGAGAGTACCATCTCTTTGCAATAATGAAGATAAATTTCCACAACGTTTGAGAACGTCTTTAGCGGGCGGACTACTTTTCTGTGAACCACCAAACTTGGATAAATGCAAGGGTCTTATTGCTTTCATTTTACTTTGACGTGAGGAAAACTGTTTGCAACAACACCCGGAACGCTTTCTCACGCCCCCTTATTTAGAGAAAAGGTTACCACTGACATTTTAAATTCCTATTCGCAGACACCAAACACATAGAACAAGTTCTCTATTCAGAGGGATTTCTGGCACGTATCACGGAATTAGTCTGACAATTGAAACAGTACTATTAGGAAGTTTTGGTGTACGAGGTCTTGTTGAACGTATTCCAAATCATTGAAAATGTTGTTTTGGACAAAAGTATCTTCATTTTACACGTCTATGAAAAGAAAAGAGTCTAAAGTAAGACCTGTAAAGTCAGAAGTTACTGCTTGCCTTTCACTTAATACGCGACTATAGTGACACTTTCCCACCAGCTATACCATCAATATTTTACAAGTTTAGGGAAGCGAAACGATCGCATTTAACAATGGAGTGATTTGTTTTCTCTGAAGCTCTTTCAAAACATTTATCATGTTTTTCTTAAAATCGTTAATCGTTCATCAAGTACTATGTTTATGCATCCATTTTAGCTTAGTTGTCGTAGGCATGCAGCATAATACGCATATAAAGAAGACGACAAAGCTTCATAAAACGGAAGTTATCGATCACGAAGTCAAAACCAGAGCAGTAAAAGAGGAGACCGCTCCCGTTGAATTTAATGCCACTTCAAACGCCACGAGAAAGAATAAGGTAGAAGACATAACCGGAAGTCGAAGACAATTAGCAGCGATTGATGCTTACCCGAATCAGCCCATCCCGGTCCATGGACCCTTTCACCACGTCCATTTTGTGCCAAAGCCTTTCCCCGTGGAATCCGTCCGCTATGTCCCTAGACCACTGCCTGTACCGTACGCCGTACCGTCACACATACATGTCTCGCATCTTCATTTGCGACCTAAATGTGAGTATAATTTGGTTTTTCTAACGTTCCGTTGAATGGGCAAACTAGGTTGAGGTGAAGGTTCGCAATGGATGTAAGCTGAACCAAACAGGTCGTAACCACAAAATCAGTTGATATGGAGATGAGCCCAGCCTTTTGCTCTCAAGGTTCATTGGCACATGCTGGTAATTTGCAGAGTTCCTGCCGGAAAGTCTGGGCCGCGTTATTTCAATAGATACGTTAGTACAAAGTACATCTTTGCAAATTTCTTTCATTTGAATATTCTATTAAATTGTAATCTTATCTTTATTCAGTTGAGTGGAAAACGATTTGAAGCTTGCTTCAGGACGTTTTGTTCTTTACCTAAACATGGTGTCTAAATATTAAGGTGGATCACTGATTGTACTTTGCAGAGAAGGCTAGTGTATTTTTATGTGATCCTTTAATTAAACAAGTATTCTGATGAAAGTCAAATCACTATTAATTAAGGAAAAACCCAGCTACATGTAACTGCGTGCGTGCAGTTTATAACAGTCTTGGAATCAATTTGCTTCAGTGCAGACTTGGTAAACAATTGACAACATTAAGTGTGTTCAATAAATTCCAGTAGCCCGGCTTTTCTCGCTTAGCTGCATGTGTCCGGATCCCGGTTTTAGTAACTTAAGACTGCTTTATATTTCAAAGCATGACTTCATGTCATGTGAATTAAAATCTGGCAAAGTCTTTGCATGAGTGAACAGTATCGAACAACATTTTTCGGTTTTTCCCTTTGCAGTTGAACTGGCTACCACAAACCGATTCATCGCCTGATGTTTGATTATCAGTCACTCTTTAGAGAGTATGTTCTGATCGGGAGGGCTATCAGTCGAACTGTTATCTCATGAGTTGCTATTTGGTGATTTGCCTTTAAAGTTCGATTGATGATTCTAAATCCTCGTCTTTATTAATTCCCGACTCCTATGAACGCAGAACGCTTAGTTGCATGAGATTGGCGAAGTAATAGATTTTCCTGTCGAAATAATCCTTCTAACAGTGCTGCCGATATGACTCATTTCGACATGTATTTCGAACAGTTCGTTGAACTTGCCTTGCACAAAACCTCGAGGGTTAACCATACTGCGTTGGTTCGGGGTGAGATTCTATTTGATCCTGAAAGGTCATATAGTGCGTCCAAAAGTGTTTCCTTCGAGGTCCAGACATAAGGCGCCATGTCAAGTGAGAATTGCTGTGTCAATCTAAGATACATGTCGCCATCTTGAAACCACCACAGGTAATTCCGATTCCTTAATTTTTCAAAAGGTTCAGCAAACCTGAAACATGAAAATTAATTCTTACCATCTCGTTGAAACATACAAAAGAATTTCACAACCCAAGTCGATTGCGACTGTTTTCCATATACACGTGACTTACTTAATTAAAGGAAGGTTCTACTGCATTCTCGTCCGTTTGCAAACTGCTCACTAAATTAAAGGAATTTGACGAACAAAGATTCGCTCTGACGAAAGGTTAACGCCCGAAACGTCAGTTTTTACAATCCCTACGTTATCAACTCTGTTGATAATACCAAAATTTTTTGTACAACTTCCCTACTGACGCAGCACCACAGTGTCTTTAGAAAATACCCCCCTTTAAAGCAGGATCCCTGGTCCAGGACAATTTGGGAACTAAGCATAATTTGTCTCGTTTGAGGTCTGGAAGATATGCTAATGACGTCATGTTATCTGGAAGTTACCTCATGATCGCCATTTTCAGGGGACTCAAAAGCAAAAGTCTCAGAAATATATCTCCAATGAAATTTTCTCTGCAATGTTGCGAAAGTATAAATGGTGTGGCAACAAGCTAAAATGTTTGTGTAAAAGGACCGCAGAATTGACAAAAGAGACGTCATGGTAGACGAAACCCCTTTTCAGTGTTGTGGTGTTAGCACACAATCTGTTCTTTTACTTTGTATGGTTGCAGATCACTTAAATCCTTGTCAGAATGGAGGAATATTTGTGCAGCTTCATCGTGATTACTTTTGTATTTGTCCGAAAGACTTTAGAGGAAAGAACTGCCAAGGTAAGAAAACAGTGATATTTTCTAATCAATTCTTTGTGGGCATGTGACGTCATAAAAACATAAAATTACAAAGTAAACAGCTTTTTCACTTTTTACCTTTATCATGTAAAAAACATATTGGAAATATACCTGCTTGCCTGTTTTCAGCTCGGTAGCGTGCTTTGTTTTGAGAGTAGAAGAGTTTGAATTTCAGTTTTTGTTTTTCGCGCGTGACATCAAGGCGGCGAGGTCTAAACAGCCAAAATGGTAAGACAAGTTTGCGTGTAAACGTTTGCTAGCTCAGCAAAGAGAAGAAAGCGTTTGAGATAGCCAAGGTAAACTCTAGATGTTACCACTCGTTTCCGGCCGGTAAGGTGGCGAACACCTGAAGTACACTAACATGGCGTCTCCATACTTCACTCTTTTATTTTACCAAATAACTCACGTACGGGGTTCACACATACCTGCGGCTTTGACACGTTTACTTAAAACTCTTCTACAGTATCTCATTTTCTTGACTTGATTTATTGAATGGTTGGTGATTTTATTTTTTACTTGAGCGACTTACCCACCAAGAATACTCCACTCTGGTACAAGGAGAAGCGGTTATGGTAGATAGTTCGCAAGTAGGGAAGTTGAGGGCCAGAGAACGAGGTGACGAACGTGAAAGAACAGGAAATAATGTAGATATTATATGTATTATATTTTTTAGATAGAAATTATTGCGCTTCAAATCCCTGCCAAAATGGCGCAACCTGTACTGAAATCCCTGGTGCGTTTAAATGTAACTGTCCTCTTGGATTCTTGGGGGCTGTCTGTGAAGGTAAGGCGTAAGAAGGCGCGTAAAGTAAGTTAGTTATTTTAATTTTTTAGATTTATTATAATGTCTGTCATGCGCATTTGATTATTCTTATAGAAAATACGCAATATAAATATTAAATATTATTATTATTATTAGCTGCATTTAATTATTCTAGTGTTGGATCTGTGGGACATCATTCTTCTCTGTTTTTCGCCCAGCTTTTGAAGCAAGCAAAACCTTAATTTATGTTGTACAGATCCACACTGTTTCCCGCCGTTTTACGGAAAACCGTTAGATTTTGTAAATACACTTTTTCAATAAAAGTGAATAGCCAGGTTTTAATAAATTAGGTAATTTGCATATTTGTGAAGCTTCATCGACGAAAAATGGATCTGGCCAAAATTCTGTCCCGAAGTGGCTTAAAAAAGTACATTAAATGTAATTTTAGTCTGCTAAAATCCAAATTCTTTTCGGAGAAATCTTGACAAGATTAAAACTGACAAAGAGTGTATGCGCAATACCTTCATACTTGTTTATCACATAATTTTTTTAACAATTCCTGTGTTTAAATTCTTTTTTTTGTATTAACTTTTACAGATCCCAACCCTTGTCACCCCAATCCTTGTAAGAATGGAGGAATGTGTACGAGATCCGATTCTGAGGAGAAATTCTCATGCATATGTGAAGAGGGATTCAAAGGCCAACAATGTGACTGTAAGTAAAACTTGGGAAAACAAATAGTTTGTTGCACACATGATCCGGCTCCCCCCTCCCCCCCCCCCCATCCCATCCTTCCTTCCATCCACTTCCAGTTCCCTGTGTACCATGCTTCCTTCCTTCCTTTCTCCCCTCCTTACTTCGCTCGTCTGGTTTCTTCTTCAGTAACTTATTGAGTGATTCATTGATTAACATGCATAGTTCTTTTACAGCTTTGAATAAGTGCGATCCAAATCCTTGCAAAAATGGCGCAACTTGTCAGCAGATGAGTGATGACAAATTTGTGTGTATCTGTCCTCCATCTTTCAAGGGAACTCTATGCACAGGTAATTTGTTTTAGAGTTAGTTAGCTCCTTTGTCTTAACTTTAAAGAATAATTAGCAGAAGCTTTCTCATTTTCTTTAAAAAAAATTTTCTGCTACTACGACACGCGATCGTGATGATAATTGTCCCCCTCTTTGAGGACAAAATTCAACACTGTTTTGTGGTTCACATTAGCACAGGCCCACAAAAATCATTTGCTTTTCAGGGAAACAGCATAGAAATGTATCACTCGTCTTTGGTTTTTAATCGCCCTTTGTTGTAATATTTTTGGTTTTGTCTGTTTCTCCAATCAATTCGATGATACTTAGGTAAGTTAATAAATGTGATTTCCTTAAAGTACTTTGATCCGGATTCAGCCAAAAGGTGACGCAATTCACAATGTTGCACAAAAATCAACAAATCTATGAGCCAATAGAGGGTACAAATGAGCTTTAAGTCAACTGTACCTCATTTACCTTAATGGTGTATTTCCCCTGCTCATAAAGCATTTTTTACTGATTTGCAATTAGACACAAAACAGTGCTTTATCAACCCTTGTCTTCACGGAGGAATTTGTCATGAAGACGGATTTGGTTATAACTGTACGTGTAGACTGGGATATACAGGAAGCAACTGCGAAAGTAAGTGAACAATCATACACGATTACCATACACAGCAGGACAGAGTTTTCTGATCGCTGTAAATTAAAGAAATCCGTTGTCAAGAACGCTTTAGCTCAGCTGCTCGACTATTAACATTAACATTTGCGAAATTAAGCCTTCGCCAAGTCATCCTAGCTCATTTGACCTTTTTGGGCGAACTCGTTACTTTCGAGTACGACTAAAATTATTATAATTATAATTACCTCAAAGGTCCTTTATCACAAACATGAATGTGCAAGTTTTTTTTCTTTTTTTCGTAGGTCATGTGTGCCATCCGAATCCTTGTTTGCATGGTGGTCACTGTCGTGTGTCTTATGGTCATTCTAAATGCTACTGCCCTCCAATGTACAAAGGCGATAGATGCGAGAGTACGAATTTTAGATGTTTACTCATAGCAGTTTTAAACCTATGCTCATTTATGTATCATATTCATTGCAGTCTAGTATCAGAGTATTCGTTCTCCTTAACCAGCGGTCGGGAAACGAAAGCTTTGAAAATGTCTTTAGGAATCTGCTTTCCTTAGAGTACATTTTGCAATGTTGAGATGTTTTTAAATTCTGGACAATTGTACTAGGACTTCACCTAAGCAGCAGAGACGGTGTAAATTTGCCAATCCCAATCAGACCTATCGGCGTAGTTGGCTTGCATCATTCTTCAGTGCTTTAAAATTAACGACAGTTTCGGTCGAGAGATTTTGTCTCAGCATTAGCGTCTTAGTCCCGGTTCATACGTCGAACTTTTCATTTTCCGAATCTAATGCAAATGAGTTAGAACAAAAGATTTTCCTAATTAGCATTCGATTGGGCACATGAGAAGTTCGACGTTTGAACCGAGTCTTTATGTTATTCTGTGTCTTCCTAGTGTCGTTCGGACATTACAGTTAAATTGTTTAGCAAAATCGGGACAAGTTGTGCAACACATATTTATCGATACTGCTTTGGTTTCCAGTCCCCAATCCGTGCTCCACTAATCCTTGTTTGAATGGAGGTCTCTGTATCGACTCATACAGCGGATACAGCTCTTATCCTAATAGGTGGAATCAAGGTTTTCTTCATTACCTGTGCATCTGTCAAGCAGGTTTTACCGGATCAAACTGCGAAGGTAAAAAGTCATCTTGCCTTGATCTGCATCTTGTGTATGTTATTGGAATCCTTTTGTAACAGGTTTAGCATCTAAATCCATCGCAATGAAACTCCCTGGGACTGTTTGGAAGATGTTGAATGCCGACGTCGCTGCAGATTTTACACTTTCTCATACCGAAGTTATCCAGACTGTGCTATTCATTTAGGTGTCTTAATCTGTTATTAGTCAATTCTTCTGTCGCTTGTGTGTTTTGTATTTAAATTAATCCATTCATATATAAGTTAAGAAACAAAACCTCTTGAATTAAGATTACACGTCACTTATAACTTTCATTTTGGAATAGAAAGTGGTCTTTGGGTTGTGTTCTGTTGTTATAATTCACACACTGATCATATGTTTTCTTTTTTGCAGTTGACATATGTAAAAGGTGTGATATAAATGCAAAGTGTATAAACGAAACCTGCGTCTGCGTAGAGGGATATTATGGAGACGGATTTACTTGCCATAGTGGGTGAATTCAATGTACTGCATAGCGGCTCTCTAATAGTAAATAACAATCGTCTTTAAAATATTCATTATTTAAAGTCGAAGCAAAAGTTATAGGAAATCTGCCCACAAAATGCAATGCCATCGTTGTGGCCCGGTTCAATTCCCGGTCTCGGCGTCATATGTGGGTTAAGTTTATTATTGGTTCTCGTGCTGCTCCGACATTTCAAAATTCCAGTTCGATCTGAATAGTGTCCCCAATTACCTCCTCAGTTGTGTACTAAATACTTTGACATTCAAATGAATCTTTTTTATTAACTATGAATATTACGATTAAGACAGAATAAATCCAGTCATATACCCCTTTCTTTTCAAGAAATACCACATCCATGTCATCCAAATCCGTGTAAAAATGGAGCAAAATGCAAAGAACTAGAGGGTGGCGAGTACGACTGCCAGTGCCCGCCAGGAACCAGCGGTAAACATTGTGAAGGTAAGACATGTCACGTGAAGAATGGTAGGTAGGTAACTTTATTTCAACTCGGGTTGATGAGGCTGATTAGACCCCTAGCAATGCATGCTAATGTGCCGAGAAAAGTATAAAGATATCAAAAATGACATGATCAATTAAAGACTAACATTCCAACTGTATCGATAAATAAACAATCCTAAATCTTAAAATTAGTATCACAGTGGGAAAAAAAAGCATAGTAAACGGTACATTACAAATATAGCTCTCTTACGGCATTCTTAAATTCCCTAATAATAATGCGCTTTATTTGACCATCTTAAGTGAAAAAATACAATGGCGATACAATATTAAAAATGCGAGAAAAATGACACATAATAATCGTAATAATATGTTAAAAACTATGTACATATACACACATAAATATATAAAAGTTATATTCCACAAAGTTTATGAGCTCTTGGTATGAAGGAACGTTGGTGCCTGTCCCTAAGGATTGTCTTTAAACGTAATTCATCCGGTAAAGAATTTCAGACTTTGGCACCAATAAAAGTTGTAGATTTTAATCCAAAGTTTACAATTTTCTTATGTGGGACGACGAGCTTATTGGTGCATCTCAAGCACTGAATGTGCTTGTTGGTGCCTCTCAAGAATGAATGTTCTTATTTCCAGTTAAAGTTAACAAGTAGCATTTCTATTTTCGATTGTATGTTATTCATAGATGTTCGTTTGATTTAATGAAATATTGACATAAGAAATAAATTATTTTGAATGACTGATGACAAAAAAAGGTTTGATTATAAGCATTCATTAAGAGGTTTGGAATGAGGTAAGTGTCTGTTTTAAAGAAGGATAGTAATAAGTTTATGCTATGGCAAATTTTTTAACCTTCACTTTCAATTATAGAAAAAAACGCTTGTATTCCGAATCCTTGCAAAAATGATGGAAAATGTGTTGAGACACCTGGAGGGGGTTTTCGTTGCATCTGCGAAAATGGACACACCGGGGAGACTTGCGAGAAGAGTAAGTAGAGAGTGAAATTATGTGTAATAAGTAATTTATTTGCATTCGATTATGAAAGGACTTCTCAACAGGCTAGGTTTAATTGAGTCATAAAATCTAATTTGATAGCAATTGATGCATGCCTGAGTAACCCATGCCAGAATGGAGGAACCTGTGAGGATCAAAATGGAAAAGCAGTTTGCAGGTGCAAAGGGAAATTCACTGGTCCGACGTGTGCAGGTAACAGAGTACATCAGATAGTAAATAGAGCGGGACATTCATCTAATAAATAGTCTGAATGGAACAATAGAAAGCTACAATATATAAAGGGTGTCATGATACTAAGGTGATATTGCTGTTGATAGTGTGGATTGGTAAAATAATGGTAGTAGTAATACTAATATTAGTGCCAGTACCAATACCAATACCAGTATTAGAACCAGTAACAGTACCAGTAGCAATACTAATACTAATACTGATAGTATAACTCATGATTATGACGATGACCGTGTCTAGCCTTTTAACCCGACTTAACAGCAAACTCACGATAACCTCGCTTTACCAATGTGTAAGTTACTGTCTTCATTGTTTTCAGAATGTGGTTGCCCAAAAGGCAATCCTGGTGCAAATCCTCCTATCTTCGCGCAGAAATGCGATCGAGACGGTGAATGTGAATGTGAAGGCGATATGAATTTAGTGCCAGGCGTAGGATGCAAGTTAGGACGTAAGTAAACAGGCAGCCGTGAGCGTTTGACTCAACCGTTGCAATTATGTATGTGCCAACCAGCTCCGATTTAAATCCTCATCCATTCTCGGCGTTTCTAACGTAGCTAATCAGTTATATCTTATTTAATTACAAAGAGAGGTTCAGGGTTTGTGACCCAAATCCATGTCAAAATGGGGGTACTTGCAAAGAAACGAGTCCAACTACTTACGAGTGTGAATGTCCAGAAGGCTTTACAGGACCTAAATGCGAAAAAGGTAAGAACGAAAGTGTTTTGCTAAATAATATCCCCATTCCTTTATGATCAGAAAACCAATTCATGCATTAAATAAAAAATGATTTAAAATTGTATTGTGTTTATTCCCTGAACAGTTGTTTGTAGTCCTGGCTACTGTTTGAATGGTGGAATCTGTAAACCTGTTAACGGCCAGCCGACTTGCATCTGCCAACAGGGTTACAGTGGAGCGCGCTGCGAAAAGAAGCTAAGTAAATAATACCTTAAATTCTCTTTAATAATCTTTTAATACGTGATATTTACGCTTAGCACTTCCGGCAACAACACCCAACACTGTTTTCAAACACAACAACCTTTTGTAACCAACAATCCAGATGCTGTTGGAAGATGATATTGGAAGAGTTTGCCCAGTCCTTCCACGGTCATCGTGAAAATGGTTACAACATTTGATACGATCCTTTGGCTGTCATTGGACAATTTGGGACGACAATTGTAAACTTCAGATATGTAGAATATGAATTTGTGCATAAAGATGGTAAATAACACACGGCCGGAAGCTCTGGTGTCCTACAAACCTGAAACCTTTTGCTCGTTGGCTCCAAATAGACCATTAAATGAATTACCTCAGGCCTCTTTTCCAAAGCGAGTCTAGGTGCTCATCCTTTCTTGTGCAAATCAATTTTCATTCACATAAAAATGAGTTTAATTTGCCTGTGAATGAAAATTGATTTGCATATGAAAGGATGAGCTCTTAGACTCGCTTTGAAAAAGAAGCCTAAGGCAATTCGGAAATGGTCTATTCAGTTACCTTTTTGAGGCTGGGTGACCAGAGAGAAGACGCCAAGTTAAAATAGTTGTGTGGTAATCAGGCTCCTACATCAGTGGGGTGAGGCAGTGCTCACGGACTCCCATTCCTGTGCCTTTGGCTAGGGATTGAAGCCAGTCAGATAACTCGTAAAATAGAAGTGGACGAGTCAATAATTAAGATGACACTAAAGGATGGGAATCGATATGCCACAAACCAGTACCATGGTCGAGTTTAAATTGAATGATTAGCGATTACAACTAAAAGTTCAAGTGCTACCTGTTGTTATGAGGTTTATAAGAGGCAGACACCATATGGAGGTACATGGATATTGCTCTTCAACATCCAACAGGTGGTAAAACTGATGTCATATTGCTCCACACGATCCGATGGAGTGTATCGTAGTTTTCGCTTCTTTAACCAGCTATGTTTTTCTATCACTTTTTACCTTAGTTATTACCAAAGATTACTGCCATCCCAACCCATGTCTCAATGGCGGCACTTGTGTCCAGGTTCCCAGCGGATATGATTGTCACTGTGATATACAGTATACTGGAGCTCATTGCGAAGGTGAGAGGCTAGTGTTTATGGCTTTGTTTGGATTTGAAATTTATTGATCCGTTTCATTTTGAATTAGCTTCGATTAATGGAAACAGGGTCGCGGAATGAAGGTACATGAAACCAATCGTCTGTTTACTGAAACGACCTAACTGTTTTGCTGACATAGATTATTTTAATCAGAATCAACTGCAGCCGTGAAGGTATACCATCACCTTATCGAATGAGAGCCAGTGGCTGAAACGATCCCTTTAAGGATCCTCTGCTGATCTACAAAAGTTTGCGATTACGCCGCATTCCTCATTTTCCAGACGTGTGCTATATGGGCAATAACCATCTTTTTATCTATTACAATGTAATTTGCTGTAATGGTCGACAAAGTGAGTGAGGGAGCGCTGTCATGGGCAGAAATGTGTTGCAGATAAAGCATGCGGGCGATTTGACTTGAATGGGAGCCTCAAATATTGTCTTTGTAATGAACTCCTTGTGACGAACTGAGTGTTATTACCTTACTTCTTTCTTAAATGATCATCAACATTGACAGTGGACAAGTGCGCCAAGTGTGATGCTCACGCCATATGTGTGCGTGGTCGCTGCAAATGTATCCCTGGTTACATAGGAACAGGTTATGAATGCGTCAAAGGTAACACAAGATCTCATTATTAATTTTCCTTTCTAACTGCTATACATTTCCTTGTGCATTAGTTAATCAAGATAATATCCTCTGACTGATACGTTTGTTTATTCTCATCACCTGTCTGCTGGAAAATGTACTGCTATTGTAGGGAGAAGTTATATGCTAATCAGTTCTGGGAGTGAAAGGGTTGACACTCTTGTTTTCTTTGGCCATCTCAGCTTTAGAAGAAATAAAACTCAAACAGCGGTGACAAACATGAGACAAAAACATTGTTTGAAATTATAGTACTTGACGGTTCGTATGCTACAACATACGAAAGCCAATGTTAAATGAAAATGTCAGCAGTGAAAGCTGTAGCTGAATTGGTTTACCTGTGGATTTGTTTGTTTTTAATTTGCTCTTTATCTTCCACATTTCATTCACTTATCTTATGCCCTGTTCACACCAAAGCTTAAACATGTCAGTTAAAACGAGCTGTTTAGCTAAACACAGTTTAAAATTGTTTTCTTTATAAAAGCTGCTTACTAATGGTTTTTGACTACAAACTTAACGCAAGTTAAAGAACATGTTTAAGTACATCTAAATCCCGCATAAAAGCCTGAGTTCCAGTTTTTCTTTAATAGTTTTCATTTTTCTAAACCGGGTTTAATTAAACATGTTTAGTTGGTGTGAATGGGGTATTACATATATTAATTCAAATTTTGTTGTTAACGGTCACTTCTGAAGATGACGTTTCATAGCATACGAAACATCATGTGCAATGTTATTTCAAACAATGTTTGTTTTTTATCATCTTTGTCACACCCGTTTGTGTTTCTCTTTCAGTTACGTTTCGTACATTTAGTTCCTTTTACTTTAAAGATAAACAGATGGCTGCTCTATCCTAAGGAAATTTTTTAAAAGAATGGAGAAGGGTCCTTCAAAATGCACATTTGAATGAAGTAACAAAACTGTCTTCCGTTTTCCTACATTCCAGCTCGCCACAAACGCTGCCCGATCATGTGCCCAATCTACTCTACTTGCATACATGGAGCTTGCCAATGCATACCAGGATATCAGATGCAGGGAAATAATTGCATACGTAAGTTGACCTCTCTCATAAGTTTAGAAACTAGAGGTCATATAGGCCTTCCAATTTAATTTTTCGGATCAAAATTTGGTACTTCACTGATTCACATACACAGTTGTAATCATAATACAAACATAGCATAACGAGGTATGAATTCCTTCAGTTATCTATATTATTTTTACTGTGGTATCAGAATTTTCTTACCTTCTCTAATAGATGGCATTTTTCAAGAAAGTCTTATGTGCATTGCTTGTGTTGCTAAAATATTCATGCAGAGCATAAAAAACTAAAACTAAAACGCTTGGTATACCGATATAGCTGATGATCCACTAAGTACAGTATACAACATACATAAAATAATGATCATAATAGTCATAAAGACGACCATAATAGTCATAAAAGTAAACAAGTTACTTGCACCTTCGCTTCCTTACGTCGATTTTCTCAGAATTCTCTGTAAATGGTTGTTCGTTGTTAGCGCTTGCGCATATACGCCGAAAGTGAGCTTTGCGGATTATAGACCAACGGCCAACGAAGAGTATTTTTGACTAAGGCTCTCCCTACGAAGCCCGAGTAATAAACACGCTTGTAGAGTTCTTCGGCAAACTCCTTGCGGGGTGGTTGCCTAGAAAATTTTTTGCTTGATCTGATTTGAAATCCTACTCCCAATGTCCTACTAGATATAGCGCAAAATACATAGTTTGACGTCAAATAGACCCTATGCAAAAATGGCTGCCTTTAAATTATTCTTTTGTTCATATTCAAAATAGCCTGACTAACCTAGTTTTTAGCCTGAGTATCAGGCGTTTCTAGGGTGGGGAAGGCAAAAAGAGCGAGAAAGCGAAGGAAGAAACGCCTGACACAAACAGCTTCTCAGAAGCCTTCCACCCCCAGACAGCGCGTGTTATAATTAGCCAATCAAAATCACTTCCGGTAACTGTCATGTGTCATGAGAGTAAACTTCAATATGGCGTCTGTAACCCCTGCGCTGGAAGCTTGACTTCCGGTTGACTCACGTTACGTTTCTTATTGTACCAATTAGCGTAACATCCAGAATCTGGATGTTGGACACAAGCGAATCAATGGCTTTGTGTCAGGCCCTTCTCCTTTTCCTTCCCTCGTCCCCGCTTCCCCGGTAGGGCCTGATACTCAGGCTTCCTAGTTTCTGAAACAAAAATTCTAAAGAATTTATTATCCCGAGCGAGGTTAGTGAGGCTATTTTGAATATGAACAAAAGAATAATTTAAAGGCAGCCATTTTTGCATAGGGTCTATGGGTTTATACTTCTGAGCAATTTTTCAAGACTTATCTTTTTGAAAATGCTTGAAGACTTAAACTTACTCATAATGTTTGTTACTTTTTATTTCAAAATGAGTAGTTCGTTGAACATTTTGCATGACAAACTCGAATTTTGTACAATTTATTTAGCTCCCCCAGTTCCTCCACCTGCACCGCCACCACTACCGCCGCCACCGCCACCGCCACCGCCACCGCCACCGCCACCGCCGCCGCCACCGCCACCTGTGGTGTACTACATACCTTATGGCAAACGTAGCTCTGTGAGAGACCAGATGAAGTCGAGTTCTGCGAACCATGACTGACTAGCATAAATATGAAAATATATGACTTATAGTAAGTCCAGTAAGTCGCTTCGCACTATCTTGCTGAGGAATCTTGAGGGGAAGAGGGATTATTCCAATTTTAACTTTTTAGGGAGAATAAAAGAGCCTTTTACGTCCAACGATCAGACTACCTGTTGTTAATCTGACGATTTAAAGACCCGTAGCAAGCACTAAACCATGCGTACACTGAAATGCCTAAAATGCAACAAGCGGTTTTGAGACTCTTATGGATTTGCAAAATTTGTAATACTTTCATTTGACTTCCTTTCATATCAATTCCTCAAACCTCACAAGAATTGCAATTTAAATATGTATTAATAGGCGTGATGGTGGTGGCGATAGGAGGTCCTCATAGAAACTGCTCAAATTTGAACTAACGGTACGTACGTATAGCTATTAACCTCACAATACGTCTGTGACCGAACATAGGACAGAACGAACTGATAACTTAAAAACTATGACCAACAGGGTTGACCGTTTATGCCATACATAACGTTGACGACGAAGAAGAGGAAGAGGAGGAAGAAGAAGAATTTCGGCCATCTCCTCCGATTCCAAGCACAATACGCCCGACTGCACCGCACGAAACATCTACAGCTTTCCCACAGTCAACTAGTCAACCACAAACAGGCTCACCATCATCACCACTGATGCCATCACCAACACAGCCACCGCTACCAACACAGCCACCACCCTCAGTACCGCCGCCGCCACCTCCATCGCCGCCACCACCACCACCTTCCCCTCCTTCGCCACCACCGCCACCACCCTCTCCTTCGCAACCACCACCTCTTCCTTCGAGCCCCGTAACATCACCGGTTGGACCCACAACTTCCCCACCAGTGCCGCCTACTCCTCCACAGTCACCTTCTCCAGTTCCTCCACTAGTCCCGCCTCCCGTCTCGTCACCTGTTCCTTCCCCATCCTCACCAACGGCCCTACCTCCCCCTTCCGCAGGTGGAGGTCCGTCTGTTCCCGCTGCTCCACCTGCTCCACCTGCTCCACCTTCAGGTGGTAGCCCGGCTGCTGCTCCACCCTCCCCGGCTGCTGTTCCACCCTCTCCGAATTCATATGGACCTCCTTCTATGGATTATCCTTATGCCGACTATCCTCTTGGCCACTACACTACTGGTTATCAGCCGTATAACAGACCATATTATCAACCTTACCAGAGCCCTTATCGAGGATCTTACAACACAGTCAACCAGAGATCCTATGGCAACCCTTACGAACGGTCCTATAGCAGGCCATATTACAGAACATTAAACAGGCCTTATGCAAGACCCTATAACGGCCCTAGCCGGATAGCCTATGGTAGGTCCTTTAACAGGCCTTACCAGTTACCATATAAAATCCCCAGCCAAACGACCTATTCCAGGCCTTATTTTAGGTCATTTAACGGCCCCAAACAGGGAAAGTATAACATGCCTTATTACAGGTCCTTGAACGGCCCTAGACGGGGAACGTACAACCAACCGTATCAATATGTCAGATCAAACCAGAGGCTTGATAACAAACATTTTTACAAGACCCCTGGGGGCCGCTAGAAATATTACAAAGGCACACATTTCATTGCTTTTAATGAACCATAAGTAAGAGAGCAGATAGCTTTCCTCCTTATTGAATGGAATACACAAAACGTCTCATTTTCTCCTATATGCATGTTTTACTAATTTCAAGCTAGAGGAATGTAAGATAAAGATAAAAAATTACTTCTGATTGCACCATAGAAACGAAACAAGGAAAACAATAACTTGTATTTTTAGCTTAGATATAGACTACGCGTTTACAAGCCAAGGGCAAGCAAACAGTTTTAAGTGAATGTAACACAAAAAGAATTAGTACATCATTGCAAAAATGAACAATAACATAAAAATCATGTCATCTGCAAATTCACGACGAGCTGTATATCCTTAGCCAAACCAAACCAGTTGATTTAACGCAATGATCCCCTTTAAAACATTAATGTTTCAAGTGAACATATTCCGTATTTAATAACGAAGAACGAGCCAAGCCAAAGTGCTTGTTTGACAAACTGCGGTAAATAGAGTTACATAGTAAACACAAGTCATGGAAGATGCAGCAATGTGAAATAAATTTGTCATTATTACATACCGTGTTTCTCTGCTAGTGCTACAATAACAATTAATACCACTACTGCTACTTCTACAGTTGCAAAAGCCCTCACTGGTGTTCTCTCAGTCATCATTTTCCCTAACAGTACCAACTGGTTAGCTGTCAGTATTTGACAGAGGTATCCCCCCTACCCCGTCTTCTCACCCGTAGTGTTGCTCCATTATTGCACCTATTAAATAGCCTTTGTTTAATCTCAATTTTGCCGAAGCTTTTACTTATAGTGTAAGTTGAAAGGCAGGCTAAATTATTGAGAACAGATTGCACTTGCATTGACAAAAACAATGAAAATGAGGATCCTGATTTAGTCGAAACATGTATACTTGAGCATCGAAACTATTCAAAAGTTACACAAGTAACAGACTGGAAACCAACGTGATAACATAAAAAACACATTCTTTCTCTCGTGTCCTGTACCAGTCGTCTCCCCAAATAACTCAGTTAATGTCTTGTGATGATGTACTGTTGACTACCAAGATTTTATTGTGTTGGAGATGATGAACCTTTTCTTACACAGTCATTATTCAAAGAGTAACATTTTTTCCCGTGAAACAGCAACCCTCAGAGCAATGGCATTTCCCTGATAAAAATTCGAAGAACTGGTTTTGAATTAGTGTAACAACAGCAATTTGTTCATCACAAACGAAAAAGAGACTGGTTCGACCGGTGAAGCAAACCTTTTGCTTTTAATTACTTTAAGGCCCGTAGAGAAGATGCCGGGGGGAGGGAGGAAGGAAGGGGGGGGGGGGGGGCGAATCAAGTGGTCCTTCCGATGGACAGTCACTGAGAATGTTTGCTGTTTTAGGCAACAACCCTTTCCTGCATCTCTAGCCTGATGGATATCTGTACTAGTATCTTTGCAGAAGGAATAACTGCGCTGAAGAAAAGAAAAACAATAAAAAAAAGTCCCAAGTAGTACAAGAAAATAAGCATTCACGGGCAAGGAAATATTTAACATATTTTAAATAAATATACATAAATAAATAAATGGTTCGAACGCGGCCTTTGAGATTCAAGAAGCCAATCAGGAAATAGTATTTCAGTCACGTTGGCACGTGCGCATATAATTTGTTTGAGGCCATGTTGAAAATTAATTCAGTTTGAACAGCTAGCTGAAGCGAGTGTGGGTTAAAAAACCGCACGCGTTTTGTGGACGCCAGTTGACAGCGTAATGGGTAGTCAGATTTTTAACAAGTTGCTTTCTACATGAGAGTTTCTTCGGGAACTAAAGAATTGGAAGAAGCCAGCGGTGTGAAAGAACTGGATCCGAACACTGGGAAAGAAGGTCAGTTAATCAGTTTCAAATTTGAACCGAGTTTTAATTCGTGGAAGCCGCTCGGAAAATGTCCGTTTCCTTTGCTAAGTCCATTTAATTCCGGTTACAAGCTATCGACCACACACTGACGTTTAGTTTCTGTTTACAGCAGAAAGAAACGAAAGAGTTTTGAAACTGTCCAGATGAGTTCACGTGCACGTGGGAACGTAACAGCTGTGGAAATAACGGTAGGCCCAACTAAGTTGTTTTAAAATCGTATCAAAAATTAAACGATTTCTTGACTTAAACGACAGGAGAGCCTTCTAACTCATTTATTGCAACATCTAAATGTGGCGAAAAACAACTAAGGTGTTATATAAATGAAGTCGACTACCAGGTTGTTTACCATTTACCCCCAAACCCCGGAAAATTCGGATGGAATGTAAATGGGAAGACTATTTTTTTCTTCCTGAACGGAAAGTTCCACGGGAAAACGGGATTTCTTGAAAGGAAGTCCAAAACGGAATTTCCGTACGGAAAATGTGTTTACCATTTGCTATTTTCACTAGTTCCAAGCCCTACTCCAATTTTGATGCTTGCCGCGTGTTGTTTAGTAGGGGTTGTGCAAATGGTACACGCCAACCTGAACGGAATTTTTCATTAGGAATTTTTGCTTACCATTTGTACAACCTCATTCTCCGAAATATCCATTCATAACAAAAAACTAGCCGCGAAACAGTTTTCCTAATCACAGCTGCTGGCGAAGCTCGTGTGTCTTCGTAGAAGTAATTTTGTTTGTACAAACTAGGGCAACGATACTGCACGCGCACGTTCATTAGTTTCAGCAAACACGGGTTTCACTTCACTAGCAAGTAGGAAAGCACTGTTCGTTACTCACTTTAGTCGTCGGACTCGGCTTTCTCAGCTGCTTTTAATCTTTCAAACAAGATGAACAAAGGGAATCTGAAAACGAAGTGAGCAGTTGAACAGATTATTTTTACGCTCAAATCCCACTAAACATTTTTATATGCTTCAAATATAATCGATGCTTTTTGAATTTGCTGCTTGTTTCAAGGTTGATGCACTGGGTACCCACACAAATTGTGTGACTGTATATTTTATGGGAATATCGAAAACGTTCATATAACCGTATGAATGTACTGCGATGAATACTTTTTATATAAGATCAAAACAGATGTTTTTTTTTACATTAAATGCTGTGTGCTGTCGTTCTTGTTTCTGAAAACGGCGAATTCAGTTGGCAATTTGGCGGATTTTGCGTTGAAGGATTACTGAAGGCCAGAGGTTTCTTGTCATACCATTACATTTGAAATTCGTCTAAAAACTTTAAGCGCTAAACCTCAAATAATAGTGAAAAATCCAGCATTGAAGCTCGACGGAAGTGAAGCTGGATTTTCGTGCGCCTGCTTGTAACCGTCGCGCTGTTTGGTCATTTCTGATTGGATTACTGACAGCGGCAAACTTTCCACTAACCAGCCTGGCATTCACGAGAATCCAGCTACGCCTCCGTTGAGCTTCGAATGCTGGATTTTTTAATGCTATTTGTGGTGTAGCTAATTAGAGGCAGCCAGCTTATTAAATTTTTCACGCCTCGTGCTGGGGGAGGTGGGGGGGGGGGGGGGGTGGTTATTAGAAAGGGGGCTGAATAGAGAAAACACGGTATAAAGTCATCACTGTGACTCAACTCTATTCGTTTTTGGAAAAGGGTTAGTATGATAGTATGACAGTGATATATGCTAGGAGTCCTGTGTATACATAATTCAATTATGGGGCTGTGCGGAAATCTTTTCAACTTTTGTCTGATCTTCTTGATTTCAGGCTCCTTCACTTATAACATCCATAATTTGTAAAGTTCTTTTGTTTACACATTACGTTTTTACCCTCAGGTTGCCTCAGATTCCTAAATTGTTTCTGGCGATCGACAGAAACATTCCACTGCTCATGGTTTTAACCACAGGTTTCCCAGTATTCAACCGTTCCAGCCACAGGATATCTACTCCGCGTTGCGATGAGATCTCTATCCTCAACTAGGTGCCCTACTTGATCAGCTGCACCCAGCCCAGTTGACAGCGTCAACCCACTAACAGCTTCACATCAGATCCACCCGACCCAGTTTGACTTCCGGCATGATCCCGATGTTCGACTGTGATTTGTGGTCAGTAACATTCCTTGTGGGTTGGGATAGGGGGGTATATAGAGCTCTGGATGAACCTTGCAAAGCATACCATCCACACACCTTCGGCCAGACTTCCGCGGACTTCTCATTCGTCTTAATTGGATTGTAGTTAGCTTAGCTAGCGGGTCCCAAGGTTTGGTTGGCTCCTCCGCCCTTAGGCCCCTTAAGTATCGGGTTCCTTTGCAGGTTATTCGGCTGCTAATTCGTGTTTGTTCGGCCTTTCTTCGGATTAGGTTCGTCTTACTTCTTTTTCGGGCTGTCTCTCGGCTTTCTCGGACTATCTGGATGTGCTTCTCGTCATCATCGCAATGGATCGTGAACTTCTTCTCCGGAATCTCCCGCTTAGTTGCGCGAAATTTTATTTATCTCTCAAGTTTTACTTGACAGTTTACAAAGCTCTGTGCAAGTGAAGCTTTTGTGGTAAGGTTCAACCAGACGATTACTTTAATGACTCAGGACACTAGAGGATGCAGGCCGTTCAACTGGAAGCAGGGAGACCTGATTTGGCTATTCCTTGCAGGTTGAGTGGTTTCTCTAGTTACAGAAAGACAGTTCGTATAGCCTTGCAGTTGGGGGTCAGCCTTTTTTTTTTTCAAAATTGGCTTACAAAGAAAATCAAGAAAACAAAAGAATCGAAAAGAAACTAGAAAAAGACGAAAAGAACCTCGACGGTTCTTCATTCATTTTACCTGCGATTTATTGCTACTGACCTCCAACTTTGCGAGGGTAGATTAGTCAATTGAACTTTAATGGCTCACATACTCGGTAATCTGCGATAAAACTGTTCTACTCGGAAAAGAGTCACTTTTATCGCAAGTTGCTCACAGGGTTTCATGGGACAACGCACACACAATAGGTCAGCTAAGATCGTTTGCAACTATTGTAAGCGTACGCAGTCTTCGAGAGATCACTCTACGGCGCGGAATCGTCACCAGCATCTATGAAGAGTTGGTCCAAGTTAGCTTCAGAAAGTGACAGATAAATGGGAGGATTTTTTCACTATGGCAGCGTAGACATGCAGACGAGCGGACAAGTCTACTTGTTTAAATGTCTGCCTCGTGGGAGAAATCTCTTGTCAGGAGGCCCTGCATTGCACCACGCAGGCGCAGATTGTCTACCGATTACCGCCGCCTCAAGAATGCCGACCACCGTCTGTTCAATGACTACTCACCCTTGGACGAACGCTTAACCCTGCGCCCTTGATGAACACGGCGAGAGATGGGGGCACAACAACCCAAGAAGGTACGGCCGATTTACGTGGTGCAATTTCTGCTTTACGACAGAGCGTAGGCGTTAAGACTAGATTGTAAGACATTGCCTCAGGTTAAATCTTCCAAGCAAATTCTTGGCTGTAAATTGCCGGAATATGACAGCTGTAATCAGAAGTTGCCCCATGTTAATTAGCCCTCGGTACACAGGGACACCAGGTATGTGGAGATTTATTTATGTATATAATTAAGGCGTAACGCGTTTGGTTTCGGTTTTCGATTCCGGTTTCGTTTCAGTTTTGTTCGGCCTTCGATTTGACATTCGATGCAAAGTCATCTTCCCTCTGAAAGCTTGGTATCGACAACGTATCGATAGCAAGCCGCTAATATCAATCTGCGTATTCCGGACTCCCTGGGGTGTTTCATTCGAGACGTCGAGTTTTAAGGACGTATGATCACCCCTTGGTTTCTCTGGAAGCTAAATTGTTAAGGAGCGCACCCTACCCCATTTAACTTAAGTTGTAAAAACTAACAGATGATATGAATAAAGTCCGAAAAAAGTAATGTTGTCTGCGTCTTTAATCTAAAGCTACGCAATAAACGACCTAATTTTGTTACAGGTAATTTCTTTGCAGGAATTTTTCTTCGGAATCAGCGCATCGCAAATTGTTGTAACTGACAAATTTAATCAATAAAGTTTGACACGAAAACACCAAGGTGTCTTTGTTTTCTTCAAACTACTTACTCACCTTGTCACAGAACTTTATTTTCAGCGACGTCTTCTTGACAGTTTACGTCAACGTCGGTCTACACGTCGCAGATGGGCAGGAGAGTTCTTTTCCAAGCAATCCAGTTGGTGGACTATTCGTAGCCTTTTTTCTCGACGACTTTTGGACGTATCCTTGAAGAGATGCGCATTCATTCATTGGCGCGTTCCTGAAGAAACGCGGAAGATTACAGTCGCTCCGAGTAATCACGATTAGCGTAAAAACGTATTTTTCCAAACATTCCGATTGAGGGTTCAGTATAATGGCCTTTTTTCTCGACGTTTTTTGGGCGTATCCTTGAAGAGATGCGCATTCTTCCATTGGCGCGTTCCTGAAGAAACGCAGAGGATTACAGTCGCTCCGAGTAATCACGATTAGCCTGGCGTAAAAAAGTATTTTTCCAAACATTCCGATTGAGGGTCCAGTATAAGCACTTTTTTTTCTCGACGTTTTTTGGGTGTCCTTGAAGAGACACGGAAGATTACAGACGTTCCGAGTGATAAGGAGAAGCAGAAGTTTACAAGTTTTTCAGGTGAGCCACATGAATTTTATGTTGCGAGTTACATATATGAAATGGTGTGTTTAGTCCTCAGCTCCCTTGGACACAGGGAGACCAAACAAATTACCCAGCAATAAGATGACGAATGCGACACCAACTGTAAGTATAATTGCATTGATGGTCTACAAAATTAATGTACTCTGTGTAGTTCTTACCAAATTGTCCAGACGGGGGGCAAAATACCATACCTAGAAAAAAAACTGGAAAACAAGGAATCCATAACAAGGAAACTGTTGAGGTGTGTTAGTATGTTGGGTTTTACATTGGCGACCCTTACTGAATCGAAAAATGGTACTTGATCCATAGCCTAGAAGAACGATTAGACACCAAGTTTGTTTTCTGGTTAATTTGCTTTAAAAAAAGTTCAGGAAGGCAGTGTATAATAAGGATATCACAGATAAAAGCTCTCTGGATGAAAGTCATTTCATTACGATTCTTGTTGCTTCCTTTTATTTCTTACTGACACTAGTCTTGTGAGGCATGTGTTTATCTGAGCAGAGATTCCACCAAATGTGATTTCACTCATCCGCTGTGACTCATTTCGCGGCATCTTGGATAGGTATGTAACCAGGATAGTATCTAAGGACAAACTCTGACGTGCTGACATTTCATGAGAGTCCAACCCAAGAGCTTTATATATGGAACGTAACATACTATAGGAAACGTTTCAACAGAGGACTGAAAAGGATTCAAGCCCATGCATAGTCCTCAGTGATGGTAGCAATTTATTAGAAAAACTGTCATGCTATGTAAATGAAAAAAAAAATTCATTTTCCACAACAGAGAAAATCTCTATAGATTCTCAGCCACTTCAATCTAGTTGAGTTAGTAAGCTCGCATTAGTAATACATACTAACCTGCTCTGAATCTGAATTGTCTACATTAACAGAAAGATACATCAGGTGACATTACAGCCATGTTAGACGCTCGAAGCAGCATCATTGAAAGAACTGAAGGGATCTGCAGCTCGTGAGGTTAGTGAAAAAAAAAAGGGGATAGAGTTTTATGGGATTCAAACCCATGAACCTTTGCTTTGAATGGCAGGCATTTCTAATCAACTGCTAAAAAGTAAGCGACTGATTGAGATCCAAAACAGACAACTACTCGGGCAGAACTTACAAAATGCAAAAAAGAACAATCTACAACGAACTGGGCATCAAGCCGTAGAAGTCACTGTAATTGGTGCTTTACCAAAGCTTGCAGAGACTGATTCTTGAAGAGAAGTCAGCACATGCCGTTTCATGACAAGGGAGGGATGGGCAAAACATTCCACTTTTTGTTTTTTTTTTAATGTTTACTGGAAAGGCTGGTGAAATCAGTCATAAAATGCCTTCAATGCATACTTCACTGTCTGTATTATCGTGAGCACGCAGCTTCGCATTTCAGTCAACGGGCATTAAAGCCATACCGGCCTACCCGAGGGTCCTGAGAGTTGTCAGGGAGACTTGCAAAAGACAATTTTTTCAGGTAAGTGTTTGTGAAAGGGAAATTTGTGTTAACACGTGTTTCATTCCCACGACATTTGTTAAAAGAAAGGGCTAAAAGAAACCTCCGAAACACCTTACACATTTTAAACCCAAAGCGAAACCGAGTTACTCTTTGACCCACTTTATTTGCTCCTTTACTTGAGTCTCATTTCTTAACTTGATTCAAACCCATCATCCTTGCCACAATGCTAAAAATACTCCTTTTTCAGTTTGACAAATTAAGGTTGACAGTCAAACAATATCGCTTAGGAAATCTTACCATTCGCAAACCCAGTTTTGAAAATTAGAGCAAGATTTCGACGAAAATTAGTTCTTTAATGTCAGTTTTACTAAACTTAGTTTTATCTTGAAAAGTGCTCTCCAGAAAAATCAGGTAATCGAAATGCCAGAAGTCCGGGATCATTGTCACTAGTATCACCGATGCCATGGAAACTGCATATCGGAGCTCTGCCATGATGAAACTACGGTAAGTCCTCAGTAAACTGAATCAACCGCACTGAAATGTCATATATATAAAAAAATAATTGCTTGTGTTGAAATAAAATGATGAATGAATAAAAGATAAATGATTGCTTGACAAAAATAAATATAAAATAAAAATGTACCTAAAAACCGACCGATAACAACTAAAATATGAACCCTAAAAATTGAATTTAAACCAGTTAAATGTAAAAGTTACACAATAAATTGAATGTTGAATTGTGCTTCTATGTTTTGTTCTGCTCTCCACTCGCTAACTATTTTTTTGTCTGCAAGCCCTTTGTTTCAGTTCTGCAGCGAAGCGACGAAGCGATGATGAAGGTGATGATGATGATGATGATGAGGATGCCCATGGTGAATTTAGCTGAAGATGTCCTGGACATCATATCACCATTCTCGACTGTCCACAGGTCAGTTTCTACCAAAGCAGAATGAGGCGTGCATGTACTAAGTTTTTTGCTCTTTATGCTTTTCTCTTCATTAAAGAGAAACGGAGCTAACGATGACATTAACGATGATGATGAAGATGACGATGATGATTGTAACGTTCCAGGTTACAGTTATAATACCTTTCTCTGCTGTTTCCTTAAGGTCAGTCCCTGAAACAAGTCTGTTAAGTTTCGGCACGGTGCTTGGACGCAAGAACTATATGCTATTATGGCCGGTATAGTCTATCAAAGACGTGATGGTAGAAATTCTCGACAAGTGCGTCAGCAAGATTGCCACTTAATATTTTCTTTGTCTGGGCTTCAGAGTTCTAGCCCGTATTATGTAAAAGCTGTTATATCGAGGCTTTGAAAGAGCCTTTGAAAGAGAAATTGGAGAATATATAAGCGGAATATTGCCTTTACTGAAACGCGTGCTTTCTTTCCACAATGTGACCCTCGCGAGTAATCAAGCGATAAACGTGGGACAAAACCATCGGAGGATGGTTTTTGATGTTGAGGTTTTACTTTCTGCTTGCCTAATCTAGTGGTCTCCAGTTTAACAGCAGAGGGCTTACGCTTGGAGGAGCCTCCCACACGACTACAATCGGAGGTAAGCTGTGTCTGTTAGTTCGGATCAGCAAGATTGCTACAGAGCCTCACACAAATTATTTATGCATTTTGTGACTCAAACTATTTCATTTTCGCCTTCTGTGAAACAAGGGTTATTATGACAGTGATGCGTCACCCTCGTTAAAGACCCATGACGGACCAATATGCTTTGCGCGCGTTAAGTCAAGTCGCCATATTTTTTGTGAGTCGAAAAGTCAAGTGAAGACCGTTGAATCCACAGCAATCCGCTTCCATCCGGCGTTTATGGTGCTTGATTTTACGTTTCGTTGCCCAGAGGAGTTCACTATTTCACTTGTGTGTTGATTTTGATGATATTTTTGGAATTGCAATATCTGTAGAGTGAATATGATGAACTCCTAGAAAGCTCTGATCGTTTGGCATTTTGATGGCCGTACCTTCGCGTAAGTGGAGGCCACTTTTATCTGGTTGTGCTCGTTATATCATGGTACGATCATCTGTGTTTGAACTATGGCATGAGAGGAAAATTACTCTTGGGTTCTCGGAAACAACGAACTGCCTTTGCTGAGTATCTACTGCATCAAACAGACCACAGAGCATCAACTGATACACACTTTATTTAAAGAGGGTGGCACGGAATAGTTGAAGCAACTAATAAACTTGTGGCCCTCTACAAGGTCGGCACTAGGGGTGGTCACAGCCAGGGTTCGTTACGTCCCTAGTGGTTCTTTAACGTCCCACAGAGTGTTAATTGTGAAGAGTTGTGAGACGGGACCTCCGGCTTATCGTCCTTATCCGAGAAGACTAGAAAGTCTAACCACTTGTAGATGTCATTGCAAAGGAAGCACTTTCTCCTCAGTTATTTAAAGACCCTGAGTGTTGGTCCGGCCGGGGCTTTGAACCCACGACCTCCCGCACGGTAGTCCGGCACTCTACCAACTGAGCCAACCGGTCGGCGACCGGACCTTGCTAGAATTCGATGGTTTGTTTATTTCTTATAGCTTTGTTACAATGCTTATGTATCACAGCTTTGTTCATTTTAACAACCCGTGTGAACGAGATGGTAGGCAGGGAACATTTGGAGTTAAGGAAAATTTTTCTTAAACCTCTTCAATCTCGACGGCTTCGTCTTCCTCCTTCTCGTTATCCGCTACTATTGAGCCATCTTTCGCCTAAATTTCTCTCCTCCAGAGAGTTTTCCAATAAAGACAGTGATGAACTCATATTGTGCTCTGATCAACCGACAAGCACGCGAAATATTCAAACTTCGGCGACCGCATCACACAATGGTGCCTCCTCCTTGTGTTTGTCAAAACAATAATAGACGCGCGCAAAGCATATTGGTCCGTCATGGGTCTTTAAACAAAGTTGATTTGATTTTGATTTGAAAACTGAAAACGGGTTATTTTATGATTTGCTTTTGACCACACAGGCTTTTTAGCTGATAATGGGAGCAGTTTCTTCATTTTTTCCACTGTCTAATTATAAGTATCCTACCATCATCAATTTCCGTGGCACGTTTTAGTTGCAGAAATAGACACGCCGCTGACAGCGCGTGTGATTGGAGGATACGTAAACAGCAATGGCCGTCCATCTGTCACGTTACCTCTCTCTACACTGACAGGTAAGAAGACACTTTGTTGTACACAAAGCGTAACAATGGATAAACACCTGTTTCACTTGTGATGGAAATGATCTGACTAGAACTGTTTCGTCTACCGTATGAAAGAAGTTGGCACAAAAGAGCTATCACAACGTAACTGGTGCCCTAAATGTCTTGAGGGAAGAATGAAAGACTTGCTTTGGATTGCGATGGGTGCAGAGTGAGACGTGGATACAGAAATGAACTTTACCTTTGGAAGTGAAAGGCAGCTCTTTCTGCATTAGGTAATCTTTGTTTTTATTATTTATCTTGTTTGAGTGATGGGAATGGCTATGATGATATCAAACAATGATGTACCACGTTCTAACTGAGGCCCTACTCTAAATCAACTCGAAAAATCCCACAGAACCAGTTAAGAGCTATTCAAACCAGGCGCAGGCTTGAGCTGCAACGGGATTTAAACCAATCACAACCACGACTCACACTAATGCGACTGAAAATTGAGCTTGTAGTCGGATTAAAATATCACTTATTAAAACAATTAATTCTAGTTACGTTGCTTTAAGTTGACATTCCTATTTATTTGTTGTACGATCGTGTTCTTCCAGATTCACTAGCTAAAGGATCGAGGAAAAGGGGACTGCATGGCCGAGAAGGTGTTTGGCTTGTCTCGGATAACAAAGTAGCCTTAGTGACTGATAAGGACAGTATCTGCTTGAAACCGGCGGACGAAATTCAGTTGTTACAGCAACAACTTTGAAGACTTAAGGAGCTGAGGAAGACTTCATCAAGAGTGTGCATGCTTTAAAGGGGTCAGCCGCACAGTCATTTGCTATTGTAAATATTGAACAGTAAACAGTACTACATTACTGCTTAATGGCCATACCTTAAGGATTGCAAGCACACTTGGACTTGGAACGTTGAAACACGTTTTCAGCATATTAGAAATGAAATGCCAGAAAGTAGTTTTAATAGCTGCTGAATCTCACTAGTCGTTTATTAGGACCACGGAAAAAGAAGAAACGCTCTTAAGATTAGGTCATTTTAGACTTGAGTTATCGAGTGAAGGAGTAAGCTATACTTAATTGATTATTTTAAAGTATTTTATAGTTGAAAGTGAAAACCTCTATCAGTTAAGTCCTTTTCGCTATTAATTTGACCAGCACTCCCCACATTCTCTTTATCCCTGGGGTAGGGCCCTTAAAACACTGCGTCACGTTAGGACAGCAATAAGCGGCTTTGGTTCTTTCTGATTGCATATAATTGGCGCGAACTAACGTGAACAGAAATATTTGAATTGATTCAGTCTCAACAAGATGGAACTGATGATGCACTTTACTCACAGCTGTGTTTTCTCTACGCTCAAGGAAATGTTGAACATTTTATGGACATGTAATCATATTACCAAAGGCCATCAGTGTGGTCTTTCATGAGGTCATATCTAACAAGTTTATAGGCTGACATATGTACATATAAGACAGGTAGTCATTTATTCAGTTAAGAGCAGTGGTCGTTTGCAGAGCAATCACACAACCTGTTCCATGGTCAATGCAACAAGGCGGAGTGCGGCCGGAGATGCCCTGCTTACATTCTGGTCATGTATCTCATAAGGTCATATTAGGAGAACTTTTACTGCCAACGCGACACGCCCTCTCCCCCCCCTCCCCCCTTCCCCCCAAGGGAGGATGTCCATGTTCATGTTTCAAAGTACCCCAGTTGTACGCACCTTACCCCTGACATTTCCTTGAGCTCAGATTACGGTTTTGAGTAGGATGAGAAAGCGCATTAAGCTCGACATTTCCAAATTAAGTTTTTATTCACGTAAGAAAATTCAGCGTTATGTTTTGGGCTTTTTATGCAATCTTGAAATTTCCAAAAAGTATTTTCCCATTTGTTCATTTGTTTTCCAATGTTTTCGAAGTATGACCGGTAACGTTTAGTGACTTAGTAGCATCGTGGCATTCTACAAAGGGTAATGGTTGACAGAGGTTAATTATTTATTAATTTTACAGAAACTTTTCAGTCTAAGCTGCTGATTTGCAAGGTTGACTGCCGAAAAAACCCAGTGACTTACCAAATTCGTGTAGCAATTACAAGCTCTTTGTTGCATAGAATGATCTTTAAAATGCAGTTCTGCTAAGTTAAAGTTAAATAACAAGATTTTTTATCAGTTGTTCAGTTTGTACAATACGTCAGCATTTTTGCTTGTTCTTTCCATCTTCAGTTGTAATCTAACATGTAACGACAGTGACTCTCCAAATATCCGAAAGGTTTTTCAATCACTACTTATTTAACTACTCACTTTTGTGAAAACAACTAGTGACTGGCTATTCGATTCGGTTTCACGGGACGCTCTTATCACTTGTAGAATGAAGTAATTTCGTATAATTTTGTTTGTTATTTACAATGACGATGTTTCGTGTGTGAGTTATTGAGTCAATATTTAACGGTGGGTAGATTTCCTAACTATACATTTGGAATTTCGAAGCTTAAATCAAGCCAGATATAGTTAAAAGTTTTGAAGTCGTATAGAATCTTTACGCAGACCATTCAATACTTCTAAATGAACTTGGAACATCTGGATCCACAAATCAAGCTTCTAACATCTAGCTGATGCTAACGCTTGCTAATACGCTCTAATGATTAACGCTTAATAATTTGCGATCCAGAGGTTCCGAGTGAATCGTTTTACTTCGAAAAGGCGGAAAAGCAATGTTAAGACATTTTTTTGCAATGAACGGCTTGATTTAAGTTTCTCTAGTATACGTTGTCGGAATATCGACTGGTTGATAACCTTCAATTGTCTTCGTTAGATACTAAGTGGTAGTGATAGAAGCATCGTGGTGAGAAACTATGATGAATCTCTCAAATAAACATGGTCTTGGCTTTAAATTGTACTGTGTGCTCACTGACCTTGTGACCTGCAGTGACCAACATTCAACCTTTGCAACTTGCAAAATCTGGTATCAGTGGCGCGCTTTTTACTCTAGTTCGCGAGTTCACTCCATTACGCTCCATTGAATTGCTGGACTCGTAGTTTTATTACATATTCGCCAAACTGCTGAATCACCCAATCATACAACCACAAAACTGCACAACCAAAATTCAAACTACGATCATGAAAGCAGCCAAATAAACTCACGAAAGGTATAAGAGGAGGAACTTTGCTCGTGATAGATTTCTCTGGAATAAACAGAACAGAATGGCTATTTGATTTTAGAGGGCTTTTACACGTAAATCACCCGTCGTACATCAAGCAGCAGAAGCGAAATTTTGATTACTTACCGATTTTGCCAGTTAGTCGTCGTTCCATCCTGGCTATATACCCGTGTCTCAGAGGATACACTTAAAATTTGACCCTACAAGCACTTCATCATGCGTAAACGTAAAGTTCAAAACTACATAACCGCGAGTGGTTTATAATTAGCCACTTTAAGTTTTGCAGTGTTTGGTTCGGGTTGCTGAGGTCCTCCTTCCAGGTCCGTCTGTTATGGACCGACTGCTCAAACGGGAATTTGAAAACCAAACCTGCTGGCGTAGATTAAACTTAAACTAAAACCACGAAGGTCAATACTTTTTCCTTGAGTTGTGGCTGTGGAAAAAAATCCGTTTTGTGTGGCTCTGAAGAGAGACACCCCTATCAACTCGCGCGGGAGACGCTCGAGAGGTCCGCAGATGACGGTCCAACGCACCCTCCCGTTCAGAAACTAATAATCAAGTTAGAAACCGGATATTACAGAGCACAGGAACTAGACATGAGGCAAGTGGGTAATATCTTCTTATTCGCGACAAGCTCAGAATCTGAAAAAGTGGACTGAAAACAGAACTAGTGTTCAGTGGTCAGCGCTAACCATTGGTTAAGATGCATTCAAACCTATAGGTTGTCATGGTATTTAACCAGTGTGTAAGCACTTACAATGTTTCGAACAGCTCGGCCCAGAGGGGTACAAAAGCGGGGTGGAGTGTTGTAGGCTATTCGGTTCCCAAGAAGGCTGCGCAGATGGATGCTAAGGTATTAATATTGATGATACCCTTGAACCACTTGCATATTGGTCCAGTAAGGTAATATCACTTAAACTCAACAACAACTCCAAGTGGGTCTTTCTGGCTTCTATCAGGTTTCAGCTTTTATTTGGCGACAGCAGGCCTGCCAACATGTCCAGCCACGATATTGATTAGTTCCGCTTACCACAACTACCATGGCGCTTCTTTAATTGGGAGACATTTATCGTGAAACATGATATAAATCGAGTCCCATGGTCTACATTACCAAACGCCTCTTAATCTACAAATCCGTGAATCACTTGAGTCATTCATTTATGAAAACCATATAATTGTTGAGAGTCACTAGAACAACTCAAATGTGGTTTCATCTGCAAAATGTGGTAGACATCAACATTAACAGTTTTCTTACGAAATGCGTGAGAGTTACGAGCAAATTTTGTGAACTCGGTGACAGTCCCTCTCATTGTTGCTTGTTTTTCATTGTTCATCAACAGGTTCTTTTCTGACTGTATAAGAAAAGAGAAAACCATTAAAAACATAAATTAAATATGAGCAAAGATTCCCTTCTTCTTTTCTTTACTGGCCATTTGTATTAACACTTATTTTTATCAAACAGTTCAATCAAGTGTAGCTTTGATTCTAGGGACTATTTTTTCCTTAATATGCGATTTGGAGGGAAATATTTAATTTTCGTATTATGCATTTTGTATTTGCACTGTTTAGTGTTCGGCAAATCAACAAACGAGAACAAAGCGATTCGTAAACATATCAATAGAAAGGTCACGAATGGCTCCCGAGGAGAATTTACCCCACGAAAAACAAGGGATCATCGTAGAAAATCGATCGAACAGTCCGGAGGCTCAAAAGGATCGGAGGATGCGGTGCGGAAGAACTTCCTTGCTGGTTCATTGATCCCGGGAGGACGAATAGAGGAATTGCCTCTTCCTGATCAGGTGGAGCATGTACAGGATTTCCCTGTCCCAGTCGCTGTTAAACATGAAATAGCCGAAAGCATCTTACACGTGCATATTCATGATAGTAAGTTCCATACCTAATGTTATTGTTCATTCATCATCCACGGCTCTAATGTTTTGGTTGTTGCAAAATTAAATTAAACCAAACATCGTCAGTCATGCACTTTTATCAAAACATGAAACAATTTTTCGTACATTTTTGTACTTGATCGACTACTCCATATATCTGTTCCTTAAAGAATTCAATCTGTTTTAATAACAATTCTTGTTTTCACTCTTTCTCTTTCATTCTTCAGAGAATCCGTGTAGAAATGGTGGATTCCTTTCGCGTGATTTTCACGGAGGTTATCATTGTGTTTGCCCTGTTAAATTTACCGGTCCCACATGCGAAGGTACGTTCTAAGTGGAGTCGTTGTGAGTCGAACATAAGTTCTCTGTAATGGTAAGACACTAACGAACGTTTGCTAGGAAGGTGAGAGAAATTTGCCTTGAACTTGTTATATTTTGCAAATACATACATACATACATCACCTTTATTTCACCTCGGATTTACAAGAGTAGCTGTATAGCTAATTTCTCCGAGAAAGAAAAAGAGGGAAAAAAATAATTAATAAAATCGTATATTGTATACAGTACATTAAAACTATTATTTACATAAGTAACAATTGCATTGATGTTCGAAAGAAATTTGGCGTATTTTAGCTCTGAACTCATTCAAGGACGTTAACGACCTCAGGTCCTCTGTTAGTTTGTTCCACATGTTTGCAGAAGTGTATCTGAAGGAGTGAAGACCATAAGTGGTTGTATTAACGTATGGGATAACAAGTTTGCTTGATCCTCGTAGGTTGCGTTCAGTATTTCTCATTTGAAAAAGACCACGTACGTACTTCGGCATCGTTTCAAAGTGAATTGCCTTAAAAACTGTTTTCATCATGTCTTGGCACCTAATACTGTACAGATCACTAGTACTGAATTTGCTCAGTAGCTCCTGATATGGCAGAGACTTCTCGTCCAGAACAATCCTGAGCGCCCTTTTGTTAAGACTTTCTAATTTATTTCTATTTCGAGCCCCGCAAAAGTGCCAAACTGCTGAGCAATATCTAAAATATGGAACAATGAAGGCCTTATAAAGTTTACATTTTACATCTGTCGGTACTATTTTTCGAAAACGAGAAATTACATTAATTTGATTGTTGACCTTTGTACAAATGTTTTTTACATGGGTGTTGAACTGCAAATTCTTATCAATGTTCACTCCTAAAAGGTCAATGTTGTCTTTGACCGGAATGTTAATGTCATTCACTGTAAAACTAAAGGTGTAGTTTGTGTTCCCTAAAATCATTGCTTGATACTTATCCGGATTTGTAATCATACCGTTCATACCAAACCATTGGTCAGCTTCGAGAAGCTGGCATTGAAGTTTCATTTCTAACTTCACTGGATCTTTATCCGAGGCATAAATTTGCTCATCATCAGCATAGGCATTGATACAAACTCCTTCCAGGAAGTAAAAGAGATCATTCATAAATACGTTGAAGAAAAGGGGTCCAAGGACGGATCCCTGAGGTACTCCTTTTATAACTGGCAGCCAAGAAGAAAATTTGTCGCCTACTTTAACTCTCTGTAATCTTCCAGACAAATAGTTTCGCAACAGAGCAACGCCGTGTTCGGCCACTCCATACGCCCTCAACTTAGCTAGCAGCAACTCGTGTGGTACACAATCAAAGGCCTTTGAAAGATCTAAAGATATCACAGCAACCAGTTCTTTATTATCTAAGCCAGCCCTCCAATCTTCTGTTAGACGCAGCAGTGTGCTCTCACAGCTATAATTCTTGCGATATGCAGAAATGAAGTCAGACAATATGTCTTTGAAATATACCGATAATTGATCAGACAAGACTCTCTCATAGATGTTATTTAAAATGGGTAGTACCGTCACCGGTCGATAATTCTTCTTGTAAAGTTCATCTTCTTTTTTAAATAACGGTGTTACTTGGCCCATTTTCCACCTGACCGGATAACAACACGAGATGACTGAGGAATTGATGATTTTTGACACTGGAAGCGCTATAACAGGAGCAGATAATTTGAGTAGCGTCGGATGTAGCATATCATGACCACAAGATTTGCGACTGTTTATAGAAGATAGTAAGAGATCCACCTGAGATGGATTCACAAGATCAAAGTTGAAAGTTTCCCTTTCCACCTTATTGTGCATTATTTCTCTGATACTTGGATGTTCAAGGAAATCTGTACCATATTCCATTTCCGTGATCTCATTGGCATCTTCCAGAATATTTACAAAATAATCATTAAAAAGCTCAGCAAGAACTTTTTTGTCATTTATGAAGTTACCATCTTCTTTGAGTAATATGTTGTTTGCTTGGCCAGAGTTCCTGGAGTGTAGGAATGGACGATACATTTTCCAAAAGTCAGCTGGGTTTTGGGATCCCTCAACTTTGTTGTTAAAATATAGCGTTAGTTTGGTGGGGAGAGCTTGATGGCGGATGGTTTCCTTGCTGTTAGATGACAACATGTTAGGAATTCTCATCAGAAAACTGTTTATCTTTTTTCTTTAGAACAACAGTTCTGCTTCTCCGAACCTTGCAAGAATGGTGGGAGGTGTATGGAGACAGTCTATGGTTACAAGTGCCAATGTGCCAAGAGGTTCTCTGGGGATAACTGCGAAGGTTTTATTTTTGCCTGAGGATAATGACAATAATAATAATAATAATAATAATAATATGATTTCTTTCATATGCATTATTCACAATAATAATTATATTAATAACAATAATAATTACGATGGTGAAAGTGATAGTGACCGTGATGATGAATTCTTTGTTAAACCCAAGTTATTGACTTCCTTTTCCACAGATGAATTATTCTGTATTCCAAATCCATGTTTGCATGATGGCAAATGTGTGGAGACTATTCGAGGCTACAAGTGTGTTTGCCAGAATGGATTCAGAGGGACTCACTGCAAAGGTGAGGATAAAAAATCTAAGTATACAGTGTACTTTAGAATAAATTATAAAATAAAATGCTTCTCGTTTCGTGCTGAGGATGGTGGTAGTGATGGTGATGGTGATTCTGGTAGTGTTGATGGTCGTGATGATGGTGGTGATGGTGACGGTGCTGACGGTGATGACAACCATGATAACTCGTAATGATTACTGTTATAGCAATAACCTTAATAGTGATGGTGACAGTGATGATGCGTTGTAATAAATACAATTTTTTCCAGATATCGATTCGTGTTACCCGAACCCTTGCCAGCACGGAGGAACATGTGAAAATATTAATGGTGCCGCCAGATGCCAATGCCATCCGGGGTATCATGGAAAATATTGCCATGGTAACAGGACTTTGACCTTTATTATTTTGATCCCATGATACCTTAAAAAAAATCGTAGAATCAGAAATTGAATCAATCAAATAATTTATGTTATAGTTCGAGGGATTTTTCCTCCTTTTCATTGGCTATGACCTGCAAACAACTGCCTACAAATAATGGTCTGCTCATGCGTAATACCGTCTAAATGCAGTTTTCCTTCAAATAATATTCTGCTCATGCGCAGTTGTAACCACGCTAGAAGAAATTATTTAACTCAGAAGGAAACCAATTGATCTCTGCCAGCAGCACGCGCTTGCCGCTTCTCCACAAAATATCAAAACAAACTTGGTGATCGAATGATAAAACAATTATTGAACTCGGTTTTCGTAAAATGTCGTGATTTGTCATTGTCTCGCAGATCAATTATTTGCCTCAGCCTTCGGCTTCGCCACTGACAAATCACGATATTTTGCTTAACCTCGTCCAATAATTGTTAAATGCTAGTTTAGAGACGCCAGCTGCATAAATTGGGTCTTCACTATATCCAAGTGCGTCTGCTCTTGTAGATCTGTGCACTGATACACTTTCAGGCCACTGTTAGAAAGGTTATGATCAAAATGTTTTGTTAAATATGAAAAGAATTATCTTTCTATGGTTATTGTTTATATTCCTTTGAACTGTCATACTGATAAAACAGAAATCTAACTAACACTGAGCATTTTTTCAATTTTAAGAAACGTATATTTGTCACGTAAATCCGTGTCATAATGGTGGACGATGTGTAGAGAACCCCTTGCAACCTTGTCGCTGTCCAAGAGGATATGTTGGAACGTACTGCCATGGTAGGACTGGAGCTGGTTTTTGGAAAAGAAGTGTAATAGCTTCTACATTTTGTCAGTGCCAAGCAATGATGATGATAGTGGTCATAGCGATAACAGACAATGTTAGGGATTATGCTTGTTGTCCTGCTAACTGCTTCTCTTGGTTTAAACCGCCATCACATAGTTTCTGAGGATGTTGCGATTCGATTTGCGTTTTCTTTCTTTAGATCACGTATGTCATCCTAATCCTTGCCTACATGGTGGAGCTTGTTCAATAGTGGACCATCCACTGGGCTCGCGGAGCAACAGATGGACCTTCCACTGCCACTGTTCTGAGTACTACCGCGGGCGTATTTGTCAGAGTAAGTTACATGTGAGGATTCTATTTGAATAGTTTTGGTTTCGTTGGGACACAATACCTACATCTCCATCATGAAAAGAGCTGGAATTCAAAGCCTTACCAGTACACGTCCACTGCTTTGTTTATTATTCCACTAAGGCTCTTCCCTGCTTTAGAAGGTTATCGCGTTGAACCTTTTCCATTGAAAAGAAACAGTAAGTAGTTATCCTTAAATGCATCAGTTATTCTTAAATGCATCATCAAGAGTAAAGAAAAATTTCTTACGGTTTCCTTAAAACTGATTCATTTCATTTACATTATTGACACCTTAAAACTGACTGTAATTATTTTAGTTCCTCACCCATGCATTGATCAGCCATGTCTCAACGGTGGCACATGCGTAGACACGTATTACACTTTGAACGGGGGACGCGAGCAGCATAACGCTCATGATGTTACTGTGCCCTCAATGAACCTGGAGTTTTTCTGCAACTGCCCGCCGGGATTCACTGGATCAAGGTGCGAAAGTAAGTAAATGTGATTAACTTCTTGAATCTCTTCCGTTCATTTCTGTTCAATCTCGTCCATTTCAAATACAAGGCTTGTTTTTCCAGACAACTATTATAAAGACATAATAATTTAAGTTGACTTAAATTATGATAACCAGCGTCGAGTATTAAAAGTTAAAGCTAATAGGATAATGGTAAAGAATTAGAAGACATCTTATGAAAACAAAAAAACATTTTCAATAACCCAAATTTTAAAGTGGTGTCTGGCTTTATTTGGAATCCTTAATTCAAGTTATAAGTTATTGCAAGTTTTGCTAGAGTTGGAAGATAAGATAGATTGATTTTCAATCATTTCAGTTGATATTTGTTCACTGTGTCACCGTGACGCTGACTGTGTCAATCATCACTGTGTCTGCAAACCTCATTTCATTGGAGACGGCCATTATTGTCGAAGTAAGTGGAATTGTTTTTGTATGCTTCTTATTAACTATAACTACAATTATAACTACAACTACTGGAAATACCACAACTGCTGATGCTACTGGATTAACATTACTTTCATTGTCAAAGATGTGTCCAGCCATTGTTATCCAAATCCTTGTTACCATGGGACATGTTCAGAGGGCCCTGACGGAAGTTATGACTGTGATTGCTACCCTGGATATTGTGGACCTCAATGCAGAGGTAAGTGATACAGTAGACATAACAAAGAAAGTGCCACAGCTATCAACGAGTTACCGCATAATGCAGATAATAATAATAATAATAATAATAATAATAATAATAATAATAATAATAATTAATAATAATAATTTATTACTTATTAGGTGCAAATTATCATGTGAATATGATCAAATGCGCCTCACAATTCGAAATCTTCACAATTCTTAATTCTTTACAATGCTCAAATCAAACAAAATCAAATGTTTGTTTTTGGAGATCGAAAGAGGAAATCCGGAGTACCCGGAGAAAAACCTCTCAGAGCAGGGTAGAGAACCAACAAACTCAACCCACACATGATGCCGAGTCCGGGATTCGAACCCGGAACACATTGGTGGAAGGCGAGTCCTCTCACGGCTGCACCAACCCTGCTCCCCCGCTTTTAATGACAGAGATGTTCAAGTTGTTCGTACCCCCACCTCATCCCCCCACCTCCGAAAGAAGAGTGTTCAAATGTTAAGGTTAAATGTGATTTGTGAGCATCTGAAAGATGCAAAGACGTTGATAATGATGATGATCAACGTTAATTTTCTATAATATCCCAATTCAAAGTTTTAAGGTCGCGTTCTTTAAGCTAGCTCTTAGTGTTGTATGTTCCCAAGGTATGTTTCTAGGAATAGGTAATGGTATTATTCACTGGGACATTATAATTCATTCCTTAGATATCTGCCAGCCTTGCTTGCTTTGGCCGTGTGGCAATGGTGGACAGTGTATTCCAAAAGGAGAGAAGCGTATTTGCATATGTCTACCTCCCTACCAACCACCAGATTGTAATGGTAAAAAGATCAAATACATTGAAAAGAATGAGTCAGAAAGTAAACGTATTTAGTGTTGGTTGTTGGATATTGGAAGATATATATTAGATTGTTATTGGTTTATTGTTAGAGTACTAGATCTGAGGAGTGCGAATAGGCTCGTGTTGGTGTACCTTTAGAAAGAATCATGATGGTAATGATCAGTGATGATGATAATTATCATGATTATCAAGTCGAAAATAACAAAGCATTCGCTTCTTTGGTCACCACACACATCCTGTAATCTCTACCCCAGTCACCAAGCTTAATGTCACCAAGCTTATCAAAACAAAGGTACTAGATCAGCCACGTAGTTAGGCACAAACTAACTCTGCTTGTAGTTCTCTAACTGAGAACACTAATTGTTTGAATACAATAATTTGCTGTTGTTGTGTTCGTTGCCATTGCTTCTTCAGCTACTGAACCTGATTTGTGTGAGCTGAACCCATGCAAAAACGGAGGAAAATGCAAGTTCCTACCGGAGAAAGATGATTACATTTGCGAAGATTGCCTTGGGAAGTTTGGTGGAAAAGACTGTTCAGGTTATTGTTTGTATTTTGTTATTGTGTCATTATGATCTTTTTTTCCATTTCTAAATTAGCAAGTCCTTAGTTTTTGTTAATGTCCATGACCATATGTAGACAAGCAATCGGTGCGTGGTACCTTAGCGGAGGATCCCTGGTATTTTAGGGATATTATTTTTGAGGACAACTCAAATGCAAATTGTAAGAAAAGTGGAACTGCTGTTTCTCAGCATAGCTAGTATGAGTCAGCTCTACAGAAGGTCTTTACGGCCTAAACCTCGCATACAATGAAACAGTTATCAAGGTCACAAACAGTGTAAATGTTTTTCTTGACAGCGTGGATATACGATGACTAGGAACAACACATCATCTTTACTTTCGATATGTTTTGTAGAATGTACTTGCCCTAAGGCCAAAACGATGGCAGGCGACGTACGTCGAGTTGTGGACGCCATTTGTGATGCAGTTGGGGAGTGTGCGTGTCCTGATGGTGATTTTACGTTTACAGACAAAGGATGTGTATTGGGCGGTAAGAACAATCAAGGAGAAGTAATTATTGCATTACTTTTGTGTATTGAAACTACCTCTACCTAGGTGTAACGAGATTCTCCATTCGAATTTTCTTTCTAAACGCGCTTGTTCGCATTCCGACTGTGACCAAGCCAAGTACGCTTCTAGTACCATAACAGTCTCACCTACGAATATTTTCCCAAACTGAACGATGGACAACCCTTAGTGGTAAGGTGAAAATTGTGAGGGAAAGTAGGAATGTACTTCTGCAAAGCTCAACTATGAAATATTGCACCTCAGAAGTTTTAGAACCCTTGTCTGATGATCAGTTAGACCTCTGTTAAAAAACAAAACTGTTTGTTGAACTGAATTCAGGTGCCCTTTCTCGCGGAATGTAAATAGACGTGTCACTGCGTTTTGTCCTGCCTGGTTATTTGTTGGCTTGATTTTTCCGTTAATCCAGACTACTGCAAGAGCCCTACTCCGTACACCAGTCAACGTAACTGGGAGATCAGTTAGACGCAGAAAAAGCGAAGAAACATATGAAAAACAAACACATCATTACCGGTGCTAGCTCGTATTAAGCAGAGAGACAAGAACTTTAAACTTTCGGATATTACCGGAACTTACATACCTCGTTTGTGTTCTGTCCAGCGGCCAACCCATGTGCCAATGAACCATGTAAACATGGCACTTGTGTGGTAGACCCGTCTGGTTCTGGATTTAAATGCATCGACTGCCCACCGCCCTACTATGGCCGCCTCTGTGAATGTAAGTATCTCTTTCAATGGCGATGCCATTCAAGGATTAGGATTGTATTTTGGCCTACCATCTCCAGGGTACACAGTTGTTAGGCCTTTGTTTTTTTCCAGGATAATAGCTTTTTTCTTGACCTTTCCCAGACTGGTCAACCAATAAAAAAATTCGAATATGCACAAACCATAGAGTAAAGATAGTAGTATTAAAAAAGGACGTTTATTGTGTCTATTAACTGAAGGCACCACCTGCACATGTGAGAATCCTTGCCAAAATGGCGCAACTTGTCAGGACACCGGTGTTAAGCAATATAAATGTGTCTGCCCTCCTGGATATACTGGACCAGATTGCTCAGGTATGTGGTCGTCATAAACGAAGTAGGGTTTGGTTTGGATTACAGTTTCTTTTTAGTGATTTTTTTCCTCAAGAGATTTTCCTGTCAGTTTAATGCTGATTTTTTTGAGGGTGGAAGGAACTTACGAACAGCACATTTTGCGTTTCTTGCACAATAAACTAAATGAACCATTCCAACTTACCACGTTTCTCAGTCTGAAACAGTCTCAGTCTGAATACAGTTCCAACCTTATGGTGATCTTAATCGGTCTTTGTAAATGCTTGGAGGATCATTGCATTTATGTCAGTAGACCAATTGCAAGCAGTCTCTGTCACCGTCTTTGAATTACATATGACTATAGGGCTTCGCAGTTTATGTATAATTGTAGCACAGCTTTTGTAGTGAAGCGAATACAGAGGTGAGACAATTTGTTGGCATGGCTTGTAATCAATTGCAATCGTTTGCCCCTTTCTAGTCCCGATTACAAAACCTGAAGTATACTGCAATGCTCACAGATGTGAGCACGGTGGAACCTGTGTAGAACGGTCTCATGGATATGACTGCATCTGTACTCCACAGTACACTGGACCACACTGTGGAGGTGAGAAACGACCAGTAGGAATGAGATGATGTCCCTTCCCTTACAAAGGAGTAATCAGTTATACGTACTCAGCGAGCATTTTTTATTGATTTTCTCAACGTACTCTTAAAAATACTTTAAACCTACAGCTTCTCTTTAATACCCAGAAAGTTAGTGTCTGTGGTAAGGTTAATGTGCCCATTTTCTTTAAAGTTGACAAGTGTGCTAGTTGCGACGAGAACGCGGACTGTGTTTATGGACGCTGTCGCTGTAGGAAGGGTTACATTGGTACTGGATATGTCTGTGCGGAAAGTAAGTAAAAGCAATGCCACCATAGACCTCTTTTGTTTTAATGCTGATAAGCCTTTCTAACCTGGCTGCTATGTGCAAAATCCAAAAGAATGTTTGCGCTAAAATGAGGCCAGTAAGTCTAATAAATATAGATACAAAAGAACAATATTATCGGCGGCCACTATGAAAGTCGTCTATTAGAATATGAATCTCAGATTAATAAAGGGGTGATGAGGAGAAAAATAGAGAAGCGGGGATAAATGCAAGCAAATGGTGGACAGGGTCGATAAATATGGGAATATAGGGACAAAAAACAATGCGAATAGTTGCAGAGCGGAGAGTCAATCTAGGTTCTCCAGGGCTCTCTCCGTGTCGATTGAGTCACGGCTGGGCTAGTTATTACTGAAAAAATACGGTTTTGCCATAAGACCTTGGGACTCTTGTCAAACTTGGGCGAAAACAGGAACAGTAGTCACGTAACCAGCGGCCATATTGGTCCAGTGAAACAAAAGAAAGTATTTGCCTGAAAAATAGAGTTCAATTCCCAGAAGGTTAGCCTTGTGCACCAACATTCCTGCCATTCCTTTGTTTTTGTGTACCAACATGGCCGTCGTGACGTCATGACACCAAAGCATGCTCTTCTTTCACTGCTTTTTAGAACCCCCTCCCCTTCCCATCAATTAGAATATTCAAGCCGTCGATGGACTAATCTTCGTGTGGGAGTCCGTTAATTAAAAATCAACATTGTAACGAGAGGGAAGTGGCAAAACGGGAATTGTAACAAGACTTTTGACCTGCGTTGCAGCTATATTACCTTTTACTGGTAATTGTTTAACAGTTTTGTTTACGTTTTTTGAGTCTCAGTTTTCTGTTATAGTGATTTTTCAATGAAAATTACTCTATGGACGTTTATTTTATTAGTTAATGTACTTGCTCTTTGTTTAGTTGATAAAGAGTCGGAATGTGGTATTTGTCCTGTTCATCATCACTGCGTCCATGGAGTGTGCGTCTGTTTGCCTGGATTTATTTGTCAAGGTAAACAAGATAACAACGTTATAAATGACTTTCCATGAAACAGTTCAATTTATTATTTTGAAATGGTGTCCAAAAAGGTTATGGCTAGTTCTTTGCACCTTTATTTAGATGTCCAAGTGCAGTTGCTGTGTAGCTGTCGAGATGTTAACTGCCATTCGCCCTCGATCCCGAACAGCCCCTTCAGTATCTTAATGTGATGGCTAAAATGGCTTCTTTGGAAAAGGGCAAAGGATTTGATGATGATGATGATGATTATGATAATGATGATGATAACTCGGTGAAAACGAGTGCAAAACTATTTTATATCGATGTTCAGTCGCTTGGTTTGAGTAACTTAAAATGAAAGGATACCTATTATAACTTCCTTGGTTCCTCATAGCATACGTGTTACTCGTTTCATTTAATTTTGGCAATTTGAACTATTTAATAATAGCAGTCACTTACACCTTCTTCTTTTATTAAGAGCCGCAGTGTGGCGTTTGTCCTATCCACCATCATTGCGTGGAAGGAAGATGTGTTTGTATTCCAGGATTTGTTTGTTATAATTAGGGTGAGTCTGAGGGTGCTTCGATTGACAAATCTGGATTTAAATCCTAAAATCAGACCTTCGGATTTCCAATCGAAAACAAGATCTGAAAAAGGATTTCGTTGCCGACGCCGCGGATTTTCTTCATTTATATCCATGTCGGGGAGGGATTTCAAATAACAAAATCCCCGGCGAAATCAGTTTTCTGAGATCTTGTGTGATTGGAAAGTAGAAGATCCGGATTTTAATATCTAAGTCTAGATTTCCCAAACCGAAAGCACCGTACTTTAAGTGAAAATGCCTTGGCTGAAGTAAACCATGATAATGTGTTGTTTTTTTGTGGATAATTTCCATTGTTGCATCCAGTTATGATTTTTTTCTGGATTTATTACAGAAAAACAACGTGAGTGCCAACCACAGTGGAGACACAGACTTCAATTTCAGGGGCCGCGCAAAGGGAGGGGTTGCCCCCCCCCTACCCCACTTTTGTGGAATGACAAATATAAAAAAAAATGATAATAAAAATGCGGAAGAAATCATCATAGTTCGTAAAGAAAAAAGTCACAATTACCATTAGCAAATTAAATTAGACTCGCATTTAACTAGCGGGCATAAAGAGGGACATTAAGGTAGCGATAACTTATTAAATAATTTTGATTTCTAAGCTAAAGCTTCTTCAGGTTTATGTCCTGTAATTGGCTTTTTTCAGCCAGCGGCCTCTCAGGAAAACAAAGATTGAAAACATGGCCGTGCTCAACAATGACAAACATTTACAAACATCGGGTAATCTTGAAACTACTGTAATGTACCCAACCCCCCTCCCGCCACAAGTACATTTTTTTTCTAGACCTCTGGCACGGCCGTAACTCTTCTGGAAAGAACTTAATTAGAATGCTATTTATTGAAAGGAGCTTTGAAGTTTTTTTTTTATATATAAAATAAGGGGAATGGCTATTTCTGAGAACCGCAAACCGGTTAAACCAGTCACATCTTTGGAACAAAATTGAAAAACACATCAGCCATCTGGTAATTTACGTAGATTGGGCTGTTTTAGATTGAAACAACAAATCGTAGACCGTGGTGGAAGTGAGAGTGATAAATAAAAGGTACTGTGTAACAATTGGTAATCATAAATTGCAAGTAGACATAAACCCACGCTGTCTTAGAATTTGTTTGAATTTGCTTTCGTTACTAACAGAAAAGACCTAAATAATATCAAATTCCAAAAACTACATGGTAAACATGTGCAATTCTTAGGCGTAAAACTGTTTGTAAGGGAAACAACAGCGCTGGCTACGCGATTGCAATTTTAAACAGCTGTAAGGTTAAATGTGACGCATGCGCAGCTTCAGCCATTCTTCGCCATTCTCTGTTTATTTCCTTTTATATATGTTTTAGACGTCCTGCGATTCGACAGTGGTGCAATTGTTTTGAATCCACCATGCAATTATTCACATTTTCCTAAAACCTTAGAGACTGGCGGTTCAACAAGATTTACCAAAATGTAATCTGCAAAACAAACATATACGTAACGGTATTAGTACTTTGTTTGAAGTAACGAAATGCCACTTGGCGAATTTTGACCTTGTCATTTATTGCTTCCATTCTGTTCCATTGAAATTTATACAATTTCAAGGAAAAGACGTTTTCTGGCAATGCAAGCTGTCGGGAGACCATGGGCTCCTGAGGCTGTGCATTAATTATTCTAGAGACAAACATGAAACATGAAAGTCTTAAAGATGTGTCTTGTTTTGTTTTGTTTTTAAGGAGTTTATGATATCGTTTTCATCTTCCTACAAGGAGCGTCTACAAATACTATTTTCATGACCAATTATAAAAACTTTGAAAAATTCGTTGTTAGTGGGAAGTTTCTTTATTCAGTCATATGTCATATTCGGGCGCATGCGTCTTTCGTGTTCGTACAGGTGAGACAATTGTCGACTCCCGTCTGAGTTAATTCAAAGAATTGACACCCACCATGTTGCAATTAAAAAATCATGTTGTGAAGAAGATATTTCACCTGAGTTAACCACTTTGGCGTCTCGTTTCCATTTTAATTGTTCTCAGAGAGACGATGAAAATGATACCCTTCTATATTGTCATGCTGTTTGATTGCGTTTTTATCGTGATTGCAAAAAATGGGAGTGTTGTAGCGAAAAATAGCAAAGTTGAGGGTACAAAACACACTAGGGGTGAAAAGAAAATGCAATTGCAAGACGCTGGTTCAACCGAACAGACGCTCGGGGGTAATTCAATCCTTATACCGGACCATCCTGACGTCCACGTACTGCACGTTCACATTCATGAAGGTAAGTCAGTCATTTTAGCCTTAAATCATTACGATATCTTGAAAATAGCTATCACTTGGCTGTGGTGATAATATGTAAACAAGAAAGGATTGAGCGACCCTCATTTTTACTGCTCATGTGGTCTAATTTCTATCCAGCCGTCGATAATTTTTTGTGGGAGAAATAACTGGTCGGTATTTCGAAATGTTATTTCCTACAATGTCTTGAAAGTGGCCAGCAGTGATGATATGTAAACCATTCAACGACCGACATTTTTCCTGAATATCTAGTGTAATTTCTATCCAACGGTCGATCATTTTTTGCGATAGGAGCAATAACTGGTCGATATTTAGAAATACTAATTCTGTTCAGGGAAAGTGTTAGGAGTGGACTACAGTGCCGGTAGACAAACAGTTATATTGACCTAATTTCGCATCAGCGTGGATAATTCACCATTGTTATTATTATTATTATTATTATTATTATATCATTATCATTATCATTATTATCAAATAATTCTCACAGATTAAAGGGTGCAAGTTATGTAATTAAAACTTTGATTATACGATTATTTGAACTTAACGAAAATTCTTAAATTTCTGCAAATAATGTAAGAGTTTTGTTGACGTACAATCCCCTTTGGAAATACTGTGTTTATCTTGCTAGGCAATTCCCTTTTAATTAGAGCCAGTAACACACATAAGTATTGCGTATTCACTCTGACGCAGTTTATTTAACAGGCACTGTTGGTTTACCACATAACTTGAATGACTGACTTCCATCATCATTTTATATAGAAACATGAAGTGTCTCTGCCCACAACAATTGAAGGGGGCAGCCAGTTATAGAAGGCCTTCTAAGGATTGAAAAAGTTAGCAATCAATTTCTTGCGTTTATAGGAAAATGTAGTCTTGCTAAACAGAGATACCGAAATGTCTCTGATAACCAAAACTGAATCAATTTCACATGACTATAACTTCTGTTAACGGTATATTTATACGAAAGAAAGGAGCATTGTCTAACCGCCGACCGGTTGGCTCAGTGGTAGAGCACCGGACTGCTGTGCGGGAGGTTGGGGGTTCAAGCCCAGGCCGGACCAACACTCAGGGTCTGGTCTGTTCACCTGTGTTGATCCCACTATTCATTCAAACAAGATTGTATACTGCGCGGCTGCAATTTGCGCCTAAAAGCAGTCCCCCAAAAAGTGCTGTAAAGCGCTATATTAATCCTCATCATTATCATTATCATTCATTATATTGTAAAATTAAATCTTAATATTCATACATTTAAGCTCTGCTTTGGAGCTGTTCCAGTTACTCCCGAATTAATATTTTTTTAAGTTAGTGAACCTTTGTAGTTTCATGGGTCAATTTAGGTACCAGTTGCACCGAAACAAATCATGGCAAGTTGAACAGGTAAAATTGTAGGCACCAGCAAACGTGCAAAACACGTCCCTTAAACCACATTGAAGATCACAGACAATGAATAAAACGTGACAGGGCTATGGAGAATTGCATTACGCTCATAAAAAGAACTCCCAAACCTTAATTTGCCTAATGGCTTAGATTTGGGAAAAGTAAACACGTTTTACAAGGAGGATATGATCGGGGGCGGTGAACCATTTGCCCAAAACATTCTTACAAGTTGCCCAAATTTTACGAAACAGTCGAACGGAAACGAAGGTCATACGATGCACTAACAATAGCCTACATATGAATAAAAAAATAATTGGCTTTGCCCAAATTTCTCTTGCTGCCCAAAAAATCTAGGTTGCTCAAAATTTTGGGGGGGCTGCAGCCCCCCCGGCCCGTACGCCTATGTGCACAATTAATAATCACGTGGTCACTTAACCCTGAGGGCTTCTTCAACTGTCTTTGATAGGAAATCAATGCAAGAATGGAGGCATCATGAAGAAGTGCAAAGACTGCCTTTACAAATGTCTTTGCCCTCCACAATATGGCGGTTCATTGTGCGAAGGTAAATAAGTTTTCGAGAACAAAACCTTAATACAATTCCGTACTTAAAAAGACAGTTGGTCTTATATTTTTGTCTACACCGGTTTTATTTTTTCTGGTCTTGCACTCGACCTTGATATCGTTCTCATAGTAACAAAAATTAGACAATGAGACCAACAAGAGGATTGCTTGATGTTTTATAATGAATGAGTTTTTTTCCTGAAGCTTCAAAACTAGCAAAAGACCAAATAACAGAAATACCAGTTAATGTTGGGAAATCACTGAATTTAATGAATTTTAGTTACCATGTTAACAATTTCTTGAATGTAAGAGGCTGTACACATATCTGCAAACAACAGTGGCTAGGGACAATTTGATACCCCAAATAATTCGCGAGAGATACCATACATACATGAGTTCCTCTTTTTAAAACGATAACGTGCAAAACGTTTCATGAAGATGAAGCTTGATATACTGATTGCAACTCAAGAATATAAATGGCTTCACCGATTTAGTTTTTGAGTTAAAGGCACAAAGCTAAAATTAAGGGTGTTTTTTAATTAAGAGCTTGTAGTGTTAGTATGATAGCCTTATATGTCACAACCTGATGTTTTGTTACCATTTTCAAGAATACAAACTATAAATTAAGGTAATATGTTGCTGTTTAAAAATAACGAAGCCATTTTGAGCCACCTTAAAGAGACAAAACCTGTTATAAATACACAGTCAGCGTAATGCATTCCATGCGTTTTTATGTTTCAGAAACTTTATATTGTTACTACAATCCTTGTAAGAATGGTGGAACTTGTCAAGAGCTTGGCAAAGGTTATAAATGCAGATGCCCTCCAGGATTTGAAGGAAACATTTGTGAAGGTAGAAACTTTCTATTCAGCATTATCTGAAACGTAACCAGGTGTGAACTGTATCACAATTAACCCGAGATTTACGCTCACGCACCAGGCAAAGGAGGTATGTTGAATGCACTGGCAACTCTATTACCCGACGGGTTACATTACCTAACCCGTGCCTTGAAATCATTTTAACGCACGCCTTACATTACAAGTCAAAGGGTCTTGAATTCGCTTTCCTGTAGAAGTATTGTTTACGTTTATCTTACAGATACCAATTATTGCAAACCCAACCCTTGTCCTAACCATGCAAGATGCGTTGAGAAAGTCGGCAGTTTCAAATGCATCTGTGATGAAGGATACAAAGGAAAAAAATGTCAAGGTAGGGTTTATTTATCAATTCAATTCTATCCGGCTATCCAGCAGAGAGGGTGCTAATGAGGGTACCCAATTGTCAGTTAAGTACTTATTTTTCGGCTAATTGTCAGTTAACTACTATTTTTTTGGCCAATTGTCAGTTAACTACTAACTTTAGTTATCAGCGATAATAATTGATTCATAACCCGAATTTTCTTTACTTCAAAACGCCAATCAGGTCTGGGGGTTGGACCTTACTAAAATAAAGATATATTACATGAATACACAAGACCTCCACCAATATTGTGCGTTATAAGGTACACACATTAAAGTTTTCGCCTTTAGTGCAACTAAAAAGAAGATTCAATTTTTAAGTCGTATGACCATCAAATAATACCGACCTCATAAATCCAGACGCACAGGATATCTCCATTGAATTGTGCTTTTTAATGTCGAACGGTACACGACCTCTGTGCCGTTCGAATGCCGATCCTTCATCATCGCGATAAAAGCTGAGAATGACCTTCACCACGCCACTCAACGCCATCACGAAGATCAGACAGATCAAGGTCAACGCTCCCTGGTCAAGCAGCGGGACAGGTGAAACTCACGAAATAGCTTTGCTGTTAGGAAAAACTTTCTTGCTTTTATTAAAAACAGCAATCGTATTTAGTATAATTAATAGAATATCACTTAACTGTTAACTTTTCATTTATCAGTTAACTACTAATTTTTTGGCCAAATATCAGTTAACTATTATTGTTTTGGCCAATTGTCAGTTAACTGTTACCCCATTAGCACCCTCAGCAGAATTTACAACTATGGTCATTGGGTGCAAAGAGTGGACACTTTTTTCAAGGAAGGTCATTCCTTAAGGATAATTTTGTTACTGTTTAGATGGAATTGAGGTCCTTATGAACTTGATCGGGTATACTCCGGTTGTTTTGTTGAAGAAACATTCTTTCCCTTTTTTCCAAAATTAAATTATACCAGTTTGGCTTTTGGGAGGTAATGTGTTTCAAATGTTATTCTACACTTTAGATGTTGACCCTTGTTTTTCAAATCCATGCAAAAACAATGGAGTGTGTAAAGACGTTCAAGGTCTTGCTACGTGTAATTGCCCACCACCTTATAAAGGTCCATTCTGCACAGGTAAGTTTCTCGTGCTTGTTTGAAAATGATTGGCAGCCACAATTGACTTAGCGGTGCATGGCCGGAATACAACTCACCCCTCTCTTCCTTCACCCTTTCTTACCCTCAGAGATTATCATTTGCTTCCATAACCCATGCAAACATGGCGGAACGTGCGTGGAGAATCCTACTGCTCCTTGTGTTTGTCCCAAGGGATACATTGGCACCTACTGTGAAGGTGAGCAAACTCCAGTCCAAAATCATGTTTGCCTGGATGAAAAAGACAAAACAGCTTCGGATTTAGGAAACACGCTAATGTACAGTGTTTGGACCTCTGGTTTCTTTTTTTGGAGCGCTTTAAAGTTTTTGGGAGGAATACACACAAAAACAGAGAGTTTGTCTCTCCAAACGATTTCTTGTTTGAAAAAATTGTCACCACTAATTTCAGAAAAATGCCTTCTAAAAGTTTCCTCCATATGTAATTATATATAATTTGCCAGTGAGCGATAATTGATCATACATCATGAATCATCATTTTACTTCATTGACACAGTAACTCGATGTAAAATTGATAGAACGTCCTCCTAAGGACCATGCCGTAGTTTTAGTCAAAACGTTGTGGTGTGGATCTCATGCATGAGTTTCAGAGAAGTGACCTCATGTCTTCAGCAATTCAGGGTCGTATTCGCGCCAGTTCCTTACAGCGCGAGTACAAATAAAAGCTCTGCTTCTCATTTCGGCCCAGTTTACGTTAGAATGTTACCATGTTATGGCTGAACCTCAAGTTCCTGCCGCAGCTGCTGTTCCTGCCGCCGAGGCCTTGGTTCAGGCGCCCGAAGTTGTTATTCCTGAACAAAACCCAGCTCCGTTACAGTTTTACACTTTTCTTTTGTAATGCGGTGCTTTTTACAGTTTGTACTTCCTCTCCTACGCGTGCCTCTATTTCGGATTTTCGTTCTTATTTGTCTGTTCCGTTCCTTCGGCCCTGTTTTAGCTTGCACGCTTGTCCTTTTGCTATTCTATTTTTTTGTTTTGTTTTGCGTGCTACGCTTTGCAAACAATGCAACGGCTTTGTGTAGTGCTCTTCTCTCGTCCTCTTGGTTTGCATGCTTTATGTTTGTATGCGTGCTTTTCCTCGCAAACATCGGGTTTGTGCAGTGCTTTTCCCTCGGTTCCCTGTTGGTTTGTACGCTTTTTTGCTTTACTGTGCTTTAGGGATGTTAGCAAATAGTATGTTATTTATCGCTTATGATATTAATTTCTAGATCATGTATGTGAGCCAAACCCCTGCATAAATGGAGGCACATGCACTGTTGTGAGAGGAATTAGCCACCAACAATGGACTTTCGAGTGTGTCTGTCCTCGAGGCTTTGATGGGAAGTTGTGCCAGAGTACGTAGACAAAACACTTTTACATAGTAATTCCATCAGGTCATTTGTGAAAGTTTATCGTGTTGTTATGTGTCAAGAAATATGATGCAATCAAAGAAATTTACACTTGACAGTCTTGCCAAAGTCTGGCCTTTACGTTGTATTCAGTGTAATGGAAAGTGGAGACATTTTAAAATAAGCATTTTAACCCTTTAATTTCCAGGATCAACATATTTATTTTCCTTACACTTCTCACACATTTCAACTGATCCCTGTTGATCATTTCCTGTATTCTCATGCCCCGTGTGCTAGATGAATTAGGGATATCTTAAGGAGAAGAGATGGGGATGTAAAGGATTAATCACAATCTGTAACACATAATCAGTTCCTGCATGGTGCATCATACAGCAGACACACAGGAGAATGATGCACGTTCTTTTTGTATACTTAGTGCTCTATATCGTACATAGTTTTTTCTTTTTTTTTTTAATAATAGTTCACTTTCATTTTCACCCATTGTAAAAAGATTTTTATTTTAGATTAGCTTTGAAGTAGGTAGGTGCCCCCAATTAACTTACTGTATAGCTAATTACATTGACACAGAAAAAAAGTTATTATTATATTGTACTTCAATTATTATTATTATTATTATTATTATTATTATTATTATTATTATTATTATTATTATCTTTGTTTAACATCATGTTCTGGCTGTTGTTATTGCCGTGATTTCTGCCATTAGGCGAGTCACAACAAATGACCAAGGGCTAACGGAATTATCTCTTCTTCACATTTCCAATACCTTCCTCAATATCCTTGTAGTTCCCAACAACGCAGTCTTTTGCACCACTCCAACACTGAATGTTATCCCTAGCTTTTCAATCCACCTATCAAATCCTATCAAATTATTATTATTATTATTATGGTTCTTGCACGCTACGCACATTTCTTTCTAGTTCCAGATCGATGTCTGGATTTTATTTGCTTAAATGGAGGAACATGCATTGATGCCCTATCAACACAGGGTGCAGCTGCTGACTCAGAAGTCATCTCTCCTTTCCTGAGGGATGTCTTTTGCCAGTGTTTGCCTGGTTTTACTGGGAAAAGGTGTGAAAGTGAGTCTTAAGTTATTTAATTCTTAAATGTTTAAGCATCACACTTGTAAATAAAGTCCTGGTTAACCCATAATTTGAATTCAAAAAACCCTTGCTAAGAGCTACTTTCATAGTAGACGTAGTAGGGCTTTTATAACAACAACAGTCATAACAACAACTTTATTGTACCCAACACTACACTTTAGTTGAACCAGTTAATACAAGAAAAAGAATGAATACTGGCTGCCCTAGATAACCATAAAGGGGCTCTGAGAAAAGTTTTGTGATTCCCTGATGATTGGGCCTTTAAATGGACTTGAGCTGCTTGTGGTGTGGTTCCTTCTCAGAAGTAAAATTTGCTTTGTAACCTTTTTTGCACCGTATTCACTTCACTTCCTACTTCCTAGATAAGATTTGTGACATGTGCGACAAGAACGCTGTTTGCATCAACAATCGTTGTGTCTGTAAACAGAACTTTGTCGGCAATGGATACTACTGTAAAGGTGAGTCCCTTATTTTCTTGTCATGATTTCAAACAGAAAAGCTTAGAATACATCCTTGGCATCTTTCTTCCATGACTTCATTTGTAACAAAGATTAAGGGTTCCTACACTTGCAGCTGTCTACACAGGAATGTATAACTGAACCTTTATTGATAAGATAATCATTATCATTATCATTGCCGTTATCTTTCCGACTGCAAGATGTTCATAACAGTTACAAGCCCCTGCTGACCAATGCTCTTTGACAAACGTTCTCCTCTTCTTCTCAGAACGTGAAAACCCCTGTAAGCCCAACCCTTGTAAAAACGGAGGTAACTGCACCCTGGGGCCGGACAGATCTTACAGTTGTGAATGCGTCAATGGGTACTGCGGACGATACTGTGAAAGTAAGATGCAGGTTTTCTCTTTTCGTCATTGTGTGTAGGCGTCATTAAAAGCCTGTTGACATAATTTTTAGAAAAGATTTCGTGAGCGATGTTTAGGGTTTTTTTTTAATCGAAATGGAGAAATCCAAGAGGGTCGATCCAAGGTGACGGGTTTTCAGCAGGAATAATGACGTCTTCCCATATTATCCAATTTATCATACCACTTCGCAATCATTAAAAGAGACAGTTTTGATGTTATCACTCAGTTTTATTTCCGCGGCTTGAATGGTCTCGAAGCGGCGAAGTTACGGAAGTCAGCATTGTACAATGTCATGTACGCCCCTTGTCTCAGGAACGCAAAAAAGCCCTTGGAAACAAGGGAGAAAAATTCGTTGAGTTTTTGCAATCATGTGTTTAAGTTATAGAATATTGACATGGACCATATGATGAAATGTTGGGCATGAGGCATTCACATTAACTCCGAGGATAACGATTAAATCGTTCAAAAAATCAGAAAAGCTCTTTGTGTTTCTTTCATCTAAATGATAATTTTCTCGTCAAATTGAAGTTCTTTGCTCTCTTTATAGAAAAGAGAGCTTGTATTAGCATCAGCTTATGAATGTGACGCGTGACGCGGCTTGTTGAATCAAGACAAGGGCCTTTCTTCGTATTTTAGCCTTCCTTCGTTTTCACTTACAGCAATATGTGACCCATGTGCCAGCAATCCCTGCAAAAATAATGGCACGTGCACGGCGCATGGCTACAAGTATATTTGCACGTGCCCTCCGGGTTACACTGGAGTTAACTGTGAACGTAAGTAATTCAAATTTAATTCTTTCATACCAAATAAACTAAACAATACGATAGCTGAGGGATGCAGCATAGCAATGCTCAGTGTATATAACAGTGTCGTCTTTGAGGTTAGCCAATTTGGCCTCTGTTTATTTGTAGCGTTCTTTGATATGAATTTTATTTGCTTACCCAAAAATGTAGAAGTTACGAGTTAATAACGTAATTTTACTGTTTAAAAATACTTCACTGGATAAGTAAACGTTTTATAATTCCGTGTCTTGGTGTGATTTAGTTACGTCGAAGGGGAGGGGCTGAACAGAATCCGCCTCTCCCTCAGAATAAGGAACTCAGTAGTCCCCACAGAATTTGACCTTGTGGAATTATGTTTACACTGAGAAGAACGTGTTTTATGCTTGGATTCTGGACGCTAGCTGTTGTGTGAATCGAGTGTCCACAGTCACTGACAGTTTTAAAACCATCCGCATTTGTTAGTTGAGATCTAGAAGTGACGGTTTTTCAACTTATGGTCTTGACGTTTTAGGCCCTTCAGTTGTGCGTAAAAGCCAAAAAAAAAAAAACAAAAAGAAATTAAACATGATTAATGAATCTAAATAGGACCAATATAACGGCTTTATTTTATAGTTACCATAGGCAATCCGTGCAGTTCACAGCCTTGTCTCAATGGTGGGACGTGCGAATATGATCAAGTTCAAAATGAATATCACTGTCTTTGCAAAGGAATGTTTACTGGAAAAAACTGCGAAGGTAACATTTAGCAAGACTAGCATAAACTCAGTGTTTTAGTATAAAGAAGTGCGAAATATACTTGCTGTAAATAGTTTACTCTTTAAAATGAAAAAAAGTAGACTCCTGTAATTTCCTATTTGTTTGCAAACTGAGCGTCAGCCGCATCTTTCTGGAATACGCACGTACTGCAGTCACATGGGATCTTTGTTAATTGCAGCGTTTGTAATATTGAGTGGAATTTATTGTCAGTTTTTGCCTTCCTCAGACTGTGGCTGTCTGAATGGTAAGGCTCCAAATGGAGACCTATTGCCTGCAAAGTGTACTGTGGAAGGCGAATGCGACTGTGAACCATACAAGGGCCAGGAAGTAGGCTATGAAGATGGAATCGGGTGCAAACTCGGTAGGTGATGCTTGTAGGTTAGAATATTTATATACAATCTTATTTTTTTCAAATTTGAAACAAACATAGTAACATCAACAATGGCTATAACGACAATTACCTAGGAAGTATCTTACCGGTGATGATTTCATGCTGGCATGCTGGCGATCGATCTACCGATAAACGCTTATGGTAGTAGCATTGCTCCTTATTTTATTTTCTTAAAGGTAAGAGGGATCCTTGTACACCAAGTCCGTGCAAAAACAATGGAACTTGTATCGCTGTAACAGATAGTGATGGTATTGCGGTTTATGAGTGTATTTGTCAAGGGAAATACTATGGACGAAACTGTACATGTGAGTAATACCATCTTGTTAGGAGAGTTGGGATCATTTAATTGCAAGATAGTGGCGTATATACGAACAATTTCTGATGCCTTTCGTAAGAACAATTCTCTGCAAGTAATCTCTCAGACAGTTATCCGCTTGTTTAAGCAATGTTTCGACCAATTAACCACCCTGGTAATCAACCATGGGCCACCATCACTCGGGACTGACTATGAGTAAGACATCCTAGTTGTGCTGGCTGTCTAGCTAGAGAGCCCTACGTGGGAGTGGCAATCTCTATCACAAAGGTCACATCTGTGTGTTGTCTGTGTTGGAGTTGATGCATTCATCAGCTTTCCTTCCCCTGCTTTGAGTTGTTGGTTCAGGGTACTTCCCCATCTGGAGCAGTCATGCTGCAAGGCCCTCTAGGACTTGGTAGACAGCCAGACAATAAATGAAGCTTTGAACAAATTTCATCCATTTGTGACTCAATAAATGGACTGAATTGATGGAGGAGTCCTCTGTTGCCACTTGTACTACTTTCTGTTGTTTATACTGCTACTTGATGTGCTCTTTTTTAAGTCTTGGCTCTCTAAGATAGTTTCGTTTCTCTATCATTATCTTTAGTTATCGTCGTAGCAACCGTTATAGTTATCAGTATAAATCAGGTACACTTTAAAAAAGACAAGGTAATTGAAACTCTTTTAGGTACTGAGTGCACGTGCAAGAAGCCATGCTTAAACAATGGTATCTGTGTAGACTTGGATGAAAAACATGCCTTCAAATGCAACTGCCCCCCGAGGTACACGGGATTGGTATGCGAAAGTTAGTATGAATAATTTTAACATTTATCATCCATGTTATAATCTATGATTTACTTTTAAGAAGTCCAGTTGCATGCTTTTTTAAGTAATATCTTATTTTGGCCAAGTACGATTAAACTGTAACATGTTTTGACATTAACAAAGCTAAAAACCAGTTACAAAACCTTCAAACCTTCAAGAAAACAAACAAGTTTATCAGTTGATAACAACTTTATTTGCATAATAATATCAAGGAGAGACAAAGAGACGCAAATTTAAATAGGGTGTCAACAGGGAGGACCAGAATCCTCATATGGAGCTGACCCCTGACGTATGCCAAAACAGTCTTGAATATTTTACTGATAATGTTGACAGTAAACCTGTAAACATTATAATTTGACATCTCAAATGATAATAAACAAAATTGTATTTGTATGTAAAAGTTGCTTTTGAGTATAATTTAGAGTGGTTTTACTTAACACGTGAAACAATGTTCTTAGACAACATGTAGTGATGACGTTCAAAAGTTAAATACGCACAAAACAATACAAATGAATCAACGTGTAATAGTTGTTTACTTAGTAGTTACCATTACACTAACATCTATTTCGTGGGTTAAGTAAAATCACTATAAAAACTGAATTAACGGAAGGCGTTATTCTTTCCACAGCTATAACACCGACTGTGGGCCCTCCATCATGTCTTGTGAATCCCTGTATGAATGGAGGAACTTGTGTTTCCAAAGTTTCGGGATCATATGATTGTATATGTACACCACAATACACTGGCCCTCATTGCGGAAGTATGATAAACATCCCTTAATTGAAATGAATTAGAGTATAATCCAGTGTTATACAGCTATCGTAGCATCTTCACGATCATGACAATCGTCATCATCATACCATCCACCCCCATCATTAATTGCAATCACCATCACCATCCACATCCTCGTCTTCATAATCGTCATCTTCAACATTCATCGTTGTCATCATCATCGACGGCGCCATCATCGTAATCATCATCATCATTATCGTCGTCGTTATTTATCATCATCGTGACCTTTATTTTAATAATCATCATCTCATCATCATCTCATCGTCATCTTAATCATCATTATGACCATCATCATCATCATTACTATTGCCATCCTCTTTGTCATCATCTTCACAATCATCGTCGTCATCAGCATCATTATTGTTTATTATTTAATAACATCATTTTCCACATTATCATTCTTTTCATTATCACCATCATAACGTCCATTGTCATTATAACCAGAATCATCATCATCATCATTATCGTTTTCATCATTTTATCATCATTGTTACTACAGTGGAACCCACCACTGACCAACCCGTTAATGCGACCAAATTTCCATGGCCCGAAGGTGATCCCATTAACGGGTTTCCACGGTGCTCTGTTACTTTCCTTTAGCCGATAAGTGCGCGAACTGTGATGTGAATGCGGACTGCGTTGTTGGAAAATGCCGTTGCAACAAAGGTTACATAGGAACTGGATACGTTTGCGTCAAAGGTAAAGAATGAGCTTTTTAGACAAAATTTCTGGAGACTGATTCATGTACTCATCGATTAAGCTACATGTTAAGAAATAAACAGAATAGGGGTTACAAATACCTTCCTACACTTTTCAGTAATTGTCAGTACTTGTCTCTGCTAGCAAACGAAATCACTCTTAGAGCTGGTTGTGATTTTTGATCCGACACTATCCTTTGAAAAGCATATCTACTACGGTTAATTAGCCTATCATATTGCATGTCGAAACTATCCCAAATAGACCGTACTAATTTGCTTTTAATAAGGACTTGCTGGAAACCATAAATACTGCGCTTGTTTTTGGTAAGCTATATTATCTTTCGTCAGTTTCGAATCTACCACAGCATGTAATATCCATGTAATAAGGTAGGCTCGTAACGTCACTAAGTCCGACCACGCGGCCTGTGCCTGCGGTTAAATATTTCCAAAATAGAGTCCGAGGCCAACGTTTGCCTTGAGGAAAAATGTGGAAGCATGAAAAATTGAAATTGGAATCGTGGGGATATAACTTGGCCATTTTACTTGTGCAGAACAAGAGGTTTTTGTATTTCACAAGGTAAAATATTTAATGAGTGTTTGGTGCTCCTCTGGACCCTGTGATAGTTATTTTTGGCCCCTCGATAAGGTTCATTACCAACAATTTTAATCATTGCATAACGAGCTTTATAGAAGAAAAAAATTCACCACAGGAGCCTAGAAGATGATTTGTAACCCTTCAATTTTTGTGACTACATGACATCAGATGTCTTTTAACATATCATGAAGAAGTGTTTGCCGAAAAATTAGTTTCTTGAATCAGGTCAATAAAGGAGATCACGCTAGATGGCCAGATGTGGTATTGAAAAAGAAAGAAAGAAAGAAAGAAAAACCCTCGCTAATGTACTTGCAAAGCGGAGAATGACGTTTGGCGGTTTTTTAAAAAACCAAAAATAATCCTTTGAACTCAAGTGAATTCTGGCAGTTAATTTGCGTTTGTTTGTAACCTTTTGATCAAGCAAACGAAGTGCGAATCTTTCCGAACGACATGAACAATATTCAGTACGTTAGCTTTTAACTGCACCTGATCACTGAAAAGCCTCTAGTGGGGATGTGTTTGATAAAATGTATGCATGTATGTATGTACCTCTCACCTTGTTATTAGTCAGTTCCTGGCTGGAAATGCTGCCTTTGAACCCGTGACTTCTCAATGTCGATGCGATGCTTTAACGAACTGAGCTATGTTGCCACTGGCGTTGGGAGGAGGTCAATGGCGGATTCATATGTTCCCGTGAAAGAGACGAGTGTGAATGATGTATATGAAATAAATAATATATGAACTGCAGAAATGAAATTAAATGAAGAATGATCATCGCAGTCGTGAATGCAATTAAAGAAGTCTGGCATTAACCCTCGACTGGTAATTGTTTCGCAGCCTTGACGTTTCTCGTGATATTTTGCTTTGAATGTGTGCTTTAATTTAGTGAGTTTCGAACGAAAGTTATTCTATGAACGTCCATTTTATTATGTAGGTCAACTAACGTAATCGTTCTTTTATTGTTGACTTTGTTAGCTGATAAAGAGTCGGAATGTGGTATTTGTCCTGTCTATCATCACTGCGTCCGTGGAGTGTGCGTCTGTATGCCTGGATTTATTTGTCAAGGTAAACAAGATGATGCAAAATTTTTATCACCATATTAACGCTATAAATAACTTTATATGACGAAAATCAATTTATACATGAATATTAGAACGGTTTACAAAAACTGACTAGTTCCTTGCACCAGTATAGACGTCCACAATAATTATGATAGTTGCCATGTAGCTGTCTACATATTGAACTGCCATTCATATCGACCTGGACTCTGAACAGCCCCCTTATATCATTTGCTGGCTAAAATGGCTGAAAACGACTGCCAAACATTGTAAAAGGATATCGATAATAGCTTCCCTTGTTGCTCATGGGGTCTCAAAATATATGTATTACTTGTTTCAACCCATTTTTCAAATTTAGCTATTTAAAATAGTTAACTGACTAGTGGCTACTAATTCTTTTTTTTTGTCATTGATTTTAAGAACCGCAGTGTGGCGTTTGTCCAATCCGTCATCATTGCGTGCAAGGAAGATGTGTTTGTATTCCGGGATTAGTTTGTTAGGGTGAGTTTACGTTAAGCGAAAGAATTTCACAAGAAGAGTCTGGAGTAAACCCCATGTTAAGATTATAGTAAGTCGATACTTTGAAGTTACATATTCCATTCTTGCACGGTTTTAACTTTTTTTGTTTTTTGTTTTGGGTTTATTACAGAAAAACGACTTGAATGGCAGCTAGAGTGGAGCCACAGACTTAAATTTACTGAGTTATTCGTGCTTTCTCACGAAAGGGGATTCTTTTCTAGACCCCTGCCATGGCCTTGGACCCTCTAAAAAGGATTTAATTACGAATTCTGAAAACTAGAAAAGATGCTAAAACTGCGCCTACAATTATTTGATAGGTAAACCGGGAAAAGTTAGATGGTACAAAACTGAAAAAGACAGCAGTCGTGTTCTCAGTTTCATAAGCTCTGCCTCTACAAACTCTAAGCTAAGATCATTTAAGCATATCTAAGACAATGAACTTGCTGTTGAGAATAAATACATTTTCTAGGCAATTTATTGTCGATCAGGCATTGCTTTTAACATAACCCAACCAACTCCCTTCTTTCTGCAGTAACAGTACTTGTGATAGTTATCGTAATCAATAACTGGAGGAAAAGATCGTGAATTTAATGGCCAAGATAGTGATAAATAAAAGATGGTGTATAACCAATTGGAAATCATAGCTTTGAAGTAGAAATAAACCCACGCTCTCTTAGCATTTCTTTGGGTTTTTTGGCCTGAAGAAATTAAACCAAATTCCAAAAATTATAAGCATGCGCATTCACAGGAAGACTTTGTTTTTGCTAGTTAGGGAAATAACAACCCTGAGTATGCGATGGCAATTTTAAACGTCTGTAAAGTCAAAAATGTGACACATGCGCAGCTCCGGACTCTCTAAGCTTTATTTCCCCTCGGGTATATATGTTTTAGACGTCCTACGATACAACAATGATATCGTTATTTTCAAGAGTAGTCATTTTGAATCCACCATGTGGTTATTCACTTTTCCCAAACCCCTTGAGGTCGGCGGTTTAAGAACATTTACAGAGATTTAATATGCAAAACTGAGAAATAAAAAAGATAATTAGCGTTTTGTTTGATCGAAGTAAGAAAATGCATGTAATATTTTGACGAATTTTGGCCTGATAAGTGTTACCTCAGCGATATTAATATTTCAGTAAAGTGCAATTTTAAGGAAAAGTCGTTTTCAGGCAATGCGTCCAAGCAGTTCGCCTTTGAATATTCTGGAGATAAGAAAAAAAAAATGCGAGTGATTTTAAAGGAAATTTGAAAGCCGTGAAAGTTTGCTTTCCAAAAAATGGACCGTAAGCTTCTCATCATAAGAGTAATCGATTAAAAGCAGTGCATTACCCAAAGCACATAAGGCGTTTATGATTTTTTCAGTTTCCTTTCGTGAGCGTCCACCCGCAATTATAAGAACTTTGAGAAGTTCCGTTGTTAGTTAGAAGTGTCTTAGTTCACTAATTACATCTGTCATTGATACGGCTGCATGTGTCAATCACGTTCGTACAGGTGAGACAATTGTAGATTCCGTCTGAGCAGATTCAAGAGAATCAAAACCCACGACGTTCCAATTAAAAAATCATGTTATTAAGATTTTTCACCAAGAACATCGTGTCGGAGTTAACTACTTTGGCGCTTCTTTCCATTTTGATTGTTCTCAGAAAGACGATGAAAATGATACTTTTCTATATTGTTATGCTGCTTGATTACGTTTTAATCGCGATTGCAAACACGGAGCGTGTTGCAGCGAAAAATCAAAGAGTTGTGGGTGCATATCACACTAGAGGTGAAAAGAAAATGCATTTGCAAGGCACCGAGTCAGCCGATCAGGCCTTCGGAAGTCAATCATCTCTTGTACCACAATATCCTGATGTCCATGTACTACACGTTCACATTCATGAAGGTAAGTCCGTCAGTCAGGTGAACCTAACATCATTGCCAACAATGTCTTGAAAGTGTCCAGTAGTGATGATATGTAAACTTAAGAAGGAGGGATTCAGGGACCGTCATTTTCACTGATCATGTGGTGTGATTTTTCTCCAACGGTCGATCCTTTTTTTTGTGGTGGGAGCAATAAGAGTTGGACTTTCAGAAGTACTATACTTACTAGTTTTTCAGGGATAGTGATAGGAGTAGGAGCGATAGTAGACAAACAAATGTACTGACCGACTTTGAAGTGATAAGCAAGTACCATTTACCAGACTGACACTATGATTATGATTATTAAATAATTCTGAGAGATAAGCTAGCAGTCCGTCTTCTCTAAAATCCACAAAAAATTAGTTTTATCAACGGAGTTGATAATGTAAATTGACCACTTTACAGGGATATCAGTCATTCTAAGAGCAGACGTTTCGAACGTTAGCGAGATTACCTCTGACTAAGGGCTAGTGCTCGAAACGTCAGCTGTTAGAATCCCTGTACGGTGGTCAAAAAACGAAACATTCAGCGTGGAAGGTTTGCAGCTATCTCGTACCAGGCGTTTCTGTCTGGCCAAAGGGTGAAATAAATTTTGTCTAACGTTGGAAGTATCTTCAATTTTCTTTCACAGGAAATCAATGCAAGAATGGAGGCATAATGAAGAAGTGCAAAGACTGCCTTTACAAATGTCTTTGCCCTCCACAGTATAGCGGTCCATTCTGCGAAGGTAAATGCGTTGATATCCGTATAAAGTTCGAATAGAGAAATGTGATCCGGTTCTATAATTAAAAGGACTTTTAGGAAAACCGCTGGCCTTATATTTTTCTCTATACCAGGCTTTTTTTCCTGCTCGCACCCTTAATATCGTCTCCATAGCAACAATAACAAGACATCAATAAGACTTTGCAAGAACTGATTTTCATATAATTTAGTGTAACCTATCTTGAATCCGCTATTTTAGAGTTCTTCAATTTTTCCTGAAGCTTCAGAAAACTAACAAAATATCAAATAAGAAATTAGAAAAAATATTAATTAATACAGGAAAAGGAATTTGGAGTAAAGACAGAAAAAACTCGCTGTTTGGGACAGTCATGGTTGCCATGATAACAATTCCCTAAATCTAAGGGGCTATAAACTCATGTATCCAAACAGCAGTGTTGGTAGTCCAAGTCAATATGTGGCGGACATGATACATGTGCATCCCTTTTAAAAACGATAATCCACTGGCTGCTGACGCTACAGTTACGCTGGGTGTAGTTGATGTCTTGTAAGATCCTTCAAGGCAGAAGATTATTCTAAAGGTTGAAATTTATCATTCTAAAACTTAATGAAAAAGGTAAAACCTGTTCCAAATACACAGTCAACTGATATATTAATATACATGCGCTTTCATATTTCAGAAACTTTACTTTGTTACCACAACCCTTGTAAGAATGGTGGAACTTGTCAAGAACTTGGCAAAGGTTATAAATGTAGATGCCCTCCTGGATTTGAAGGGAACATTTGCCAAGGTAGAAACTTTCTATTCAGTATTGATCTGAAGAGTAACCAAGTGCGAGTTGTATCACGACTAATATAACGCGTGCGCACCAAAGGAGTTATGTTAGATGCAGTGGCAACTCTATTATTCGACTGGCTTCATTACCCTTGCCCAGTTCATGACCTGAACGTCGCTTGGATTTCGCTCCAATATACGCTTAACCAGCACTTTGTGTTTACTTTAGCACACACCTTACATTACAAGACAAAGGTTCTTGGATTCGTTTTCTATATTCCCTTTGTATAACTAGAAAAATTGTATCCCACTGCTCTTCACATGCCGCTCATATGTACAGTGTCGTTTATAGCTGACAGTGAGCAGTCTAACAATTCTAAGGACGTCAAGTCGCTAACGAGCAGAAGTATTTCCGTTTATCTTACAGATATCAATTTCTGCAAACCCAACCCTTGTCCTCGTCATGCAAGATGTGTTGAGAAAGTCAGCAGTTTCAAATGCATCTGTGATGAAGGATACAAAGGGAAAAAATGCCAAGGTAGCTAGGATTTATTTATCAGTTCAATTCTATCCGGCTATCCAGCAGAATTTACAACGGTGGTCATTGGGCGCAAGGGAATCTTACCATGAAAACAGTGAATACTCCCTTCAAGGGATATCATTCCTCAGAGATAATTTTGTCACTGTTTTGATGGAATTAAGTTCTTAATGAACTTAATCGGCTACTCGAGTTGATTTCTTGACGAATCCCCTTTTTTCAATATTAAACTGTATCATTTTTGCTTTTTTCACACGGGACGTAATATGTTTTAAATGTTATTCCACGCTTTAGAAGTTGACCCTTGCTTTTCAAATCCATGCAAAAACAATGGAGTGTGTAAAGACGTCCAAGGAATCGCTACATGTAATTGCCCACCGCCTTATAAAGGTCCATTCTGTACAGGTGAGTTTCTCGTGCTTGTTTTTGAGTAATTCTTGGGTTGCACGTGACGTCATCATTTTCTAAAATCCAAAACTAAAGACCCACCAAAGTTGTTGTCTTTATCAGGCATGAGAGGGGATAAATTTATGTCTGTCTAACAACTTTTCAGCTCAAGAACACGCTTCGTCTAAAAACAGGCACATTTTAAATTTCAGAGTTGTGGCGGTGCGTGACATAAAGCTATGAACGTTTTTATCGAAAAATATATACTTATTTCGGGATATTTAGCCTTTTAAGAAGTTAAAGTATTAGGAAAAGGGCTTATTTAAATGTGTGCTTGAACAGTTCAGATAATCAGCGGCCTAGATAGCCAAAGTAAGTTCCAGATGTTTACACTATTTTACGGCCGCCATGTTGGTGTTCCTTGGAGGTACACCAACATGGCGGCTCCATACTGGGCTCTGTAAATTTGTGCAAAATATTTCGACTAATATTTGAAGATTGGGAAAACGTACAGACCTGAAACTTGGAGAAGTGTCTTAATTATTAATCTCCTATAACATTATAATTTCTTGAGCTTATTCACTGAATGGTTTTCGAATTATTTTTTAATTGCGTGACGGTGCAACCCAAGAATTGGAAAATTTACTAGACTTAGAGTGCGTTCGATAAGTAGTGCAGTATGGCAACACTAATGCAGTCATTACCTAGATCATGAACACTTTGATTACACCGAGTTTCATGTTGTTGATGTCTAATTTTCAATTCACCCTTTCCTCCTTCACCTTTTTTTACTCTCAGAGATTATCATTTGCTTCCATAATCCATGCAAACATGGCGGAATGTGCGTGGAGAATCCTACTGCTCCTTGCGTTTGTCCCAAGGGATACATTGGCACCTACTGTCAAGGTAAGCAAACTTACAGACCGAATTCCAATTCCTCCTAAAGGGTATGGTGTATAGATTTAAACAAAACGTTGTGGGTTTTTTTGCTGATATATGAATTGCACTTTTACTATTCAAAGGAAATTAAGTTTCATTGAGGAAAAGTCGTGTAGAATTGTCAGCAGTGTTATGTAAGTCACAAGGAACGACTCTTTTAATCCAGAGTTTAAATTTGTCTGAAATTCCTCGTCATTCGAGACTTTTAGTAAAAGGACGAGAATCCGACAGATATTTATGACACCAGCACTGCCGGTTTCCTAATGCAATAATCGCTGGTCTTCAGCAATTTCTGAGGGTCGTATTAATGTTCTAATATCGATTTCCAGATCATGTCTGTGAGCCAAACCCCTGCATAAATGGAGGAACCTGTGCTGTTGAAGAAGGAAATGGCTACCAAAAATGGACTTTCAAGTGCATCTGTCCTCGAGGTTTTGATGGGAAGTTGTGCCATAGTACGTACGTACAACACTTTAAGTGTAGTAGACACGGTGCTTCTTTTATCAGGACTTTTTGTAAAGTTCGTCGTGTTGTGATGCGGCCATGAGGATATGGTCCAACCGCAGACATTTTCAAAAATATTTCCCAAGTCTGATCTTTTTCTCAGTGAAAGGGAAAGTGGAGGGGGAAGACACGGTTTAAAACAAGCAATTTTTTATCATGATCTGTTGCATGATTGGTTTCCTCCTGGTCTCCTTCGCAGCTATCTTTCGGGATGTCAGGCAGTGATATCCCGAAGGACGGCTGCGAAGGAGACTAGTTTCCTCCTGGTGCATCCTTTTGTATATTCAGCAGAACGATATGAGTTTTCGATACGGTTCTTGCACAATACGCACATTCCTTTCTAGTTCCTGATCGATGTCTGGATTTTATTTGCTTGAATGGAGGAACATGTGTTGATGCGCTATCAACACAGGATGCAGCTGCTGATTCAGAAGTCATTTCAACTTACGTGAGGGATGTCTTTTGCCAGTGTTTGCCTGGTTTTACTGGGAAGAGATGTGAAAGTAAGCTAGTCTATCTTTTTTTTATTCTTACAAGTTCAAGCATCACATGCGTAAAGGCGCGGTTCGATTTTTAATCCTAAAAGCCTTTGCTAAGATCTGCTTTCTGTGTTCTGAGTGACTCGTGCAAAAAAAAAAAAACTTTTAATAGGTTTTATTGGGATGCAACTTCCCTATAGCTGTCCATTCAGGAATCCCTGAATTCCTCAATTCTTAAGAGATCTGTACAAATTAAATAAATGTATTTATTGTATTTTCCTTGCTTTTGGAGAATGCACAAGTTAGGAGTTTCTTTCTTCCACTTTGATAGAAAAAGGAAAGAGATGAAGGATTTCGTAGAGCTCCAAAACTCTTCTTTTTCCAGCAATTATTCATTTTGTTCCCATCCCCTGGCGTAAACTCTGGGATTAGCCCTTGATCCATTTAAGAAGTATGTAACCACTGCTTGTATTATAAGAGACTAGATTTTACATATAGTATTTCAGTAGACACTCGCTAGGCACTTTAACAACCTGGTTATTAAAGTCTGTATACATACTCCTCTGCAGACTACTCATTGTCGGCTCCATAACAAACCCATAAACCTTCCTCAAAAACTACTTAATAAATGGACTGAGTTTGGTTTCGTTCCTACTTAAAAGTAAAATTGGCTTAGTAAGCTTTTCGCACCGTATTCATTCGACTTTCTGCTTCCTAGATCAGATTTGTGACATGTGCGACAAGAACGCTGTTTGCATCAACAATCGTTGTGTCTGCAAACAGAACTTTGTCGGCAATGGATACTACTGTAAAGGTGAGTCCCTTATTTTCTTATCATGATTTCAAACAGAAAAGCTTAGAATACGTCTTTGGCATCTTTCTACTGTAAAGGTGAGTCTTGGCATATCATCGTTCTTCCACATGACTTCAAGTTAAATAAGATGCGTTTAATCCGTCCTAAATAAGACGTAAACTATAAGTGTGCATGTGTAACAACAATAACAGGATATCTTTTGACGAGTCTTAAAACGCATCTTACTCAGTTGAATTCACAAAGACTTATTCCATCAGGCTTGTAGTATGTTCTCTCATGAGGTCCGCCAGCTGTGGCCAACGGCCATATTACCCCGTGAAAGTACTTTTCGTTTAGGAAATGTATTTTACCACATTTTTTTTCCACAAAAAGGAGGCATGATGACACCGAAACGTCAGTTTTTCTCCTTAGTTTTTAATTGTCTACGTATAACTGAAGCTTTATTGATAAAATTATCATTGTCACTGCCATTATCTTTTCGACTGCAAGATCTTCAAAATTACCATCAGTTACGAGACACTGCTGACCAATGCTTCTTAGACAAACGTTCTCCTCTTTTCAGAACGTGAGGACCCCTGTAAGTCCAACCCTTGTCAAAACGGAGGTAACTGCACCCTGGGGCCAGACAGATCATACAATTGCGCATGCGTCAATGGGTACTGCGGACGACACTGTGAAAGTAAGATGCAGGTGTCCTCATAATTTTCAGTAAAGATTTCGTTGAAATGGAGTAATCCAAGACGGCAGATCCAAGAGTAATGACGTCATTTCATGTTGTCCAAGTTTATCATACCACTTTGCCATCATTTAAAGAGACAGTTTTGACGTGATCGCTAAGTTTTCTTTCCACGGCTTAAATTGTCTCAAAGAGACGAAATTACGCAAGTGAGAATTATACACCCCAAGCTAAAAGGCCCATGGAAACAAGGGTAAAAAAATCGTTGAGTTTTCGCCATCGTGTTTCCTAACACCACCTTAAGTTCAAAAAACATAAAAGCACTTTTCTTTCATCTAATGATAATTTTCTTGTCAAACAGAAATTCTTGGTTTTCTTTATTCAAAAGATAGCTTGGAGGCAGGATGGCCGAGTGGTTTGGGGCCCTGGATTTCAATGCGGTGACCCGGGTTCAAATCCCGCTCTGGCCACTAGCTGGAGTTGTTCTGGGTGAATGCCTGGTTCAACTCCTCGGTCATCCTTGTAAATAGCCAACTGGTTTACCTCTCGCCAGGTGGGATTCTGAACTCTGTTGTTTTCATTTGTATTATTTGTTTCATTGGCCCTGAAAAGCCCCTGCAGGGGAGTGGTCAATTAAGTATTTATTTATTTATTGATTTGATTAGCATCAACTCATGAATGTTTTAACTTGGCACTACTTTGTCGAAAGCTTGATACAAGACAAGGGCCTTTCTTCGTATTTCAGCCTTCCTTCGTTTTCACTTACAGCAATATGTGACCCATGTGCCAGCAATCCCTGCAAAAACAATGGCACGTGCATGGCGCATGGCTACAAGTATACGTGCACATGCCCTCAGGGCTACACTGGAGTTAACTGTGGGGGTAAGTAATTCAAAATTAATTCATTCATACTAAATCAACTAAACAGTACAGTAACTGAAGGATGCAGCATAGCAATGTTAAGTCTTCCTTGGGGTAGCCAATAAAGTCCTCTGTTTATTTATAAATAAATTTTCATTGATATTAATTTTATGTGCTTACCCAAAAATATAGAAGTTTTCAGTCAGTTACGTAACCGGATAAGTAAAAGTTTTCGCGCCTTGGTGTTCGTTGTAGCAGTCAAGCCATCCAAGCTGGTAGATCCAAGATGGCAGCTGTTAAGAGATTACGACGTCACTTGAGATACATGTACTTAGTTACGGAGAGGGACAAGGGGTGAACAGAATTCGTGTGTTCCTCATAATAAGGAACTCAGAAGTCCCCCACAAAAATTATCCTTGTAGAATTACGTTAACAATGAGAGGAACGTGTTTTATGCTTAAATCCTGAACGGTGTTACTTGAATCAAGTGTCCGCACTGACTGTTGTAAAATCACCCGCATTTGTTAGCTGAAAAGAGACAATTTTTAACTTACGCTGTTTAACGTTGTCTGCAAAGGCAAACAAAGAAAAATGATAACATGTTGGAAAGAAATTAAACATCAGTATATAAAACCTATTTAACGGCTTTGTTTTTTAGTTCTTATAGGCAATCCGTGTAATTCACAGCCTTGTCTCAATGGTGGGACGTGCGAATATGATCCAGTTCAAAATAAATATCGCTGTCGTTGCAAAGGAATGTTTACTGGAAAAAACTGCCAAGGTAACATTCAGTTAGACTGGCATAGACTCAGTGTTTTAGTTAAAAGTAGTACGAAATATACACGCTGTAAATAGACCACTTTTTGCTCAAGTTGCCTTCAAGTCATTTCCCATTTGTTCGTTCATCGTCCGTCGGCTGCATCTTTCTGGGCCGAGTCTGCAAATCACATCTTGAGTACGCCCCCCACAAGACGGGAAATAATACACGATGTTTTAAAGGATTCAAACGCGTTACAAGCTGTTAATAAGTCATATTCTTCTTTGCAAACATTTTTCTGATGTCCGCTTTAAAAGCTCAAGGTTGATCAGGTTGATAATCGTTTACCGTCCACCGTCATTGGTGAGCTTGAAAAAATTTTTGCATTTTTGTAAGAATGCTGTACAGGCTTAAGACTCCTCTTTTCACCAGAATTGGAATAGCAGTAGTCTTGCAGGGAGAATTTTGTTTTCCGTGTCTGCGTGTTTGACTTTGCATCACAAGAACCTGATAATATTTTTATTTTAGCTTTATTTAAAATTGTTGAAACTCCACAATTGTAATGCCGAGTTTTCCACTGTTGGGAAGTCAAACGGTACTTTATAGATCAGTTGAAAGGAGGATATATTTTTCATACAAGCCCTGATAGCGTTCTCGCAGAAATTCACGCAGCGTATAGTTGTATATGAAATATTAAATTTAAACATTTAAGTTTCAAAAAAAGAGGACGGAGAGATTTTATTTAACATCTTTCAAAGAAATTATCCAAACATGTTGTTTTGTTTAATAAATAAGGTTGTGTTGTTCACCTCAGTTGCAATCCTCTCAAAGTTCCCATTTTCTGATTTCTATTTTGTTTAAAGGTGATTTGCAGTTCGTACTGCACACTCTCGAGAGTTTGTTTACGTTTTTCGTTTTGATTCATGTAAGACGTCACAAAATGTAATGTTTCGCAATCACTTACATGAGGTAAATTCAAAGTTTCGCGTCAACCGCCATTGTGGATGCAAAGCTTTATGCTTCGTTCTTTCTCATATCACCAGAGAAAACATATTCGTAGCTGTAAAAATCAAAGAAACAGTTGGGGAAAAATAATTTAAAATGCCTCAACTATAAATGGTTCGTAACGAATAACATCGATTCGAATAACAACGAGTGAGACTCACAAACATTGGGATGCTGAGACTGCGCAGTACGGACTGGAAATCACCTTTAACTTACTACTCTCATTTATTATCAGTCTTGTCTCGTGAGGACACTATTACGCCGGTTTTGTTTTCAAACTTCTTTCCTAATCAAGTACCTTTTTATCTATTTGATGTAGTAAAGTTATATCATTATTAAAGGAACAAGCCCAAAACTCAAGGAATGCTTCCTGATACTTTTATCGCCTAGCAACTTAAATTTGCCTCCACTATTAGACTGTTCTTTTTGTAAAGGCTTATCGTTGTTTTGAAGATATTTAAGTAATTACCTGCTGGCTGAGAAAATGTTGTTTTAAAACTTTTGATCAGTTACGTTTACTTTTGGAATGATTTTTTTGGCCCTTCAACTTCCAAACTCGCTGGCAAGGATCGTTCATCGCAAAATCTCAGAATTCTCAAATTTAGTTGGGAAAGGACAAAAGAAATACGGCAACGTCGATATTTTCATTGAGTAAAAAGGCCGGGAAATATATATATAGCCAAGGTAAGAATGAAGAGTCTGTCCCGTCATGCTCAATGGAAATCGATCGGCCGGTTCTGATAAAAAAAAAAAAGCATGTGATGGACACAGGACGCAAGGATAGCACGGTTTTTATTGCCACTCGCACTGCGGATGCACCTGCCGTATGACGTCATCCGTGCGTTATCAGAACACACATGCACTGCGTCATGAAATCTCTGTTAATTTAATGCAGCGTTTTTAATATTGGATAGAATTAATTATTGTTTTTCTTTTTCCTTAGATTGTGGCTGTCTTAATGGTACGGCTCCAAACGGAGACCTATTGCCTGTTAAGTGTGAAAATGAGGACGGCCAATGCAAATGTTTAAAATACAAGGGCGAGGACGTACTCTATGATAAATATAAAGGGTGCAAGACTCGCGGTAGGTAAATGCTTTGAAAAGGTTGAAATATTCAATATATTTTTTTCAATTTTAAAACAAATATACTAACAACGACAATGGCGATAACGGTGATGATTTTATTGCACGGTCATACAACGGTATTGTAACAGAAATTGCCAAATTGGAGAATCTACGTGTTGTTCTTGTCATGTTTTGGAGTCGTTTGAATTGATATAATAAGCTGCATCATGCATGCATTTTGGTTAGTTCTTACCTTTGATTTATAGATCGTTTTCACTGTCACGCAATAAGTAAATAAATCGAAAACCAGCCAATGGAAAAAGTCAAGAATTTTCTTCAAGTTTTAGGC